>OX375865.1:1891829-2491829 GCA_947359475.1 Heligmosomoides polygyrus bakeri
CCAGCCTACAAAAATTTTCGTCAACTACGGCCATCGCAACACGACATACTCCTCTCTCTCTCTCCTTAGGTCTACGACCCCTCTTTCTGCTAGTCTGGTTTCTGACAGGCTCATCTCCAATTTCCTTCGGACACTTGAGCAACAAGTCAAATTGCACGCGCACCGGTTCTTCGTTCACCCCTATCCGCGTGATCAAGGCAGAGTTCTCGCTAGCTTCAATAACCCTATAGGGGCCTTCCCATTCACACGCTAGCTTCGGGTGCTTCGCCTGCCCACGTTCTCTCGGCAGCTTCATGAAGACTCTCTCCCCCACCTCAGGAGCGCGTGTCTCCGCTACATGCTGCTTCTTATCGTAGTACGCTTTCATTCCCGCTCTGTATCTTTCGGCCTGCGCGTAGACCTCATCTCGAATGATCCGCATGCCACGGATCAGTTGAGTCTTATAGTCGTCCACATCAATCTCTCCCAGCGGGACTCTGCTATCTGGCACTGAATTCATTGGTACTACCGGGTCGAAGCCATAGAGCAAGAAGAAAGGGCTTTCTCCGGTCGCCGTATGCGGTGTTACGTTGTAGGCAAACACAGCGTTTGGCAGCATCACATCCCAATCTTCAGGCCGCTCTGTCTTCTTTTTCAAGATTCGCTGCAACGTTCCTATGGCGCGCTCTGCCGCGCCATTCTCTCTCGAATTGTATCCCTTGGTAACGGTGTGCCTGATACCCGATATCCTAGCTAGTTCGTTTACCAGGTCATTCTCAAACTCAGTACCCTGATCTGTGTGCAGCTGTTGGGGCCAGCGGCCTCCCTCGCACACCCACCTCTGGAAGACTACTTGTGCGATAGTACTCGCCTTTTTGTCCGCAATAGGGTACGCTCCTAACCATTTTGTAAAATGGTCCACCATTACCAGTATGTATTTCATTCCACTCGCACTCAGCCCCATTTCCAGAATGTCCGCACACACGCACTCAAAGGGCCTTCTAGCTACGAACGGTTTTAGCGGTGGAGTGGTAGTAGGTCGAGGATTAGTTAACAGACACTTTCTACACCCTCGCACCCAAGCCGCTACGTCCTTGTCCATGGTCTCCCAGAAGACCTTCTTCTTTAAGACTGCAAGCATCTTTCTCGCTGAGAAATGTCCTGCTAGACATCCTTGGTGTGCTTCATCAAAGACGGCTCTGCGCTTAGACTTGGGCACTACCAATACCGTGGCGCCATCCGCCTTTATCAGCTTCAGGTCTCCTCCCTCTACTGTAAAGTCCGCTACCGCGAGCTTCCTTCCCATTCCTGGGAGTCTGACCTCCTCGTCTAACTTGTTTTCTTGCAAGTTTTTCAAGATATTTCCATAATCGCAGTCTTGTGCGAGCTCTTGCATCCATTCGGATTGTACTTCCTCCGTGGCCACGCAAACCACCTTGTCTTCTCCTGGATGCCTCACTATCTCCTCTTTACCATCGACAGGTATCCCTCTCGACAAAGCGTCCGCAACAGCATTCGCTTTGCCCTTGACGTACTCCATCGTCAGCTTGTACTGCTGCAGTTCTAATGCCCATCGCAGTACTCTGGGTGATACATTCTGTCTCTTGAACAGTGCCATCAGTGGCAAATGATCTGTTCGCACTACTACTTGCATCCCGTAGACAAAGTAGTGGAACTTTTGCAGTGCAAAAACGATGGCCAGCGCCTCTAAATCAGTCACGTGGTAACGTTTTTCTGCACTGGACAAACTTTTCGAGGCGAAACAGATGGGGTGTAAGAAACCATCTCTCCCCTCCTGCGATAGCACTGCTCCTATTCCTATCTGCGATGCATCTGTATAGACCACGTACGGTCTCTCTCCTGACCTGGCCGCATCTATATCCGGTTGCATCAACACCGGAGCTGTTGTCAGCTTATCCTTCAGGGTCTGGAACGCGCTCTCTTGCGCGTCTTCCCACGCCCATTTCGCCTTGTTGCTCGTCAGATCGAACAACGGTCGAGCTATTTGCGAGAAACCGAGTATAAACTTGCGGTAATAGCCGCACATTCCTAGAAACGTCCTTACGTCCGGAACGCCCTTCGGTTTCGGATAACTTCTTATCTTCTCAACCTTTCCTGGGTCTGCATGCACACCCTCGCCCGAAATCTCGTGGCCCAGAAACGCTACTCTCTCCCTCATCAAGACACACTTCTGAGGCTTTAACTTCAGGTTGGCCTTCTGCAGTGCCAGTAGTACGCTTTCCAAGACTTCGAGGTGTCTCTCTTTCGTCTCCGTCGCAATCAAAATATCATCTATATATACGAACACCTCCTTATCTCTCAACGGTCCTAGCACTGCGTCCATCAGCCTCTGGAATCTGGCCGGCGAGGTACACAATCCAAAGGGTAACACCCTAAATTGGAACAAACCCTCGGACGTAGTGAACGCGCTTTTTCTTTTCGCCTCGTCCGACAAGGGTATTTGCCAGTACCCTGCCGCCATGTCGAGAGTACTGAAGTACTTCTTCCCCCTCAGACTCTGCAACATAACCTCAATCCGCGGCAGCGGGTACGCGTCTTGCTTGGTATGCTTATTGAGCTCTCTGTAGTCAATGCATAACCTCAGCGACCCGTCTTTTTTCTTTACTAGCACCACTGGCGACGCCCAGTCGGATTCCGATTCCTCAATAATTCCCCTGTCCAGAAGCTCCTTGATCATGTTCTTGAACTCAGCCCTTGCGCCGATGGGTACTGGACGTGTCTTTTGGCGGATCGGTGCGGTACTTCCAGTGTCCACCTCATGCACTACCAGGCTCGTCTGAGTTAGCTCCCGATCCTCGACAGCGAACACCGCGTTAAATTTTTCCACTACCTTCCACAGAGTCGGTTCCAGCGCCACCGATTCACTGTTTGCGCAGAGGTATTCCTCCAACACGCGCCTTCTTTCGGTAGGCGGTAGAGCTGGTTTTCCCAGAACAAGCATATCTGTCGTTGCCTGGTTTGTTACTACCTTCGAATACGCGGTCTCCTCCGTCTCCCATGTGCCCACTTCTTGCCCTGCCTTTATTACCAAAGGCTCCGCAGTATGGTTCCAAACCTGGACTTCTGCTACTCCCGTCTCATCGAGCGCACACAGTCCTGAGTATAGGCACTCCGATCCGGAAACAAATACACACTCGCTCCTTTGTGGCCCTCCTGTCACAGAGATCCACTTCACTTCTCCCGGGGCTACATATGCTCTCTGCTTCACCACTGCCTTGATGTGGCCGTTGCCAGTCTCCACCACCTGAGGCTGTTCCACCGGTTGACTGTTCTCTTGTGGAACCGCACATTCCTTCTCTACGTTCCTAGTCAACCTGTACCCCAACGCGGGTAGCGCATTGGTCCCAACAATCAATACGGGCCTTTTATGCCTCATCACATGCATACGTACCCCGACCTCTTCATTATCTCCTTCAGCCATCGGAACCTCCACTATGGCCATGAATTTCATGTGGTTCCCTGAAGCATCTCGTATTTTCCTAGCGGAATCCACCGCTATCTCCGTCACCCGACAACCTTCCTTCCGCAGTTGTCGCAGAAATACTTCCGGCAAAATTGAGATTTCCGATCCTGTGTCCAACAAGGCGGAAAACTCTCTACCAAGAATCTTCACCTTAGTTATAGACTTCGGTCCATACGATGGTGGTGCCTCGCCATCCGGCCTCCGACCTCCACCACTCTCATTTCTTGCCTCCACCTCTGCGGCTTTGCTTCCAAACTCTCTTCGTTGAGGACAGTCTTTAGCTAAATGCGTTGTGCCTTGGCAGCGGTAGCATCTTCTCACTGTTTTCGTCAATGGCACATGTGCTTCCTTACTCGCAGAAGAGTGTGGCGCACTCTCCTTACTCACTGCTGCCTCATTCTTGATACCTTGAGGCAAATGAGGCTTTTGCTTGTGTGCCATTGCTTCTCCAACCTCGCCCAGTCTAGGCTCTGCCTTCCTTTGCCGTTGCTCCCTGACGTTGTCCATCGTCAGCCGCCTCCTTTCCACGCGCATAGCAACTTCCTTTAGTCTCGCGTAAGCGTTATTACCTCCTTCTTCCATTGCTTCCAGGAAGTAATAGGATTCGGGCCAGTGTACCACTTGCTCGTATAACTGCTGTGCCCTCGTCGTGTCCAGGGCCCTCTCGTCTAACTCCGGGTAAGCTTTTGCCGATAGCCGTTCGAGTTCCACACAGTACTCTGCTATGGACTGCGCCTCGGTTTTCCTCAGTCTTCTCAACTTTCCGAGCGCCATTACTTTTCCCGTCTGCGAGTCTACCCTGTTCACCTCGCCTAACGCTTTCATTATGCCTTCAAATGAGCCTCTTCGAATATCCCTGGGCAATGCTTCATACTGCGCCTTTGCCTTTCCACTCAGCTTAGATCTTAACAGTGTCCTCAGTTCCTCCGACGTCCAACTCCCTTTTTGATACTTTAAGGAAAAGGACTCCACAAAATTTTCCCAGGAATAATCTCTATCACTGCCTGAGTAGCATCGTACCTCAGGTAGCGCCACGAACCTTAAATATGCTCTCATATCACTTTTATCCGAGTCCGTCGTGAGCCTACTGCCTAGTCTGCTAGATTCCCAACTGGCACAACTACCATGCTCACTTCTCTCACTTTCACTCGACACTGAACACTGACCTCTGTCCCGCCGTGTCCTGGTCGAAGATGGTTCGTAGTTGACTGACGTTGAGGCCTTCTCGGTGTGCCACCGCTCGCGCCCAATCTGAAACGATTTATCGTCAGTCAGCAGTGCACTTCGGTACCTTTGCAGTGTTTTCAAACAGCTCTTATGTTTGAAGACTTCAGCCTTACCAGGGATTGTGTCATCCTCACCGCTCCTCGCCTGCGTCTGATCGACCTCACCGCGCAACCTTTCGATTTCTAGGCGTTGCGCTTCGAGTTTCTTCTGCAATTGTGTGACTTCACTTCTCAGTGCCAGACAATTGTCTACTATTTCCTCCTGCCGCCATCCCAACTCAGCTCTCACCTCACTCACCACTAACGAGCTCTCTACCAGCTGCTGGATGTGCGCTACCAACTCTTCAGGCCCCTCACACTCCAAACTGGCCGTCACTACTGCATAGCATTCGCGCTCTTCCGCTCTAACTTCGCAGCTCTCTCTCAGCATCCTCACCAGGTCGAGGATGTCCTGCGTGGTTGCGCTAGCGAGCTCCTCAACAGCTTCCCTTCTGGGATCCGATGTGCGCAAACTTTTCGCAACCTCGGCCACTAGCCTCAGCTCACCCTCTTTCACACGCTTTATGAGGCGGTCACAAACCTTTAGCTCATCGAGCTCTTCAAAACGTGTCTTCTCCTCGGCAGGCATCTGATCTTCTACCTCCATTGTTGTCTCTGGTGGCACACCACCTGCAACATTTGTCCTTCGCCTGCTTGTACAGCTTGAAGCCACCGACTCAGCCATTACGAGGCGGTCAGCGTTCGCGTAGTGTCAGGTTCCTCGCCGGCGTTAATCGATAGCAATGTACACCCTTGGCACCAAAAAAAATTTGGGCAGAGGTTACCCTTAGTAAATAGGGTGTACCACTATCAATTTCCCGCAGTCGGGGAACCAGACACCACGCTGGTCTCAACGAGTTGGATTCTTCTTTCGAAGAACCACTGACTCGCTAGCAGCGCGAAAAAAAATTAGCAGCCACTCGAGGTTTTCACCAAGGAGCCGCTAACCTTCTTATCACTCTTGCACTAGTATCAAACGGTTTGATTGGCCCCCAAGTTAGGTATTTACCGGCTTCACCGTTCGAATACAAGTGCACGAGTGGTAAGTGACAAATTTATCACAAATAAAAAAACAGCACACAACGAGGATAAAACGCGAGGAAAAAAATGACACAGAACGAACAGAGGACTACTTGAACTTATGACCCTAGGCTCTGCAACAAATGCCGCCTAAGTCTTAGTAGTCGATGGCCTCCCTAACCCGTTTTAGTCCCAGCCAACGAAAGAACTCAACAGGGTCAGATCCCTACACCTACTTAAAAGATCCCAGCCAGGCGACTCCTACGACGACGGCCACTCCCGAAACGGCCCAGTGAAGACGACGTCGACGATGACGATGACGATGGCGACGACAACGACGGCGGCAGTCGATGACGACGGCGATGAAGACGACTGGAGCCCCCTTCCTTCCTTCCCCGAACACCTGGTGTTGCGCGCCAAATCCGGCCGCCTGCGTACCTGCCATCCCTTGGCTGAGTATTCGATGCACACTATTGTACGCAATCATGCACCACTTTACTATTTTTTTTTTTTTTACGCCTACTTCTCTCGCCACCACATAATGCGGTCTTGTTTTTCATGTTTCCTGTTCTTGTTTACCTTATTCACGCTTTTCTGCTAATTTTCATAACTGTTGCCGAATGCGGAAGGAACCTTGGCATTGTTCCAATTATTCTGAAGCCCCTTCGACGCTTTATATCGTCGTCGCTTAACAGCATTTGTGTGCGTGTGTCGCATTTATAGCGTTTAACCACTCACTAACATTCTAGGAGCGGCTCTGGAGACTGTGTGGAGCTCGGACAGTACAGACGGTATTTTAATGTCTCACTGTTCTGTTGAAGAGCTGCGCACTGGCTTAGCGAATGCCACCAAAGAGACACATAGCTTATGGGAGGAAAATAAGGACTTACAGGTATTTCGCTTTTCCATTTTTAGACTTCTTTACATTTTATTCTCTCTTTTTTCTTACCGTTGTTATGTTCATACTGAGACAGTGTTGGTTACGTAGAGACGGCAAAAACAAGGAGCTCTCCATCAGCATTAAAAACTCAACTGCGCTGTTTTTTACACGTAGTATGGATATAAGGGGTTGGCGAGGTGCTCTTGTTTGCCTTAGCCTTTTGAATAGTGTGACAGCCTGAATCTATCGATTCGGCTTTACTAAACGCGAGGCGAACTTCACCTTCCATTCTTCAGAGTTCTCTTTAAGCTTTCTTCTGATCTCTGACCCTATTGATTAAACCCTTATGCTCTTATCGTGGTAAAGATCAAGCGTTTAACGCCTCTATGATGTCATCGAAGCGTACCTTGACTCATCCTTCACCTCTATCACCCGTCGGTCTGTTGATCATTGAGCTGCTTGAGCTGGCGCCGGCAGCGTTTCTATTCTCCCCGCCGCGTGCCAGAGTGCTCCAATGGATCCTTCTCGCTCGAAGGGCAGGAAGAGCGCCATATGGGTGAGTGGTGTTCTACCCTCCGCCCTTTAAACAGAGGCGTGGCAAATGACTGCGTCTCCACTGTCTCGTAATTCAGCCACCGGACTCTCGAGCAAGCTCAAGGGGTTGGGGGTGGGCGGGCCAGGGGGACGAAGGGGTAGAACGCTCGACCTTCGCGCCATATCACTCGTTCAGGGCTTTCATGAAGAAGTCCCGCCATCACGGTGGGCGTCCTGGGGCCAGATTCATCAACGACTTACAAAGATTTAGCGGAGAAATTACAGCCGAAGTTCTTGATAACGCCAACACTTCACTATATCGCCTGTTGATAATCCGCGGGATCTATCCTAGTCCGAGGGGGGGGGGGCCACATAGCTAAAGAGTGTAAAAAATCGACTTGGGACTTACCGAGCGGCTCCTGCAGAGCACGATAGAACCTAAACCAGAAAAATTCACGAGCAAACAAAAAACGAAAAAAATATATTTTCGCCGCGGTTGTAGGCGGGTGAAGTTATGTGCCCTCCTCACCATGTTAGATGCTGGTTATAACATGTCAGGCGGTGGTCAGCACGCGCTAGGTGGCGTTATGCGCCCTCCTCACCATGTTATTCCTGGTTTTAACATGTTAAGCGGTGGTCAGCACGCGGCACGACTCCATTGCGCCGCTCTTTGCCGCCGATACGGTTGTCAAACCGCGTTTGTTTTAGGTTCTATCGTGCTCCGTAGGAGTCGCTCGGTAAGTCCCAAGTCGATTTTTTACATACTTTTTAGTTATGTGGCCCCCCGGACTAGGATAGATCCAATCCGCGTTAATTCGCGTTTGTCAGGAATTTCGGCTGGTATTTCTCCATTAAATCTCCGTAAGTCCTTGATTTTTCCGTTGGTGTTTTCTTGACATCTCGCGGAATCCAGTCAGTGACGGCTCTCGTCCAGCGGTGGTCTGCGAAGCGCAATACGTGGCCGGCCTACCTAATTTTCGACGACTTGGCCCATTCAATAGCGTCTCTTATCATCGAGAGACGCTGACTCATCCTTAGTGACATAATATTCGATGAATTGTGCTCCTTTTCTTCTTCACCGATTCGGAAGGTGTTCACCCGTAACGTAGCCCTCCGCTTAACCTCTGTTAGGGTTCTATTCGAGTTTAGTAGGCGAATAATAAAATTCTCTATCCGTAGAAAGAATGACTAGCTACTAGTCAACCGAAGAGCTCGTTTATCACTCTAGTTATCCCTGAAACCATTTAGAATTGAATTAAGAAGGTGTTGTTGTGGTGTTGTCGACGTGGCACTGCGACATGGGGCTGCTCCTCGGAGAAATTTCATCGCCAGGAATGGTGGCGTTGCAGATAATTTTAACCAATACCCCATTTTATACATTTACTACTTATTCTTAAATGTCTCCTTGTATAACTTTTTTCTTTCAAAGAAAAAATGGTGAAAAGAATATATATTGGTGTGTACTTGACGCGATGTTTGTGTAGCGGAGCCCAAAACGTCTAGCAAATCGACCTTTCTTAAACCTTTGACTAAAGCCCTTCCGTCCACCGCCAGACGTTTGCCGCACACTTTCGCGGCAAACATCTGGCGGTGGACGGAAAAACTCGTGAAGCCTGCCGCTCACCATGAGCGGATAGTAGGTTCGTTCATTCTGCGTCAAGAAAGCAAACCTGACATAGCTTTGGCGTCTGGGAGATGTAACCGTTTTAAACTTATTTGGATGAATTGAAACGCTGGCTTATGAGCTGGTTGACCACCGAATCAGACTGAATCAGCCAAATCCACACTCGTGCCCGCTCCATGACATCCCGTAGAAGTGGAATGTGTGATGTGTCCTGAAGAAGTGTCGATTAATGTCGACAACTGGTTACACATATTCTAAATTGCTGAACAGTTCCTTTTAAGCCTGGAATGCGAAAAAGTGTTTTTGAAGGTCTAAGTTTTCCTACCCTCTTCGTCATCACAAGGAAGGCAAGCTATTTTCATACAATATTTATGACAGGTAAATCAATGAAAGTTAAAGGGCGACGATAATCAACCCCTATTTGCCATGCTCTACTTGTTCTACTTCTACGGGTATCGTAAAGGTAAATGTACATTTTGCCTGCAGAATGATTTGGGATGGCTAGCCCCTATGGAGTGACTTGCGGTGGCTAGTCGATGGACAAGTCAACTCCTGCCTAGACAGTGTAATGAACTTAAATAAAGTTGAAGGAGGTTCGTTTTGCTACTACCTTCAGGCGAACCGTTTGTCATAACATCTTCCGGTGGGTTATCAGGAAAGTGAGGAGATGTGTGCAAAAAACGGAATTAGAACAAAACCTAAATCAAGCAACAAAAGTGAAAAATTAAAAGGAGAAGCCTACACCCATCAACTGTCGTTTATGGTTTCTTAAACACGGGCAGTTGAACCAAGTATGGTACCAATTTTCACCGCCTGTGGGTAGAAATTTTGGTTAGCCAAGAATTGCGATCCGGAGTGCATAAGATTTTCACTGCCTCTCCTGACGTAAAGGTTTCTTCTTTTTTTTGTTTTATTTATTTATTTACTTATTTATCCAAGAGGAAGTGCTCTACAATATGAAGAGATGGAAATAAGAATCAAGCAATGCATAGAAAGAAAATGAATAAAAGAACAACACAACAATAGTTTCTAGATCGGTAGCGACATTTTTTCCGTGTACCAAATAACGGACTAAACCTAAAAAACAACTAACTGAAAAGAAAACTAATAAATAACTGCCCGGTAATTTGCTTAACTATACCAAACACAGTTTTGTGTTAATTTTTAGCCAAGTTGCGGGGCAGTACGGCTTCACGATAGCTACCAATATCGTTTTCGATGTTTAGTCGGTGTGAGCAGTATTCCACAGCGCCCAACTAATCTCGCCTAGGGCGTCAAGTGTTTGAGTGGTGTCGATTACTACTGTAGTGTTATAATCAGGGATGTGCGGAAGTTTTTTCGAGAAAAGCGGAAGACGGAAGACGGAACGGAACAGTGAAAATGGGCGGAAACCGGAATAAGAAACAAAAGAAACGAAACGGAAGTGACTCAAAACTTATTGCTTTGTCTAATTTTTCATAAATAAATATATATAATATACAACCACCAGCCGTCCGTGCGGCCTCTCGACCGCACCGACGGCTTTTTGACGGCTTCGCCGTGGCAATAACTTCTCATCATTAATTGTAGCTGACACCTTTGTCATGGTTTCTTCAGGAAGAACATCTTAACTAGTCGATTAGCGCAAGTTAGAAAAAAAGCGAAAAAATGGACGACATCCACAAAAACGCTTATTTGCCCAATATCGATTGATGGTGATCGACAGATCAAAACCGAACTTTAGATTCGTGTTCAGCGATCTCGATTACCCCTAGGGGTAAAGTTTGGTGCCGCTTGGACGACATCCACAGAAAATCGATAATATCGATCGATATCGATTGGTCGACTCCAGATTCGTGTTTAGCGACCCAGATTACCCCCAGGGTTGAAGTTTCGTGCCGCTTCAACGACATCCACAGAAAATCGATAATGTCGATCGATATCGATTGGTCGACTCCAGATTAGTGTTCAGCGACCTCGATTACCCCCGGGGCTAAGGTTTCGTGCCGCTTGAACGTCATCCTCAAAAAATCGATAATATCGATCGATATCGATTGCCTCCAAAACCCATCCCGTTGATGATCATCTAAATGCCCAGGTCGCCGAGGTGTTCGGCACGTCTCGGGCTCGCCATGCACGGTTGCCGACGTGTTCAGCACGTCTACGGCTCGCCATGCACGGTTGCCAATGTGTTCGACACGTCTACGGCTCGCCATGCATGGTTGCCGACGTGTTCGGCACGTCTACGGCTCGCCATGCAGGTTGCCGACGTGTTCGGCACGTCTACGGCTCGCCATGCACGGTTGCCGATGTCTTCGGCACGTCTACGGCTCGCCAAGCACGGTTGCCGACGTGTTCAGCACGTCTACGGCTCGCCATGCACGGTCGCCGACGTGTTCGGCCACTGTGCTGTGCCACTACGCAGTTCCCGCACTCCAGTTGTGACGGACGGAAACACACGCGCACACACATACACACACACACGCTTGCTCCTTTATATATAGTAGGATATCATATATCCATAATATATGTATATAGCATGTTACTCTTTTCCGGCAAAATATAACAATAAAAAATCCTTGTATTCGTGTTTCGTATCGTTAATAAGATGAATTCGAGGTTCAAATCAAAGTTCAAAAATCGAAGTTTGTGCAAAATCTCTCTGTAAAGGAAGAAAGTATTTTAAATACAAGGAACCTAGCTGACGAGTAGGATGTCAGAGATTTCGCCACTCATGACACTTAATGGGTCTTGTTGAATATCGTAATTGGTAGACGGCAGGGCTAAGGTTGCAGTTGCGTTCAGCACCCGCGACACGAACGACACTCACTCTCTGAGGTCGCATGGTTACCACTGTATCGTTTGGCAGATGCTGGATCTCTGGAACGAACTCAAAAGAGGGGAGCGCGACTCCTCGCCATCTTGCCCCAGATGTTAGGACCAGCTAGGCGGAGAGCTGGTCCATGGGCAGTGTCGTCACGTTGCCGTCCAGGGGCCGGATTCATCAAAGTTACTGCAGTAACTTTAACGGAGAACCGTAAACGAAAGCTCAGATAACGTGGCTTATTGCTCACCATATCGCTTGATAAGCTGCGTTATCTGAGCTATTTGCGTACAATTCTCCGTTAAAGTTACTGCAGTAACTTTGATGAATTCGGCCCCAGAGCGGCAGCTCTAGTTCAGATAAATATTTGTCTAGACCACTGAACCACCGGGAAAACCCACTTAGGGTAAAGTCTCCAATAAAGGAGCCAAGACACCACAATTCTCCATTCAAACACTCATGAAACCTTTGCGAATCTACACTATTTGATGGCACATCGTTCCAAGAAAAGAAAAATCCAATTTGGTTACTGTTTCGACATCAGGATGCACCACTGGTTGGAAAGCAACACAATCCCAAAAAAAGTGACACATAGTTGATCTCCTTCTTCAGCCTTTTGTTTAAGTTCAAGAGGTGAATGAAGACAAAACAATCAATGAGTGATGAGTCATCATTTCCGTTCCGTCTTCTGGCCCAAAAGAGAGCGGAACACAGAACGGAACGGAAGGACTAAAAATGGCCGGAAATCGGAATTCGGAACACGGAAGCGGAAATTCCGCACATCCCTGGTTATAATGTTACCTGGTGCTGCAGCGAGTAATCTTTCCCTGACAAGCAAATGAAGAGGGTTGGAGATTCGCATTGAGCCTACATCATAGCTTGCCGTCCTTGCGAGTTCTAAGAGTCATTGTTTTAGGGTCGGTTTGTGAACGATTTAAATGAGATATCACGCATCCAACAGGCCATAGCACAGTTAGAGAGGGAGCATCGCCAGGATCAGTTACAGCATGTGCGTTTCAGCTCATGTTCATGTCTATATCTGTGTGCTGTGTTGTGTGTGTAGCAGCCGTATTCATTAGCACTGCTTTAGGCGCGGCATTCAATGACGGAAATGCAGCGAAGAGCTTCGCAGTTGTACTCGGTGTTGACGACGAAACGAGAGGAAATTGTGAAGAAATTGAATGACGGGACGAATTTCGTTGCCTTATTGCAGGTGAATCAACTAGCAATGGTTAATGGGAGCATTATAATAGTCCATTTCCTATGTTAAGTTCTATATCAAAGTAGCGAATGTAGATATATTCAGAACCAGTTGATAAGTGACCGTCTGTTCGATTGGAAGAATCGTCAGAAGCTTGCGCAGGTCGGCGTACCTTTCGACAATCGAGACGTTACACTGGACGAGATACAAATGGAGTGAGGAAGCTTTTTATGTGACCATTACTTTAATGTTCCCTAGGTGGGGCTTATGCTTTGGCTGCTGGGGAACATCGTTATGAAAGCTAACAGTATTGATTAGGAGGGGTAGAGAATCAACAGTGGTAGCTTTCATAGCGACGGACCGTTCGGCGTCTGAAGTATAAATTTTGATTGATGGTCTGTTTATATCATCTTCGGGCGCGTGTAGCGCAGTCGGAGGAGGCGCGACTGTCTCGTGCACCCGATACCAGGTTCCTGGTTCGGATTTCCCGCCCAGGCCAACCAAGCCTTCCATCCCTCATAGCTTGCCGTCCTTGCGAATTCTAAGAGTAATTGTTTTAGGGTCGGTTTGTGAACGATTTAAATGAGATATCACGCATCCAACAGGCCATAGCACAGTTAGAGAGGGAGCATCGCCAGGATCAGTTACAGCATGTGCGTTTCAGCTCCGTTTCATCTGGGGTCGGTGCATTGGTACCAGACTTGTCTGGGAAGGATAAAGCGCTGACTTGTTCATCGGCTGGCCACCGCAAGTCATTGTATGGCCAAATACGCATTCATGTCGCCTCCACGACATCCCGTAGAAGTAGAATGCGCTGGCGCATCCCAAAAGGATTGAGTAACGCCGTCCTTTATCCTTTATCCTTATCCTTATATCATCTTCATGTCAAATAACCTTTACAAACCAAATTGGGCACTTTTCAAATCAATCTGGACACTTTCAAATCAAAGTGTGCACTCTTCCAAGCAAGCTCGCCGCCTTTGAAATCAATTTAATATCTTCCAAATCAAAACGAGCATCCTCCACATTATGATGGAAACTGTACCAATTATCGAAATTGAGACTCCCGAGAACGTCATCATAATTTTTTGCTTTAGGAAAATTTTATACGACATTCCTCGATTTTTTTCAACTCACCTACCCCAATAAGTAAGCACACTGTTTGAAAATTTTTAAAAATTTCACACCTCAAGAAAAAAATAATGGTTCGTAGCCTATTTTAAAGTGCAGGAGGGCGACGCATTTTTAATGCCAAAAAAAGAGATTCCCCATACTTCTTCCAATATTTCTTCGACGGATAAGAAAAATTACGTTTGCCTGGAATTACACACTTGTCAACGTTAATACGAGAATGTTGTGGAAAGCACATATCTTTCACTTTACTGTTTCATGAAAGCAGCGTTTACACTGGCAATCCAATGAAGATGGCAACGAGCTTGGCGAGTGCGTGGCCCAATCTCTCTTTTAGTACCATAAATAGCTGCTTTTCTACACTCTAAAGGGAGCTTCGGACACGGACAAGTATCTGATGCCCCATTCTCGCTCAACGGAACGAGCATCTCCGAATGCTCCTGCTACGTCTATCTGGGTCGCGAAGTCAATATGGCCAACGATCTAGCGCCAGAGCTGAGCAGAAGGAAACGAGCGGCTTGGGGAGCTTTCAAGAGCGTCGAAGAAGTCGTGAAGAAGACGAAGAACGTCCGACTCCGTGCCCACCTATTCGACTCCACTGTTCTTCCTGCCCTAACATACGCCTCAGAGACCTGGGCTATACGAAAGCAGGATGAACACGCAATCAGCGCCGCGCAGCGTGGAATCGAGAGGACGATGCTCGGAGTAACACGACTCACGCAAGTGAGAGAAGGCCTCCGGAGTTCCGAGCTTCGCCGACGTTCGAAGATCAGAGACGCTGTCGCGTGGGCCAAGTTGTCGAAAATTAGGTGCGCCGGCCACGTAACACCCGCTGAACGAGAGCCGTTACCGAGTGGATTCTGCGGGATGTCAAGAGAACACCAGGACGCCCACCAACGCGGTGGTCGGACTTCTTCGTGAAAGCCCTGAACGACCGATATGACGCTCTTCGTGTCCCTCGAGCGAGGAGGATCCATTGGAGCACTCTGGTACGCGACAGGAACGAATGGAGACGCTGCTGGCGCCCGCCCGAGCAAGTCGATGATCAACGGGACGACAGGCGATACAGGTGAAAGGGAGCTTCATAGCACAATCTTTCTTTCAATTTTTTTTTTTGTAAAATTTTAAACGTTTATTCATTTATTGGGACAGATGAATTAAGAAATTCCAAAAAAGTCACACAGAATTGTTCTCGGAGAAAAAAAGCTCTAACTTCCTGAGAGAGTCTCTAGTGTGATGTGGAAAAAAGCGCATTTTAATGTGGATGATGTTGAGTTCGATTCCAAATGCGTCAAACTTACCTAGAAGAGTGTCCAATTTGACGTGAAAACGGGTGAGTGCTGATCGGTCCCACGAGGTGTGGATGTTGCATTCGATCAAACGGCGCCGGTGGTGTAATGGCGTAGAGCGTTCCCGCCCGGTTAGAGGGAGGTGCGGGTTCGAGTCCCGCCTGGCGCTAGAAGTTTTTGATCGTAACAAAACATCGTTATGTATAGTTTACCGTTGCGATATACCTCATTTGGCGGAATTTTTGGTGTTCAGCACTGCAGTATATGTTGCGGTGTGTTGCTATGCCGCTTTGGGATTTTTGATGCGCCATGCAGCGACGGCAGTATGGAAACCCTTGAGTTTCGATTATGTCACCGAGAGGCATGACAGCAGCAAGAACGCCATCGACAGGTCGATATCGATGCTTATCATGCTGCCGGGCCGCGTGACAGCTGAAGTATAAGCTACTGCTTTAAGGGGATATCATCCCCACGTAACTAGAAAACTGCATAATTGGCCCAGGCGACCGGTTGCGTCCTTGTCGAGCTATGAACTGGTCCTCACAATCAGGGCCCAAACTATGTGCGTTCGATTTAGGTTCGAGTTTCTCGCTGAGCAAAACTGGCAACTGCACATGTTCGCTAGTTGGACACTAGACTTGCTAACAAGAGGTAGTTTGATGTCTTTGATGGGATCTTATTATTGTTATTATATTATTATTATATTTTAAATTGTGCCGCCCCAGGTCCACAGATCAACGACAACCATGCTCACTCGACGGCGTCAAATCTAACTACGCTAGCCGATCAGCTCACGAAACTCCTCTTCATGCTGATCTCGCAGAGCTTCGTGGTTTCAGTACAACCGGAACCTGTACTGAAGACGCAGCATAAGTTCGTCACGGAGGTAGGTTATTGGACACGGAAGTTTCTAAAGGCAGCAGAGTCCTAGAGTTCGACATTTGTCCTCTGTTGGGCATCAAATTGTCTGGTTTGTCTTGACTAACACCGCGTTCCAGGTTCGCCTGCTAATTGGCGATAAACTGGGCATACGTCAACATCTCGTCAATACGAACGTTACTGTGAAGATCATTGCTGAGGAAGAAGCGAAACTGCTCAGCTCGACGCAGATGAATCACAAGGATATGTGAGTTCAACTTCGGGGTTTTGTGACTCCTTCGATTTTGAATTGTTTCAACCTCTTTGATTTTGTTCATTTCTAGTAGACTTTGCCTTTTCTGTTATTTTCATACAAGTGCTCCGTCACGCCTATCGGCGTGCTTCGCACTTGCGCGCGATGTTGCAGTATCGCTAAGCTAAGAACAACCACATCCAGCTAGCTGCTCTACTTGTACAGCTTTCTTCCCTATCTAGGAGTACAAAAGGCTCCCAGTACGTACAGTGTATAGTATGATAGGGCGATCTATTGGTTCCTCACTACTGGTCCTCAGTGAAACGGTTCCCCATTACTGGTACTTCAATGATCCCCCTTAGCGGACGACGTCTTCGGCACGCCTTCTGATTCCCCAGGCACATTGGCCGACGTCTTCAGCACGTCCTCCTGATCCCCAAACACGTTGAACGACGCTTTTGGCACGTCTTCTGAGACCCAGGCACGTCATGCGACGTACTCCGCACGTCTTCTGAATCCCCTGGCACGCATACGTCTGGGTATTTTCCGCTATTTTTGTGCCATGTTGTTTGATCAGTATCGATTGGCGGTAATCGATACTGCAAAAATGAACTTCAGATTCGTGTTGTCCACTCCCTTCCCTCCACTACCCCAGGGCTGAAATTTCCAGGAAGGTAGAAGACGCCTACGTATTTTCCGCTATTTTCCCGCACCGTAATTTGATCAATATCGATTGATGGCGATCGATACTTTACAGACGAACTTCAGATTCGTGTTCAGCGATCACAATTACCCAGGGCTGAAGTTTTCAGGCAGGTAGAAGAAGTCTGGGTATTTTCCGCTATTTTCGCGACCCGTAATTCGATCAAGATCGACTGATGGCGATCGACACTTCAAAAACGAACGTCAGATTCGTGTTCAGCGACCGAAATTACCCCAGGGGTAAAGTTTCGGACCGCCTGGACGACATCTACCAAAAATCGATAGTTTGATCAATATCGATTGATGGCGATCGATACTTCACAGACGAACGTCAGATTCGTGTTCAGCGACCGCGACTACCCCAGGGTTGAAGTTTTCAGGCAGGTAGAAGAAGTCTGGATATTTTCAGCTGTTTTTCCGCACCATAATTGATCAATATCGATTGGTGGCGATCGATACTTCACAAACGAACGTCAGATTCGTGTTCAGCGACCGCAATTACCCCATGGCTGAAGTTTCCAGGCAGGTAAAAGACGTCTGGGTATTTTCCGCTATTTTCGTGTCGTAATTCCCCCCCCCCCCCCCCCGATTTTCCCCCACGCTAATTTCTGCGGCGCCGCCGATCGATAGAATGACTCATCGCTTAGCGCGTTATTATAGAGTATGATTTTTCTATCCTTGAAGCATGGCAAACAGGTCAGGATCAGCGTGCTATGCATTTGTTTCTCTAATACAGATGGTATTTCGTATATAATCTAAAAGTATCATCAATTGAAGGTTGATAAAAACCACGGGTATAAATGAAAATTGTGAAAAAATTAAACTAAATATTTACAAATTAAACAAGTCAATATGGGCGCGGCAATGCGCTTTTTTCTCCAATATAGATGGTATTTTTGTCTATAATGTAAAGAGCGTCATCAATTCAGGGCCGAATTCAACGAATATATAATAGATAGTCTATAATAATAAAAAAACAGACGTTCAACGGCCTATCGACCGCCAAACGTCTGCGTGGGGCTTCGCCCAAAAACTCCGTAAATAGAGCAGCTTGCTTTATTGACTTTTCGAGAAAGGAAAACTGGGGCCTCATCAAAGTTACTGCAGTAATTTTAACGGAGATTTGTAAACGAAAGCTCAGATAACGCGGCTTATCGCTCACCATATCGCTTGATAGGCCGGAGGTTTCGCTTACAATTCTCCGTTAAAGTTACTGCAGTAACTTGGATGAATCCGGCCCCTGGGCTCGCTTATAACATAGAATACGATAAGGTAAGGACTTCAAAACGATTAACATGAGGCTTGTCCACCATCCAACGCAGTCATGTAATTCTCACTTCAAACGATCCAATCTGTAGAAAAATTGATGGTCTATAGACTTTGTTCAGTAGGTCGATACAGTCGAGTTGCTGTAAATCCTGTCTGAACGCCATCATAGTGAAGTAATTCCAGCGAGCGATAGTAATTCCTTTGAAGGATCAGTCGCGTGACTCTCACTCCGACGAATCAAATCTGAGCTAGAACCCGCAACTCCTATAGAAAAATCGATGCCATTGATCGATATTGGTCATCTGATCGAACCGTACAGCCTGCTGTGAAGTCGATCCATCGACCATCATAATCGCGTGATTCCCCTAACCTTAGATGTGAACAGAAGAGTCCACCGCCACCCTATCTGGACGAGAGGTGGGTGAATGAGCTTACAGCCCTTGGGATCACTCGTCCTAGAGACCTCATCCTCATGACCCAGAGGGCGACGTACGGAAGCAGCTCTCATGTCACAGCCAAGCACCCCTCCGGGTCATGTACGGCTCTTCTCAAAACTTCGTCGTCAATCGACGACCTGCGCCCGCGACCCGGTTTTTCTTCGAGATCAGAATCGCCAAAAGCGAATTTTTCAGAACAGGGCCTCACCGTTCGTTCGCAAGGGCAGTCCTTCCCAAAAGCGCTGCTAAGGTTACGGGATTTTCTTTCGCAGAATGTCCGAAGCATGACGACTCGATAGTCGCGTTGGTTCATCATTTTAAGGAGCCCTGGAAAAGATCGGCTAGAAAAAGAAGAACGACATCCATATTTTTTTTGAAAGAGCAGGAAAGAACCTACCGAACGGTATGTGTGGCTTTCCCTGAGGCGACATGATCTAGGGTAAAAAACTTATTTATTTATACATATTAGGGGGGGGGGCCAAAAGTAATGAGACAAAATGAAAAAAAAATCTTTATCTCCTTATAACTCAATTACAACTCAACGATGCTGAGGAATGTATTTGCCATTAAGGGCAATGACCTTGCTACCATCGCTCAGTCAACTTCCTGATCCCATTCTTACAGAACTGCTTGAGCCTGGTGTTGATCAACTGCTCGGTATGGTTGTCAAGAACTGCTTGGGTTCTTGTGTCCCTTCCGACTAGGAAGTCCTGTAGGCTCAAGTAGTAGTGGTAGTTGCATGGAGAGATGTCCAGCGAATACGGTGGGTGAGGCATGTGAACGTAGCCCAGCTGGCCAAGCTTATCCGTGCTTACTTGTTCCCGATGGGGTGCGGCGTTGTCGAAGTGGAGAACCTTCTTGAAGCGCTGCGAATGAATAAGAGCGAGTCGCCGGCCCATCTCCTCTATTTCGTTCACCATGGCCTTGGAGTTCATCGCGGTGCTCTTGGGAAACAGCCTCCGGTAAACCGATCCATGGGCGCAGACCCAAAAGCTCCAAAGATGCTTCTCGCCGTGAACATCTCGCCGAACGAAGGTCGGTAGCAATTCACCAGGCCTCACCCAGACTCGCTGCTTGGCAGGGTTAAGGTAGAAGACGTACTTCTCATCTTGCGTGAATATTGAGCCCAGGCTGCTCGGGGTTGGGAATTGGGGGAGATTTGCGCGACACAGGTCGACTCGTCAGACTGGGGTTTCGACATGAGACAGGCTGGGGTTTTTGGCATGCTTCTGGAAAGGGCGGAAGTGGTAACTTTTCAGATGGGCTTCAGTAAGTAGCATACAAACATACAAATACAAAGAGTACGAATCCAGACTCCAGCCACGAGATATATGGACACGGCATGTGGTGTCTCATTACTTTTGCCCCCCCCCCCCTAATACTTCGAAACGGAAATTAATTTTGCGACGGCCTAATACTACTAATTACAACGTCAACGATGCCAAGATTCATCGAGAGTCGGACATAGAATTAACCTCCGTCTATGAACTTAGCTGTGATCTAGTTGGTGCTTCGTCGTAACATGGTTATGTAATTGTTGTTTGGACGGATTAAGCATTATATCTCATATTAGCTGATAATTAAATCAAGTTATTTACTGCATAAGTGCGATTACTTTTTCATTAATTTTCATTCTGTTTCAAATTTTTTAAATATGATTATCTCATTATTGTTCGTCGTTCACCATTTTGATTAGAATTTGTTCAGAAAAACAGTTGGCAGTATCAGCAATGACTATGAGAAGATGACGATGGATGAAAGGGGGCACATGGCTGCGAAGTTTAATAATTCAGTGAGTAGCGATCCATTTTCAACTCCTATTGATCTGTACTTTACATAATTCTTCGTATTTCTTGCGTTTAAGAAGCTGACTCGCATTGCCCACCGCAAGCCGCCACCCAAAGGTGCGACGGCCGACATGAAGTCCGTCATGAGTGCGCAAGCGGCCACCGATCAGAAGTATGCCCTGCTATTTCATATCAGCCCGTTTCAACTTGGAACTCTCGGAAAGGTGGGTGGCCAGTTAATTGCATTTTCTTTTCTTCAGAGTTTGAAACATGAAGATTTTTAGACTTAAAAGGGGATTCTGTTAAAGGAGAGATCGGCGCTTATGTGGGACAATGGTGCACAGTTTACTTAAAATGATGGCATAAGATGACACCTAATTTTGATAAATGGATGGGAATGTCCACATTGTAACCGCTACCTGCAAAACCTAAACATTTTGCTTCCTAGCAACTTGCCGGCTACCCATGCGATCGCTCGTGTCGCTTCCAAGCAGCTTTACCGTCATCGGAAGACACGTAAGAATTCAAAACCTTCGGATGGAATTCCTTACGGGTAGTTGTTCTTCCACATCACCGACAGGTTCAGCGGCAGTTAACCGCCAAGCGTTTTAGAATTATGCTCACCACAGTTGTGCTCCACCGTTCTACGTAAGCGTTGTGAGAACTACGAAGTATATTTTGGCGGTTCTGCCAACATTCACTGAACCGTAAAGACCTTGAAATCCATGCCAAATCGTGCCCGGACGGTTTCAGTTTGATGTGTGGACGCTTTCGTTGCCTCTTATGGTCACCGTACATGGTTCGCAGGACTGTGATGCTCAAGGAGCTATCGTATGGCATAGGGCATTCGCCTCCGTGGTAAGTGACTTTATACTACTTTTTATAGGTAAATAACTAGTGAACAGATCAACCCAATAGCTCAATTGTACGCGATTTCACTGCGTATGATGACTACCAGATCTTGTGAACCACATACAACATCCCCCACTATTGCAGCCTAATCGTTCTCCCCATAAGTTTGCTCATCGCACCTCTAGCAGTCCCTCGATCTATTAGCAACCCCTCCCTTTTTTGTAACAACGCATTGCATTCGTTAATTTTTTGGACACTTTTTTGAGCTAGCTTTAAGACTGTTGAAATCAAAGCGGACTTTTCCAAACTGAAATGACCTTCAGGCAGGTTAAACTAGAGACTCAATAACTTGGTCGGAATGTTTTTTCAAGGAAACTTTGGTATATTTTTCTTTCTAGTTGACCTGGCCCAATAAGTGTAAACATTTATGAAGATTTTATTTTTTGGGAAAAATAATGAATTAAAATTTATCTCAGAGCACAGCAAAGAAGCGATCATACAGCGTATTAAAACATCAGATTGCGACATGAATTCGAAAAGCTCGTCGTGCTTTTTATTTGATTGATAATGTAAATGGTGCTTACATGAAGTATCTAAGTGAGGATATGTGTGCTCTTTACAGTTTTTTTTTCGCCGTTTACAGGCGTGAAACTATATGCAAACAGAAATTTTGCTATCCGCCGAATAAAAATCGCGACGTTTTAGAAGAGGGCATGTCGCAATCCCCTTTTTGGCACTAAAAAGGGCCGAATTTCTGTTTTTTAAAAGCAAACTTTATACTATTATTTTTCATGTTTTTAAAAATAAAATTTCAAACAATTTGTTCACTTATTGGGTGGGTGAATAAAGACTTCAAAGAAATAAAGATCAACGTCAAAAAAAAAACCTCGTGTTGGCACATTATTAACAACAACAAGAACTAACCATGCCGAGGTTTCATGAACTGGAGACCTCAAAGAAACTTAGATTAAATTTTTCCTCATCCAAAAAATTATTCAACCATTTTCATAGAGTCATTAGTTTGATGTAGAAGAAGCTCATTTCAATTTGGGAGAGATCGCTTTGACTTCATGTCATGGACCTGCTTGAAAGAGTGTCCAATTTGGTTTGAAAAGTGTCCAATTCGACGTGAAAATTGTATAAAAATAGCACTAATAAGTAATTATATTTTAATTAGAAGCGATACTTACTTAACTGATGAGCCTCCGGTGAAGCAAGTATTTTATGAAGTGAACTTTGTGTTCGTTTTTATTCGCTGTTGGAAACTTCAAAGCGCTGTAATAACCTAGCAGTTCAACTTATTAGCGTAGGAGGGGGAAGCGATCCCTCGTGCTAAGTGGGAATAGGCCCTTGTGTTGAGCGTGGACAAGGCACCAGCGTGTTCTCCTTGTTCGCGAAGCAGAGTCTTCGATCCTCTAGATTCCTTAGAAGATCGCTTTACCCACCTAATGGTATAGTTTGGAACTTCTGAAGCACCATAGATCAACCACACGTGATCAGCCGACAGGACGGCGTAGTAGCGCTAATCATTGAGCGAAAGGGATAGTTTGCTTAATGCCGGCCTTCATATTTTCCTCTTATCTTCAGATGACACACTGTTTACAGAGCACGTGGATCATATGCTCTGCAAGCCCTTGTGTTCTTTAGACACTATATGGTGCGTAAAAAGTATTGACGCACTAAACGTAAACGTTAGAAGTAACAACACATTATAAAATTTAAGAAATTTATATACAAGGGGCGCGTGTAGCGCAGTCGGAGGAGGCGCCGGCTGTCGCGTGCACCCGATACCAGGTTCCTGGTTCGGATTTCCCGCCCAGGCCAACCAAGCCTTCCATCCCTCCGGGGTCGGTGAATTGGTACCAGACTTGTCTGGGAAGGATAGAGTGCTGACTTGTTCATCGGCTGGCCACCGCAAGTCATTGTATGGCCAAGTACGCATTCAAGTCGCCTCCACGACATCCCATAGAAGTAGAATGCGTGGCGCATCCCAAAAGGGATTGAGTAACGCCGTCCTTTATCCTTTATCCTTTATATACAAGATGTCAACAATGATCTAGCGAACAGAATAGCATCACTCGTATTTTATATGGGCTTCTCTGCTGCGAATGCAGGGGCGAAGACGCCGAGGAAAGGCATTGACGGTGTGTCACAAGTAGTCCACGTCGATTTCGTTCCATGCTTCGACCAGATCATCCTTCACTGACTTCATACTTTTGTGGGAAGTAGCGCAAGCCTTGTTCTCCAAAACCTCCCATATAGAGTAATTCAGCGGATTCAAATCCGGTCTATACAGAGGTCATTCCTCTGCCGAAATAAAGATGATCCGGTCAAAGCATTGAACGAAATCGACGTGGACTACTTGCGGCGCACCATTGATGCCTTTCCTCGTCGTCTTCGCCCCGGCGTTCGCAACAAAGAAGCCAATATAAATTACAAGTGATGCTATTCTGTTCGCTAGATTACTGTTGGCATTTTGTATATAAACTTATTAAATTTTATGATGTGTTGTTATTTCTAAAGTTTAGGTTTAATGCGTCAATACTTTTTACGCACCCTGTATGTATGCAACGACTGTAGAACTATTCCATTAAAGAGGGATCATTTTCTTTATGAACATTGTTTTCCATTAAGAAAGCCTATTTCGTGGCGTCTTCATCTTTTTTGTGGTTAATCTCGAGGGTATGATCCGACAAGCCTCTTTTGCCTCGTGTTTTCGCGTGTTTGTGCTCGGATGTGCGCTAGTCTTGTGCAGCACCTCTACGCCCATCGTGCAATTTAAGGGTTTACTGCTGAATTCAGGCCATAGTCTCGGTTGTGTACGTTGTGTACTCGAAATTACTCGCATTGCTTAGTTCACTATTAGGTGATTTGAATGCGTATTTGGCCATGCAATGACTTTTGGTAGCCTGCCGTTGAACAAGTCAGCTCGTTATCCTTCCCAGACAAGCCTGATATCAGTGCACCGATCCAGGTGGGATGGAAGGTTCGGTTGGCCTGGGCGGTAAATCCGAACCAGAAACCTAGAATCGGGTGCGCACGCGACAGCCGACACCTCTTCCGACTGCGCTACAAAGGTCCATAGGTCGACTGTATTTCAAAAATTGGCTATTCATACTAAAAAATTATCCATGGAGGGGGCTGAACTGTATAAGAAAGTTGCGAGATAGCATAGGTAGATCAGATGGCATGAGAACGTCGCACGGCCGCACGTCTAATAACCAAACAGTTAAGGAGAAGGTTGCAAACTATAGAAAACAGTATAAAATCTTCTTGACCGATATCTTCAGGATGCAGTTTAGTAGTTTTCAACTGTATTATGTTGATTCTTGTTGTCTGTTCTGTTTTTTCCTGTTTAGAATTACTTTAACTTATGTTTAGCTTTACCTTGTTTTTCTTTTGTATGGTTATCCATGTAGTGAATAAATAAATAACTGCTCTAAAATATGGTTTTTATTTATCATCTTGTAAAACACGTGCAAAAATAACACGAAAAAATACCGAAATGCAATATAATACTATACGGCTAAAGATGTAAAAGCGAAGGCATGGTTGAATATTGGTGGAAGGAAATCTCAAGTGAAAAGAAGAAAAGCTGAAATTCTAAGGAGTAAGAACATTGTACGACGCGTCACTGAAGAATAATTTTCCGTTTAGTCCCGCTCACCTGGCACGACAGACATCACAGCGGTGGCATGGAAAGATCTTGCCCACGTTCTTCGTCACAAATTCGCGTTAGTTGCCTTTTCTTGGCTTATTTCAGAGGAACCGGCTTCAATTGCTAACGGGAAAATGAGCGATACGCCGAAATCTTCGTCTTAGTAGGGAGCTGAATTTGCTTTTTGCGGAGACAAAGTTTTTGTTGAAATCTCTGAATCCTTGTTCGGAACGCCACGGGTAAACTAGGAGTGAGCTAGATAGCTCTCATAACGGTGTTTTTCTGCGATGAAAACTAGCGCCAGGCGGAACTCGAACCTACACCTTCTACTGATCGGGCTGAAATGCTCAATACCATCACACCATCGGCGCTGTTTGGCCGAATGCAACACCAAACAGCGCCGGTGGCGATTGCGTAGAGCATTTCTGCCCGGTCAGCAGAAGGTGCGGGTTCGAGTCCCGTCTGGCGCTAGAGTTTTCATCGCAGCGAAATATCGTTGTAAGAGCCTACAACCTCGATGCCACCCACTTGACGCTTAAAGAAAATGAATTGAGCTGACAGTTTCAGGTTGTTCACTGGAGCAAGGCGTCCGTTATCCGACACGGACCTGAATTACCTGTCCGAGAAGCTGGTGGTGCCAAACGTCCCTGATCAGAAGCCGATCACTTTTCACCGATTCGCAAAGGTTCGTACTTGGTTGCCTAATTCTGGTCGTCTTCATTCCACAAAATGTGCGCGGTGGAATTCTGAAATTTGTAGCAAAATCTTCGCGACGATGTGGCGTTCTCGTTCTGGGAGTGGTTCTTCGCCATAATGCAACTCATCAAGCAGAAGTTGCTGAAGTTTTGGGATGAGGGTGAGTGTAAAGCGCGATAACTACTACATATTTACTCGATTCACAGAACATATCAGTCCAAAGCCCTTTGTTATACTTCGTCGACATGTCGGCGACCCACCAAGTGCTGCGCGAGAGAAAGAGAGTGCACGAGAGAGCGACGCTCACGCGCGCCTTCTGCGTCCGCGGCCAGAGGGCCAGCGACAACTCAGGCGCTGTCGCCGAAGTATGGCATATGCCTAATGCCCCGTTTATACTTCGACGCCGAGCGACGCGACGGCACGTATAATGGCCAAATTGATCGATCGCGTCACCCGATCAATGTGGCCACAATGCATGGCGTGGCGTCGCTCGGCGTCGAAGTATGAACGGGCCCTAGAGGCTCCTCCTTTGGAAAGGGTTTCTACATGGAAAGAATACAAAGGGAGAATATTCTTGAAATTCTAAGAATGACTTTTGTTCTAGGGTGGCTGGTCGGCTTTATATCGAAGAACGACGCGTCGCAGTCAATGATGCAGTCGAGTCACCCGACGTTTCTGTTGCGGTTCAGCGACACCCAAACGGGAGCTGTGAGCATAGGCTTTGTGTGTGAGGACGACGATGGTCAGAAAGGTGCGTAGAAACGAATGGGGGTCACTGTTGGATTAGCCCTAGTTTATGCTTGTGTCGTTGCGCGATGCTGCATCATGCTTGGGATAGATATCGACCGGACGGCGCGAAAAATCGATATCTATGGCAACAGTGGTGCCGCGCCGCGTGGCGGCTCAGGTATAAACTAGGGGTTAGCACTAGTTTACATGCGCCGCCACGCGGCGCGGCACCACGATCACCATAGATATCGATTTCTCGCGCCGCCCGGTCGATACACATCCCGACCGTCGTGCCGCGCCGCGTGGCGGCTCAAGTATAAACTAGGGGTTACCCAGTAGACCAGTGGTTAGCGGTGACATGAAGGGAGCTACTTCAGTTCCATTCCATCTTGCTCCGTTCTCAATCAAGGACCTCGATCAGCTCTCATTAGCTCAACGCATTGCCAGTTGTCCACAGTTAAAGGAAATTAGGTGAGTTTGACTAAAAATACTCACGGACTCGTAAAAAAGTCACACAAAGAAGTCGCAAACGCACCCTCCTCCTTCTGAAATGCCTTCGTTGGACGTGTTGAGTAAAGCTTCCACCTAAAAACCTCGTGACGCAGAAGAATTTCAAATATGTCAATAACGACGCCGAGGTTTTCAAGATGAGGGGACGTGGAGTATTAAAGATAGTATCTTCTTTATGCCGTTGCATTTTAGGTATCTTTACCCACATATGGACAAAGATGAGATGTTGCGCTACTTTGACAGCGAAGAGCGGAATCGCGGTGGTCCAGACAGTCCAACGGGATACATTCAGTCTGAGATTGTTATGGTGGCGAAGACTACGAAGTAAGTATTGACGGCGCTTTAAGCCTTCTGAAGAACCAGTATGAAGAATCCGCTCTTTAGTAAGCCGTCGACGTCGTCGGTGTTTAGCGGTGGAGACTCACCGTCTCCGCTGTCGGTCCAGTCGAAGCTGGACTGGTCTCCTGGCGAAGTGATCCAACCGATACAGTCGATGGATATGTGAGTTGTTCATTTGATTGGGGCTAGTTTCGCGGTCATTTATTCTTTTCTTAGCGTTTTTATGCTCCTATTTTTATGTTATTTTTATGTTTTTATGCTCCGGAAGTCAATTCCTGAAGTTCGCCTCGAACTTACAACAAGAAAATTAACCAATTTGTCAGTAACAATATGAAAGACTGAGATAGAATTGGAATTAGAAGATCAGTAAGATGGTGTGTTCAACAGTATGAGGAATGCACAAGTTCGGAACTGCTGTAGATGCAAGTGTCCCTAAGGAACGTAATCCTAGCCTTAACGCTTCATGCCCAAAGCTGAAAAAGCTGCAGAAAACAGTCGATTCAGCAATAGAAGTAATCACAAAACAACGTGCAGAAGGAAATATGCGACTTAAGGAGGGTTTATACTCAGTTATTGGGCGGCACGGCTTCAACTAACATCAGAATGTGAAGAGATGGATTAAAAACGCTCAAAAAACCGGCAGCCCCTACTTTCTAGTGCTATACGAAGGAGAAAAAATGAAGGAAAAACCTGGAACTTTAGTTTCTTTGTCTACTACTACTATAGAAGCTGGTGCAGCTTTCAAAACCTACCTGCTAATAGGCCAGAAGGTTAAATCACATTAAACTTTGCAAAGACATTATGAAATGCGTATTCATATCGTAGACTTATTCTCGTGTAAAATACACGAAACGACATATCATTTTTTAGAAAAGAAGTGTATCAGGTGCAAAGAAGCCAAGAAACGAAATAATTAAAAAACCACGCCGCATAGCAAGACGTAGTCGAAGAGTTGAGGAGCTGAAAAATTGCGACCATCTGTGCTGGGGACGACCGTTCTACCCCTCCCCCTGGCCCGCCCACCCCTGGGCTTGCTCGAGAGTCCAGTGGCTGCCTTACGAGATAGTGGAGACGCAGACATCTGCCCCGCCTCTGTTTAAAGGGCGGGGTAGAACGCCACTCCGCCATCTGTGCTCGTTAGCCCTAGTTTATACTTGCGCCGCCAAGCGGCGCGGCGCCACGATCGCCATAGATATCGATTTTACGCGCCGCCCGATCGATATCTATCCCGACCATCGTGCTGCGCCGCGTAGCGGCACAAGTATAAAGTAGGGTTTACGCATCGCAAGCAAAGGCGATGTCGATCTTCCATGTTTTTTTTTGTGACGGTAGTTGTGGGTGATGAAATCTTGAGTGACATCGTAGAGAATCCGCTTAATGCCGTCACTTGAGGTACTTTAAGGCACTAGGGTTACCCATTAGGTTGTAAAGAAAGCTTCCCGCCACTCATTTTGGTGTTGCGCCAAATTTTTGAAAAGTGTTCTAGAACCCTCCCCCAATAAAACACATATATATAGGTGACCTATGACCTACATTTACCACAATTGTCGTCATATTCCGTTACGACTATGGCAGAGAGAATCGTTATTGACGGCAAGCAGGTTCGGCTGCTTATGCTTTACGAGTCCAAAAGTAAATCAGTGCAAGAGTCGCGGTGGATAACATCTGTGGGGTCCTACCATTGTCTCCTACGTTGGGGCCTACCACTTTCTCATACGACACAACGAAAGTGTAGTTCCGGAAATTCAAGGTCCACATAGGTTATCCATGGAGCTCTGAGACCGTGCAATCTATACATTTAACATCAGTATGGGCCTGTTCATACTTCGCGACAGCAGCGACAAGAGCGCAGCGCGCGTGGCGTGCGCAGCGTGCGCAGCGCGCGGAAGTATGAACAGGCGAAAAGAGCGACAAGAGCGACTGGAGCGATAAGAGCGACAAGAGCGACTGGGGCGTCGGGCGTAGTGTGGTGTACGTAATTGCACCATAACGTCTACTTCGTGGCCTAAAATATCAAATGAATAGGGGTCTTCACGTCTAACTTCAACTTCAGTTGCATTAGTTTTTTGGAAACTGAGACAAACACAAGCAAACAGACATATTTTTAGTCAAAAAGTTGTTAGAAACTGAAAAAGACAGAAGCGAACAATCATATTACCTAAATCAGTATGAATACCCAAGTGATGTAGCTGACGAGCCAAGATTAGTACAGATCCTTTATTCCGGCTAACGTTTCGGCGTAACCGCCTTCTTCAGAGCCTGGAAGAGTCAAGTTGAGTTTGAAAATTCAATGACAGTCGAACATGGAATACTACCTAAATCGTCAGTCTGGCACTCAAAATAGACATAAAAGCCCCCCTTACCTTTACTCGACGCTACACTTACAACGCTGAAATTTTCACGGGAGAGTTGTCGTGGGCGGGGCGATGGACTTGGGGCGCGGAACTCACAGTGGAGCGCGCTCTAACGGATGCGACGTGCAGGGATTCGGCAACTAGCCGGAACTGGAGGGAACTGGATGGCTTATTTCATCTTAACACCTCCCCATAGTTTTCTATGATACGCATGACGCAAGATTCATCCACTGCAGTGGGCGAGAACTTCTTGTGCTGCCGAAATCTCACCTATTCGCTTTTAAAAGCAGTAAAGTAGGTTTGGAAACGAGGTAAACATCGGCTTTCACGGCACGTATATATATTTTTTATATTTGTCCTCGTGTGTCTAATTCGCAGGAGAATGTTGTTTTGTACATTACCAGCCATAATAAAATTCCACTGGGCTGAATTTATTGTTAGACCTGGATACAGTAGCCATGACGAGCGTACTAACCATAAGTTACCAGCCAACACAGTGTGTTTAATATTTATTCATCATAAACATTTAAGGTGTAATGGCCTTTTTTGCAACCTCTGCATAATAGCACTACAACGACTTGTCCACACAGCGCATGGACCCAAGCTTTACAATTTGTACAACGCATGCATGCTGTCTCTTTTGCAATTAGGTCTTCAGGATCTGTGTTAGGTGAAAGTCTGGGGTGTTCCTCGAAACACAACGAGCAGAACAAGATGTTTGCTTTGTCCACTGTGAGATGTTCAACTGATTGTGACCTTCTCGTCCGACCGTGTTACGTCACATCGAACTCCAGGATGCTTATAGTTATCCAACTACACAAGGCGTATCATATGCAGGAAATACGTTATAAAAGTTAGAAATGTCTGTAAGGAGACATATGTTATGTTTCCTCGTCGTAGCAGTCTGTGTCAATCTACCCAAGCAAAAAATGACAGAAAAGAGAATGGATGAAAGAGAGAAAACTTTTGCATCTTTCTGGAAGGTACTATCAAAATGGCATTCCGTTGTATCATCAGTAGATAATATGGCGCAAATCGGGTCGGGGGGGGGGGGGGGGGGGTCAACATGGCCTGCCGCGGCGAGTAGCTACATACAGCGAATGTAAATGCAGTCCTATCTCCTTGTTTCGATTACATATCCGTGTCTTATATGCTTGGGCAAGGGAGGAAACTCCAGGATGTAGGCAATTTTAACACGAGCGCGTCACTCGAGCCACACCCTGGACTCCCTTCCCCTGCCCAAATCTGTGCTGTCCTCCGCGAGGAGAGCACAGAACAGAGCTATAGCATTGTTTGCACCTATTCTTTACTATCAGTATGTTTTGTCGCTTTGTTTTTGTGTTGGTGACACTTTTTAGGAGGTGACCCCCCCCCCCCCCCCGACCCGATTTGCGCCGATAATATTTCTTTGAGAGAAACGAGTAATTGGTGAAAAAGCAAGCGATCAGTTTCTCCTTCGAAGCAACTCATTGTTGTGCAGCAGCAGAGAACCGAGGTGAATGTGACAAATATTAACGAAAACACAGATCAAAATCCCTTCCCGCGCCTATGTACAGGAAAACGGGATGAAAAAGTAACAATCAGCAAGGAAATTAGTCAAAATGGCACCCCACTTGCATTTCTCATCAGCACGATCGCACCTCGTAATGGATCTCCAAGTTGTTCACTTAAAAAATAGTCAAGACGTCATGTTCCATGCATGTCGCATCATTAAGAGCGCGCTCCACGGTGAGTTCCGCGCCCCGAGCCCATCGCCCCGCCCCCAACAACTCGTCCGTGAAAATTTCAGCGTTGTAAGTGTAGCGTCGAGTCTTACCTTTGTGTGAAGAACTTCAGAACAGGAATCGTTTCCTTCCAGCACTAGTGCGCCTTCCAGCACTAGTGCGGTGTAATTACGTACTCCACACTCCGTTCGTCGCCCCAGTCGCTCCAGTCGCTCCCGGCGCAGGCGCGAAGTATGAACAGGCGACAAGAGCGACAAGAGCGACGAGAGCGACAAGAGCGACTGGAGCGACTGGAGCGACAGCGCCGGCGCTCGAGTATGAACACTTTTCGGCGGCGCGCGCTCGGTTTCAATCGATATGCATGTTTTGCACGGGCGACGAGTCGCTCTTGTCGCGAAGTATGAACAGGCCCTATGGATTCGCAGTTGGTAGGTCTCAGTTGCTGAATGTGATCGCATAGCTGAGCATTCCCACAGCACTTGTGGAACAACCGTGAGTTCGGTTGGCTTCAGTGAGACTCGGCTTGACACTCGTAGGAAATATTGAAACTGACAGAGCTTCAGAAGTGCCGAAATGAGTGTCTGGTCTTAGGTTTCGAACTTCTCTCAGGCCTTTGAAGACGACGTTGTCGAAACATCAGGCCGAATAAAGTTGTTCCAGTATAACAAACCTGCGGGCGCGTGTAGCGCAGTCGGAGGAGGCGCGACTGTCGCGTGCACCCGATACCAGGTTCCTGGTTCGGATTTCCCGCCTAGGCCAACCAAGCCTTCCATCCCTCCGGGGTCGGTGAATTGGTACCAGACTTGTCTGGGAAGGACAGAGCGCTGACTTGTTCATCGGCTGGCCACAGCAAGTCATTGTATGCCAAATATGCATTCATGTCGCCTCCACGATATCCCGTAGAAGTAGAATGCGTGGGGCGCATCCTAAAAGGGATTAAATAACGCCGTCCTTTGTCCTTATCCTTTATGTTCTTTAGTTGTTGTATTTGTAGAATGAGAGAAAAAATCGAAAAAAAAATGCACAAGTGGCGGGATACTTTCTTTACAACCTAATATTTGCAAGAGGTGTGCAGGTACTTGCCCACATAAGTCTAGTAGCACTCGATCTTGGCCATCAGCTCTTTAACACTGATCATTTCCAGCGGTGACGACTTGGCGACGATGCTATCGTCGTCCGGACTGGATGGCTGCAGCGGTCAAGGAGACGTCGAGTCGCTCCTCGGCCCAGGATTCAGGCCGCAACTGCCGTCGCAACCGCTGCAGCACATTGATCTGTCGTTCGCCGATTCCTACAGTAACCCGTCTTTCTATAGAAATGAGTAGAGGTAGTGAGATACATAGTCAGGAAGTGCTGACTAAGAAAAGTCATCGGCGGACACTCCACTTCCCGCACGATTCTGCCTTCTCGTTCTACAAAACTCGTGCATTCTTCAAACTGTTTTTTTTTTCTGGTCACACTTCATCCTAACCGCTCTTTCGAATCCAGTTTTCATATTCAGATCTAATCTGAGCTATTGACGATTGTTTTGTGATTATTAAGACCTATGGTAAGCTATTGACAATCTCAACAGCTGGTGTATGAAGGTTATCTGGAAGGCATCTAGAGCGATCTCATGGTCCGCACAAACGAGGGCGCCCTGAAAATTTCATCAAATGGGAAAAATGGAGTTTCCTAGTCCTACACCGCAGCCGGAACAGTTTGAAGTGGACCACGCTCCTCAGCGTAATCCAATTCTAGCAGGTGATCAAGCTGCCTTGTTAAGATTTAGCTGAATGAATCGTCGCCACCGTATTCACGCCGCTAGTTGCAGTTGTTAATCGCTTAAGTACGCTATCCATAAATCTGAGAACCTGTTTATACTTCGCATCGGGTGCGATTGGTCGGACAGGTAATTCATGCGTATCGATTTTTGCCGAGCGATCGCCTAGAAAACATCGACACGGCCAAGCAATCGCTTTCGTCGCGGAGTATGAAAAGGTTCTAAAGGCCCCGTTTAGGCCTATGTCATACCTTCGCTCACCCCGAGCGAAGGCGACGAACAGAGCGATGAGCAAAGTCTCTTCGCTAGCGTGAAGCTAGCGAATAGGCGCGCAGTTAATAGCGTTGTGTGCAGCTGCGTCGTAGCATCGCTACCGGTGCTGCCCGACGCTCTGCTCAACTCAGCGACGCGGTCGCATCGGTAGCGATGCCGTATCGCTCGAAAGTATGAGTATAGTATGAGTATGAGTATAGTTGTCCGATCCACCGCTAGCGAGGCTTCGCTAGCGGTGGATCGGACAACTGCTGCAGGCGTCTGCCCCTCCACAACGTCTGATACCGTCCCTTCCCCAATTATGTTAGTTGTCCATCGCCTTCACTAGCGAAGAGCGATGGTATGACATAGGCCATACAGTTCCTACGCCGAGCGACGCAACGGCGGAAAGTGGCCAAATTGATCGATCAACACGTGACGTCGCGTAGCTCGGCGTCGAAGTATAAACGGGACCTAAGGCCGGGGGCATACTACCATCGCCGTGATGCTATCGCGGCGCTCAGTTCATAGCCATTCCGCCGCACGTGGTTTAATAGTCAAAAGAAACTTCGCCGCGGCTGCCGCAACAGTAGCGGCTGGCACGCGCTATGGTTTCCCGCGCTCATCGCGGGCATGACATACTTTTTCGTGCCGCGCGCGGTGTTTAGCGTTGGTTGGCTGGACGGATCGCCACGATTCCATCGGGAAGCATGCCGCGGCCTAAATCCTTGTTTAGTGTGCGCGCGACGCGCGACGCGACGCATTGTGTAGTGGCCGAATTGATCAGTCGCGTCGCTCGAACAATTTGGCCGCTACGCATGCATCGCGTCGCACGTCGCGTGCACACTAAACAAGGCCTAAGTCTTCCGTTCACGCTGCAGTATCGATCGGAACTGCAGTATTGATCGGCATTGTACTGGAGCGCCGCGCGAAGACTGGAGTATAATGCTGTCGGATCTATCCTAGTCGTAGGGGCATGTAGTGCTTTGCGTCTCCAACTCCCTTGCTGGGATTACTGGAGTCTCCGCGATAGTTTAAGCTATTCAGGGGCTATGGTGGTGTGGCGTGGGAACACAATTGTCACTTTATTGTCGGCCCCTCACTATTGTGATAGATCCAAGCTATCTTTTGTTTTCTAAGCAGTTTCTCTGAAAGCTTGAAACAGCACCCCATTCTCGCTAGTAGCTAGTTGTTCTCGCCCTTGAACTGTCCTGTTATTAGGAACCCAAACCACTGGTCCATATCCTCATCGCAATGTATCATCGATCTTCTTGCTCTTCAGTTTCTCACATATCATACGCACACACATGTTCGGCTTTAATCGAGTACATAGGTTCTGTTCTTGTTGTTGCATAGATCTAAATTCGACTGACATTGCATTATTCTACGCGATCTCCGGTAGCGAACTACTTTGAGCCCTAGAGGACTTTAGACAGCTAGTGCGTAATGATCTAATGTAAGATGTGCACTTTGAGAGTACCGTGATCTGACTATTATACAATGTGTTGTATTGATTCTGCGTTCTAGTCAGCCCAGACGCACGAGATGACAATTGATTATTATTGATTTATTGGAAAATAAATGATTATCGATTGGTTGAGGAGATCGCTCTAATGATGCCGAGTGCGTAGCAGATGCTCTAGGAACGCGGCTGGCGTCCTGGAAAGCCGTCGTCCAGTGCCCTGTTCCGACTGCGGCATTCGGAAGACCTGTCTTCCGATGTCTTGCTGAAGTGCTGCCGAGCGGAAGTGCTCCTCTCCGCCGTCACTCATGATCAGATCGGACGGTGGCTGCATTCTGAAGAGTTGGCGTCCGGTATGCTGCACCGCCGGCGGCATCCGATACACCGGTCCACTGTGTGGTTCGATATCGGTCCACTGATCAGTGACGGTGTCGCCGCCGGTGTAGACGAGCTTCGCAGGTCGGAGGAGTCGCCTGAATGAAACGGATTCTTCACACTTGTCAAGCATTTGGATTGCGTCCAAAAGCTAAATGCCTCTGCACACTTTTGCGGCAATGGGGTGGTCCTACCCTTAACCATAGGGCAGGAACGCAGAGCTTGTCGCCGGCGGCGAACGTTGGTGAGCGGTGCCGTGCCTCAACCGCACACTTTTGCGGCAAGATGTTCGGCAGAAATACGGCAGATTGCCGCCGCAGCGTTCCGTCTGTCTGCGCTCTACCCGGTCGCGGCAGGAATCGGCTAGAGCACAGTCAGAAGGCGGGAAAGCGGACAGCAGCAGAAGGTCCCGACTAGCAAAGGTACCGTGCCTCTGCCACTTGCCGCCAGCAAAACTCGAGTGTGCGTGAGAGGCGTACTTCGCTCGCCGCTTGCCGCAAAACTTTGTGGAGGCTTTTAGACTGCTCTTGATACTTAATCATTTTTGCGTCAAACTGAACACTTTTTGCTTCAATTTGATATGAAAATTTATATAGTGTCCCAAAAAATGTATACACTAAGTCTCCAGTCTCTCAAGTCTTCTCTTGACCTCGGCATTGTAGAGAATTGTTGTTAGCATTCTTGCTTTGTGCCGTTCGAGGTCTTTATGGTGGATCTTTATTTGCCAGGCCTAACGTCTCGACGCTTCCGTCTTCATCAGAGGCCTGAACGTGGTGCAAGTATTAGATATGCGATTTATCCCACCAATCGCTATCCTCACTGTAGCAGTTCCGCTTCCTTAGAGATATCACCCCTGAAAATCCACTCAAAGAGGGATAAACTCATGATTCACCTAAGGAGCCAGGGCTCTCTGTTAGTAGGCGAATGAGAATTACTGTTCAGCGACGGATAGAACAAGCGAATGGATAACGATAACGACCTGCAGATGCGCCCTTTCCATTCTACAGCTCGCGTTTTGGCACAAAAGGCAGAAAATCATTTGTAATTGAGGGACGTTCTTGATAGTCGTTCATTCCAGGGCTTCTTGCAAAAATCCAGAATGCCTCCAATGCTTTCTTGCCGAAAAGCACAGAGCTTAGGAACATAACGGTAGCGACTTTGAGATTAGGTGCAAGGTGTTGGCGGTAGGAACAGAAATATCGGCAAGGAAAGCATGGGAGGCATTCTGAATTTTTGTAAGAAACCCTGGCATGAAGACATTCAAGAACGCCCTTCAATTACGATAGATTTTCTGCCTTTTGTGCCAAAATGCGAGCTGTAGAATGGAAAGGGCTCATGTGCAGGTCGCATCGTTATCCATTCGCTTGTTCTCTCGTAGCTTCACAGTAAGCCTCATTCGCATGGTCCTACTAACAGAGAGCTGCGGCTTCTTAGGTGGATCACATGTGACTTTATCCCTCTTTGAGTGGATTTCAGGGGTGATTTCTCTAAGGAAGCGAAACCGCTAGAGTGGGGATAGCGTTTGGTGGAGTAAATCGCTTATCTAATAGTTGCACCACGCTCAGGCCTCTGAAGAAGACGGGAGCGTCGAAACGTTAGGCCTGGCAAATAAAGATCCACCAAAAATCAAAAATACTAACAACAAAGTATACACTGTTTGGAAAAATAGCTTTGCTGTAACGGTAGAAGATAAGAGCTCTTATAAAAGCCCAAGAAAGTATAGATGTTTTAAGATATGAGCGGTGGGGATTGCGCCACGTACTCTTCTGAATTCTTACACGTCAGAGTCGATTGATTGTGTTTCGTTCGAATACCGGTCGCAATTTTTCCACAAAGTGGCCGTAACGATTGATTTGTGATTTTTCACTGCTTAAAACTTAAAAACACACTAGTCTTGCGACAAAATGCAGGTACTGTTTGAAAGGTTCTAGCATTTTGGCTAGTGAAGTTTCTGAATATTTTTCAACTCATATGAAAGCACAGGGAAACTAAAATTCTTTGATTGGTCAAGATTGCGCCATGCACCCTTCTGGACTCCTACATTTTAGAATCGATTGGTTGTGCATGGGCTGAGTGCTTGTCACATCTTCCTACTACTTAGCCAGGTTAACCTGTGCTGTGCTTCTTTTAACGTTTAGAACTTTTCAGTGCCTACAACTTGTGGCAAAAAGCGTAAGCGCCATACCATTGCTGCTAGTGAAGATTTCGGAAATGTTAAGGGTTCACATGAAGTTGTAAGGGGCGCTGACAAGTTCTAAACGTCAAAAGGTGTAGTTGGATAGATACAGTCTACTTACCTGTGCACAATAACCCGCGCTCCTTCCAGTGGTCCACGGAATTCTTGCTCATGGATGAGGTTGACGTGGTATAGCCCTCTGCCTTGGACATTCTGACCGACGTCATTGAACTGGAACTGGGGCTGCCGGCCTTGTACATTTGGTCTTGCGTCGTTGAGCTGAAATTGAGTTCTGAAGGAAATTATTTTGGGTGAAAAGCTTTTAAAATAGTAGTACTTCCTTAAGAAGGATTTTTGCTTCGAAGAAAATTACAGAATTTTAATTTGTAAGGTTTCAACAAACAAGATTTAGGTGGCTCGGCCGCGTAAGTCCCGTTTATAGTTGCGCCGCTGCGCGGTGCGGCACCATATTCGCAATAGATATCGATCGGGCGGCGCGAAAAATCGATATCTATGGCGATCGTGGTGCCCCGCCGCGTGGCGGCGCTAGTATAAACTAGGGCTAATACGCTTTGCAGATACACGCCGGACGAGGGGTGTCAGCGACTGGATTCCGCAGGATGTCAGAAGAACACCAAGAGATTCAGAATACCAGGACGCCTATCAATGCATTAGCCGGACTTTCTCGTGAAAGCCCTGAACAAACGATATGGCGCTCTTCGTATCCCTCGGACAAAGAGCAAGCATTGGAGCACTTTGGCACGCGACAGGGGCGAATGGAAACGCTGCTAGCGCCCGTTCGAGCAACTCAGTGATCAACGGAATCACAGGTGATGCCGGCTGGAGGTTTCTATCAGCATATGGCCCAAGGGTCAGATGTCCCAAAGCTTGCTCCGAGAAGCACATGTTGGCTGCTAACATATGCAGGCTTAAGTATAAAGGATAAAGGACGGCGTTACTCAATCCCTTCTGGGGTGCGCCAGCGCATTCTACTTCTACGGGATGTCGTGGAGGCGACATGAATGCGTATTTGGCCATACAATGACTTGCGGTGGCCAGCCGATGAACAAGGCAGCGCTTTATCCTTCCCAGACAAGTCTGGTACCAATTCACCGACCCGGAGGGATGGAAGGCTTGGTTGGCCTGGGCGGGAAATCCGAGCCAAGAACCTGGTATCGGGTGCACGCGACAGTCGCGCCTCCTCCGACTGCGCTACACGCGCCCTAGGCTTAAGTATTACCGAAAAAGCTTCATAACAACGCGACCATCAGAAACAAATTGGTCTTAGCCGGTACATGTCGTTAATTTGGACTACATAGGCGGGGACTACGAGCCAAACCATGTCCGCTAAATCGAACGCTTGCCGTATCCTAAAAGGTGAAGACGATCAAGAGAAATGTGGCAGTTGGAAGGTCCATGACCTCTCATTCCTGACGACGTTGCAAGAGGAAGCGCTCACCATTCGTTCCCGCCAGATTGTCCTCGAAATCAATCGCGGCTGCCCAGTCAGCACAATGGTAGAAGCACCAGAGCCGACGAAATCGCCGTCTGGTTGCTGGCCACACGTCAAGAACACATGGGACAGAACGAGAAGAAGCGCGAAGATGGTCATCACGGGTCAGGTCTCGGCTCGACTGGCTGGCAACGTGCCGTCGGGGCGTTTCTGCCCTCCGTTGCGACGACCGTTACACACCCCGATCGTTTTCATCGAATTGCTGCTTAATTCGTAGCGGCTGCCATTGTCGGTGTTGACCTTGACGAGTGTTTATGGCGACAATCGGTTTCTCTGCTGCAAAGAGGCTTGCACGAAGCTCATAAGGAAGTAACATGACACTTGGCCTTGATCAATCACTCCTGGTTGCGCCATGACTTCACTTTCCGATAGCTGTTGTACAGCTGATTGAAAGTGGTTTCAGGATGAACTGCTCGATCACTTGTCTTTCTCTGTTCCAAGCTTCATCGGCGTTCGATGACTATATTCTGATGGGCGTGACGGATCCCTCCCTCGCGGGAGGTAATTATACCCATAGGTCACATCCTTAATATAGCTAATCGATTCGACACATTTAGCATTCACACGGCGTTTTTCACTTCGTCGGATAGTTCATTCGATGATGATCCCATGTACCAAATCTGTGTGTTTTTGAAAGCACGCAATTCCAGGAGCGCTATCAAAAAGCTGCGGAAAAGGCGTTTTTTGCTCTCTTCCGCTCAGAGACCAAAAGAGACGACCGATATTGTTTTGTATAAACTTTTTGAACACAAATGTCCAGGTAAGGCCCCCTTCATACTTCCGGCACCAATCGACGCGACGGCATGTATAGTGGCCAAATTCATCGATCGCGTCACCCGATCAATATGGCCACAATACATGGCGTCACGTCGCTCGCCGTCGATGTATAAACATCCCCTAAGACGAGGGGTGGTGCAAATAAAGCGCTCCTTGTGTGAGAAAGCCATACGAATGAAGACGTTGCTGGCGCGCGCCCCCTCGTGCGATTCGACGATCTTCTGAACGATGAGTGATACCAGTGAAGGTGACGGATATAGGTCGATAGGACATGCACTTCTTCATTCTCGGTTACTCTTCCTCCGGTAAGTCTAGAAAATTCGGTTTAGATGGCTCGACTAACCCTATTGTCGTTGTGGAAGGAACAATGGAATTGGATTTTTACGTCGAGACGCGTTGGGTGACCGGCCCACCTAATTTTCGACGGCATGGTTCATCGTTAAGGAGGCTGGGAACCTCAAGACTAGGGACGAATGGATTCATCAATCTGATTATCTTGAAGTCATCGAGGTGATTGCACTTTGCACCCAACGTCTCGACAAGGCCACGCAGCGATAGAATGCGGGGCACATTCCACTGAGACGTACAGGGTGTCTCAAAAAGTATAAACACTGTTTAAGAGGTGATAGCTTTCCTCACAGAATGTATTGAAGAACTTAAGGGCTCATATGAAAGCTTAAGAAAATTGAAATTTCCCGACACATTAGCTGTATGGAATGCGCCATGCACTCGTCTGATATTTCGCATTTTGCACTCGATAAATTTTTTTCCGCTTGAGCGGTTGTTATAATTTTTCCACATAGTGGTCATACCGATTGAATTGTGCTTCTTTTAAGGTTTAAGACTTTAAAAAAACAATACGGCTTGCGAAAAATGCAGGGTATCCTAAAAATGCAGGTAGTATTTGGAACGTTCTAACATTGCTACTAGTGAAGCATTTGAAGATGTTTGTATGACTTATATGAAAGCGCAGGGCAACGAGATTCTGCGGCGTGTGAACAGTCAAGATTGCGCCATGCTCCCTCCTGAAACCCTGCATTTCAGACTCGATTGATTGTGCAGGGGCTGAATGCTTGTTTTAATCTTGTTACTACTTGGCCAGATTACCCTGTGCTGTGTTTCCCTTACCGTTTTCCCTCGCCCAGTATCTGTAATTATGCCAATTATCCTCTCCGTTCAGCTTGAATGTTCCTTCCTCTTTTCACAGCATCCGTCTTGGAAAATCGGGCTCCTGCTCACATTTAAAGTGTGCAATCAATAAACTCGCACGTCATGTGTCTTTCAGTCATGGTCAAGTTCTAAAAGTTGAAAGAAGCGCAGCACAGGTTCTTCTGGCCAAGTAGTAACAAGACTGTAACAAGCATTCAGTCCATGCACAATCAATCGAGTCTGAAATGCAAGGTTTCAGGCGGGGACATGGCGCAATCTTGACCATTTACACCCCACAGAAATCTCGTCACTCAGTGCTTTCATATGAGTCTCAAACATCTTCGAAAGATTCACTAGCACCAATATTAGAACCTTTCAAATAGTACCTGCATTTTTAGGATACCCTGCGCCTTAGTGTTTTTAAGTTTTAAACCTTAAAAGAAGTACAATTCAATCGATGTGGCCACTATGTAGAAAAACTATAACAAGTGCTCAAGCGAAAAACAATCAATCGAGTGCAAAATGCAAGAATTCAGGCGAATGCACGTCGCAATCCCAACCGCTCATATGTCAGAAAATTTCTAATTTCTTAGGCTTTCATATGTGCCCTTAAGTTCTTCAATACCTTTACTGTGAGCAAAGTTATCACCTTTCAAACAGTGTATACATTTTTTTGAGACAACCTGTACATATTGCCCCTCCTTCGCTCTAGATCTTTTGAGTATGGTTGGGGCTTGTAACTCTGGTAATGCCTGACCTTCTATTTGCTCAGATGAAGGCAAATAGACCACAATTGCAATAATTTATTCCAATAAATAACATCAAGTTGAACTCAGTAAAAGACCCGAACGATATCCCTATCCTTTGGCACCTTGTTCAGAGCCATCTGCACCAACAGCTTCTCAATGCCGGCGTAGTCAGCGTACACAGGGGTGTTGTCCAGCTTTTCCGTCCTAGTCGGCTGGAAATTGCTGGAAGGAGCGGCGGGAGCCATGTTCTGAATGCCGAAGAGCTGTCGGATTCGCTCGTATAGAGGAGCGTTGCCAACGACGCTCGACATGTAGTACGGCGACGGAATCAGTAGCGGTTCTGTGCTGTCGTCCAGCTGTGGTGGCTTTGGTGCCTCGTCTCTGGAAGACGGCCACTCTGCCAGCGGAGCATCACGAAGTGGGCGGATGTAGTTGGAGTACCTGAAATCGGAATTGGAGTCTTACAGTGAAGATAAGTTACACGCCGTGAAGACGCACTGGGGGGGGGGGGGGGGGGGGGTGCGGAAACGCGCTGCTGCTCCCACCATAACTGCGGCAGCCAATTGTTCGCGTGGCTGAGACGGTGCCTGGTTGGTTACCGTGGTTACATAAGTAGCAACGGCGCGTTCCCACACCCCGGCGGCGCGCATTCGCGACATTCGCGACGCGACAACAACGGAATTTCGCTCCACATAAGACGAAAATTTGTTGTCCAAGCAACTATAGAAGGAAAAGATACCTTTACAGTAGAAAAACAATGAAAGAGAAGAGAACAAGGCGAAAGAACTTGAAGACTGAAGCTCACCTGAACTTGTAATCGGGCTTCGCGTCGTATGCGTACGAAGGAAGCGCTTCGACGGAACTGTCGACACTAAAACACCACACCGTTAAAGCTGTTACGAAGATGAACAACACCCTGCTATACATAGAGGATCTAATCCATCCATTTGTCTGTCTTAGCGTCCGCGCAAATTTGGTGACCGGCCGATTAACTTCACATCCGGATTGATATTGGTCGTGGGGTTGACGCTAGAGGAGATAATCATGCGATTATGTTAGTGAAGATTCACAGCGATTGATCAAACGACTATATTGACCAGTTATTATCGATCGACATTATCGATTTTAACGGGAACTCATCGTTTGATGAGGGAGCGTGCGGATGTGACAGGCCGGTATTATTGGTTTTATTGTGAAGTCGAATACGAGTAGAGCTATATGTCAAACAGATAATCAGTCCATCCATTTGTCTGCCTGTTCGTCCGCGCAAATTTACTGACCGGCCGATTAACTTCACATCCGGACTGGTATTGTTCTTAGGCTTAGCGCTAGAGGAGAGAATCATGCGATTATGTTAGTAAAGCTTCACAGCGACCGGTCAAATGACTATATTGACCAGTCGTTATCGATCGACATTATCGATTTTAACGGGAAATCTGAAGGAGGATCGTGTGAATGTGACCTCAGGTATTATTAGTTCTTTTGTGAAGTCGAATACGAGTAGAGCTATATGTCAGACAGCTAACCAGTCCGTCCATTTGTCTGCCTGCTTGTCCGCGCAAAATTGCTTGTGGCTCGATGGATCAGACATCCAGTTTGACGCTGTGGTTACCGCTTGAGGTGGGAATCATGGACGTGGACTGATTTCGCAGAAATTGACGAAGAGACAGAGTGACCAGTCTATATTATACGTATATTGATCGATACGTTTGACATTATTGATTTATCACGCGGAGTAAGAGTGGGTCGTGTGGATGTCACAGACGTTGTTCAGGCCCCTTGCAACAAATAAGCAAAAGGCCACAACTCTTGCACGCTAAATGAAGAGCATGCGGCGAAAATCGACGTTAATTGAAACTACTATGAAGATGAAGAACGCTATGGAATATATATGAAACAGGTAGTCTGTGCGTCTGTTTGTCCATCCGCGAAAAATTAATTGCCGCTCAATGGAATTCACATCGTAGACGATTTCAGTTGATCAAAAGCGGTTAAAAATGCGTCGGAAAACAGGGATTTTTGTTAAAACCCATCAAAGTCTAGTTGCAACCACTCACTTCAGCGACCTTCTGGCAAGGACAGCACTACCATCGTGCTGGTGTCCGGGGTTTGTGGGGTCCTGGTGGGCGAGAGTAAGCACGGACACCAGTGCAAGGACTAAGACGACGATCATCAGGCGGTTGAAGAAGGCTCAAGAGCGATAAAGCGGGTTTATATGGACGATTGGGGTGGCGGCGGGGAGATCGCGTAACTTGTATGCGTAACGAACGGGTTGTAGATGACCCCAACGGTCTGTCGCCGGGCGATGTCTGTTACCGAAGATCCGAAACATCATCTCTACGCAGTAGTTGTAAGGCGGAAGAGGTTTTTGTAACTAAGGTGGCTGAATATCGGCTATAGAGCATGGCTTTTCGTTTAGATTATTTCAAATCGGGTAGGGCTGGGAAACTGCTCAGTGGATAAAGAAGTATAAGATTAGTAATATCGCATAAATTAACAGTTAGGCTATTTCGATGTGCACTAGTAGTTGATCGGTATTGACCGAACAATCGATTTTGCAGACTCGTGGTCGAGCGACATCATAATCCTCGTTCAATTTCCATTCATTTGTACACATTTAGGGTAACATCAGGCGACTAGCTAGCTCCTTGCACATGTTACGAAACATGTTAATATGTCCATTGGCCAATATTTTCGCGCCGACACACGGAAGGGACAATGGACGGGCTAGCCCCATTATACTATTCTATTAGGTTGTAACGAAATAAATGCACTCGCTCAGGATGTCGCGACTTTCCTTTTAATGGCAGCGAGAATTTTGCTCGAGTGGAATTACACACTTGTGTAAAACGCATCAAAAACTATTGCAGAAAATACGCATATCTTTACTTAGCTGTTTCAAGCAAGATGCGTCTATTAACTTATTCTGTACGTAGATCAGTTAAATAGCCAAGCTAGTCAGTTAAAAAACAAAATTATATCACACACATTTCAAGCACAACAACAGCAGACCTGAGAATTGACTCTTAGTTTACACAACAACGGAAAATCGCAAAAACAACAACAGACTATGGAGTTTCCTGGAGACATCTGTCAGCTGCTTTTCTGCGTTGTACTAATTTCGGTATTAGGTAGAATATTCTTTATTCCTGTAAGTAGATCAGTCAAATATCAATATCGCTATCAACCAAATGAAGCTTACAACTATTAGGTTGTAACGAAATAAATGGCACTGAACCACTGTAAATTTAAACAGTTAATATCTCGGCCTGTAGGCAAGTTTTTTAATCGAAACAAAAACCTTCTGATTCTACACATCGTTGCCAACGTGACACAAGCTTTACTATCCCAGTAGCATAAAAATCAGAAGTTCTGGAATTGACGAAATCTTCGAAGGCACTTTCGGCATCCTGTTGGTATTTGAATATTTTCCCTACCGAGAAGTCGCCAAGATGCTTGAAGAAATGGTAGTCTGTTGGGGAGAGGTCGGGAGAAAACGGAGGATGTGGTAGAGTTTCAATGCTCAGCTCATTCAATTTCTGCAACGTCATCCGTGCTACATGGGGGAGAGCATTGTCGTGCAGAAGGAGAACTCGCCTTCGGTTTACCAAGGCCGGCCGGATATCCTTCAACTTTTTCATCATTTCTTCAATTTCAGTGCAGTACTTCTCTGCCGTGATGGATTCACCGGGAGGGAGGAAGCTGTGGTGAATAATTCCCAGCGAACACCACCATACTGTCACCATTACTTTCTTTTGGTGCAATTCCGCCTTCGCAAAAACCTTGGGGCTCTCATCGCTGTCCACCCACTGTGCCGATCGTCGCCTGTTGTCGTACATTATCCATTTCTCGTCACAGGTTACGATGCGATCAAGGAATGGGTCCGTTTCGTTCCGTAGAAGCAGTGCGGACGAGATCTCATATCGTCGGTTTCTTTGCTCCTCAGACAGCTCGTGAGGCACCCATCTTTCCAGCTTTTTGGTCTTTCCAATTTCCTTCAGATGCCGGGCAGCTGTGTTGTGACTGACGCCAAGAACCTTCGCTATCTCCCTGGTACCTTTGTGTGGATCCTCCTCTACCACATCTCTCAGCTTGTCCTCATCAACATCACTATGCCTCCCACGACCTTCATGTTCTTCCAAGCTCTCATCTCCATTCCGGAACTTCTGATACCAACGATACGCCGTCCGAATAGTGGAACATCCTTGACCGAATGCGGCGTTGATCTTCTCGTCCGCCTCCTTAGCTGTAGTGCCCAGCTTGAATTCATACAAGTAAATGCCTCGGGTTACCTTTTTGTCCATCTGTAAAAAGTCAATAAAACTCTAAAGTTTTCCCACTTTTACATAGAAAATTTGGTACTTACCGGTAGAGCAAACTTTGCGCTTCAAACGCGTAAAGACGCGGCAAAAAATGGCGCGAGCCAGCGCCATTTAATTCGTTACAACCTAATAATGGGTGCAAATCAAAACCAACATTCCTTAAATCAAAGCAGGTAGGTTTGACAGTCGCCATAGTAGTCGGGCTGGCTACTGACTGAGGCTGTTATAACGCTATTTTTTCGCGATCAAAAGTATAGTGCTAGGCGGGATTCAAACCCGCACCTCTTGCTGACCAGGCAGGAATGCTCTACACCGCTACACCATCAACGCGATTGAAATTGATTTCTCTAAACCTCAGCTGACCAGCCACTTGAGGCTTAAAGAAAGTGCAGAAATCGATGATGTCGATCGATACTGATCTCCGCTAAATATTGGGTGTTTAATGTGAAACCTTCGCGCAGCGCGGGATCGAGAGGAAGATGATCGGAGTAACACGACTCACCCAAGTGAGAGAAGGCCTCCGGAATTCCGAGCTTCGTCGACATTTGAAGATCAGAGACGCTGTCGCATGGGCCAAGTTGTCGAAAGTTAGGTGGGCCGGCCACGTAATGCACTTCGCAGACACCCGCTGTACGAGCGCCGTCACCGGCTGGATTCCTCGAATGTCAAGAGAACACCAGGACGCCCACTAACTTCTTCGTGAAGGCCCCGAACGAACAATATGACGCTCTTCGTGTCCCTCGAGAGAGGAGGCTCCATTGGAGCACTCTGGCACACGACAAGGACGAATGGAGACGCTGCTGGCGCCCGCTCGAGCAAGTCGGTGAACAACGGGACGATAGGCGATACAGGTGATTGTGAAACCTAGGCGCTAACAAGCACTCACTTGATCTCTAACTGAGGCGATCATTCTTCAGGAAAACTCATTAGTATGAATCTGGATATGAAGCGCTTCCTCCGGACACTAATTTTGCTCGGATGAAGTGACGGACACTAAGTAGTCCTTTAGTATGTAGTGGGTTACCCTCTACACAGGAGTAGGGCAACGTAGAAGACCAAGGCCACAAATCCCGTCAAATTGGTTCATAAGCAGTACGCAGGAATGACTGACACCTAGTCAGTTAGGTAAACTAAGATGACGTTTGTAGTAGCTCGTTTCGTAATTAGAGACAGGAGGAAGCTTCGTAGGGTGTGCACACCTGCTGCTGCATCCATGCAGGGTTTCATACAGGGTTTCCCAATTGTAACGGTAGGGTATTAGTCCATTATTTGATTTGACTTGATATTTTTTAGATTGATATCATTTTTAAATTAAATTGGACACCCTGCTAACCTAGCCTGAAACTTTTGAAACTAAAACGAAACCTTTAAAGTTGAGATCAGCTTCTTCTACTTAAAACTAGAAACTCTCTAAAAAGCTTAGAACAATTTTTCGTCCGAGGAAAATTTTTAGTGTTAGGTTGGTGCATAAGTTCACGGACATTTGGGGCATGAAATATTCATTATCACAACATACGAACAATAATATCAAGTCATTTGAAGTAACCACCCTTTACATCAATTGTCTTTCGCCAACGTGTTGGTAAGTCATGGATGCCTTTTCTCCAAAACGTGGCCGGTTGTGGTTCGAAAAATGTGAGCAGTGCCTCCTTGACATCCTCTCGGTTCCTAAATTGCTGGCCGTCCAAATAGCGTTGAAGGCTTGAAAACAAATGAGAATCAGAAGGAGCGAGATCTGGCGAGTAAGGTGGATGTGGAAGAACGCTTCATCCGTAGTCCGCCAACTCAGCCGCCGTCGCTCTAGCAATATGCGGTCTAGCGTTGTCGTGTTGAAAATACACCTTCACTTGCTCTCCTCGTGTGGTTTGAAGGTGGGACCTCAACTTCCTCAGTTGGTTGACGTAAACCTCTGCCGTCACTGTTATCCCTTCGTCCAGCAGCTCCCAGTATTCTACGCCAAGAACGCTCCACCAAATGCATAGCATCACCTTTTTCACGTGAAGGTCGGGTTTCGGAACGTCCTCTGCCTCTCCAGTTGCGTCAAGCCACTGTGCACGCCGGCGATAATTAGAGTAGAGTATCCACTTCTCATCCCCGGTGACAAGGTTGTCCAGCCATCCGTGGGTACGTCTGAGGGTAAGGAGAGACAGAGCGACATCGGCTCTGCGATCCATGTCATGTTGTGTGTCAAGTCGTGAGGTACCCAGCGACCCAATTTCTGCACCTTACCAATCGACTTCAATCCTCGAACGACTGTTGAGTGACTAACACCAAGAGTGCTTGATAGTTCGCGAGTGGTTTGGTATGGGTCCGCTTCCACTCTACTTCGGAGGCCATCCAAATCCAGTGTCATCGGGCGCTCTTCTCGTTCATTATCTTCAACGCAGAATTCACCAACTGCAAACTTCGAGAACCACTGGTACACAGTACTTCGAGCAGGAGCACTCTCGTTGTAAACATCGTTCAGGCGACGATACGATTCGTTGGCATTGAGGCCAGATCGATGCAGGAGTAACATGACGTGCCGAATATGCGTCTCAGTTGGGATGAATTGCTTAGTCATAATAGCTGACGTCAACAACGCAGAAGTAAATGTTAGGAACAGTTTTGTAGCCCTTTTCGTTTCTCTATCGATCGATCGTTTACGCGTTGATACATGTGAGAAATTTCGCTGGAAAATGCGCTTTCAATTCAGGAGGGATCAAGTGTCCGAGAACTTATGCACCAACCTAATATTTGAAGCTTTAATTCACTTCTAAATAGGTGAACACACTGTCTAAAATTTTATAAAACGTTTTTTTAGGAAAATAATGGCTCAAAGCGGGTGTGGGGTTCAGAGATCCACGATTGCCTGAGAATGGTTTTAGAAGAAGAGTTCTTCTGTAGACGGTGCGAATTCGTATAGAAATGCTCTGCTAAAGTACAGCCTTATGATGAATCATCATAGGAGAGGTACATATTGCTTAGCCGATGACTGAGCTGTTTGGCTAGCTGCTCAAAGTAAAAACAAGTGGGCCGTTTACTCAGGTGTGAACTACAAATTCTAGCGGCGACTCGATAAAAGCAATTTTTCGCCAGTGTTTCTCAATCGAAGTACTCGCTTCGCTTCCGATAGAGCTCAATACGGTGAGTTTTAGCGATTTTTCGGCCGTTATAGTTGCACTCTCTCGCTTACTTCCAGCTAGGCTCATTCTGAATAGAATTTTTCTTGTACTTTTCTAACACATTACCATGCCAGAGTTCCCTTCGAGGCTTACAAACGAGTCATTTAGGTGTGACATGCTGCTTACAGCACTTCTAATCTCGACGATGCTGCTCTTTACAGCGACAGGTATCGTCTTCTTCTCGATTCGTCTCAACGGCTTCTTTTCCCTAACTGAAGGTGCATTCCAAGCGGGTTGTAATAGGACATTGTTCCAGGTGACAGAGAAATCGGCCCGTCGGTCGAAGAGCTGTCTCATCCGCGCGCAGTTGCTAAACGTACGTTGTTTTTTAGTGGAATTCTACGGTCTGTAGCTTATTCGTAGCACCATCTTCACTCACATTCTGCACTCGCGTGCGATGTGTTAATCGATAGTTGTCGCGTTGTTTCGATTGGGGTATCCCTAGTTCATAGTAGCGCGACGTGGCACCATAGTCGAACAGATATCGATTGGGCAGTGCGAAGAATCGATATCTGTGACGATTGTGGTGCTGCGTGGCGACGCAAGTATAAACTAGGACGTAGGCAGACAGCGTGCATCTAAACTTCGACAAACATCTATATGTTTATGGTGGCTGAAAGGCGTTCGGACGTTGGTCACCCCGTGGTCACCTCGTCTGGGCGCGCTTTCGCGCCTGTTTATACTTTGTGACGGGAGCGATTGGTCGGCCAGCGGAAAAATCATTCGCTCGGCAAAAATCGATATATATAATTTGCCTGGCCGACCAATCGCTCCTGTCGCGAAGTATGATTGGACACATACTGCGTGAACATTCAATTGTAAATATAGCGCTCATTCAAGTGGCAGGATAATAAACAACAACAACGGAGAGGTAAGGTACATACAATTCGGATGACTGAGGGAACGATGCAACGTGTAGCAGTTTGGCTCAAAGCAATTCAAAAATCTATGTTCTAGAAATAAAACAAAATCTAGTAATAAAAAATGTTAAAGGACGGCGTTAGTCAATCTGTTTTGGGATGCGCCACGCATTATATGTGGAATAAACCAGTGTTTTATCCTTACCGGACAAGTCTGGTATCAACTCATCGACACGGAAGGACGGAAGACGTGGTTGTCCTAGGTGGGAAATCCGAATCGGATGTTCACGTCAGCCGGCACCTCCGTCTGCGCTTCACGCACCACTTTGGACGGAACGTTGATTGAGCGTAGCCACGAATGGTATAGATCTTTATTGCGGCTTACGTTTCGGGGTCGTCGCCTTCTTGATGATGAGGCACTTCCTGGAAACTCCGCCCACGCCGACGAGTTGTCATGTGTCGTCGGTGGTATTTGAAGCGTCTCTGAGAACTATATGTGTCCCTTCAAGAACTTGTCGAAATTCCTTGAAATTCGCTTTTTATCGAGGTTATAGGAATTCCATATGATAATCACTGAGTTAGAATCCCAGCAAATCTAAACACTGAGACCTACAGCAGAAAAATACTATTGAGCGGTTTTTAAAGGGTTGACGGAACGCGAGACACCTCTCCTTACATGGAGTTACAAATAAAATTTTCTATTCCTACGGGCATGTGGTGCCACAGCTGGAGGAGGCGCCTGTTATCGCGTGCACTCGATACCAGGTTCCTGGTTCGGATTTCCCGCCCAGGCCCATCAAGCCTTCTATTCGTTCGTGGTCGGTGACTTGGTACCAAACTTGTCTGGTGAGGATCAAGCATTGACTTGTTCATCGGCTGGTGATTATAGATCAAATACACATTCAAATAGCTTCATTAATCAGCCCCTTAGTCCTTAATTTTGCCTGAGTCTGAGGACTTCGCTCGAAAACCTATTGCGTTAGGCATGAATAAATACACCGTAACTGCAAAGGCCTTTGTCATACCATCGCTCACTCCGAGCGACGCCTAATGATATGCACCCATATCGATCCCATCGCGCCGCCCGATCGATATGGGAGCATATCATTAGGCGTCGCTCGCGGTGAGCGATGGTATGACAAAGGCCGTAGAGTGTAAATATAGTCCATGACAAATAGTTGCCATGTTAATTGCTAGTTACTATCTATTTTCTATCTATTCAGTAGTTAGTAGCACATTCGGCGGTTTGTTATTGTGTAGCTGTTTTCTTTTGCTGTTTTTGGGCACACTTGACCACTGGAATATAATCGCGTCATAAAAATAAAAATAGAATATTGAGCCGATTTTGGGTAGGAAAGCGTGTCAGGTTTGGAAAAAATGCAGGGTGGGATTCCTTCTCTAAACTTGCACCATCCTGTTGAACTACCGGAGTGAAGTCGGTCACCAGGAGCCAGATTCATCGACGGCTTACCGCCCTATAATGGTGAAAATACCGCCAAATAACGATGCTGATGAATGTCATACCAGGGGATTTGGCGGTATTTTCATCGTTAGAGGGTGGTAAGCGGTTGATGAATCTGGCCACAAATGGGCGAAAATCCGACAACCGCTTCACCGGAAGTTCACTAGCAGTTGGCCGCTGGGGGTTTGAATATTATCCTCACCACTGCTGTGTTCCATTGGGCTGCCAGTCATTTTGCCTGCCAAAAATCAATTCGTATCTTTTGCACTGGCGATCGGTCGCTGTCCTACTGTCGAAGCGGACTATGAAACGGGCCGAATGACATGCGAAGAGGCGGTGAATGGATTTTGGTCCTGCGCAGAATACAGTCGTTTTTCTTCTTTCTAGCCCTCAAGCAATCAGCTGTACAACAGCTTTAACTTCTTTTTTTAAAAACAAAATCTCCTAAACAACAGTTCACTGGTGAATCCTTAACTTCTGGCCTGGTAATGTCAATTGTTTTTGTTAATTATTTTTTAGCTTTTGGTAATGTTAATTATTTTAGGTCAGGTCACCTGCGGATCGAACGCAAAGTGAGTTTCCAACAATTTTTACTAAAAAATAACGGCTGGCCCTAAGAGCGTCAGCAGAGAGATCCGACTCTAGACGTCAGCTGCTTCAGAATTGTTTCAGTTGTCCCCATTGGACGAACAACGGCTTCTGCAACAGCACCTTCTACACGACCTCGCAGAAGATGCAGTATTGCGGCAGAGCCTGTGGTCTCTGCTGATATCCGGTTCATCTGGGGGTTTTTTTGAATAAAAAATGCATGAAAAATGTGTAGCTAGTTGGAGTACAGGAGTTCCTGTCATTGTTTCTCAGTTTCGCTGTTTCCTGACACTGTTTCTCTTCTTTCCCTTCCTTTTTTGAATTGGATGTGGTACAATATGGGGAGTCTCCCTAGGCGTACATCAGGGGCAGACCGGCCGATCGCACATCTTCGTCTGGCATACAGTCATCGTTGAAGATGGAAAAGAAGGCGTGTGATTGGCTGCCTCCCTAGTCTCCGCCCCTCACCACGTCCAGGACGACACCACCGATAGTACTTCTTGCATATTTAATGCTCTACTTCATAAAGGAATATATTGCCGATTCTAAGTGAAACCGGTTAGCAGTTTCTGGACTTTATTTATTTATTTCGGGACGCGAGTAAAAGCCGCGTTTCAAAACATCAGCTGTGAAAAACCGAAATACAAATGAACAATCGAAACAGACTGTCAAAGGCAACTGGACGAGTTCACCCTAGGGGCGGTGCCAGCGGACGAGTTTTCCGTAATCTCCCCGTTGATCCTCTTCACAGTGCTCGACGGCAGCGATTGGTCGAAAACATACATATCGATTCTACTCGGGTAATCGATTTCTATGCTTTGCACGGGCGACTCAGTCGCTCTAGTCGCGGACTATAAACACGCTCGTAGTCTTCTGGGTGATTATTCTAGTTATGACGACTTTGTTCAATGTGAAAGGCGTTGAGGTTGGCGTTTATCAGTTCGGAGTGCGCCATGCGTTTCACTTCTTCCTCTCTGCTCAGCTCCGTTGGCAGAGTGCGATTCAAATTCAGCTATCAAACTCATATTCTGCTGTTAAGCATTCAATACGTTTACGGTCAATTTTTAAAGCGAACATTTACGTATTTATGCTAATTTATGCTAATAAACATAAAAATATATTGAAAGCACAGTAACCGTAGATATGTGGCCGATACGTAAACATATATACAAATAAAATCACTCTAAGGAGAAGTTGGATACTTGTCGTTAATGTGGCCTACATGGTGTCAATCAATCGGGGAACCGAGAGTACAGGCCCTTCACGAGTGGCTCGTCTGCTGGATGCGGCCTGATTGATTTGACCTATTCCCGCCTCCTGATGTAGGCCACATTACCGACTAGTACCAAAAGTTGTCCACTATCACTCAGTCTATCTGCGGCAATGTCATCTGCTCCTTGGCTTCAGCAGCGACCTCCTTCTCGGCTGAGGCTTGCGCTGGATGCGTGGGCTTTTCACCGTTGTCAGAAGAGCTTCCTACCGTAACCTCCATAGGTCCTACAGCGATTGTTGTAGGAGATCCAGCAGCAGGACTACTGAATTCGCCACTTTCCTGGTCGTTGCCCTTAACCTCGCTTTGTTCGTCCTTCTCGGCCAGCTGCTGCTCCACTCCTACTGAACGGGCCACCAGCATGCCGGCGGGATTCAGGGGCGGCGTGACTTCCTTGAAAGGCTGACCGTCCTTCGCTTCAGCTGTAGTCGACTCGGTGACGTTCGGGGAACTCATTGAGGCTTCTGTGGAGAGCTCGTCAACTGGTGCCGATTCAGAAGTGGTCGATGTCGACACGACGACGGTGGAGTTGGCCTCCTCCAAATCATACGAAGCAGCTACCTCAGCGGCGTTCTCGACAGGGTACTGCAGAATCTCGTGCATGTTCATCTCGCTGGCGTTCTTGTCGTCGTCAGATGGGTCCAGAGCGTTGGTATAGTCTTGCAGCGCACCGCCCTTGGGCTCAGTGTCTTCAACATTGATCGTTGTGGTTGCCGTGGTCGTATTCTCTCCAGGTGTTGGCTCCTGCGACGGTTCAACCGTAGACGGTACCAGAATGTTCATCGTTGGTGGAAGTTCCTTGGCGAACTTCACGTGCTTCCTCCACCCTGGTGGAATTGCGGCGATGTCGTTGCCATCGTCGGGAACGTTGTCGTCTGTAAAGGAACGTTTCTCTACTGTCGCTTGGCCGCGAAGACGGAGGCTTACCGCTCTTCGGCGTGTCTTCCTCCTGATGACTGTACTCAGCTCCGAGCTCTGGAAACTGCTCGTCGAAGTTGTCGTGATGTTGGCCATCAGCTGCTGGATTATCCTTAAACCGGTCGAATGCTGAAAAACAGGACTCAGATGGCCAGCCAAAATTAGGGGTGATACTAGTCGTTAATGTGGCCCACATGGGGAGGCGGGAACGCACCAGCCAACCACAACCAATCAGAACACCGATCGAACATGTTCTAACCAATCGGGACACCGATCACACACTTCCGCAGTTTTGGTGGCACGCCCTGTCGCTGCACCTGATTGGTCTGGTGCGTTTTACCTGACCATGTAGGCCACATTAACAACTAGTGCTGTTTTCGCTTCAACCGGAATTTGAATCCACATCATTTCCTTCTCGTAACTCTGCCGCTTTTGTCGCCTAGCCCTAAACAAAGAAGAACCTCAGTGAGGCGGTCCAGCTCTCACAATCAGTTTGACTGCTGGCTGGTAATTGCGTTTTGGATAGAAGTCGTTAATATGGCCTACATGGAGGGTCGGGAGCGCGCTAACCAATCAACCAGATGGCGACCAAACAAGAAAGTTCAGCCAATTAGAGCACGATCACGAATTAGGTTATGCGCCGACTTCGGTAGCACGTTTATCCCGTGCGGCCTAGTCTGGTGTAGTGCCCCATCCGATGTAGGCCAAATTAACGACTAGTACCATTAGTGCCATGTAGTGAAGGACCAAGGAGGGCATAAATAGAACGAAGAGCTAGGAATCGAATGAGTTCTAAGGCAGCTCAGAGAAACCCTACTATTTAGAACCGATAAAGCATTGACATCGGCTTGGATACTACTGGAATTTCTCCTTGGGCGTATGCAAAAGACAAGGGAGGGACCAGCCAGCCACACGACTCTTGCACGACTCAGCGAAGCCTGTGATTGGCTGGTGCACGCCCAGGGACAGAACCCAATAGTACCCCAATTTGTATGGAATGCCCAAATGGAATCAAAATAGAAGTCTTTTACGGTACTAGTCTGCAATCTGGCCTGCACATGGAGATGGGGCTGGTCAGCCAATGAAAGCATCTACCACGCATTCCCACCCACCTCTGTGGCACCACTTTTGAGCGGACGAAGTTCGGGCGGATATAGGGAGGGAAGCCGTGCTGTGGGCAATTTTGCCACAGGTAGCTCAAATGGATCCCGCCCAAAATTGAGCAGACGGCGAATGCATTGATCGATAGCTTAGGACCTGTTTATACTTCGCGAAGGGAGCGACGAGAGCGATTGGTCGGTCAGGCAAATCTGCGTATCGATTTTCGCTGCGCGATCACTTCGCAAAAATCGATGGGTATGATTTGCTTGGCCGACCAGTCGCTCTCGTCGCAAAGTATGAACAGGCCATTAGGTGTTCTGCCTGTGCAACCTAGCTCCAGCCGCATTGGCCCATCTTCGGATTGGCCTGTGATCTATCCCGCTGCCATATGCAGGCCACTCTGCCGACCAGTACCGCTTTTCCTAATAAAATAGGCATCCCTGTGTGGCCCCTGATTGAATGACATTTTAGAGTCGGAAATGTTTAAATTAAATTTTTCATATAGACTTTTCTAACAAAAATTTTACTTAAAAAACTTTTCTGGGTAATTGTAGTATATCCGTAAAAAGGCTTTCTTAAAAGTATTTTTTCTTGGAATACCCACCTGGATAGTCGTGCTTCATCAGAGGCTGCTCGCCGCTCCTGTTGTCAGAAGTGCTGCTGTCACTGAAAGGAAATATCTGTCATTCCAGGATTCAGAAGCTCTGGAGGAAGGGGCTGGAGGTACGAAGCATCAGGTGGGCTTAGTTACTGGGCCGAGCTGGAGTCAGGGCGCGTTCATAGTCCGCAACAGCAGCGAGCGCTGAAACCGCCCGTTTACCAGGGGCCAGATTCATCGACGATACCGCTGGTATCATCTTACCGCGGATTCACCACACCGGTCTATGTAGTAAGTGATACAGAGAGATACAGATACGACAACCGATGCATCGTTACCGGTAAGCGGTTGATGAATCTGGCTCCAGGAAATGTTGCTAATCGATTTTTGTCGCAGGATCGTTAACCAATCGATGAGTCTGCTTTTTGAATGCGAGTCAATCGCTGTCCTTATAGAGCGCATATAGGCCACCAGGTCCTTGGATATCGGCGCTTATTCTTCAGTGGACGAAAAAGCTATCAATATTGATTAGGTGATGCAAGAAATCGATATTGTAAGCCTTCGTACACACCGTTGCCAGCGACTGAAGAGGAAGCCCTAGTTTATACTTAAGCCGCCGAGCGACGCGGCACCATGATCGCCGTAGATATCGATTTTTGCCGCTACTCGATCGATATCTATCGCAACTATGGTGCCGCGCGCACGGCGGGTGGTGCAACTATAAACTAGCACTATTAAATCACACTACGATTTACTCCGAAGGCGAGGAGCGGCCGCGATGCGTGCGTCGACTGTTGTAGTTCAGTGCTCGGACAGCTATTCTAACCGCAAAAGGGGTAACATACCTGAAACTTCCTTCTGAATCTCTCTCGGCTTATCACGACGCAAAATTAGTGGCCTAATTTTGAGCTACTGAACACTAATCATGGCCTGCCTCTATGGCGATATCTTTCCGACGCCTTCTAACCGTTTGAAATCGTTGTCTTCCACCTCTCCACTGAACTAGTACCCTTTTCTGTCTACATTTGGGCCCGATCATGGTACGCGACAGTAGCAAAAGGAACGGCTCGCCTCGCCCGCGCAAGGAATACATATCGATTTTCGCCCGACGATAGCTCGTTATTAATCGATCCGTATGTTTTGTCTGAGAGACTCAGTCGCTTTCGTAGCGGACTATGAACAGATTCCTGTAGAAGATATCAATATCTTTGATCTTTTGCGCCGTCTAATCGATACTTGGCTCTAACGACGCCGCGCGGCCTAGCGACTGAAGTATAAATCTCGCCTAAGGCTTTTTCTGGTAACGATGATCAGTGAATCAGGGCTGTTAGTAGACGTGCACACATCAAACGGGTTCGATTTTCCGTCCAGGACAAAACGTCTGATTTCAGTGGGAGGACTGGATGAGGAACAAGCCAACACTTGGCCAAAGGTTCGTGTTCACGCCTAATGTACGTCCACGACGTACCGCAGAAGTTGAACTCGTGCCGTATTCGTGAAGGGTTTCGATTTCGAGTGGACCCTTTTATGAGCCAAGTATCCGGAAACTCGAAGAACTCACCGAGTTGCTCGAAAAACGAAGAAAGTCGTTGCAGCGAAGACAGTGACGAAGATGAGAAGGTGCTTCGTCTCGATTCTGAAGCGTCGTCGACCGCCGACAAGAGGCAGCAGATCCATTCTGTCCGGATGTGCGCTGTTCGACTATAAACCGTTTATGAAGACATGAAAAATTCTGCGAAAAAATGCGCAAGAAGAAAAGCAACAGCAGTCCTAAAGGACAGTGTAGGTAGTGTAGTTGTGCTCTCGCAAATTTTCGAATATTCGAGTGATTTTGAATACCCGCAATTTTCAAGCATTCGAATTCGAATATATTCGAAAAACGCGATTTTTTGAGCATTCGAGTTCGAATACTTAAATTCGAATGAAAATCATTCGAATACCTACTCGAATAGGTCATTCAAGCACAACTATAGTAGGGAGCCGTTCGAAGAGCACCACAGATCACTAAGCAGGCAGCGAGAGCTCGCCACTGCGTCGACGACGACTTTCCAGCTGTTTGAATTGCTAACGAGTGGCTGCTGCTGGCTTCTAGCGACGGTCGTACTTACACCTTGTGGTCTCTGTGAGAATATAGATGTCATCAGAGGTACCTTCTGAAGGCCCACTCGTGATACGAAACCTCGGAAGCACGGCCTGGGCCTTTCATCCAAGCTAGCTGGGGTTTTCTAGGTCTTCTGAAGCTCCAGAATATTCCTGGTTTTTGTGCCTGCTACTCCCATTGCTTCTAACTTTGAAATGGAATTGGCAATCCTAGTGGCAGGGTAGAGGATCCCCTTACAATAAGGCTCAGAGCAGTGCGGGAAGCATGGACGCATGCGACACAGTCACTCTTGTGTGCGCAGCTGATTGACTTCTGGCTCGATTCTCAACGGAACCGGCAGCTTCAGGTGTCCCCACTAGCTTGAAAATATCTCAGAAGGTTGCGGTGGAATGATAGATGGCGATTATTAATGCGGTATGGACTGTAGACGCCTTCGAAGCGCTACCATGATATTAGCTGGTAGTAGAATGCATGGCGCATTCCAAAGAGTCGCTTTCACTCAAGGGTGTAAGCGCTAATATTTCTAGTATTTTCGGTCATATTCGACACTTCAAACCTAATTGGACTACCTTCTAAGAAGTTGGACGCTTTTGAGATTCAAAAGAACATTTTCCAAGTCAAAATCGCCTTCCAGACTACTATAGACTCCTCGAGAAGGTTGGATTAATTTTTTTGAAGAAACATTTAACGTCACTTTGGTTGTTTTTTTAATTCACCAGCGCCAATAAGAGAACATACTGTTTACAATTTTATAACTTTTCATTTTTTTTTTCAAGGAAACGTAATGGATTTGAGCTTATTTTAAAGTGTAGGAAACCAGCAATTCTTGGTATAATACAAAAAGGGATCGCGCCATGCACTTGTCCAGCTCGTCCCGATTTTCATTCGATTGATAGCGCCAATTCTAGTTGGAACAGCAAAGTAAACACAAGATACGTGTGTTATCTACAGCTGCTGTTTCTGTTCTACTGTTGGCAAGTGTGTAGCTTTACGCAAACGGAATTTTTGGGATCTATCCTAGTCTGGGGGGCGCGTAACTAAAAGTATGGAACAACATGAATTGAGACTTACCGAGCAGCTCCTGCAGAACAACATAGGACCTAAACTAAAAATTGCACAAAAAAAAACGAAAAAATTACATTTGTTTTCGCCCCGGGTGTAAGGTAGATCCCGGTTCTAACATGTCAGGCGGCGGTTAGCACGTGGCATGCGGCTTCATGCACCCTCCCCACCATGTTAGATCCCGGTTATGACATGTCAGCCGACGGTCAGCACGCGGCATGCCTCCATTCCATCGCTCTTTGCCCGCCGAGACGCTTTGCAAAACCGTGGCGATTTTTTCTTTTTTGTTTGTTTGTTCGTTTTTGGTTTTTTTAGGTACCACCACGTTCCCTAGGAACCGCTCGGCAAGTCTCAATCCATTTTGAACATACTTTTTAGTTGTGTGCCTCCCCCCCCCCCCCCCCCCCCGACTAGGATAGATCCAATTTTTGCTATTCATCAAAGGGAAATCGGGCCGATATGGACGGATCCGTGGCGCAGTCTCCTTTTTTAGAATTAAAACATGTGCCTTCCTGTACTTTAAGCTATTATTTTCCTTGACAAATAAATTTTTTATAACATTTCTAACAGTGTGTCCACTTATTGGTGTAGGTGAAATTAAGAATTTTAAAGAAAAAAGTCGTACTAGATTTTCCTTGACGAGATGATTACTCTAACCATCGCGGAGAGTGTATTGTTTAATCTGGAAGAGGTTTGTTTTTTGATTTGGAAGAGAATGAGTGTGATTTCAAACTCTTCAAGGTCCGATAGAAGTGTCTAATTTGCCGTAAAAATGTATATACCTCTACCCATCTTTTATCCCTTTCATCATCGTGAAGCAAATGAAGCGACTTTGGAAATCCTTCTGGGCTCCGCCACGTATCTGGTTTTGCTGGTGTATGGAAGCAACCATACACAGACATCATACAGCTCCCGGGTCAACAAACTCGCCAAGGTTAGAGGAGGCGCCGGTCGCGAACCAACCTTCAGGGTTCGGTTCCGCCAGAACGACTGGGCTTTTCATCCATCTGAACAAAACACCGATTTATTCGTAATTGGCCACCACAAGGCCAAATACGCTTTTCGCATCCCTTACGCAGAAGTAGAATACCTTGGTCCCTGGTGGGGACGTTGGTAAACACTGAGCTTGATAGCTCTCAAAGAGATGACCTGTCGTCGAGCTCAAACCTCTGCATGGTACTTTTTTAAGGCGTAGGAGGGAGGCTTAGAGACTCCTGAAGTATAGAAGAAGTCGCCCAGGATCCGTATGCCGCGCGATGGCTATGGAACTGTGCCGAAGTCGGCCATCTGGAGACTGAGACGGGCGCTTCTTTGCCGACTGCGAGGCTTGCCTTTCCGTTTTTTCGTCAGCAGCTGCCTGCTAGAAGGTGCTTGTCCTTTTCCCCTTGGAGATGCGTGAAATATGCTGAACAACAGTGGTTAACTGACACCTTCAAGAAATGCCAAGAAAGAAAATGAGAAACAAAAGGGTACTAGTCGACAATGTGGCCTACAGAGGACAGGGAGGACATGCCAACCAATCAAAGCATCTTCTGCGGCACCGACCTAGCGTCAGGGGTAGCAAGTCCTAAATCGTTATTTTCTTGAAAAAATAAAATTATTATACAGTTTCAAAGCTTGTTTTGTTCGCTTTTGGGTCAGGTGAATTTAAAACATTTCAATAAGGAAAAGTGAAAACGAAAGCTTAATATTAAATACGAAATAGCAGTGCCTAATGACTCTATGTTTTTAATCTCTTGATTAGCGTTGTCGACTATAACTGTACAGGATTGCTTCTTTATCCTGTTTTTTTTTATGAGCGTACTCAAGGTGCAGTTATAAATAAATAAATAAATAATCTGAATTTTACTATCCCAAAGTGGTTTGTTTCGTCACCTATCTCCAGACGAACCGTTTGTGTTATAACACCTTCCCGGTGGCTCAAAAAGGTATCCTAAATTTTCCTTGAACAAAAAAAAAATATTCCAATAGGTAGAGCGGATCTATCCTAGTCCGGGGGGGCACATAACTAAAATCTAGGCAACAAAATGAATTAATACTTACCGAGAGCGGCTCCTAGAGAAGGAAACCTAACCTAAAAGAAACCAAAAACGAACGAACAAACAAAAAATAAAAAAAATCGCCGCGGTTTACAACCGTCTCGGCGAGCAAAGAGCGACGGAATAGAGGCATGCCGCGTGCTGACCGCCGCTTGACATGTTATAACCAGGATCTAACATGGTGAGGAGGGGACATGAAGCCGCATGCCGCGTGCTGACCGCCGCTTGACATGTTATAACCAAGATCTAACATGGTGAGGACGGCACACAACTTTGCCTTCTTACAACAGTAACAAATGCAATTTTTTTCGTTTTTTCTCTGTGACTTCTCTTGATTAGGTCCTGTGTTGTTCTGTAAGAGCCGCGCTCTGTATGTCTTGAGTGAATTTGTCATATATAAAACTTTTTCGTTATGTGCTCCCCCCCCCCCCCGACTATGATAGATCCGGTTGAGCCTCTATTTTAATGTGGAAGCAATCGCTTCAATTTTGGAAGATGTTCGCCTTGATATTAAAAGCGACGCGCGTGTTCAAAAGATGATAGAAATGGAAATAAATGAACTGTTTGAAATTTTGTAAAAAATTTCATATTTTCGAAGAAGACTTGTGGGTAAAAGTTTGTTCGAAAGTGCAGAAAGGCGGAGATTTTTCGCATATTCAATAGAAAAGATCGTGCCATGCACTCGTCTAGCTGGTTGTAAGTTTCATTTGGTTGATAGCGATATTGATATGTGACTGATCTACTTACAGGAATAAAGATATTCTACCAAATACCGAAATTAATACAATTCAGAAAAGTAGCTGACAGGTATCTCCAGGAAACCTTATAGTCTGTTGTTGTTTTTGCGGTTTTGCGTTGTTGTGTAAACTAAGAATCAACTACCAGGTTTACTATTGTTGTGTTCGAATTTTCTATGATATAATTTTGTTTCTTAACTGTAATGGCTTGGCTATTCAACTGATCTACGTACAGAATGAAGAAATAGACGCACGTTACTTGAAACAGCTAAGTAAAGATATGCGTATTTTCTGCAATAATTTTTGATGCGCTTTACACAAGTGTATAACTCCACTCGAGCAGAATTTTCGCTACCATTAAAAGGAAAGTCGCGACTGGGCGAGTGCATGGCGCAATCTCTGCTTTTAGCCATAAATTTGCTCCCTTGTTGCGCTTTAGAACAAGCATGGGTTTACTTTGCTGTTCCAACTAGGATTGGCACTATCAATCGAATGAAAATCGGAACGAGCTCGACAAGTGCATTACTTTGCCTTGAACAGGAAACTTTTTGCAAAATTTCAAACAATGTGTTCACTTATTGGTGCATCTGATCTAAAAAATTTCAAAGAAATTCACGGAAATTTTCAAAAATTACTCGTCTCGGAGAGTCTTCATTTAATCGGAAGACGCTCATTTTGATCTGAAGGATGTTCACTTTGAGTACAAAGGTGCCAAGCTTGCTTAGAAGAGTGTCCAATTCGACGTGAAAATTGAATAAATGAAAAATGGTTTAAGACGACTACAAAATCCCAGGACTGTGGCGACAAGTGGCTGCACGGAAGGCTACACACCCAACAGATCCCGTTTCGGGAGGTACGACGAACACTGGACATCGTCGAGATTCGAGTGAAGATACTTCTTCCCTCGAGAGATTTTCGATGCCGATAACCGTGCACTATGAAGGAAATCGGGCCAGCGACCTGTCCAACGTCATCTCTTATGGCCGTGGCGCAGGCTTTGAACTGGAAATAGTGACCCAACAGTGGCCCACAGAGTCTGTTGGGTCCACGAAAAGTGGCTTCTGACGACATGAAATGAGGGTAAATGGTAACGGACGGCGCAAATCAACCGCATTTTCGGTGCGCCACGCATTCCACTTCAACGGATGTCGTGGAGGCTAACTGAATGCGTATTTTGGCCATACAATGACCTACGGTTGCCAGGCGATGGACAAGTCAATGTTTTATCGTTGCGCAACCCCGCAGGGAGGATAGGCTTTGTTGGCCTTGTCTAGAAATCCGAACCAGGAACCTTGAGTCGGAGTGCAGGCGGGAGTCGGCTCCTCCTTCGACTGCGCCACCACGCGCTCTGTTGGAGACTACTGAAGCGTTAAGCTTCAACCTGTGGTAAGAAAATCCCAAGAACTTGCACTCTTCGTCAACTCTGTGAGTCCTGATCAGACCACAACATCCCCGAAGATGGTGGAAAGCGTGGCGTATCCTTGAAGAGATCTCGCTCTATCCTAATCCCTACACGATGAAATGGCGCTCGGAGAACAGCCTCATAAACCGTTTTCCACTTGTTTAGGGTCCAAAGAAGCCGAAAACGGCGAAGCTTCAGCTGATATAAAGCTTTAATAATTTTGGCCCACAACTCATACGTTGGAATATCTATTGTCATTTATTATGCGACTAAAGGCAAAAATAATACAAACTAGGTGTGCAGCGGACCAATAGTCCTAAAGAAACGAATAGAATCCGCAAAATAAAAAATTCTAACAAAATACTGATGGCAGAAAAGAATTTCGACGAGAAGAACATTAGGCAGCCGATGTTATCACGTGTCGATTTCAATTAGTCGACTCGCACAGTGAAAGTGCTCCAACAATCATGGCAATTACGAACATATTGAGTCAAACGAGTGCCCTTTATGAGCCACTGAAATGCAATTATGCCGATCAAATGTTGCTGAAATGATTCTGAAGCTTGAACCCGGTCCACATTTTAATTCTTCGAATGCTACCGTCATTTGAAGGACTTCGCCTTTCTCGAGGTGGAAGCTATTGCTCCGACGATGTCAGTGCAGAAGCCACAGATCGAAGCAAAACGTCTTTCGCGTCCTTAAGGCCTGTTAATGTCATTTTCGCTTCCGACTGGACACATTTTAAAGCAAACTCTACACTTTTCTGATTCGGTTTAATTACCCAAGTTTGAGGTACTTTTCTCTAAGCAAGGTTGAAGTGAATATATTTTAAATCAGAACGAGTTTTTCCACATTGAAATATAGACTTTCCCAAGCGGTTAAAATAATTTTCTCCTCAAAGAAGACTTGGTAAAACTTTCCTTGCACTTTTTTAGTTGCCCCAATAAGGGAAAGCACTGTTTGAAATTTTATAAAAAAATAATTTTTAAGGACAAATAATGACAAGTTTGTAGCAAAGTGCAGGAAGGCAGAAAACATTTAGCGTAATAAAAAAAAAGAGGTCGCGCTATGCACTCGACTAACTCATCGCGATTTTCATTTGATTGATATACAAGCACAGTTGTAAAAAACACACAGGTCCTCACATCTGTGTTTCAAAGCAGCACATACCCTATCAATCAAATAAATATCGCGACGAGCTAGTCGAATGCATGTTGCTGTTGCTTTTCTTCGCTCTAAAGCAAAAAGCGAATGTTAATTTACTATTTTTTCCTTGGAAAATAAAAATCTTATAAAACTTCAATCAATGTCTCCAATTATTAGGGCGAAATTAAAAATTTCACGTCATACTATTAGGTTGTAACGAAATAATGGCACTGAACCACTGTAAATTTAAACAGTTAATATCTCGGCTTGTAGGCAAGTTTATTAATCGAAATAAAAACCTTCTGATTCTACACATCTTTGCCAACGTGACACAAGCTTTGCTATACCAGTAGCATAAAAATCAGAAGTTCTGGAATTGGCGAAATCTTCGAAGGCACTTTCGGCATCCTGTTGGTATTTGAATATTTTCCCTACCAAGAAGTCGCCAAGATGCTTGAAGAAATGGTAGTCTGTTGGGGAGAGGTCGGGAGAAAACGGAGGATGTGGTAGAGTTTCAGTGCTCAGCTCATTCAATTTCTGCAACGTCATTCGTGCTACATGGGGGCGAGCATTGTCGTGCAGAAGGAGAACTCGCCTTCGGTTTACCAAGGCCGGCCGGATATCCTTCAACTTTTTCATCATTTCTTCAGTTTCAATGCAGTACTTCTCTGCCGTGATGGATTCACCGGGAGGGAGGAAGCTGTGGTGAATAATTCCCAGCGAACACCACCATACTGTCACCATTACTTTCTTTTGGTGCAATTCCGGGTTCGCAAAAACCTTGGGGCTCTCATCGCTGTCCACCCACTGTGCCGATCGTCGCCTGTTGTCGTACGTTATCCATTTCTCGTCACAGGTTACGATGCGATCAAGGAATGGGTCCGTTTCGTTCCGTAGAAGCAGTGCGGACGAGATCTCATATCGTCGGTTTCTTTGCTCCTCAGACAGCTCGTGAGGCACCGATCTTTCCAGCTTTTTGGTCTTTCCAATTTCCTTCAGATGCCGGGCAGCTGTATTGTGACTGACGCCAAGAACCTTCGCTATCTCCCTGGTACCTTTGTGTGGATCCTCCTCTACCACATCTCTCAGCTTGCCCTCATCAACTTCACTATGCCTCCCACGACCTTCATGTTCTTCCAAGCTCTCATCTCCATTCCGGAACTTCTGATACCAACGATACGCCGTCCGAATTGAGGAACATCCTTGACCGAATGCGGCGTTGATCTTCTCGTCCGCCTCCTTAGCTGTACTGCCCAGCTTGAATTCATACAAGTAAATGCCTCGGATTACCCTTTTGTCCATCTGCAAAAAAGTCAATAAAACTCTAAAGTTTTCCACTTTTACATAGAAAATTTGGTACTCACCGGTAGAGCAAAGTTTGCGCTTCTAAATGATATGCCACATGTTACGGTTTGTTCTTGATCAAACGCGTAAAGACGCGCCAAAAAATGGCGCGAGCCAGTGCCATTTAATTCGTTACAACCTAATAAGTTTTCCTTAAACAAAAAACTACTCTAGTCCACTCGGAGAGTTTCCAGTTTCTTGTCGGAAAAACTCCGATTAGCTTCAACTTTCAATTTGGAAGACTGTCTAACTTGATTTGAGAAGTGTCCAATTTTACGTAAAAATACATCTTTTGCCCGGGAAACTAGTGGCTACTGTTGCTGTCGTCGCGGACTATGAACAGTCCCTTGCGGATGGTGTTGTTCAGATTACTAAAGTGAATACACTCTGAATGCGTGCAGCCTGTGTCTTCTCAGTTTTTCCTTCAGAAGACTCACCATCACTGTATTTAGTACATCACATTAGTACAACTTTATTGGGCATAGGGATAAAACACATCAAAACTGACAGAACGTCGTCCTGGCATTGTGGCAAGGTTCAGCACCGTTGTGGCCGCGGATTCCTTCGGTAGGAAGCATCGCACGCTCGAGTGCACACTTCGTCCAAGTTGCACCCTCACGAATACCTAAGATATGTACAAGTAATTTTTTAGAATACAACCAGCCCTTAGGCCCCGTCTATACTTCATTCGCCGCGCAGCGCCTTATCATAAGAATTAGCGGTATCGATTAGACCGCGCGGCCTAATCAATATTGGTGATTTCCATTATGGCGCGCCGTGCGCCCACTGGAGAATAAACGGGGCCTTACCTTGCCCAACAATATATCTTGCCATGTGAAGGGTAACCACTATGCTCTAAAAGACGTGAGAAATCGTATCACCTTAGGAGCTTCTTGGCAATGGTCCAGCTAGGTGAAATTTATACTACAGTCACCATGCGGCGCGATATTATGTAAGCTACCAATACCGATTGCATGATAATCGATACTGGTAGCATTCATAACTATGCGCCCCCAGCGACCAAAGTATGAATCCCGCTTTAGACCAAACAAAACTAGAAATCCGTAAGGGATATTGTCATGACTTCCGTATCACGGAGTCATGATACTTCCTTCAATCGATAATCGGTTGAGGGCCTGCCGGCCTGGAGGCGAGGTCGATGGACTGCCCGCCCCCTGGAAACTGTATATAAGCAGTTGCCACGGGGCAGCGGGGTAGTAGCTTCTTCGGCTGCTACGGCTTCGGCTAGGGCTACTACGACTACTTGGCCCTCTCATGGGCTGTAGCCCTCTCAATAACCCTATCAATAGCCCTCTCAAGACTCGGCTCGACTCGGCTCGGTTCGGTTCCTCGCTCTCGTCCGACATACGGCTCGAACCTCGCAAGATCCTGCTCAGGCGTCTGTGCACCTCAACCGGCAGCCACTAGGGCTCGGACAGTCCATCCTGTCCGAGGCCCAATCCGAGGCCCGTACCATAACGAAGAGGCTCAGGGTCAACATGACCCAGCCAAAGAGACTGAAGAACTAACTAGAAGAGTCCAGGCCAACAGGCCGACACAAACGATGAGAGGGACAATACGAGCAAAACTACGAGATCCACAGTGAGAGTAATAAGAAGTGTTCGCCATTCAATATATTGTTGTTACGCACAATAAACAATGAGTAAAAGAAGCCTGAATAGTCCTCTACCATGTGAACCACCAAAAACCTATTGGATCGTGATGCAATCCAAACAGATATAACGGTACTCACCAGGAGGGATCTAAATCCTTTCCCTTTTGGAATGATTTCTCCAAAATTTTGAAATCAAAAACGTTGAGCCGCACATTATAAATATAGAAGGCCGCCCCAGTTATTGACTTCAGATCATTAGAAAATTGTCAGTTTTAAAAGAGAAAAATAGTTACCCCCCTCATCTCATTTATCCCAAGCGACTTGCATCTGGAGCTATTTTCTCTTTTTTTAGTTTGATGTCGAAAATGACTGAATAATGCACTATTTATACTTGCGCCGCTACGTGGCGCGGCAACATGATCGCCGTAGATATCGATTGTTCGCCATGCCCAGCGTCATCACATACTTGCCCGTAACACATTTAATTTTGGGGTACTGCTGCTAGCGAATCGTGCTACGGCAGGAATATAAAAACTCCGTTAGACCTAGGTTTAGGCTTAGGTCTCCATCTCCATTCCATTCGACAGGACAGAAGTCGAACATATTGCGTATCCCTAAATCAATAAAGATGCGTATGCGTATCTTTAATCCCTTTCTCACCAGAAACCGGATTCATCAACAATTAAACCCACGGGTATGCGGCGTATAAGGGTTAGAGAAAAGGTAAGAAATAGAGGCGAATGTTTCATCGTGGGTATCTCTACCGCTTATACACGCGCGTTAGTCGTTGATGAATCCGGCCCCAGAATAGGGAAATATACTTCCTTTACTTTAGCGAATGAGCACGCTATGACTACTGCTAACGCAAGACAACCCTATATAAATGCCATCAAAATCAAAGGAAATGCCCCCGTTTATACTTCCGCTGCCCACGGCGCGGCATCACGGTCGCCACAGATATCGATTTCTCGCGATGCACGATCGATATCTATTCCGACTATGGCGTCCCAAGTATAAACTAGAGCTTTGGCGCGTGGGGTTTCCCGCCTAGGTGTGTTTGAATTTGAACCTTTACATTAGCGAAATCCGACGGGAACTAGCGCATAAAGGGACGCGCAGAAGACTAGCCTCCCGCCCGGGCTTATTCCAACCGCCGTTAAGCATTTCGTCAGCTTTAGCGGAGTGGCGTTCTTCCCCATCCTTTAAACAAAGGCGTCGTTGCAAATGTCTGCGTCTCCACTGCCTCTTAAGGCCCGTTTATACTTCCGACACCGAGCGACGTGATGGCATATATAGTGGCCAAATTGATGGATCGCGTCGCTCGATCAACGTGGCCACTATACATGCCATCGCGTCGCTGGAGTCGAAGTATAAACGGGCCCTAAAGGCCCCGCACAATTCTGCGGCGTTGCCGCCGCCCTATCCTTGACCATAGGGCAGGGACGCAGAGCTCGCCGCCGGCGGCTTCCCTGCCCTATCCTTAACCATAGCGGCGAGCGGCGCTGCCGCAGAAGTGTGTGAGGGCCTTAAGCCCTAGTTTATACTCGCGGCGGCGCGGCACGATGGCCGAGATAGACATCGACCGGGCGGCGCGAAAATCGATATCTATAGCGGTCATGGTGTCGCGCCGCGTGGCGGCGCAAGTATAAAGTAGGGCTAAGGCCTATGTTATACTTCGGGGACGCGTCGGCGACGCTGTGTTACGCGGGCTACTACGCACTGCGTAGCAGCTCGCTTAACACTGTCGTCGACGTCGCCAACAACAGCGTCGCCGAAGTATAACATAGGCCTAAGGCAGCCACTGTACTCTCGAGCAAGCTCAGGGGGTTGGGAGTGGGCGGGCCAGGGGTAGAACGCTCGTTACCGTCAGCATCAGTTCGCTTCGGGAGTTGTCGTCTTCTGTGCTAATGAGCGTAGTCTGTAATGTCCACTCTCCTCACACATGCTTTGCGGCGTAGTGAGATCACAAATTAGCCAGGCTCTGTTCAGAAATCGTCTCAGAGCCTACAGAGCAGCAAATTAACGCATCCCCCGGGGAACATCGAACCTCTGTGGTCAGAGAAAATTGCACGTAAACGATATTGTAGCTTCGCACATTTCCCTTTCACTTACCAAGGCCGGCTGGTCATAGAGTGTCTCGCCGTTCTCGTCCGACACATCCCTTCCTTTGCTATCGGATATGGTCCGCGATGGAATCTGAACACTGTGGCTTTACGGAGAGCAGAAATCATTTCGGTTGGGAAAACGAAAATTCGGCTCGAACCACCGAGAGGTTAAGGTACCTTATTCACTGGAAAGCCGGCCATCGAGCGGTCGCCGAGCGCTGAGATCACTTTCACTCCCGCGTTTTTCCGCATAGTTATCTGGTCGTACTGAAGCAGAACGCCTTTATTGATGCAAAAAGTGGTTCCTGAAGAAGACAGAAGACGCATACCACATCACACTGTAGCGGGAGTACGCTGATATTTCGGCTGAACATCGGCGACCAGCTGGATTGCTGGAAAGAGCTGTTCAGAGAACTAACCAGGAAAGGATCTCAGGCGTAAGTATGAACGACGAAGATGAGTACACGGCGAGGATCTCCGTCCTTCAGATAGTACAAAAGTGTTCTTCATTTTTGCAAAGTCCTTGAACCTACCATGTGAGGGTCCCGGATAGTTTACTATGGAATTGTACATTGGTACAAGGCAATACCTTCCAAACATCGAGCATGCAGAAAAAATGCACAAATACTGCAAGGCAAGAAGAAGGCCTATGAAACGCTACCTGACCCGCGCCTATGAAGCAGTATTTTTGCCTTTTTTTCTGCATCTTCCATGTTCGAAAACTATTTTGTTGTGAGACTGTGTGATTCCATAGGAAACTTTCAGGGCCCCTAACTCGGCAGATTCAAGGACTTCGCAAAAATGGAACACATTTTTCTACTATTTGAAGGATGGAGATTCTCAAAGTGGTGTTAATTTTCGCCGTTAAGACATGCACCTGAGACCTTTCTTTAGTAAACGGTGTAGGTTTTGAGCGAGACCTCAATTCACATTCGGATATGAAGTGTGGTCTCCCCTTCAGGTAAAATCTGCAAATCGATTAAAACCGAGCTATCGTCACCGAAAACTGTTCATACTCGAGCGATGTAACTGTCGCTTCGTCGCTGCTGTCACCCGTTTATACTTCACGCCGGCGACGGCAGTGGGAGCGACTGGGGCGAAGGACGGAGTGTGGAGTACGTGACTACACGGTAGCGCACTAATGTTCGAAGGAAACGGTTCCTATTCTGACACCCTTCAGGTCAAAGTAGGGCTTCCTACTATACTTCTTTTGAGTTCTAGACTGATGATGTAGGTAAAATGACTGACTGCTAGTGTCTGTGTTGACTGATTCACTGTCAGACAAGCGTTATGGTGCAATTACGTACACCACACTACGTCCGTCGCTCCAGTCGATCTTGTCGCCCTCGTCGCTGCTGTCGAATGTTCATACTTTCCCTGTGATGGCGTCGTTCTCGTCGCTGCCGTCGCAAAGTATGAACAGGCTCTACACTGTCGCCAACGTCGCCGACAACAGCGTCGTCGAAGTATAACATAGACCTTAGCCTAAATTGGGATTTATACTTCAGCCACAGATCGGCGCGTCGTTAAGAAAGCTATCAATACCGATCGCCTTCGGCTTCCAATCGATACTAGTAGATTTCATAAACGCGGCGGCGTTCGGCGAATGAAGTATACACCCCTATAAGGCCTGGTTTATACTTGCGCCGCCACGCAGCGCGGCGTGATGGTCGCCATAGATATAGATTTTTCACTCCGCCCGGTCGATACCTATTCCGACTAAGCCCTATTTTATACTTGCGCCGCCACGCGATGCGGCACCACGATCGTCATAGATGTCGATTTTTCGCACCGCCCGATCGATGTCTATCCCGACCATCGTGCCGCGCCGCGCAGCGGCGCAGGTATAAACTAGGACTAAGTTGCCGCGCCGCCCAGCAGCGCACCTATAGACCAGGGCCAAGGGATCGTTTAGGCCAATGTTATACTTCGCCGACGCTGTGTTGCACGGGCTGCTATGCACTGCGTAGCAGCCCGCACAACACTGCCGTTGACGTCGCTGACAACAGCGTCGCCGAAGTATAACATGGGCTTAGTGTGCAGCTCGCGGCTCGTCACGATAAGCTCCCATATCGATTCATCGCGTCGCGCGATCGATAAGGTGTCATTACATCGCCTCGCGCCCCGCGTGCTCACTAAACGATCCCTACAATCGCTTCCAAATATTATAGCAGCGACTAGAAGGTGTCCACTGCAGCACACTCACCAACTTCAGCTCAAACAGAAAGCAGGGCTCGCCATTATCGAACCCGTACCGATTCAGAGCAGTACAGCCGGCCGCGTCGAACACCTCGAGCGGGAATCGGCACCAGGCGTGTGATGGCTGAAACGGTCAGGTTACACTGGCGTCTTGTAGAAGCCAGCATGATGACCCATACATGAGTCACACGTTCTTTGTTACGATAGTCTGCAGGAGAATTCAGACTTTCTCGGCCTAGCGACTGAATAACCAGAGTCGAACTGCGTCACTTCACTTGGAGGATGGCGTTACTCAATTCCTTTGGGATGCGCCACGCATTCTACTTCTACAGCTTATAGCGAAGACGATTTAAATGCGTATTTGGCCTAGTCAGCCAAAGGCGGAGTCAGGTTCATATAAATTAGTGAAATCAACACACACTGCACCAAAAAGGCGACAACGGTGAGGTGTTATCCCTAATTTATACTTGCGCCGCCACGCGGCGCGGCACCACGATCGCCATAGATATCGATTTTTCGCGCCGCCCAGTCGATATCTATCCCGACCATCGTGTCGCGCCGCCCAGCGGCGCAAGTATAAACTAGGGCTTACAAAACTTGGGCGGAGCAACGGGACCCGCCCAGTTCTATATGCGAAGTCATGCCGTTCTTCACTTTATTCTTATTGTTTTAAAGTGAATTTTTCCCGTTCTGTAAAATTCGTCATTTTATCATCCGCTGTATCCTATGACACCTATGAGAAGCCGTGGTGTAACTTATTTTCCTCAAAATGTCCATTGAAGGCAGGCATTTACCATTTTCACGTCAAACTGGACACTTTTCAAACCAAGCTTAACATCTTTAAAATCAAAATAGGCGTATTTCAGAGCTAAACTAGTCATTAAAAAGGATAGAGTGATTGCTATTCAAAGAAAATGTAGTGTGACCTTTTCTGAAATTTTTAAACTTACCTGCCCCTATACGTTTTAGTTAGGTTTTAATAAGTTTTATTTTTGTATACTAAACTTTTATTTTTTTAATTTTAGTTTAGCTTTGACAGGTTTCATTTTTAAAAATGGGGAAATCATGGTTAGCTTTTGCACCGAAGCGTGGAAGGCAGAAATTTCCCCGTTCTAAAAAAGAGATCGCGCCATGCACTCGTCCAGGACGCCGCGACTTTTGTTTGATTGATAGCAAAGATTTTGTTTGAGTGGAGTTACACACTTGTTAACGGTAGAACGACATCATTTGTGGCAAACACATATATCTTCATTTCGCTGTTTCGTGTAAGCCAGGATGTACACTATCAATCAGATGAAAATCGCCGTGAACTAGACGAGTGCATGGCGTAGTCTCTTCTTTTGGTACGCTAAAAACATGTTGCTCTTCTCACTCTGGAGCGGGCTTTATACCGTTATTTCACTTTGAAAAAGTAAAAATAAAAATCAAACAGGGTATTCACTTATTGGAACAAGCTGAATTGGAAAGATTCAAAGAACGAAAAAACTAAACTACTAAACTGACTGCTGAACTATTATTGATTTTGAATTTGAAGTCTTCAAATAAAAATCTAATTTAAAAGTTAAAATTATATTTAAAACTGTTAAATTTTCCTAGAACAAGAAAATTATTCTAACCGTCTCAAAGGAAGATGCTCAGTTTGATTTCGAAAACGGCAAACTTGTCTAGAAGAGTGTCCAATTTGACGTGAAAATGGTGTATGTCATTTCTGCTCATGAATCCAAAATCGAAACTTCGTGTTCGATGTTCCTCGATAAAGTACCTGTATAGCGATAGTACCTTTTCGGTCGAGTTGCATTCCGTAATGAAGTTCTCCCGCGACGTCTGCTCCTTCTTGTATGCTGAAAGAAACTTTAGAAAGAATTTTGGAATTTAATAGAATGTTCGGAATGCTATATGAAGCCCAACGCCGAGCGACGCGACGGCATGTAAAGTGGCCACATTGATCGATCGCGTCGCTCAATCAATATGGGCTTCATACGTGGCGTCGCGTCGCTCGGCGTCGAAGTATAAACGGGGCCTAACGCGCTACCCGTTACGCTACCAGTTCTAGCCTACGCAGAATGGCATTGCCTATTAGAATCATCAGAATACGAGAAGGAAACTCTAAGGAAGAAGAAGGATGATTATGAAGAAGGAACAAAAAATCGTAACGCAGGAGAGATACAAGGACTCCCCTGCAGCTGCTCTGGGTTGGCTTTGGTGTGGTTTATACTTGCGGCACCGTGATGTGCACAGCTACCGATTTTGCGCGCCGCCCACCTGCGCCATCCTTAGAATTTGTGAAACACCTCATTTTTTACGGTACTGCGGGGTACTGTATTTGGCTAATCGCGTCGCGAAATGAGTGGACGCGGGCGACCCTATGACAAGCGGCTGAGCGCCTTTGGCGGGACTTCGGGACTTAATACGCTGGGGTGCGACATCTGACATGACATCTGCCCGTATCGATTGAACGTGCAGGCGAAGGCTATCAATGGCTTCTACAATGTCGCACTGCTCCGCCACAGAAGTGTAAATTCTGCTTTTCGGAGAGCAGCACGACAATCCCGCAGTGCTTCAAAATTGACGCGCCGCGCCATGAGTGTAAAGGTCTCCGGACACTTTTGCGGCGCGGCGACGAGCGGCGGGCGGCAAATCTGGGGCAGGGCCTTGAAGTGGAGGCGCTTCTCCCCAATTTTGCCACGCCGTTCTTGGGGGGGGGGTGTGCGTTCCCTACACGATCCCGCGCGCCGCCCACTTCCCGCCCTGCCCGCATAGTCCTATTTGGATGGGTTTGTGGCGCGGGAAATTCGCCCCAGCTTGCAGATTCGTTATTTTGCCTCACGTCGTCCAAAAACCTCGGAAGAGACCAAAGAGAGGACCGAAGGATTGATACAATAATATAACGGTCTAATACGGGTTAATACTCTACCTGTTTGTAAAATTAAGATAAAAGAATCGACGAACGGCACCAAGTGTAGGATAGAGCAATCAGAGCGAAAATAAAACTCCAAAGGTGTCGTGGAGCCCTATTCTTGCGTACCCGGAGATCTCCTCCACGATGAATGTTCGTCGCGCCTCTTGTTCCGCACCATTCTGAGGACGGTGTAGGGAACGACTCTCCACCCCGTTATTGTATCCTGGCAGGATTTAGCCCCTGATCCTGGCAGGAGGTAACCCCAAACCACGTATTCTTACCTGTCGGGACTTACTACCGCTGCGCGAAATTTGAATTTGACTTAACTATCGGTCTCAGCTGATCTGTATCGATCCCGGAGCTTAAAGGACGCGTCTCTTTCCCTTCTGATCCCTGCCACGATCGACTGGAGCGCAGACAGAACCCTGCGGCTGCAGATTAGAGGCGGCGGCAATAAAGGTGTGAATCGTTATTGTCGCTGCGGCATTTGCGGCGCAGCAAGACCGCTCGCCGCCGGCGGCAAGTTTCGTGTCCTTGCTCTGTGCTCAAAGATAGGGCCGTGCTCGCGCCGCAAAAGTGTATGGAAGCCTTAAGGGATCGTTTATACTTCGGCGCCGAGCGACGCGCGCCACGTATTGTGGCCATATTGATCGAGCGGTGCGACCGATCAACTTGACCGTTATACATGCCGTCGAATCGCTCAATCCGAAGTGTAAACGGGCCTTAAGGGATCGTTTAGTGTGCACCCAACGCGCGAAGTGAGGTCATGATAAGTTCCCATATCGATTCATCACGTCACGCGATCGATATGGGAGTTTAAAATTACATAGCGTCGCGCATCGCATGCTCTCTAAAAGCCCCACACACTTCTGCGACAATGCCACGGCCCTATCCTTAACCATAGGGCCGTTATGGTTGAGGATAGGGCAGGGACGCCGCTGGCTCTGCGTCCCTGCCCTATCCTCAACCATAACGGCGAGCGGCGTGCCGCAGAAGTGTGTGGGGGCCTTAAGGCCCCGTTTATACTTCCGACGCCGAGCGGCGCGACGGCATGTAAAGCAGCCAAATTGATCGATCGCGTCGCTTAATCAATAAGGCCACTATACCTGGCGTCGCGTCGCTCGGCGTCGAAGTATAAACGGGGCCTAAAGGATCATTAAGAACTCTCATTACAGCTCTTGCGCGCGTAATTCAAATTTTATTAGCTTGCGTCGATGATGAACAGAAAGCTACCCACCTTCCAGGTATTCCTGTATACTCTCCACGTATCGTGCCTTGGCCACTTTATCTCTGGCCAGACTTACGATGCCATTTCCGCTGCGAGAGTCGAAGTCTGGCACCATGCGTAGACCTAAGACCATCAGCTGTAGTTAGCGGTACGTGAAACAGACCATGAAGTCGTCTATCTGACTAGACGAAGACTTCGAAGACACGAACCTTGATTGATTTCATTTTGCTCCACCTCCAATTTTTTGATGACTCGATTGAAGCAGATCAACAAAAACAGGAAAAGCACCAGTACTAAGATGCATAGCAGCAGCGTTGCCCCTGAAGATGACTGTTTTTACGCCATAGGTGCTGTACTTTAAATGGCTTTCATTAGTAAAAGTTAACCAGAAAGGCTACATGCGCGTCGTGTAACCGCGACGCGACCGCAACGCAGCCTAGCCGGCCACCTACTCGAGATCTCTTCCACAATATAACTTACCTAAGCAGAAAAATCGCTGATTTTTCCGCAGGTGAAGATCGTATAGCACTTCACGAAATGCAATAGGCACTGCTGATCTGAAAATGGCGGTATTAACGTGACCACTAGTGAAGCATGGACTGTTGTTAGCATATTTTTCGTTTTAACAAGCACTAAACCTAGGGGCCGGATTTATGCTTCGATTTCCGGGTGAGACGGAGTTCTGAAAGCTGATAATATCGATTAGACTGCGCAAACAATCAATATTTTGGCCTTCGCAACGCCCACACACCCGAGGACTGAAGTGTAAATTCCTCCATGGCATGTTCATACTCCGCGACGGCAGCGATTCGATCACCTGTGCGAGGCCTACGAATCGATTAACACGCGGAATCGCCCAGGAAAAATCAATATCCGATCTTTGCCTGGGCGAACGGTGGCTGGCTGCCGTCGCGGACTATGAGCAAACTCTATCCGCAGCATGAAGATTTGATGAGAAGTCGTAAACCGACACATGGTCCTCGGTGATCGGCACAGTGTCGCTGCAGTGTTCACTGTTCATCGCCAGTTCACAGGAGTCGTGGAGATTGTCTGCCACCGGGGTGTAGCTCGCCGAAGCCATTGTGTGGAAGCAAAATCAGGACCTCGATCGGAGCATCTGAGCAGATCATAGGGTTCTCATGACGACAGAAAACGCACGAAAATATCAAGAGACACGTAAAATTCAACATGACAGGACTACCTTAGGAATCATCACTTTTTGCTCAAAGTTGAAGGTTGAAAGTAAGTCTGAACACATTGACGATCAATCAACATGAGAAAGCTAATGTGGAAGCAATCATGAACTAGAGAACCCGCTGGGTCATTCTGGCACACGACAGGGACATGTAACGACGTTGCTAGTGCCCATTCGAGCAAATCAGCAACTATAGCGCAGACAGTCAACAGAGCAGGTAGATTTGTATTTGCGATGTGTTATAATGGCAACGTGCGTACCGTTCTGCGAAAGCCTAATGCCCTGTCCATACCTCTCGACGGCACTCCCGGAATTCATGAACAGGCGACAGCAGCGACAGGAGCGACAAGAGCGATTGGCGACAAGAGCGACGGGTGTATTGTGGTGTAGTGTACGTAATTACATAATTACGTCTCCACAGTCCGTCCGTCGCCCCAGTCGCTCCTGTACTTCCCGTCGCCGGCGCGAAGTATAAACAGGCGACAGAAGCGACGAGAGCGACAGCGCCAGCGCTCGAGTATGAACAGATCGCTCGGTTTTAATCGATTTGTATGTTTTGCGCGGACGACGAGTCGCCCTCGTCGCGAAGTATGAACAGGTCCTAGGTTTGTTCGAGCATGACCTATCTTAGTGGGGGGTGCACCGCTAGAAAACTGAATGAACCAACAGGGTGGCGTATCACGTTGCCATTACACAACATCACTGCAGATCTCCCTGCTACCCATACGTTGACTGTTTGTGCAATGGTTGCTGATTTCCTCGAAGGTCGGTAGTGAAGTCTCTACACGTTCCTGTCGCGTGCCAGAATGACCCAGTTCTCACAGTTCCCGGTCTTCCCCATTAGCTTCCTGATGTTGATTGGTCGTTCAGGAGGTAGAAGATTTTTCCAAGATGATGCACTACATGATCGCTCATTATACCCCTTCGGAGATTGAACACACTCTCCAATCCTAAGCCAATTTAGCGTGTTATCTTTGCATAATAGTCTACGTTAAATTTCGACGCCGTTCACATTCAGAGTGCAGTGTGCCCCCTTCGATTAGGATGGATCCTTGTAGCGCTTATGCCGACAAGGAACTGCTTTTCGGCATCTTTTAAAAACCCTAAGCCATGAGAAACGACTGAGTCACTCTGGCACTTGACAGGGATGTGTGGAGATGGCACAACATGCCTCCAAGAGATCATTGGTCAAATGCACGGCGGGTTCTTGAGTACTAAGGTCAACAGCAGCGTACGCTACGGCGGTAAGAAGCCATAGCTGACAGCTATCTCTCACACAGAAACAACCCATGGGAGAGTCTGAGAGCGTACAGAAGTGAGCCGGTGCGGTCGAAGTGACTGTGGAAGAGAACGGTGTGATCGATATGGGTGGGAGATGCGCATGGCGCACGTGTCGGGGCAGTCCGCCCCCGTCGCTCCTCGTTCGTTGCGCGCTCGGTACTCGACAGTTGACCGAAGTTCGCTCTCTCTCCCTTCCCACGTTCTGGCGCCGATTCTTGGCGCCGACCGACTCGGACACGAGGCCACCAGTGTTCTCGCCCGGGTAGGCGCCCCGGCGAGAATTCTGGCGCCTCTGGACGTCAGGATGGGCTTAATCCGTCTCGACATGAGGTGCCTTCTGAATCTCCCTCTTCTAAACACTCTTCTAAGCCTTAGCCTAAGACTTGTGAAATCAAAGCGAACTCCACCAAATCGGAATGACCTTTAGCCAGGTTAAACTACAAACTCACTAAAATGGTTAGAATAATTTTTTATTCAAGAAAAATTTGCTAGAACTTTCTTTGAAGATTTTTAGTCCGCCTACCCCAAGATGTATAAGAATTTTATAAAAATTACTATGAGAAATGTTCTCTTATCTTTTGAAAAAATAATAAATCAAATTTTGTTCTGAGACGCAACAGGGCAGCAATCATGTAGTGCAGTACAAGGCTGGATCGCGCCATGCACTTGAAGAGCGAGTCGCAATGTTTACTTGATTGATGGTGTAAATACTGCTTACATGCAGCATCAAAGTGAGGAAATGTGTGTTTTTTTACAGTTGAAAAGAAGAAGAAATATACAGGAGTTTTGCTACTTGTCGAATAAAAAATTCGAAGTTTCGAACGGGGGCGAGGCACTCTCTTTTTTGACACTAAAAAATGACCGCTTACCTGTTCTGTAAAATTGGCTTTAACCATTATTTTCCTCAAAAAATAAACGCTTTAGAAATTAAAAACATCGTTCAACTATTGGGTAGGTGAAATAGAACGTCAAAGAAACCCATGCAAAAATTTTACTTGAATGAACGTTTGTTCTAACCTTTTAGGAGAGCCTCTAGTTTAACGTAGAAGAATCTCATTTCGATTTGGAGGCGTTCGCTTTGATTTCAAAAGTCTTAGGCTTAGAAGAGTGCCCAATCTGATACGAGGTCTTCACGTCAAACTGGACACTCTTCTAAGTTAATCTAAAACTTTTGAAATCGAAGTGAACTCTTACGAATCGAAGTGAGCTTGTTCTACATTAAACTATAGACTCTCCAAAAAATGTTAGAATAATTTTTTGATCAAGGAAAATTCTAGGAATTCTAGGAATTCTAGGAACTTTCTTTGAAGCTTTAATTTACTTCCCAGTAACAGAACACTTAGTTGAAATTTTATGAAAATTCTTTTTTTTTGTTGTTGGGGAAAACAATGGTTCAAAGCTTTGAAGAGCTGAAGGATTTCGATTGATAGCAAATTTTCTGTTTGCATGCGTTCCACACCTGCAAACGGTGCAACACAAGAGTAGATATTATATATCTAGATTATGCAAAAGCGTTTGACAGTGTGTCCCACAGCAAGTTACTCGTCAAACTCCAAATTGCAGGTATACACCCTAGAATCATTAGCTGGATTCAAGCGTATCTTAAAGACAGGTCTTTTCAAGTAGTTGTTAACGGGGCTTATCCCAAAGTGTGTCCTGCCCCCAGTGGAGTACCTCAAGGCAGTGTACTGGCACCCATTCTTTTCAGCATATACACCTATGATATCCCGGCAGTGATCAAACCTTTTGCGGTCTCGTGTAGAATGTTTGCAGACGATGTAAAGATTTTCACCAGTATCTCAAGGCCCTCTTCTCGTGAGCAGATGCAGAAAGCTCTTGATGCCCTCTTAACTTGGTCCAAAACTTGAGAACTTCCCATCTCTCAAACCAAAACCAAGGTAATGCACCTGGGGCCTTATCCTGACCGGCCAGCGTACTATCTTGATGGGCGGCTGTTGCTGAGGTAACTGATTTAGGATTCTCATACAATACAAGGCTTGAGTTTGATAGCCACTGTAATAACATTGTTAACAAGGCCTGCGCACAATTGTACAAGCTCTTTCGCTGCTTATACACCAAAAATACCAAGGTCCTGCTCAAGGCGTACACAACGTATATTAGACCTATCCTGGAATATGGTACCACCATATTTAATCCAAAGAAGAAGAGCCTGATTAATCAGTTGGAAGGAGTACAATTTAGTTTCACAAGGAAAGCTCTATTAAGAACCGGCAATTTTGACTACAGAAGCTTACCCGGTGGTGCTCAACGTAATGTTGTTCTAGGACTACCAACTCTGGAATGCAGAAGGAGAATCTTTGATGTAGCAATGGCACGAAAAATTGTGACTGGTCGTATTCGTCTCAGTGGCTCCTTCTTCATCATGCGTAATTCTTCTACTAGAAGCGAGATCAAAAAGATATTCCTACCCCTGGCTAAGACCTCAGTGAGAAAGGCTTTCTTTATTCACAGGGCAGGAGCAGAATACCAAAAGCTGTGCAAGCGGGGTTCTTTTCGCATTTCGTCTGTTCATGAGATTCCGCATATCTAGCTCTTGTTTTCATCCTAACACTGTTTTATTTTAATTATTATAATGCCATAGTTAATGCTGCTGCTGTTCAGTTTTCCTCCACGGTTCTGTGTTACGAAATTTTTCTCCTTATTAGTCACACATGTGCTGGTAACATGTAATAAATATCAATATCAATCAACACAAACAATTGTAACAAACACAAACACCCTAGCTTTTTTGCTGCATGTAGGAGTGTTTACACTATCAATCAAACATTGGGCCTTGATTTTCGAGAGCATGGCGCGATCCAATCTTTTAATGCTCCACATGGCCGCTGCATTGCTGCGCTTCAAAAAATTAATTTATTATTTTTCCGCCAAAAAAAGTAAAATTTTTATAAAATTATTAGACATATTGGGGCCCGTGAACAATAAAAATTTTCAATGGGTGTTATACCAGTTTTTCCTTGAACAAAAACTCGTTAAAGCCATACTAGTGAACCTGCAGTTTAACCTGCCTGAAGGTTATTTCGATTTAGAAGAGTTCGCTTCGATTTCAAAAGTCTTGGGCTAGCTTAGAAGAGTGTCAAATTTGACCTGAAAGTGTCCAATTCGACATGAAAATTATATATAGGCCTTTCGAAAGAGGATGTTTTGCACTTCCATAGTGTCCGTCTCGCTTTCACCTTTTCGATTTTTGTCAATTTTTAGCGGAATGTTTAAAAGCAGAATGACCTGCGGCCACGCTGCGACGAAAACGCCTGCCCCAGCCGAGCTCCGGTTTATAAAACGGTCATGGTTTGTAGTACGTGGCTGCGTAGCACACCATTTATTTGACGAGAAATTTTTCAATTTGAAATTTTTTCCTTCAAATTTCTGCTCGCATTCTGAACCAGGTTCTCATATGTTGGTCTATTGTTCGAAACCTTCATGTCTAATAATGACTACAACTCATCTAGGCGCAAAATGTCTACAGGGAGCCTTCATTACCGCTCTTCCTTACTCGCCGATAAACCTACAACCGGAAAAAAACCCGTCCGAGTTGTCCGGGTTGCAAAGCCACAGCCGCGCGATTCCAGCCTGGTTTTTATTAATCATGGAACGCCCTTACTACAGACTTTATACGTTGGAGCCATGGATGAAGGACATTAACGACGTTACGACGCTCTACGGGATTTTCTGCCCATCAGAAGCCCCTCCCCCCGACCCTATCTGCGCCGAAGAAGCATGCAAGCAAGTATCACTAGCTGCAGTGACTGATTAGCAGAGGGATAGAAAAGTCGGTCCCGTAACGATTTTCCTGAATTTCACTCCGAAACTACGGTGAATAACTCAGACGGTTTTTTTTCCGGATGTAAGTTTATCAAACACTCTCTTCCTTCTCTCTGGAGTCCATATAGCCTTCCGTAAAAATGTGTGGCACTACAATAGTTGGGGTCGCCTTATAAAAAGTGTCACTAACACGAAAAAAGAAACGAAATACGCTGACAGTAAAGAAAAGAAACAGACAATGCTATAGCTCTGTTCTGTGCTCTCCTTCGCTGTTATACGAACTGGATTTATAAAACGAAGCGTTTGATAAACTTACAACCGGAAAAAAGCTCGTCTGAGTTGTCCACAGTAGTTTCGGAGTGAATTTCAGGGAAATCGTTACGGGACCACGCCGTTGTCTATCCCTCTATCGGGATGGGCACTATTCGGTATCACCGGCTGCGACGCGGTCGCGCCGCGGCATAGCTTCGCCGACCTGATTTGTTCCGTGGCTCGCTCAAGTATGAACATGCAGGTTCCTTATTAGGCAGTAGAAGCAGGACATGGGCCCTATAAGTAGGGCTGGTAGTAGAAATTACCGCAGAAAGTACGATAAAGTGATTGCTGAATGTGAAAAGTGGGAGCGTGAATATCTTTACCTTTGACTTCCGTGTGCTGCGAGTATAACAACTATATGTAAACAATTTTTGGGACTGAATTTCAAATGAAGTGGTCAGTGGAGGTAAATATAATAATACTCATACAGCTATAAGGTCTTCTATCTGAGAGGTGACGCCAAGTAGGCGTATGATTCTTTGGTTCCATCAAGGGAGAGGTAGGGACTTATTAAAGGGGACTAAGAGCAAGACGACAGTTTTGATTAACCCAGTTCCGACGTTTTCATATATATCCATCTTTTTAGATTGTTTGGATGTGAAAGAGGAAACGGAAAGGAGCTGAAATCGTCAATACACGATTTGGTACCTATCGAATTCGACAGTTGTTCCTTGCAGCTAAAAGGTCGTGGGTGGCGCCAGCAGAAGGAAAACCTCCGTCTAAGAATATGAAAATCTTAACAACTAACATCTTAGCGCATAAAACGTTAGCTACAAAAACTTTAAAAGGATATTTTTGAGAGTAAAAGACGCAGTCTTGCACTGTTATTTGGAGAACTGGACTATCTTATTTTCAGTTGATCAAGTAGGTTTGGAACTAACATAACTTGCATTGGCGAGACAACCAATCGAGATTGCTGCTTTAAAAATGGTAGTTTAAAGCAGGCCGAGAAAATTTCGCAGCTATCTACCGCATAGTTCTACTTATATGGGATTTCTGCCGTTAATGAAACAATCTGGGCAGGTGTATGGCAGATAGTTTCTCAAAACAGATACAACATATCGTATGAGCCATAGACATTTCTCTAGTTCAAGCTACAAGAGAAGCTGATGACCATACCAACGGTGTAAACATTTAAAGAGTCAAGCTCGCGCCCATCTTGACATTGTTTTTGGGAAAATGGCGGTTTTCTCTTATTTTCGCCTCCATGTTGCTTTTTGGTTCCCGCCAATTCCGTAATGTTTCCATTCCCGGCGCTCGCCTCTTTTCTCGATGCAATCTTTAGAAATATCTGCTGAAGACGAAATCCGTGCTCGTAAGAATTGCGCTCTCCAAAGCAGGGAGCTCAACCGCTCCGACGCCGCGCGCGGCAGTAGGCACGTCGCAACGCGGCAGCCGGTGATATCGAATAGTGCCCATCGTTAATCGGTCGCCGCAACTAGTGATATTTTCGTGCTTGTCCGGCGCAAATAGTGTCAGGGAGGGGAGGGGAGGCTTCTGATGGGCAGAAAATCCAATAGAGCATCGTTAATGTCCCTCACCCCTGGCTCCAACGTGTAGAGCCTGTAGCAAGGGCGCTCCGTGGCTAATAAAAACCAGGTTTGGAACGCGCGGCTGTGGTCGTTGCGCACCGGACAACTCGGACTGGGTTTTTCCGGTTGTAAGTGTATCGGCGAGTGTAAAATGAAGTACAGGCCGTTGTGCTGCTGCTGATTCTGTCCTCACGTTCGCGTTTCTTGCACTTATGTATGCTTCAGAACGAATAAGTACGTATTCCAGTTTCAGATGAACATCGCTCGAATTACAGCTCCGACAGGCCTCTTGACCTGCCCGGAATCACTACAGCGAGCTCCTTCACCGGATCTGTTTCCTGAAAATGTTCCCGGCGCAGCGAGACACAACACCGAACATGAGGTTGGCTGTCACAATATCGTTTTTTACCCAATTATAATTGTTGAGGTGAGCGTGTAGCGCAGTGGGAGGAGGTGCCGACGGTGGCCTGCACCCGATACCAGGTTCCTGGCTCGGATTTCCCGCCCAGGCAAACCAAGCCTTCCATCCCTCGGGGTCGGTGAATTGGTACCAAACTTGTCTGGGATGGATAAAGCGCTGACTTGTTCATTGGTTGACCACCGTAACTTCGTATAGGCCAAATATGCTTTCAAATCGCCTCCACGACATCCCGTAGAGATAGAATGCGTGGCGCATCCCGAAATAGATTGGGTAACGCCGTCCTTTATCCTTTTTATTATAGTTGTTGAGAGATAAAACAGCGACTTCTCTACAGGTCATTATATCCAAACTGTCCTAAGAACAGGCCGGACTAAAGTTTCCGTTCTTTTCGAGAATGAAATTGAAATGGTCATAATTGCAGCCAGAACTTACCTTTTCAGCCAATCGGTAAAGGGTCTCAAGCGTTTTCTGAGCGACTAAGATGGATACCATAGCGATAATCTCCACCCCTCAAATGGTAAAAAAGTATGTTTCATTTTTGCAAAGTCCCTGAACCTACCGAGTTAGTAGGAGCCCCGATGGTTTACTATGATATCGTGCAAGGTACCACTTTTCAAATATGCAGAAAAAATGCAAAAATACTGCAAGACAAGGTGGCGAACACTTGACCCTGCACCAATGAAGCAGTATTTTTGCCTTTTTCTGCAAAAACCGATGTTTGGAAGGTATTGCCTTGCGCGACTGTGCGATTCTATAATAAACTATCGGGGCCGCTAACTTGGTAGGTTTAAGGACTTTGCAAAAATATTTAAAAAGTGATTTTCTAATATTGGGAGGGAGGAAATTCTCGCTGTGGTGTTCACTTTCAGACTTCCGCCTGAGACCGTTTCCTGGTAAGTTAAAAATTGTTAATTTCTTATATTTCCGCTGACGAAATCCACTGGTATAAGTGGGGCAGCGGTGAATAGCTGGGCAATTGAGACTCTCGAGCTGTCATTTTTCCAACATTTTTAATATTCTCTTGTGCACAGGAGGATTCTTTTCTGAGATCGGATGGTGAGAGCAGGCACTCACAGCAGTCACCTGAAAGGGTAGCTATGGCTCACAAGTGAAATTTCACCGATCAGTGAACGAAAATTCATCAGCAACCGAATTGCCGACATTGAGTGAGAGTTTGAAGCCGGTTGAAATTTGCCGGAAAACACGTCTCAAACAACCACCGCAGAGCTTTCTTCAGATTCAAGGAGAAATAAAAAGATAAAGAATACAGTACAGCGTTACTCAATCCCTTTAGGGATGAGCCACGCATTCTGCTTCTTCGGGATGTCGTGGAGGCGATTTGAATGCGTATTTGGCGATAGAATGAGTTGCGCTGGCCAGCCGATGAACAAGTCAGTGCTTTATCCTTCCGAGACTAGTCTGGTACCAATTCACTGACCCCGGAGGGATGGAAGGCTTGTTTGGCCTGGGCGAGAAGGAACCAAGAAGCTGGTAAGGGAACCACACAACAGCCCAACAGCCGGCACCTCCTCCAATTGCGCCACATGCCTTTACTGGTGTAATAGGGTGCAGCATCCTACACGGTATGCAGAGAGTGCGGGTTCGAGTCCAGCCTGACCCTAGAATTTTGATCTCAACAAAACACCGTTATAGCAGTTGTTCAGAAAAATGTTGTTCTGAAGAGGTCTAAAGTTGAAGATGTATAAATTCCAAGTACTTGGACAGGATTGCGCAGTTTCTATCTGCAATGTTCTACGTCAATTTAAAAAAATGCTGTTGTTTTGGACTGTTTCGACAATGAACGTCTTCTTTGCAGGGTATGTTGCCAAGCAAGCAGAAGTCCTTTCGAACCGATCTGTCACCGGATGACGTAAAGCTTGTCAACGGTGGGTGAGCACTTGGACTAATTACTAGACAAGCCTTGAAGCGAATTGTTTATAATCAGAATTGAACTAAGCCTCGCCTAATAAGTATTCTCTCGTCCTATATTGCTTGCTGTTTAGAGCTCGGTCGTTTGACTCCTGATCAACTAGCCGAATACATCAAAAGTGTTCAAAATACAGCCTACACTTTAGGGATCGAGGAAGGTATGTTAGATCCCTTTTCGTGGCACAGGGTTCATGTTTTTTATTTACATTCTTTCTACTTATATTTATATTTCTGCGCTGGCTTGAGTTTTTCGGTGAGTACTCATACATTTTCTCCTATGCACGTATCCGTATGTCTCATAAGGCCCGTTTATACTTCCGACGTCCAGCGACGCGACGGTAGTGGTATAGTGGTCAAATTGAATGATTGCATCGCTCGATCACTGTGGCCACAATACGTGGCGTCGCGTCGCTCGGCGTCGAAGTATAAACGGGCTCATACAGTTAGCAGAACTTACACATTCTGGGAGGAAGCAGTGTGGGTGCAGTTCTATATTTACCACTTGTTCATTCAGACCATCACTCCGAACAGCTCTTAGGTCCTAGGCTTGTGTGGGGCAAATATTGTGGCAAATCCCCGATCTGTCTGTCGGCATCGCTTACCAAGGAAAAGTCTCAGGCGTACGTCTGAATGACGAAAATGAATATCACACTGAGAATCTCCATCTTTCAAATAGTAGGCAAATAGGAACAATTTTGCACAGTCTTTGAACCTACCGAGTCCGTTAGTTTACCATGGAGCCCCCAACTCGGCAGGTTGAAAGACTTTGAATATCACACAGCCATTTTTGCAAGGTCTTTGGACCTGCCGAGTTGGGGGCTCCGATAGTTTACTATGGAATCGGACAGTCACACAAGTCAATACGTTCCAAACACCGAAGATGCAGAAAAAAAATGAAAAATACTGAAACGCAAGGAATCGAGTGCCCGATTTCGCCTTTATGATGCAGTATTTTTGCATTTTTTCTGCGTAGCCGATGTTTGGAAACCAATACGTTGTGAGACTGTACGATTCCAAAAGTGAACTTCCACCTCCCCTAACTCTGTAGGTTCAAGGATTTTTCAAAAACGGAATATATTTGGCTATTGTATGACGGGTGGAGATTCTCGCTGCGTTATTCATTTTCGGTTTTAAGACATATGCCTTAGACCCTTTCTATGTCAATTAAGTCGATTTTCGGCATCAGTAGTATTAGGTTGAGCTAAAGTTCTGCAACGCTAGCACAGCATTGTTCAAAGACCCGTTTTTTTAAATTACATCATAAATGCGATGAGATGCCCTGATACTCGTTGAGATCCAGGATCCGTTGCCGTCTCTTCTCCATCTCCCATGTAGCAAACGCCAACTGTCACTGGTTTTTCATAAATTTCTTTGAAAGAGAGACCTTCACTTTGAGCTGACGTCAGTCCTCAACTCCATATCCTGAATGTGCTAGTAGGGCCTGCTCATGGTCCGAGACGGGAGCTACAAGAGCGACTGGTCGCTCGAGCAAAACATGCATATCGATCTGGATGATCGCTCGATATTAGATGTTAGTCGATCCATATGCTTTGCAGGAGCGAATCAGTCGCTCCCATCGCTCCTGTCATGGATTATGAGGAGGCCGTTAGGTTGTACTGAAAGTTCCTATCGATTTAGCACTATGAATGTATGCACCTTTGCTTGAACATTTTATTAGGTTGTAACGAATTAAATGGCACTGGCTCGCGCCATTTTTTGGCGCGTCTTTACGCGTTTGATCAAGAACAAACCGTAACATGTGGCATATCATTTAGAAGCGCAAACTTTGCTCTACCGGTGAGTACTAAATTTTCTATGTAAAAGTGGGAAAACTTAGAGTTTTATTGACTTTTTTGCAGATGGACAAAAGGGTAATCCGAGACATTTACTTGTATGAATTCAAGCTGGGCACTACAGCTAAGGAGGCGGACGAGAAGATCAACGCCGCATTCGGTCAAGGATGTTCCACAATTCGGACGGCGTATCGTTGGTATCAGAAGTTCCGGAATGGAGATGAGAGCTTGGACGAACATGGAGGTCGTGGGAGGCATAGTGATGTTGATGAGGACAAGCTGAGAGATGTGGTAGAGGAGGATCCACACAAAGGTACCAGGGAGATAGCGAAGGTTCTTGGCGTCAGTCACAACACAGCTGCCCGGCATCTGAAGGAAATTGGAAAAACCAAAAAAGCTGGAAAGATGGGTGCCTTACGAGCTGTCTGAGGAGCAAAGAAACCGACGATATGAGATCTCGTCCGCACTGCTTCTACGGAACGAAACGGACCCATTCCTTGATCGCATCGTAACCTGTGACGAGAAATGGATACTGTACGACAACAGGCGGCGATCGGCACAGTGGGTGGACAGCGATGAGAGCCTCAAGGTTTTTGCGATACCGGAATTGCACCAAAAGAAAGTAATGGTGACAGTATGGTGGTGTTCGCTGGGAATTATTCACCACAGCTTCCTCCCTCCCAGTGAATCCATCACGGCAGAGAAGTACTGCATTGAAATTGAAGAAATGTTGAAAAAGTTGAAGGATATCCGGCCGGCCTTGGTAAACCGAAGGCGAGTTCTCCTTCTGCACGACAATGCTCGCCCCCATGTAGCACGAATGACGTTGCAGAAATTGAGTGAGCTGAGCATTGAAACTCTACCACATCCTCCGTTTTCTCCCGACCTCTCCCCAACAGACTACCATTTCTTCAAGCATCTTGGCGACTTCTTGGTAGGGAAAATATTCAAATACCAACAGGATGCCGAAAGCGCCCTCGAAGATTTCGTCAATTCCAGAACTTCTGATTTTTATGCTACTGGGATAAAAAAGCCTGTGTCACGTTGGCAAAGATGTGTAGAATCAGAAGGTTTCTATTTCGATTAATAAACTTGCCTACAAGCCGAGATATTAACTGCTTAATTTTAAAGTGGTTCAGTGCCATTTATTTCGTTACAACCTAATACTACCCGACCTGCTAAGAGTTTTTGATACCGCGTGTTGAAGAGAACGTACTTTCAAAGGGATACCAAGTGTGTTTATTAGTGGACTTCTAAAAATTAAAAGTTAAGCCCACCTTTCGAGAGAGCTGAAAAGCTTTCACAGCATTTTTGCTAAATATTGGACCCGACGTCGATTCGGATGCGACCTTTTTCAGACGCTGGAAGGATTTTATGAAGAACGAGATTTTTGAAAAGGCCGGATCTTAGGGCGATTCAGACAGGGGTGATTCTCACGACATCGGATATAAGGGCTCCGGGCTTCTCAAAAATCCCGTTGTTCATAAAATCCTTCCAACCAGCGTTAGCATATTCACAGCGAAAATATGGGCAATGATGTTAGAAAGACACATCACGTAGCAGTAGCCATGTTCGACTCTCCTTGAACCTCGGCACGGTAGAATCTGTCTGGAGAGTTGCTAGGCTCTTCACGAAGTTGGTGAACGGGTTTATTGGCGGCTAACGTTTCGGCAGGATCGCCTTCTTCAGAGCCTGAAAGGGTCAAGATAATTAGGAGTTACCCCACCAAACTTCTCTTCAACCTTACAAAATTCAATGTCAAATTTTTGGAAGCCTGGACAAAGGAGAGAGTTCAAGTACCGTACCTCACCACAGTCCTCTGAAGGACCAGAGTAAGCCGCATAGGGTAGAGTACGGGAACGGGACAGCACCTACCCCACGTTAGAATGCGAGAGCGAGGTAGGACTTGAGCTCGCGCGTTATATACAGGCATTCCCTCTTCCGGTTGATCTTGGGACCCATGGAATAGGTCCAGAACGCCTCAAGGGCTTTGCGCGCTGACGTTTGAACCTGAGATACGGTACTTGGACGCTCTCCTTTGTTCAGGCTTCCAAAAATTTGACATTGAGTTTTGTAAGGTTGAAGAGATGTTTGAAGGGTAACTCCTAATTGACTTGACCCTTTCAGGCTCTGAAGAAGGCGATCCAGCCGAAACGTTAGCTACCAATAAAGCCATTTACAAACCTCGTGAAGAGCTTAGAAACTCTGCGGACAGATTATAAAGACAACAGAATCACTCGTAATCAATATGGGCTTCCTTTCTGTGGCGAGGGCGAGGTTGACGGTGCTCCGCAAGTACATAATCTACGTTGATTTCGTCACGTGCTTTGACCAAAGTAGTCTTCGGCGACTTGTCTTTTGGGTTAGAAATAGCGCAGACCTTAAAGGATAAGGATAAAGGGCGGCGTTACTCAATCACTTTTAGGATGCGCCATGTATTCTGCTTCTACGAGATGTCGTGGAGGTGATTTGATTGCGTATGGCTTGCGATGGCAAGTCGACGAACAAAACAGTATTTTATCGGCTCTTAGGTCTAAAGCTCTGATGTAAAGCGCAGACTCTATTTTTCAAAAGTGCCTGAAAGGGGTACTCCAGCAGATTTATATTTAAGCTGTGCTCGTTTAGGCACCTGTTTATACCCGCTCGCTTTTGTCCGTTTGCTGTCATCGGACAGAGCCTGACACTTCTGGAATTGAACGCTATCGTGCTTGAACATTTGTAGACAATTGTTCTTACAAGACCGTACTTGATTGTTAGGTTACTAACTTTTTCCTCATCGACTGTTTCGGAGGAGGGCTTACTTCTGTTGCGAATGAAGACCCTTTTGCTTCTTTTGATAACAGCCTAGAGAGGACCATCATAACAACGACATTGTTGTGTTCCCACAGCTTTTTAACACCATCACCTGTCGTCGCGTTGATCATCGAGTGACTTGAGCGGGCACCAGCAACGTCTCCATTCGTTTCTGTCGCGTGCCAGAATGATCCAATGGATCCTGCTCGCTCGAGGGACGCGAAGAACGTCATATCTGTCGTTCGGGGTTTCACGAAGAAGTCCGACCAACGCGTTAGTGGACGTCCTGGTGTTCTGTTGACATCCCGCGGAATCCAGTCGGTGCCGGCTCCCATTCTGCGAAGTACATTACCACCTCATTTTCGGCGACTTCACCCATGCGATAGTGTCTTTGATCTTCGAACGTCGACTAAGCTCGTAATATCGGAGCTAGTTCCGAGCTTTGTCGCGCCGTTGAACAGCATACAGGAAACAAAAACAGGATCTATCCTAGTCCGGGGTGGCACATAACTAAAAACTGGGCAACAAAATGGATTAATACTTACCGAGCGGCTCCTAGAGAACGAAACCTAACCTAAGAGAAACCAAAAAAGGACGAACAAACAAAAAACAATCGCCGCGGTCAAAGGCAAAGAGCGACGGAATGGGGTCATGCCGCGCACTGACCGCCGCTTGACATGTTATAACCAGGATCTAACATGGTGGGGAGGGCTCATGAAGCGGCATGCCGCGTGCTGAACGTCGCTTGACATGTTATAACCAGGATCCCAAAGTTGTGGGCCTTCTTACAACCGTAACAAATGCAATTTTTTCGCTTTTTTCTTTGTGACTTTCTTGTTTAGGTCCTGTGTTGTTCTAAGGAGCCGCTCTGTAAGTGTTGAGTGAATTTGTCACATATAATACTTTTAGTTATGTGCCCCCCCCCCGGACTAGGATAGATCCCAAAAATAATACACGAAAAGAAAAGAGAAGCTGCGGTTGAAGCAAACACAATGTGCGTGTCTATACTTTTTACGCACTCTTAAGAAGTAGACTGCTATATTGAAAGAAGATATAGCCGTCCCATACCGTGGGTTAGCATATTCTCGAAGCTTCCCTACATATCAAGGAACAAGATCAGAGTTCTAACCGCTTTGTCATCTTCCAGAAGTAAAATTTGAAAAAAATGTGAAGTGTTGCAGAACTTAACAGACTCAACCTAATATTTGTCCTATTTCAGCTCGACAATTCTCCCGAGGAAAAATGCTGCAGATCTTCAACCGATAGCACTACACAGCCATACATAGCCAGCCAGCCAGTCAATCAATCAATCAATCAATCGATCTGATGCCGTGTGATCATTCCATGTATTGAAACTGTTCATCTACTATCTATGAATGTAACACGACGTAAAACAGAAGGCTACTTCTTTCAACTGTACATGTATATGGTGGGTAATACTTGCTGGAGGGAATAACAGCCGTACATGTTGTATTGTAACGAAACGGAACAGAACGGAGGACTACAAAGATTTGCGTGGGACACCACAGGTCACGCTAGCATTTGGGGCAAACCGGACGAACACTAGGAAACGCAGAGAGGACGCTTGTTCACACTCTGCGACGGGAGCGACTGAGAGTGACCCGGGCGGAGCGTATATATCGATTAACACTCGACAAAAATCGATACGTACGCTTTGCACGAGCGACTCAGCAGCCACTTCCATCGCCGACTGTGAACCGTCTTAGAGAAGCCTTAAATGAGGATAATGGGTACCAAAAACACAGATATGACAGCGATTAACCGCAATAAGCCGAGAGCCAATAATAAGGGCGAGATCCAGTGCTGCTTCGCTAGGAGAAGAATTCTAATCAAAATATTATAACTACAACTACTACCACTACTTCGTGTTGGGGGGAGGGGTGGGGCGGCTATAGCAGCGACCCGACAGAGGGATATCGCCGAAGTATTCTACTGAGCGAACGCTTTAGCGCGATTGTCAACTATGTATGTACATGGCGAGATGGGCGACATGGTCGAGCACACAACAAGCAAGCATCAGCGCTATGCTCACGCAGTACCGCTGAAGTTGTAGTCGATGTCGTCGAGGAGAGTGATGTCGAACGGTACTGGGGCAATCCGGCGACGTTTCCGGTTGTCACGTACCTCCGATGCGACTTCTAGGGCGTACTTCTCGATGATCTGAAGACAAATCTCTTAGTCGTAGCCCGCAGAACCATCCCTTAGAGCTTTAGGCCTACGAACTCAATCCAAACAACCTCATAAGCAACAGCAGCCGAGACTCGCTGATAACCACAGCTGGAAACTGGCCAGGAAAGGGTCTCATCAGGAAACTATCTTAACGGTAGGTCGGAACGGCCCAAGTGCTGTATATGGGCTGAATAGCCTCTCTCTGGGAAACAACAAAATGCAAATATCTCGACCCCAATACAATTCTGCGCAGAGTTACGACGATGGAAGTTGGGCCGTTGGCGGCGTTAGTCCTCGGCCTGCACGCGTAGGGTGGGCTCAAGTTGGCTGGAAACAGTGATCATGGGAATTAAGCCGTCCCTCTACCCTCTGCGCTACCACCGCTCACTCGTTGTCGCTGTTTCGAGCCAACTTGAGCTTGCCTTTCGCCTGCAGGCAGCAGCTAACGCCGCCAATGGCCCAACTTTCATCGTGCTAACTCTGCGCAGAGTTCTATGGGGTCGAGATATTTGCATTTTGTTGTTTCCCAGAGAGAGGCGATGCAGCCCATATACAACAGTTGGGCCGTTCCGACCTACCCTTGAGATAGTTTGCTGGTCAGACGTCTGTTTGAACGGCAAAAGCGGACACCGATGCGAAAACCTCCACCCTTCAAATAGTTGAAAAATATGTGCCATTTTTGCAGAGTCCCTCAACCTATTGAGTTAGGAGCCCTGACTGTTTACCATGAAATCACACAGTCCCACAAGACAACACCTTCCGAAAATTGAATATGCAGAAAAAATGCAAGAATACCGCATGATAGGAATCAAACGTCTGACTCTAGACGTTTGACTCCCTAACGTTGCAGTATTTTTGCATTTTTTGCTGCATATTTGGAAGATATTGCCTTGTGGGACTGTGTAATTTCATGGTAAGCAGTCAGGCTCCTAACTCGGTAGGTTCAAGGACTCTACAAAAATGGAACATACTTTTCTACTATTTGAAGGGTGGAGATATCGGCAATGGTATTCATCTTCGCCGTTTATGCATACTTCAAGCTCGTCGTTAATGTGTCAGTTTTTGCCCTTTTTTGAGAAGTGCTTCTAGCCACGGGCGTTTTAACCGAATTGCTGATGATCTTTCTTGTGCGCGCTTAATGTATAATAAATAAATAAATAAATACACACGCGCCTCTTCTCTGGAGAATAATTCCAGTCTGGTTCTACAATTCCCTCCAGTCCGCTATCTTGGATTTTAGCACAATTGCTACCCCAACTAGCCTAGCGCACACATTTACACGACAATTAGCTGACCTACCTTCTTCTCGTCCAGAGGATTGAACTGTGGGTTCTTCGACGGTGTGCGCATGACCTTCATCTTGTTCTTGGCCGCTTTGGCATTGGCCTTCTGCCTCTCACGTTCTTCTTCCTCACGAGCCCGTCGTGTTAGACGTCCGTCCGATTTCGATATCTCATCTAGGAAATGTATTTTTGTCGGTATCAAGAAAAACCAAGCCAGCTGTGACTCTTACTATTGTTCCGGAGTGCAACGCAATTAAGAACCGTGGACTTCAACTTGATCTGCTTCTGGAAATCAACCATGGATTCCACCACGGACGCTTGTCTCGAACTAAAAAGGAGGAGTAAATCAAGTGGAACCATGCGGATTAGTAGAAATTGAGGGAAGACATACTCAGCAAGGTGCTTTGCTGACTGATACTCATTCCCTTCGTCGTACGAGAGTGGCTTGTAGAGGATGTCGTCTTCATCAATTCCACAATCCTCCAGTAGCCTGAAAAAATGTATTAATTCTCTACTCTGAGCTTGAAAAGAATGGGAGTACTAGACGAGCGCATTCCTTGGGCGGGTGTAAGGGGGCTCGACGAGGAAAGGAAAGAAAGCCAATAGAAGCCTTGTATCGGCTAGGTCCACATATCCTCACGGTAACGTTCAACGCGCCCAGGAAAGTGGCGAAAATCCATGGCGCCTGAGTGATTAATGCTGATCGTACCCCATCAAGAGGTCTCGCGCAGTTTGGTCAACGGCAAGGTGTCCCCTCCCGTTCCAGGAGATACGCCCGAATAAGCTCCAATTCAGCCCTTCACTCACTTCTTGCACATGCTTCGAGTAGCTCGTGTCTCATCGATCAACAGCTTCGCTCCGGCTACTGCCGCCGCGTCGTAGTTCAACTCCGTCCGACCATTTGCGTCGAATGCCTCGGGATTACTTAACTGTCGACGGATCTCTTCCCTTCTTCTTGTATACTCCTCCTCAGTCTCCATCTAAAATACGACAGCTAAAGGTTCTCAGAACCACTGAAGCGTCGTCGTAGAGAAAAGAAAGAAAAATGAACAAGTGAAGGTTAACCATGAAGTCGCCTACCTCCCTATCGAAACCTCGTAACTCAACGGCTGACAATTGATCGACAGCTTCCGACAAAATATCCTCACGCAGTTCATCGAGCTGGAAATACAGAGATCATATCTGCGCTATAGTTGAGTTTAGATTTGACAGCGGAGGCACTGCTTGAAAGGTAATAACCATAACACTGCTGCCACCATGGGCGTTACTAATTGTTTTAGGACACGTGAGTGATATGGATTGCTACCCTTTTCCAAAGCTTCATTCTTTAGTCTGGATGGTCACATAAGTTCTCTCTTCTAAGACCCTCAGTACTGTTTCGGTGATGTCCTTGGTCGATCGAGTTTATCAAGTGGATCAGTTTATTTAAGAACGTAGTGTTTAGATTTGTTTGCCGTCTCAGGAGCCCTAAGGCCCCGTTTATACTTCGACGCCGAGCGACGCGACGCCACACATTGTGGCCAAATTGATCGATTGCGTCGCCCGATCAATGTGGCCACAATACATGGCGTCGCGTCGCTCGGCATCGAAGTATAAACGGGGTCTAAAGGTGCCATTTTTACCATATGTGGTACCAGATCGAAGACCTCGAAAGGATTGCAAGCTTAGCGTGGACGGAATGCGAATCAATAACGAAGCGACAGCGCTTCGTTCTTCTTCAACAAGAGAGAACAGATTCGACGGTACGTTTTCTAATAGTCTCCATGTTCTCTCATCTTGAAACCTCGGCATCGTTATCAGTTGTGACGTTTCTGCTTCTGTGCCGGCGAGGTTGCTAGGTGGAAAGTTTATTCTAGGCCCGAAGTTTCGACCGTTTCGTCGTCTTCAGAGGCCTAAAGATGGCTCGAAGTTGTTAATTTCTATGCTACCCGACCAAGCGCCCCACCCCGCGCTGCTATTTTTGACCTGAAGTCATGAACGGCGCAAAACTCAAGAAATGCTGAAGATGAACTCACACGGCCGTGTAGCAGTCGTTACAATCCCTTGCTAGCAGACCAGTAGCGATTGAGTCAGTAGGATACTATCTCACTCCTGGTCGTTGAGCTCGCAGAGCGGTGCAAACGGAAGCAGATCGTTGGTGGTAGGCAGACACTCATTTCTGTTGTTCATACCAGGATTTCTATTGTCTATCACCAACGATCTGCTTCAGTTTGCACCGCTCTACGAGTTCAACGACCAGAAGTGAGATGGGGTCCTAGTGAGTCTCAATCGCTACTGGTCTGCTAACAAGGAGTTGTAGCGACTGCTACACTCAGTGATGGAAGGTCATGTGAGTTCATCTTCAGCATTTCTGGAGTTTTGCGACGTTCTTGACTTTAGGTTCAAAAACGGCAGCACAGGGGGAGCGTTTGGTCGGGTAGCCTATAAATTAAAAACTTCGATCCATGTTTAGGCCTCTGAAGACGACGAAGCGGTCGAAACTTCAGGCCTAAAATAAACTTTCCACCTACCAACCTCGCCGGAAGGAAGCAGAAACATCACAGCTGATAACGATGCCAACGTTTCAAGATGAGAGAACATGGAGACTATTAGAAAACGTACCGCCGAATCTGTTCCCTCTTGTTCGAGAAGCGCTATCGCTTCGTCAAAAGGTGGTGGCCTGCCGAATCAAGAGCGAGATGTGCACAACAGTCGGCGGCTCGGACTGTGCTACCATGTGTACTCTTTCCATTGTCGATTGGTTTAAAACTACACGTTATTCTATAGACCACATACGCACGCATTCAAATGGCCTTCACGATATCCCGTAAAGTAAATAAAGTGGTGCATCCCATGCAGGAATGCGTTGAATGAAGTTATCTGAGCAGACAAACATTTTCTCGTCGTCCTCACTTAACAGATTCTTATCAATGGAAGGCCTTGGTATCCCATTCTTCCTTCTTACACCAAAATTATATTTATTTCGATGAGTTCTCCGCTTGAGAGTGCTGCAATGCAATGAAAACGGAAATAAAGTAAATAAATGAATATGAAAATGATTACGGAAATTAACAAAAATCTAATGTCCGGTGGCCTTGGAGTGGAAAAAGTGGTAAAAATGGTGCATGCAGAGGAGGCCACCCACAATCTTTGCAATTGCTTCCCTCCCTTGAAATTGCCTGAGAGCGCTGATGTAAAGATACAGCCGCTGGGCTCTTGGGGAGATTCAAAGTAGGTTTGTGGTGACGGAAATCGCAAATGCTAGTGTTTGATAAACTTACAACCGGAAAAAAACCTGTCTGAGTTGTCCACCGTAGTTTCGGAGTGAAATTCAGGGAAATCGTTATGGGACCACGCAGTTGTTATCCCTCTGCTAATCAGTCGCTGCAGCTAGTGATATTTGCTTGCTTGTCCAGCGCAAATAGGGTCGGTAGAGGGGCTTCTGATGGGCATAAAATCCCATAGAGCGTCGTTGATGTCCCTCATCCATGCTCCAACTTGTAAAGCTTGTAGTAAGGGCGCTCCATGGCCAATAAAAAACCAGGCTTGAATCGCGCGGCTATGGGCGTTGCACATCGGACAACTCGGACTGGTTTTTCCGGTTGTAAGTGTATCGGCAAGTGGAAGTGCTTATCTAAACCTTTCGAAAAATGTCCCGCCGAGAAGTATTTAGTTACGATGCTTCTTCAGATAATTCAGTAAGTAATGTCGACTGCCGTTCTCAGTTCGATGCTTCGTTCTTGTATGCTAATCTATTAATATGAAAGACATGGAAAGGAAGAAACAAAAGGACCAATATCCGTTTCGTTCCTACCCTTAGACGGATATCAGCAAAGAATAAAAATAAAAGAATAGGGTCTTTTCCGGAACTCCTCAGTAAGGAGGAAAGTTCTCTGAACTACTGCCTTGTTGCGGATTGTTTTTTAAACATTTGCCTTTTACAGATGTAATAAACTGTAAGCTGTATGCTAGCCTCGTATCTCATCCTTTATCTCTTTTAGATAATATGAAGGAAACTCTTTACCACACCTCTAATATTTTACAAGAAAACGTACAGTTTAGTCGTGAATCCTAATAGAAATCGAAGTCAGCGTACCTTTCTAGCAAGAGTAGCAGGAGAAAATGGGCGATCCAACTGAAGAGTAATGTTGCCCGACTCACTCGATTTTCTACGCTGGAATTGTAACATTCAAGACGACTTCAACAGCGTTTACTACATGCAGAAACGCGACAAACCTTGGGTGAAGCATTCTCGGCGAGGATCTCACTCGAGCGCCGTCGACGAGAATAGCCCTTGTTCTCGAGTTTTCTCATTCTGAAAGAGACATCGGGTAACGAATATGTGAAGCATGGGCGGGAGATATCGACCAGAACGCGTAGATCACACAAGAAAGGAGAGAAGGCCATAAATCAACGTGAGCGCTTCGCGTAGTACAATGCCGGCGTCGGCGAGATTCAAACACTCGTCGTTCGCGCCGCGGCGAGCGGACGACTCGTCCGGCGGCCGCGCGACGTCGCGCACTGAAGGGCGAACGCCGCTGAAGCGGCGCGGGTCCCGCAGCGCGCGATGTGCGCGAAAATCACGCGCCAACGTTCAACTTCAAATCTACCGCACACGGCCGTCAGCTTTTCTTCTCGATGGCTCGTGCTTCTGTTGGAGGCGTTTCCAGTTCGTTGAGTGCTTGTTTTCTAGCTTAAGCTGTTTCAGAGTAGCGCCAGACCACCGCAGCAGAATGTCGTCCAGGCGCGAGAATGACTCCGTGGAGCAGAACGGTCAGTTCATTCGCAACGTTCTATTCTCATTCTCTAGAGATTGATGCGTTATTACTGGACCAGACGTTCAGCGGCTGGCATTTAAGTTGGCTTAAAATTAAACTTACATCAACTTAAATGTCAGTAAAGATTCTTCATGAATAGACTTCAGCCAGACATGATATTCCAATGCTTAAATGTTGACAATTTTCTTGCAGTAGGTTACCAAGCACGTATGTAAGGTTTACCGGTGCCGTTGCAGTCAAATTTTCCAGACTCAAAAGTTCAAATTGTAAAGAAGGGTCTCAACAGTGACCGGAACTGTCAGTCCTCTTCTTCCTCTACTTTATTTGCCATTTAGGTGAACCTCTAGGCACACAGAATGGAGAGGAAGACGTCATCGACGAGCTTTTCAACAACGAAAATGAAGACATAGAGGACGAGGAGGGAGAGAATCTCTTCGGAGATGACATGGAGAGGTTCGATCCGTCCAACTTTCTAATGCTTTGTTGAGAGCTCTCGCTTATACGTATACTCATTGTCAGGGATTACCGCGCACAACCTGAGCTCGATATCTACTCGGAGTCCGGCATGGACGATGCCTCTGACATAGATGAGCTATCCCTCAGCGGAAGGTTAGCAGCCGAGAGGGAAATGGCTCAGAGAGATCAGCTACTTGACGACGATGCGCTGTTCTACGAGGAAGGAGATGATGAACAGGTTAGTGCTAGAGAGTGGCTACTCGGCAGATTTCACTCAAACGTGATCTTCAGCGACGAAAAAGGAGACGTCGACCAGCGGCTGAAGAGGGCGAGGAAGGAGACCAAGAGATGGAAGAGGTCCCCATTGATATTCTGGAGAACCTGAGAGGGCGCTCGACAAAAGATCACGTTTCGGACGAGGCTGTGGCAAGGGAAATTGAGCGAAGGTGGGCATGAGGTCTCGTTTAAGGAGAAATTCTGCAAAAAGTAGACGCCTAATCGTTCCAGATTCAAGAACTTCCTCCGCGCCTTCAAGGACCCAGTGACGAGAAAGGCCAAGTACTTGAATGCTATGAGTCAAATGGCGGCTGAGAACAAAGAATCCCTGGAAGTGGATTTCCGCGACTTGGCCGACGACTGTGGAGAGCCGAACATTTGCTACTTCTTGCCTGAAGCTCCAGTACAGGTGTGTTTTTGTCGGCGTTCTTTTTGAATTTTTTCCTCTTTTCTGCGCTAATTGGTGCTGCATGCGCTGATTGTGGTAGATAGGAGGAAGATAAAGTGGAGTACCATAAGGCCTCGCACAGTGGCGCATCGTGACGAGGTCAGAAACGACTCCTACAGTAGATTTACATTCACCATTCTCTTTTCGTCTCATGATGATCAGGCTCGCATAGCTGGTTCTCACATTCATGTCTTTAGGTGCTGAGAATTCTCGACAAGGCCGCGACTGATGTAGTGCTGACGATATACCCCTACTATGGACGTGTCTGCTCAGAGATCAAGGTGAGTAGAAGATGTTGGACGCGACAGGCGACGATTTATGAACGAGAAGATAAATCTAAGAGAGTGGGAGAATTTGATAGGTGTGTGCCCCTCTTGGTGAATCTGCCGAGAGTTCTACTTTGGTTTCTACAGTTTTCACAATTTTCACAACGTTTAGTGCCCTATGGAAATGCCCCGTAGGCCAAATTTGCTACCAAGGTCTAGCCGGTCTTCAATCCTTTCAGAAGTTGAAGATATTTCCGAAAGTAATCGTCCCAAATCTCATTTCATTGCACAGACTTCTGGAAGAATAGGATATAAAAGACCAAAAAAGACGTTCGAACTCACAAGTTGACATGGACCAGGTATCACCACAGCTGGCTATTACTGTGAGGGGGGGGGGGGGGGGATAGGCTTTAATCAAAGCTCCCGGTCTCAAGGTACCAGGCGTATGTTCAACAAGAAAAATGAATAGCGCTGCTAGAATTCTCACCCTTCAAGTAGTAGCGGAGTATGTGCCATTCTTGCAAAGTCCTTGATACTACCGAGGTAGGGGCCCTTAAAGCTTACTATGGAATCATTGCTGTTGCTCAAACTCCTCGAAGTTGACATCCTCCAAGCATCGAATGTGCAGCAAATGTGCAGAAATACTGAAAGGATAAGGATTCGTGCAGAAGGGACATTGAGGACGAGGTAAAGTGGTGAGATTTGTCGGCGGTTAGGCTGCTGGACGTCTGGCTCCATAATAAACATTCACGGCCGCAAGTCTAGCGCCGGGTAGTTTCAAGGATTTTGAAAAAATGGGACATGCCTTGCCTGCTCTTTTTCGCCGTTCAGATCTACGCCGCAAACGTATCTGGTCAGTAAACCATAGGTCAGACCGAATAGATCAGAACCCATAGAGCTATACGAAGTGTGAAGCTTGCCGCTGGACTCTCCTTCTGTTTGACAGCTGTGAACCAAAGCTGTCCCTGTGACCTACGCCTGGACATGTCCCTTTTTCGTGCTTCTGGTCTTCGCGCAGGAAAGCTACGTGTCGATGTGCAAGGCGCATTAGGAGACTTTGGTTTAGCGTCAACTGAAAGAAGGAGCACCTAGCAGTCTCTCAAGGGCTGACACCTTTTGTGGAGTTCTCTGGGTTCTAGTTCATCTGGTCTACGGTTAATTTTTCCAAGGTGGCCATCGGGAGTGAAACTCATTGTCGTATGATGACGTTCAGCCACTGCTGATCTTTGGCCCTCTTCTACGTCCATCTGTGAGGTTGGATACCTTTTTCTCAGGCGTGTGTTTTGAGTGGTAAAAAAACACTGTAAGTATCTCCATCCTTCAAGGAAAATATGTTCCGTTTTTACGGAGTTGCTCAGCCTGTCGAATCACGGGCCGTAAAGACTATGGAATCGCAGAGTCGCACAAGGAAATGCCTTCCAGACATCGAATATGGAGAAAATAACGCAAAAATACCACTTAAGAACAGTGTTTCCTTGTTTGATGAAGACAGGAGGTTCTCCTTTTTAGTGTTATTCACCTTCCTCGTTCTCCTATACACTTAAGATCCTTTTCCTGCTTAAGAAGAGCATTCTATGAGGTGAAATAGTCTTTAAGGTCTAGTTAGTGTAAGTTTTCAAATTATTGATTCCAGTCCAAGAAAGGAGCGAAGTTTGATGGCATTCCTGACGTACGTTTAGCAAGGGTATTTCTTATATCTGATAGCGTACTTGCAAGGGAGTTGTCTCTGAACGGCACGCCGGAACGGCAACAACGAATACTGTGGGAAGAATCTCCGTCCTTCAAATAGTGACAGAGCATGTTTTGTTTTTGCCGAATACTTGAGGTAAACGAGTAAGAGGGTCTAATGGTTAAGGGCCCGAGCGTCGAGCTTACCACGGTGCAAGGAACTTGTGTCATGATATGAGTGGCGCAGTGGTAGAGGTGCTGCTTCATGCCTGTGACGTCACGGGTTCGGTTCCCGTGCTGCATCGCGTTTTTGCACTCTTACCATAGTATCGGATTTCCATAGAGATTTCCATATCTGAACTTTTTTTTGGAGTTTCCTGATGATTTCAATTTCACTGCGTATTCCTTGTCGACATCTCGTGATGGTGGGGGCAACGTGTGAATGCTACAGTTTTTCACATCAGTACATTGCCCTAGGCCTTCCGGATTCCGCAACGGAGTGGTAGGTCAAGAGAAGATCATGAGGTCCCTCCAACACTGGTGGCACTCACCTCGCAAGAACCATTGACTGGTGTAAAAGTATCATGTATTATCGTATTTGGCATATTTATGACATTGACGAGATGTCAACAAGGAATAGGCAGCGAAATCATCAGCAAAATCCAAAAACGTTCGGACATGAAAATCTCTATGGGAACCCGATACCATGGTAAAAGTGCAAAAACGCGATACAATACGAGGACCGAACCCATGACGTCACAGACATGACGCAGCACCTCTACCACTGCGCCACCCAGTTCACGGCACTAGCTCCTTGCGCAGCCGTCGTCGAAGCTAGACGCTCGGACCCTTAACCATTAGACCATCTTACTCGTTTGCCTCAAGGATTCGGCAAAAACAAAACATGTGCTGCTACTATTTGGAGGACGGAGATTCTTCCCATAGTATTCGTTCTTGCTGTTCCGGAGTACCGTTGAGACAGTTTCCTTGTTGGGCCATTTTGCGCTAGTATTGATTATGCGACTATTGCCTGAAACAACGAAACAACAGAGTTTGGTTAAGAACGTATGAAGATCAGCAACAAAGTGAGCTCGGAAGTTGGCAACAATATCGTAGCAGTAGTGTAGCGATCACCATTTCAGATCCGTATCACTCACCTGCCGGTGGAAGAGGATATTCGCATGCTGCGGCAGATTCACCTGAACATGTTCATCAAGACGAGTGGTGTGGTTACAGTGGCTACGGGTGAGTAAGCCTTGAGATGTCGAAGTGGTTGAACCGATATTTGAGCTGTGTTGTTTTACAGGAATCATGCCGCAGCTCTCAGTTGTCAAGTACGACTGCGTTGCTTGTGGATACATTCTTGGTCCGTTCATTCAGCGAGAGGACGAGGAAGTGAAGCCGAACATCTGTCCGTCTTGTCAGGGACGAGGGCCATTCGAGCTCAACGTGGAGAATGTGAGCATTATTCGAAGCCTTTTTTCCTTTGCGGGGCACGAAGGCCTACATAGCAATGTTAGGGTTCCTATCCAACGCCACTACATAGTCGGTAAGGGGTTTGTAACGGCATGTCAGTGCCAAGAGGTCGTCACTATATTGTGACGGCTGGTTTAAATGAGCCTCTAGAGGCATAAAAAGGACAACCTATAAGGCAGCTGGCAGCACCCTGTGATTTTTGTGATGGTGGCACCCCCAGGGATCACGTCGCTAGCTCTTATGGAGTGAAACGGCTAACAGCGGCCTGCCTGATGTTGATAAGTGTGCACTGATACCCTTTAAATGAAGGGAAGCACGGCTCAATGACACGTAGGAAAAGAGGACTTTTGTGAATCTCATCACTCCGTAAGGGCAAGTGACTTATCCGCTGAGGCGCCTTCATGACAAAAATCATCGGTGGCCGCCCGTTGTCTTATACATGGTCCCTCTATGTCCTTAGATGTTCATTTCTGGCCAGCCTGCCCAGCAGGGCATGGATTTCCTGGCCCAGCTATAGCCTTTCGCTGGTACCACGTCCATTGCGTAATGTTGTGCTCCAGCCTCAAGAAAGGCTTAAACTAGATCTACATTATGAAAGCTACGAATATCAATGGTATCACTGCTATGCAGCGATCTGCACTTTTTGAGAGCGGGGCTCGGTCAAAGGGCAACGCAGATGCAGAAGCTGATGCCCCGCGCTCGGAAGAGTACCCGACCAGCTGACCGTAGCGAGTGGCGGCGACGGCTCCCTGTCCCCTGCGCCCGCACCCGTTCCTTTCTGTTTTATTCTCTATTATTTAGCGCTTATTTCTAGTAATTAATCGACGCAGACCTCTGAGCCTACTCGAATCTGAGAAAACGCAGACAATTTTCTATTTTCTATGTCCTGTTGAATTCGTAAGGCGGATACCAATTGAGATAGTTCAGCGGTAGTTTCGATCGAGTACACGAGTCAACCACAGACCGACAGAGTTGTTACTACAGAGTTTATCCTCAAACTTGGGTAATTAAACCAAAATAAGACACGGGAGATCATGAAGTATAAATCGAATTTCAACACCACATTAAACAAAGTATAAAGCGAACAACAAAGCACATGCACTACCGAAGCTATAAAGCCAAATTCAACAGGACATAGGAAATGGCAAATTGTCTGCGTTTTCTATGAGATTCAAATGGGCTGAGAGGTCTGCGTCGATTAATTACTACAGAAATAAGCGCTAAATAATAGAGGATAAAATGGAAAGGAACGGGTGCGGGCGCAAGGGACGCGGAGCCGTCGCCGTCACTTGCGACGGTCAGCTGGTCGGGTACTATTCTGAGGGCGGGGAATCAGCTTCTGCGTCTGCGTTGCCCTTTGACGGAGCAGCAATAAATTGTATGCGACACTTAATCAATGTGGGTAGCTGTCATAACGCCACGGCGGAAGTATAAACCTTGCCTTATAACTAAAATTGTTATAAATAGTGATTTACTGATTGATCGAAACACTTTCAGTGCGGCTTAAATGTTATTTTTTCAGACCGTTTATCATAACTATCAGCGGATTACCATCCAAGAGTCCCCTAACAAAGTAGCAGCTGGACGCCTGCCTCGCTCTAAGGACTGCATCTTGCTGGGTGATCTGTGTGATTCTTGCAAGCCAGGAGATGAGATTGTGGGTTAATTCACCTTTACTTGTGTGAAAGGCGCTATTTTTAGTTGGATTTTTGTTTCAGGAGGTCACCGGTGTCTACTCGAACAACTTCGATGGTGCTTTGAACTACAAGCAAGGCTTTCCGGTGTTCAACACACTAATCCACGCGAATTACATTAAGAATAAGGACAAGCTTGCGTGCAGTCAGCTCACCGATGATGATGTGAAGGTTTGTCCGATTGACTACGTGGTCGTTCGTTTTCGATTGGAAGTGTAGGGGAGTATTGACCGATTTTAGGCGATTCGTGAGCTGTCAAAGGATCCGCATATTGCCGAGCGCATCTTCGCCTCGATCGCGCCGTCCATCTACGGTCACGAGTACGTCAAACAGGCCATCGCGCTTGCGTTGTTCCGAGGAGAGGCGAAAAATCCTGGAGAGAAACACAAGCTCAGAGGTAAATAGGTCCATTCTCGTGTGTTTAAAAAGGTACTCTCTGGAAAATCCACCTCAGCGTTCGGGTATTGTATGTACTTGAGTCGAGGAGTCACGCAATCGGTATCGATTATGTAGCGCCAGCAATCGATATAGACTGCTTTCGTACTGTTGCGCCGCAAAACGGATGAAGCATGAACCATGCGTCGAACCTCGAAGGTCATATACCATATTGTCGGTGGAAACAAAACTCGAAACCGAAACCGTGGCCTCACGTTGTGTTTCCTGCTTTTGAACTGCTCTGAACTGAAAAGTTGGTGCTGGTCGTTAATGTGGTCTACATACGGAGAGGTCGCACCGAATAATTCCGGCCGCGTCGAATATGCATTCCAAACAGTGGGAACAGTGAAAAGTTTGTCACTCTGATTGGTTATGTTGCAGTTCCCCATGTAGGCCATATTGACGACTAGTCGCATGGGAAACGCACGGCCATTGGCACATGGCATCGCCATAAAGTGGCTACAACGCAGAACGGAAGAGCATCGGCATTCTCCGCTTCATCCTCCTTTGAACGAGCGCATGTAGCGCAGTCGGAGAAGGCGCCGACTGCTGCGTGCACCCGATACCAGGTTTCTGGTTCGGATTTTCCACCCAGGCAACCAAGGGTCGGTGAATTGGTACCAGGCTTGTTAAGGAAGGATAAGGCGCTGACTTGTTCATCCGATAGCCAGCGCAAGTCATTGTATGGCGAAATATTGATATTGGTATTTATTACATGGGTACTAATGTGTAAATGGTTAAAAAGAAAAACACAAACACAGTAAGAGCAATAAAACAACCAAAATAGGATAGTAAACAAAAGCTCGTGATCTGTTAGGAAAGGAGAAGAAAGAATCAACCAGCGCGGGAAACAGCAGATACTAGTCGTAGGGTTTTCCAAACGAATTTCCTAAAAGCGGGAACAGAATAAGGTAGTAGAGTGTTCTTGCTCAGGAGTACGTACTCAAAGGCCGCTCTGTTTACAAAGAAGTGCTGCCTAAGGCCTGGTTCACACTTGCGCCGCCACGCGGCGTGGCGTGATGGCAGCCATAGATATCGATTTTTCGCACGCCCGGTCGATATCTATTCCGACTACGGTGCCGCGCCACGGCGCAACTATAAACCAGGGCTAACCGAGGAACGTGCCTTTCCATGAGAAAGCGTACTTCGACTGCCACTGGTATTTGAGGACTGCGGTTCGAAAAAGTAGCAAAATGTTTCGCGTTCGCTATTTTATTAACAGTGTTAACATTTCTATGTTGTTGACTTTTCTTCTTTGTGATAGAGAATTGAGGAGTTTATATTCAGTCAATAATCATTAGTCAAATACGCATTCAAGTCGCCTCCACGACATATCGTACAAGTAGAGTGCGTGGCTCATCCTAAATGGGATAGAGTGACGCCGTCCATTACCCTTTTGTCTTTTATTGAACTCTGATAACGGCACCGCAGTGACCTTCTTCCACTCGCCAACACTATGAGGTTGCCCATGCCTTTTTGGGATGGTTTGGGGTTTGGTTTTGGGATGGGATGGTATTGCCCAGTAGTTTCTTCGAAATCCCTTCATATTTGATCTATTTTTTGTTTCAGGAGACATCAACGTGCTGCTTTGCGGAGATCCTGGTACAGCAAAGTCGCAGTTCCTTCGCTTCGCCGCCCATACGGCTCCCCGTGCGGTCCTCACAACAGGTCAGGGGGCCTCGGCTGTAGGATTGACAGCCTATGTTCAGCGCCACCCAGTGACGAGAGAGTGGACGTTGGAAGCTGGTGCGATGGTAAGGGAATTCAGTGCCTACTGGCGGATCGAGTAGCTCCAAAGGCGAGATTTCTCCAGGTACTTGCCGATAAGGGAGTGTGCCTCATCGACGAGTTCGACAAGATGTCCGATCAGGACCGCACGTCCATTCACGAGGCCATGGAGCAGCAGTCGATCTCCATATCAAAGGCCGGTATTGTGACGTCGCTTCATGCCAGGTGTACAGTGATCGCGGCGTCGAACCCGATTGGAGGACGGTATGTGATCCTGACCGCTTGTTGGCCAAGTGCTCTTAAGGGTTGCTTCTTTTTAAGGTACAATCCGTCGCGAACGTTTGCGGAGAACGTGGACCTCACAGAGCCCATTCTTTCCCGCTTCGATATTCTGTGTGTCATCAGGGATGTTGTGGATCCAGTTGAGGACGAGAGGTACGTGAGTGGACTTAGCTCTTCGTTTAGGCTTATTCCCAAGGCTATTGCTTCCAGACTTGCGAAGTTTGTCGTTGGAAACCACATGAAACTGCATCCGAACAATAAGCGCACTGAGGAGGAAGCTAGTGAAGAGGTGCTCCTTTTGAGCTCTATTGGGTTGTTTTACTGGGGTGCTAAAGATCGCACTTTGCTTCGTTGCAGGGTGGATTCGATACACGCACTGGTGTCGCTCTTGTGCCCCAAGATCTACTGAGGAAGTACATCCTCTTCGCCCGAGAGAACTGCCACCCCGTGCTTCATGAGAGACACACGGAGAGGCTGGCGTCGGTGTTCGCACAGATGAGGAAGCAGAGCATGGTAGGCGGTTTCACAGTGTAGGTTAAAGAGGACACAGTGCAGTAGCTGCCGAAGCTTCTGTTTTAAAAAGGTTTAGAAGAACTAGATTCGGGGAAGGAGTTGCCAAGCATTTAGTGACCTAAAGAATCCCTAAGGCCCTGTTTATACTTCAACGCCGGGCGACCCGACGACACGTATGGTGGCCACATCGATTGAGCGACGTGATTGATCGATTTGACCAATCTACATGCCGTTTCGTCGCTATGCGTCGGAAGTATAAGCAGGGCCTAGGCATAGATGTATAGAAAGTTATGTAATAAAGTGGAAGCTGGGTGAGGGTTTTTACCTAAAGGTGTTAGTATTTATATCCTGTTTACCTCTAAGCGTATCGAACCTGTGAGAGTAGCCCACATCGATCGACATTATCGATTTTTCTGGAACACACGTTCTTAATCCGTACAGTATATCATGATCAGAAGACATATCGATTTTCGCGCTGTCTCGCTGCTCATCGCATTTATAATCTACCCCCGCAAGGATCCTCATTTGGCGGAATTTCTGACGCACAGCGCAACGGCCTAAAGGCCTGTTCATGCTCTCCGACTGGAGCGACAGGGCAAAGCTTACGTATCGATTATTTCCAGGCGATAGCTCGGCACTAATCGATACGTATGCTTTATCCTGTCGCTCGTTTCGCTGCCATCGCGAACTATAAACAGGTCGTAATGAGACGTTCAGAGCTCCACCGCGACACGACGTGGCAATAATCTAGCATATCGATTATTTGCGCTGCCCGATCGATATAGTTACTTATCATTTCGTCGCGTCACACTGCGCCGCTGCTCTGAACGGCCCCTAACACCTCAGGGGCGGTGCAGCGAATGGCTGTATAATCCTTGGTAATCAGTTGATATCATGCGATTGATCTGATCGTGTAAGCTGTACGTCGATTCGTCTTGTTGCTAGTTTGTAGACTGATCCAAGAGGGGCGGAATACGAGTTGGGAGGGGGTGGGCTCTCACGGTGACGATTTTTTTACCGTTTGCGTAATAGAATTGACTATTCCAGCACAATCTTAGTGCGAAGATGGGCCTGCGCTAGGTGAGCGAGGTGTTCTATCCTATCAAAGGCTCTACATCTAAAATATCCAAGTCTTCCAGGGGCTCAGTCTCTCCCTTGCTCCTACACTCCGAATTGGGCTCCAAAAAAGAATGGTAGGGAGACAAATGGGGGTAGGATCGTGGATGAGATCAGTAAAAATTTCTGATTGTCGTTTTGGAGAACTATTTTTTTACAGCTTCGGCATTTTCTAAAGTGGGGCAGAAGAAACCTGAAGAATAGTTCAAAAATTAGTTTTTTAGGCGACAGGATCAGTTGCTATAACGGTCCGTCACATCGAATCGATGATCCGACTCTCTGAAGCCCACGCTAAGCTGCACCTGAGATCGTTAGTGAGCTCTTGGAGGAGTACTGAGGCGCTGTGAACGCTATTCTTGTGTTTCAGGTATGTCAACGACGATGACGTCCAAGCAGCGACGAGAATCATGGTCGAGAGCTTCATAACCACTCAGAAGGCGTCGATTATGCGACAAATGAGGAAGGTGTGTGCTAGCCGGAGTTCAGTGGTACAAGGCGGCGAGTCGGCAATGGAGAGCTGTCAATCGATTTACGTGAATTTCTTGGCTGGCACCGCTCAACAAGTGCAGGCAGCATGGGCTCATTATCGATTCTCTGGGCTGTTTAATCGATACGGATTCGATCAGACAGCCCAGAGAGTCGACAATGACTCGAGCGAAATCGACTACTTCGAGCCCTATGACGCGACCCAGAGCGACTCACCATGGACCGCGTTTTAGTCCAAGCACCTGCGCAGACGATTCAGTGGTCATGTTGATTGTTGGCTTGCAGACGTTCTCCAAGTACCTCTCGTTCAACCGGTCGTCCAGCGAGCTGTTGCTGTTCATCCTCAAGCAGCTTGTCAAGGAACAGATGCACTACGAGGCGGCCAGAGGCAAAGGAACTGACGCGGCGTCGATTGCTATAGCCGAGTCGGACTTTATCGAGAAGGTGGGTGTTAGATGAAGCGACTGATGGTGAGTAGAGGGCCACTTAGATCATAATGCTCCCAAATTTCAGGCGCAGCAGCTAAAAATCGAGAATGTGAAGGCGTTCTACGCGTCCGATCTGTTCACAGCCCACCACTTCAGCTATGACGAGAAGCATAGGCAGATAACACAAGCGATTTTCTAAGCGTCCACTAACAGCTAACTGCTTCACAAGCTCCCTCCCTCCCTGTGTCCAGATCTCACTGTTGTACGTTGTCACCTTCGATTTTGAGTAGAGTCTGCCGTTTTTCTATTTCTGCCTTAGTTCACTTGCCTTGCAATCCTCTAATATGCTAACGGTACCGATTCTTCACTTGTTGTATCGATTGTAAAAAGTCTCATAAATCTTTCATCTCGTCTTGGCGATGTTTTTTTTAATTATGCGAAGACCGTATTCGCAATCCTATATCATCCACCGATGAAGTTTGGAGAATACCAGCTGCGGCGTATCTCGCGCGGGACAGTCATTGCTGTTCAGTAACAGGAAGTAGGGACCCTCCCCTTTAGTGCCTGTTTATACTTCGAGCAACAAGAACGACTGGAGCGACGGACGTAGTGTGGTGTATGTAGATAATTACGTACTCCACACTGCGCCCGTCGCCTCAGTCGCTCGAAGTATGAACAGACCCTTAAGAGCCCGTTCATATGTCGCGACAGCAGCGACAAGAACAACGCGACGAGAGCAACTCAGCGGCCGGAAAGTATGGACGGGCGACGGGAGCGACAAGAGCGACTGGGACGACTAACGTGGTGTGTGGTGTACGCAATTGCACCATAACGTCTATTTTGTCGTACAGTCAACAGATACAAATAGTCTGAGGACCTGTTCATACCTCGCGATGGGAGCGACAAGGCGGAGGATACGTATCGATCAGTGAAGCGCCGTTGTCTGGGAAAAATCGGTACGTATGCTTTGCTTTCTCGCTTCCGTCACGAAGTATGAACAGGCGCTGATGATGTAGTGAATATGACGCTGATCTGGCACTTAAAGGAAGGATAAAAGCACCTTACCTTGATCTGAAGTATTACAGAATAGGAATAGTTTCCTTCGAACACTAGTGCGCTATGGTGTAATGACGTACTGACTACCAAGTCGCATACGCGAAGCATGAACATGCGACTGAAGTAACAGATTTAGGAGGCGGTCGCTCGGTTTTAATCGATATGCATTTTCTGCACGGGCGAAGAATCGCTCTCGTTGCGAAGTATGAACTGGTCTTAGGACGACGGACGTAGTGTGATGTACAACTGCTCGATAAGGGCCCATTTATACTTCGAAGCTGAGCGACACGACACCATGTATGGTGGCCATGTTGATCGAGCGACGCGGCCGATGCACTTGACCAGTATACGTGGTGTCGCGTCGGAAGTATAAATGGAGCCTAACACGTATTTCTTGTCAGTCGGTCAATCAGTCAACACATACACAAACAGATTCAGATTATCTACATCAATCCATCAGGGTAGGATTCGTCTCCGTCAAACATTAGTTTGCTATGGAGTAGTTACGTACTCCACACTCCGTCCGTTCGCCCCAGTCTTTCCAGTCGGTAACGCGAAGTATGAACAGGCGACAAGAGGGATGGAAGCGGCAGCGACAGCACTCGATTATGAAGAGATTTCTTCGGCGATGGCTGGTTTCTAATCAATTTGCATGTTTTGCACGGGTGAGGAGTCACTCTCGCCGCGTAGTATGAACTGACCTCAACATGTTCACGACCACGTGGCTCTACTGACTGTCACGTGGGACAACTGACTTTTGGAGCGTTCGGATTCAGACGTGGTGCAGCGAACGTCGAGATCAGGGCTGAGCGCGGGGTTTGATTTTAGTTCAAGTCGAGACGGGAATCTACATCACATAAAATTTATGATAGGAATAGGAAACCATAATATGCAACCACGAAAATAAATTTTACTCTGAAATGGGTATATAAAGATCAAATTGTAAAAAAAATGAAAAGATCACTGCGTCCTGAAGCGTTCTGCACGAATCCCAAGACATAGGAATGAGTCCGATTTCTCAGCAACAGATGATCAATGAAAAGCCTCTATGTTAGTTGAACATTTTCGTGCTTCTTTTTCGTAAGTCTATACCGATAACGATTTTTTTTTGACACTATGCTCTCTAGTTCTGGCATAGAAAGCGCAAGGAGGAGAGGATTAATTACCCAAGTTTGAGGTCGGAGAGATGCAAATACGGTAGCGGCGCTAGACGTTCAACCAAAGGTGATGCAAACCGTAATGGCCCCTCTAGTCCTGACAGTAGTCTAGTGGACGCCTAAAACGCCATTCCTAGTTGAGGGGAAAAGGTAAAGAAGTATGACAGGGTGAAGGTTGTGTTCTCCATGGAATAAATTTCACTCTAACGGGGACATATAGGGATGAAAGTGTGAAAATGGTTCAATTACCCAAGTTTGAGGGCGAAGAGATGCAATTACAGTACCTCCACTAAACATTCAGTCATTCAACACGAATTGATCAACTCCTTAAATCTAGGGCCTCAAGCTCGTAAAAGTCTAGCCTTAGAATTATCAGATTCTAAGGAGTAGGCGACACCAGGATGCGACATCATACCACGCTACACTTTCATGGGATGAGAGCTTTCTGTGTGACTCGTTCGACTCACCGTCTTCTTCCTGTCTAAATATGCTCCTCGAAAACGTGAACACAAACAGGCGCGATGCCCGCTCGCCATGGTCAAAGCTAATTGCGACCCTATGGTAGTACAATAGTATCATAGCTGCCTGCTGAACCCATGAACTGAGTTTTCGTCTATATTGATGGTTTCTTGCCTCATCACCGGGACGAAGAACACCGGGACGCCCACCAACGCGTTGGTCGGACTTCTTCGTGAAAGCCCTGAACGACCGATATGACGCTCTTCGTGTCCCTCGAGCGAGGAGGATCCATTGGACCACTCTGGCACGCGACAGGGACGAATGGAGACGCTGCTGGCGCCCGCTCGAGCAAGTCGATGATCAACGGGACGACAGGTGATGCAGGTGATTCATGCGTTGGTTCAGCAGAAGTTGGTCATGGGGATGCTATACTCCTTTACAACATTTCTTTCTTAATGTGCACACTTGCTTCCTGAACCTCTTATTCTTTGTTATTATTTTCTTTCAGTACTTTCTTTTTTCTTCTAATGCCGGTTTTCTCTGGCCTTTTGTTACCCATTTGTTGTCTTGTGGTTGCACTGGCACGAACAAATGAACGAATGAATGAACGAGCCCTATAAAAGCAAGAAATCGAGAGGACGAAGCTCGGAGTGACGTAATTCTCTCAAAGAAGGACTCCAGAGATCCGTGCTTCGTCGACGTTAGAGTATCTCACACGTTGACATTTGGCGAAGTTGTCTAAAATTAGGTGGGTCGGTCATGTAATGCCTTTCGTCGAAACTTGCAGGACGAGAACCGTAGTCGACTGGATTTCGCGAGATGTGTCAGAGGAACATCACTATGACGTCTATCGTCGCGTCAGTCGGACATCATCACGAAAGCCCTGATAGCGAAAAGTTGACAGTCTCGAGTGTCTTGAGCAATTAGGACCACCTGGGCTACTTTGGCACGCCATAGGCATGGATGAAGATGCTGCTAGCGCCTACTGGAGCAGGTGGATGATCAGGTGATACTTGAGAACGTGCTGCTTCATTATAGCTATCAAGAGCCTTCGCCGCATGTCGATCTGCACGTGCAACTGGAGATCACAGCCGAACGTAGCCTAGGCTACAATGAACTAGCGTGTGTAGCCTACAGTATCTCTCAGCATTCAAACTAGCAACGGTAGCTCGTCAAAGTACGCAATTGCACCAAATCGGGCAAACGGGTGGAGACGTTCTTTTTCAATTTTTCAAAAATTTTGTAATTTTTCTTTGGCGCGTTGCCACGTGTGTATTTAAGTTCTCCCATTTCTCGCGAGATCGGTAGTGCCACATCGTTAACGTCGACTGTCCTGGTCCTAGGTTGTTATGTTCGTGACAGCCTGTTTATTGCGCACTGTGCTATCACTCAGTTCTTAACATGTCCTTTTTCTTTTAGCTGATTTTCTAGTGATTGCTACACATGTATTAGATGACGACTTCGTCAGCACTTGTCAAATTTCTACCACTGTCCTTTATTAACTCAGCTGTTGCGCTGAATATTTTAGGTATGTTCTTGCTTTTAAAAATTCTACACATCTCGGTCTGGTTCAGTTGTTCACATGTTTTCTTTTAGTATGGAGTAGTACTGTTGGTCAAAGCCATATTAACTTTGTCGGCAACATTGCGGACACCTTGAAGCAAGACGGCCATAACGTGGTAAGTTTCTATAATAACTGCTTCAGGTTTTAGTCTTTTAGTTATTAGAGCTGTTGTGCATACTGTTAGATCTACTATGACCTCTTTGGTAGTACAATCCTCTTCTCATCAGTGCTAGGGGAATAGACGCCGGTGCTAGGGGTAGAGCTGACTTACCATATTAAAGATGAAAAGGGATAAACAAGCACGTAACTGACCGCCGGTGAACAATCATGTGCAGTACTCTTTTTAAGCATCAAAAAACTGCGTCGCGGATAATTGCACGCTTTTCCTTAGAATGTGGTTTTTTTGACGCCTAAAACGAGTACGGTACATGTTTGTACGCCGGCCGTCAATTTCGTGCTTGTAAAGGGATTAAGTTCGGCATTAGTCCATATTTTTGCCTTACGGAGGTCAGCTGGTTGATAAGTCAGCTTTTATCCTTCCCAGAACAGTCTGGTGCCAATTCATCGACCTCAGAGCTTGGTTTGCCTAGGCGGGACCTCGAACCAAAGAAAAAATGTTTTCCGCCCAAACTTCGCGCAGGGGGGTTATTTGAGGTGCTGATCACGAATCTGACATCCTTTTTGTATTGCGCTGGAGTATGGTAGCTAGATGATGACATTAGTTACCTGTACTTATCGTAATCGGTCGAAATTTCAAAACGGATGTCAAATTCGTGATCAGCACCCGAAATATCCCCCTGGGCGAAGACTGGGAAATCGGTGATTATGACTTTGGCGGCATCGGTCACTCGCGCCTACCGTAACCTCAGAACACTTTTCTCAAGGAAAAGTGAATGATACAAGACCAGGCATGGGATTTTCAAAAGGACTGCTAATCTTATAGGCGGTTGCAGTAGAGAACCGCTTAGATGTAGCTATATGACTGCACATGTCAACACTGCATGTCAAGATTTTGTGCAGAGAACTGACCCAGAGTTATAAGCAGTTACAGTGATGTTTTGTTGCGATCAAAACTCGGGGCTCGAACCCCCTCGCCCACCTCCTGCTGACCGGGCGGGGATGCTCTACGCGATTACACCACCGGCGCTGTTTAACATGCTCACCTCGTGAACCCATCAGCACTCACCCGTTTATCGGAATGAGACGGCCTCTGATATCAGCGTGGGACCAGTATAGCTGAAGATCTTGATAGAAGCGATTCCAGTCAGACGAGGCACTTCATTCTTAAAGAAACTGACTTAAACCATTCCTATCAAGACTTTCAACTTTACTGGTTCCGTGCTGATATCAGCGGTCGTCCTCCTACCGATATACGGGTGAGGGCTGATGGGGCCCACGAGGTGTGCATGTTAATCAGCGACAGTGGTGTAATGGTGTAGAGCATTCCCGGAGGTGCGGGAGGTGCGTCTTCGAGTCCTGCCTGACGCTTGAGTTTTGATCGCAATAAAACATCATTGTAACAGCCTACAACCTCGATACCAGCCACTCGAGGCTTAAAGAAACTGACCTGACCAAAAGTTGTCATGATGGCCCCGCCATGATTGCGCATACGGTAACGGTTTGAGAACGTGCTAGCTTCAAGGCGCACCATGGTATTCAACTTTAAAAAACCATAAAGCTCATATTAGTCCTTGTTAAGACATTGCTATTGGTCGAGTTTGATTCGGACTTCAAAACCGATACTGGAACAAAGCACGTTGAACATGTAATAAGGTATTCGAGTTCGTTTTTCTTCTTTATTGAGGACATAGTTGGATGTTGGTCTTTCTTCAGATATAGCTCACCGTATCACAATCCAGCCGACTGGCACACACTGACTTTCAAACGGGGCCAAGTTTTCAATGTGGTTTTTGGCCTTAACATAATCGATATCACCAAAATGCAGTACTTCGCCTACAATATCTGTAAGGGTGAGTGATTAAACGCCGACCATTCAGTGCAGCGAAGGAAATGCGAACTGTTTTCAAGGTATTCTCGAGGACTCCAGTCTAATAAAGCGACTACGCGACTCACACTTCGACCTCGGCATCTTCGAGATCATTCACAGCTGTCCGGCTGGTGTCATGCATCTGGCTGGTATGAGTTTTGCCGTTTTGCTTAATTTTCAATTATCTTGCTCTTGACGGCGTTTCAGGAGATTGTGTTCAATTTTGCTCGAATTCACGTTAGAATTGGCTCTTTCTTCTTTCATCCATCGTCCTTCATTCTTAATCTTTCACTTCCTACTCCTTTTTATTCTTCCTTCTTCTTCTTCCTCCTTGTTTCTTCTTCCACTGCTTTCTTCCTTTTCTTCCTTCTTCTTCCTCATCCTTCATTCTTCTTCCATCTTCTTACTCCCTCTTATTTTTCCTCATTCCCTCCCTTTCTACGTCTTCCTTCTTTCTCCTTCTCGTTTCCCCTCGACCTCCCCCTTCCTTCTCCTCCTCCTCCTCATCATCATCACCATCGTCGTCGTCGTCGTCTTGTTCTTCCTCTTCCTCCTCTTCCTCTTTCTCTTTCTTCCTCTCCCTCGTCTTCTCTATTATTTCTAAGGGGCTTCCTCTTCCTTCTTTCCCTTCTTATTTCTTCTTTCCTTCCATCTCATACTTCTCCTTCTTCATCCTCACCCTCCTCCTCCTCCTCCTCCTCCTCCTCCTCCTCATCATCATCATCATCACCATCGTCGTCGTTGTCATCTTCTTCCTCTTCTTCCTCTTCCTCATCCTCTTTCTTCTTCTTCTTCCTCTTCCTCTTCCTCTTTCTTCTTCTCCTTCTTCTTCTCCTTTATTATTTCTACGGGGCTTCCTCATCCTTCCTTTCCTTGATATTTTTTCTTTCCCTCTACCTCGTACTTCTTCTTCTTCATCGTCGTCGTCGTCGTCCTCTTCCTCCTCCTCCTCATCATCATCATCGTCGTCCTTGTCTTTGTCTTTGTCTTTGTCTTCGTCTTCGTCTTCCTCCTCTTCCTCCTCCTCTTCCTCTTTCTTCTTCTTCTTCTTCTTTATTATTTCTATGAGGCTTCCACTTCCTTCCTTTCCTTCTTTTTCTTCTTTCCCTCCACCTCATACTTCTCGTTCCTCCTCCTCCTCCTCCTCCTCCTCCTCCTCCTCCTCCTCATCGTCATCATCATCATCACCATCGTCATCATCATCATCACCATCGTCGTGGTCGTGGTGGTGCTCGTTATCGTCCTCTTCTTCTTCTTCCTCTTCCTCGTTCTTCTTTATTTTCGTATACAGCCAAAACATATACGCATTTCTTTTTAATGTTCAGGGATGAATAATGTAATCACATACAGGGCGAAAAGTGGAGATTACTGAAGGGTTTCGGAATCATGTGCGGACAGTTTTGATTTCTTTGGATCAAATCAGATTCATAGGATACATGACGATTGATTTCCACAATAAAAACCAAGCTTACTAACTCCAGGTGTTCCGAAAACCATGCTAGTCTCTGCTCTTGGCATGGGATACCACCACTACCGGCTTCTGGGCATGGAACAGCAGTCCAGTTTCGTTCCTGGTACGCCATCCTTTCGTTTTCGTTTTCCTTATTTGAAGTGTATAGAGGTGCTTATAGAAGGAGTGAAGTTTATGTGAAGCCCGCTTGATATGTTTTAATTTTATATTTCCCTTATAAGTACAAAGTAAGCAACTATATCTCGTTGTTAACTAGATATAAACAGTGTACATAGCATCCTTCAACTTAACCCATACACTTTTCGAACAGTAAGATTATGAAAAGCTTTAATAAACATTCCTAGGAGATCTTCAATTTCATTAAGTAATTTGCTGTTGTATTAGGTTGATCGAATAGTCTTGCAACACTAGCACAACAATATTCAAATTCGTCCCTATTTGCTAAAACAAAAACTCAGACAACGATATATTCCCCATCCAAGTCTCAGATCCTGCCCCATCTTTCAGGCAGCCTTTCAATTCCTTCCCGCCAGAATTGCGAGGGCTGTGAGGAAAAGAATTCAGAAACCTTCATTTCCAGTTGACATCGGTCATTGAACTCTCTACCTCAAAGATGCTGCTTCAGAGCTCTGAACAGTGGTAGTCAGAAGGAGCGATGTCTGGAGAGTACGGTGGATGGAGCAGAACTTCCCGGCCTAACTGCATCGTTGACATTGTTGCGGTATTCGTATCGACGAGGCCTAATATAGTATGCTTGAGGAAGCTTCGAAAATCTACTGTGACGTCACCACACAAGATCAATACTTTAACAAATTTAACAGGCAGTACGTAAAGTGTTGCAAGACTTTCCGACCAACCCAATACATCTGTGCTGAAATTGGTCACATTTGAAGTGGTCACAGAACACAACCAAAAGCGTGCATTTTCCGTGCACGGGCTCGTAGTAGTATCGCGTTATCTTTTACTGCTATTTTACTGCTATGTTTTATCGTGCGGTTATCCTTATTTCATTCTTTAATAACATTCTTTAACAGCGACGTTTTCGGTACACGGTGGTCGGATGTCGTTTCTTCACAGATTCTACAACGTGGCAATCAACGGCTTTGGTAAGGATTGCTTTGTCGTTGACGTTTGTTGTTGTGAATCGCAAAAACCCTCTTAGAATCAGGCGTGTTTGTATTTCTAGGCTGGATGTTCGTCAATATTTGTGAATATTTTGAGCAAAGCCTGTTCGAAAGCAGGTTCCCAAATTTCCCACAACTACGTGATCTGACTCGGGTAAGTTTACTGCTTTGTGATAGAACTCATTGGTTCGTGACAGCTGGTTAGACTAATTCCGGACGTGCAGGGAAGGGTTTCAACCTCTCGCGGAACTTTAAATGGAGATCAGGGTCATTAGAAGTAGCTCGGAATGCTGATTGCGAATATGGAGGTCAAAATTGCAAAATGAAACTCCTGAACGAGTTCTGACCTGTCGAAGATCATCGGGTTGACCGTAGGTTGGCCATGCGAATGAGCTGTGGTAACAGCGGTGAGTGACGAAAGCTGATAAAATTAGGCCGGCAACGGCAACGGTGGCCTGGAGGTAGTGCTCCGACTCGTTGGGAGATGGTTCGGCCTACTCACCACTCTCACAATAGCTCATTCGCCCGACATTTGAAACTCCTTCCATGGGAGGTCGGAACCCCTCCCTGGCTAGAAACACGTACTTGACCGGAATATTGCTCTCCAAAAATCCATCGTAGGCCACTTTGAGATTACGAAAGCTTTCCACATTGAATTCAGAAGGGATTTGTAATCGTTAAGGGGTTTCTCGGGGTGCGATAGCGCAGTCAGAAGCGTCGGCTGTCGCGAGCGCCCGATCCTAGGTTGTATTTTCGAATTCGCCGCCGGGATCAACCAAGTTTTCCATCCCTCTGGGGTCGGTGAATTGATATTATTCTTGTCTCGGACAGAGCAGTGATTTCTTCATCGGCTGGTCGCCGCAAGTCAGGCCAAATAAGAGTTCAAATTGACTCCAGGACAACCTTAGAAGTAGAATGCGTGGCGAATCCCAGAAGGGTCTTATCAACGACGTTCTTTTTATCATTCAAGGGGCTAGCTGTGAAGTGAAAAATTTCAGCAGAAAACCGACTATCTTCTGATGAATGCGAACGAATTCACCGAGTCAACTCGGCCCACGCTGAACTCCATCCATCACGTGGGAGGGTCAGCTATCACGAATCCTCAGCCGCTTAGTGAAGTTATTATTCCTGTCGTTCTTTCGATTGTTCATCGTTTTCCGAGTGCATTCCTTTCTCTATGTGATGTTCAGGAGTTCGAAGAGATAGTCTCCAGAGGCGTCAAAGGTGTCATAATGTTCTCACTGGGTTCACTCGTCAAGTCGAGTGACATGCCCGCCGGTATTCGCAGAGGTACGCGTTAGTTTAGTGCCAGCTTATGGTGCTGATCTGCACTGTTCAGCGTTCGTGGAGGCCTTCCGATCGTTCCCGGAGTATGTGGTGATTTGGAAAGACGACGTTGAGTCAAACTCCACACTTCCGAATATCTACTTCCGCAACTGGCTTCCGCAGAAGGACCTTCTAGGTGACTGTTTCAGCCTTAAATTTCCTTCTGATGATTTACTGCTATCCACAAATGGATGTCGATGTTGGTTACTGTATGAAGTGCAGCTGGTGGGCGAGTCAAGCTATTCATCACCCACTGCGGTATGAATTCGATCCAGGAGGCGTTGCTCTTCGGCGTGCCGATGGTGACCGTGCCGCTATTCGCAGATCAGGTGAGAAGATCTCACTTAGGATTTCAATGTCTCATGATTCCTTTTCCTAAAGTTCTACACGTTTGTTTTGTGAGTTGTGTTCTGGTTTTTTTGTTGTTTTTCTGATTGTTGATACTGCTGATTTCACACAGCTTGCCTGTGTAATAAATAATAATAATAATAATGTATCCCCTTTATTCATGAGTTTCGTCACCAGCGGAATTATCTAAGCATCCGTCACTGATTCTCCCCTGTCCAGTGAAGGTATATTAATGGAAGGTTTCTATCCATGTACCCTGCGTGAACAATAACCGACCAGGGAGAGGTTGAGGGACACCTAGTAACTGTTCACCTGAAGGAGTAAACACGCGACACTAAGTGAATAAGCGTACGCACATGTCGATAACACATCAACCTTGCTCACGAAAGAATTGCGCTAATTGACTTCTTGATCAAGAGAGAAGGCAGTTCATTAGTGGCTGATAATGAGCTGAAAAAATGAAAACAACCACGTACAAAGATAAAGATAGAAACCCGGCTTGTAAACAAAAACAAACAGATCTTGATTTCCTTCTGGAATAAAAGCACTTCGATAAGCGTATGCATGATGTTCTAGAAAGGCATGTACACCTCTTGACTGCACCCTAATCCTCACAGCCCCTAAGTATGTATTATAATATATTAAGGAATGAAAATCATCAGATGAGCCACTGTCGGGAGATTGGGCCATGCACTCGCCCAATGTTTTTCGAGGTGTTTGCTTAATTAGTTGTGTGAATGACACTTTCTCGGAGTTTGTAATAGCATGCTGCTTTGCTTTGTGTGTGTTAAATTGTTAATAGTTCAACTAGTTTAATGCAAAATATTGTTTGTCCGGGGTCATAAAGATTAGTAATACTACAAAACGAACTGAAAATTGTGTACACGTGCTATTACTTATTCAAAAAATGTCGTTTGCCTGAAACAGCCTCCGAATAGCACTCCTGTCTTTTTTTGCGCTGAATAAAGGATAAAAGGATAAAGGACGGCGTTACTCAATCCCTTCTGGTATGCGCCAGCGCATTCTACTTCTATGGGATGTCGTGGAGGCGTTTTGAATGCATATTTGGCCATACAATGACTTTCGGTGGCCAGCCGATGAACAAGTCAGCGCTCTATCCTTCCCAGATAAGTCTGGTACCAATTCAGCGACCCCGGAGGGATGGAAGGCTTGGTTGGCCTGGGCGAGAAATCCGAACCAGGAACCTGGTATCGGGTGCACGCGACAGTCGCGCCTCCCCCGACTGCGCTACACGCGCTGAATAGACGCAAAAAACCGCTGTTTTCGCCGTTTTCCGATATCTGCCTTTAAAGTGTCCTTTGCAAAAAGTAAACGCTAGCAACCGAATCCAATGTAGGTGGCCTATACAATGATGTACGTGTCATACAGTGGTTTTAGAAAAAAAGAAAAGATTTGAGACCTATAATCCCTGGACCCTGTCGGTGCAACTATTAGGTTGATCGAAAAGTCTTGCAACGCTTTACGTTACCGCCTGTTAAACTTGTTAGAGCTCTTATACAGTATTGATCATGTCTGCTGACGTCACAGTACATTCAAAAAAGCTTCCACAAGCATCCTACTATATAAGCCCTCGTCGAGTACGAATACAGCAACAATGTCAACGACAACCAGCAACACCCTACGACCTGCCGTCTACTACGAATTTCTGCAAGGCCACTCCGCAAGGACTGCAGCCTCCAACATCTGTGCTGCATTCAGGGAGGAAGTCATTCACAATTCCACAGTGGCCCGTTGGTATCAGCGCTTCGAGGCTGGAGATATCTCTCTCGAAGGACAACCTCGTTACGGAGGTTCTGTTGTGGAAGAAGACAGCTTGCGCGAAGCCTTCAAGGTAAAGCCAAATTCAACCACTCGCGGATTGGCAGCGGCACTTGGACGTACGCAAAGCGCCGTCGTGAAACAGCTAGAAATCCTTGGGTACTGCAAAGCTTTGTCGCCTTGGGTACCACATGAGCTGCGGGACTCTGACAAGGCATGCCGAACCAGCGTTGCTGAGTCGCTGCTTCTTCGCCCGCACAGAGAGGAATTTCTGAAGGACATTGTCACTGGCGACGAAAAGCTGGGTTCTTTACGTGAACCACACATGGCTCCCACGCGGAGAACCGGCTCCAAGACGGCCGAAACGTGGACACCACGAAAAGAAGGTTCTTCTGTGTTGCTGGTGGGAATCAGAAGGAATGCTCTACTGGGAGTTGCTGGATAGTGAGACCACAGTCTGTCTACTCTAGCCAGCTCCAGAGCTTGGCCGACGTCCAGAACGGGAAAATGTCTGCCTGCTCCACGACAACGCGCGTCCTCATGTCGCAAAAGTGAGTCGCGAGAAAATCCAGGAGTTCGGCTGGGAAGTTCTGCCCCATCCACCGTACTCTCCAGACCTCGCTCCTTCTGACTACCCACCTGTTCAGAGCTCTGAAGCAGCATCTTCGAGGTAGAGAGTTCGATGACGTCAACTGGAAATGAAGGTTTCTGATTTCTTTTCCTCACATTGTAATATTGTTGTGCTAGTGTTGCAAGATTTTTCGATCAACCCAATATTTAGTGCGAGAGTGAAAGGCCAGGTTTTATAGGACATTAAAACTATACCTTTCTAAAAACACTGGTCGATAACTACGTCGTTGGATAGAGCACCCACATTCGATTGGGATGGTAACATTTATTCTTTGAACAGGCTACTTTGAAGGGAGTTATGCAAAAACGGAGGTTTTCTGGGTTTGTTCCGAGTGGTGGAGTCTTTACGTCCGCACATTTGATGATTTTCGCTTCATCCTCTTTAACATAGAGTACAAAATTTTACTGTAAGCGAAGAGCTTATGACCAATCAAACGGTGTGTACTTCTTGAAATATTTTGTATATCGAATTGTTCGATTATTAATGTCGTTTTTCATATTTTTTTAAAAGTGAATTTATTTTTATTTACAACGAACATTAATCAATGACATATTGACCGTTTTGTAGGGGGACCTTTTGCCATCTATCGGTAAGTTGAAGAATTCCACCTTCGTAGAAGCCTTGGTTCTCAGAGGCGAAGAATGGTGCAGCCCATTTTTAACAGCTTAATCAGAATCAAAAAGTTTAGTAGCCTAAGGTCGAGCTTTTAAAATAGTATAGTAATATAAGCCACGCAATCACTTCTACATAAAGATCTACAGTTCATTCCATCTTTGAGAAAAAACTATCGAACAACCCAATACTTTTAGGAGGTACTGTTCTTCGAGCACAAAACCAAGGTTTTTTTGTTTTGTCTAGTTTACTGACTTAATGTTAGCGTTCAGCATTGCATTTCACAACTACCGCAATCATTGTTGACGAGTAATAGTGCCATAACAATTAGCTGATATTACCTGGAATACCTGAGGTTTTCGAAAAAGGCCTCTTTCGGGTCTGGGATGTCCTACTTTGTACACTTTACCTTTCAGCGGCCACGTGATAATACTCGAATTTCTCTCCTTTTTGTAGTTTTTTGTTGACAAAATCCCTGCTCATATAGTTCAACCATGGCGATCAGCCACTTTTGCTGCAGTTTTTTTTTTTCCTGGGCGTTGGGGAATAGGTCCGTAGAAGTAGGACCTTCTGAAGCTCACTCATTTCCAGTTCACCAATTCGGCTGTGGCAGCCGAACGTGGGTTTGCGGTGACGTTGAACAAGCTGTCGCTTACAAAGGAGGTCATTGTCGACGCTATGAAGACCGTTCTTGGGACTGATGGCGAGAGGTTCGTTTAGTTTGCTCGACGTGGACGAATTTCGTAGGCGCAATGCGTGTTAGGAGGGGGAGGGTGCATTGTTGTTATGACGCCCTTTCTTACTTCTTTTGGATCCTTCTATCCTTATCGGAGGGTGCATGTAGTGATTTGCGTGTCGATCCGCTCATTCGAGTTTTTACGGGAGCTTTCAATGGTATTCCATGATGCGAGGACTTTTATTTCAGTTCAGGGAATGTGGTTAGGGCCTGTTCATACTTCGCAACGGGAGCGATTAGTCGGCCAGGAAAATCATGCATATCGATTTTTGGCGAGCGATCGCCTAGGGCAAGTCGATACGTATGATTTGCCTGGCCGACCAATTGCTCCCGTCGCTAAGTATGAACAGGCTCTTATGTGGCTTGGGGTGACCTACGGATTTGGTACTTTGTGATTGCCCGCCCCCTTCCAACTAGGATAGGTCCTTCCTTTTTCTTGCTGTAGTTTGATAATCTAGCAGAATATCTCAATTGGAGTGGACCGGATCAAGGATGACACAACGTGAGCCCTTCCTTTTTGAGCTATTCGTTGAGAGAATCCCCACCCCTAACCCGCATAGCGCCTTTCTATTGCTCGCTTTGTCATTTGCTTAGCTATCTAGTTCTAGTTTCACGTTTCAGCGAATACACATTGCGCGTACGACAAGCAGCACGACTGCTCAGAGGAAGTCCGGAGGAGATGCGGCGCAAGATCAAGAAACTGGCGCGAATATCCGGTTCAGAACCGCCGCTTAGTCATCTAAGGCTCGATATCGATCACCTTAATGATCTTCAGTACTACAATTTAGATGTCTATGCCTTTGTGATTGTGACGTTTTCCTTGTTATTGATTCTGTACTTTTATTTCTCTGTGCGGATATATCGATGTGTCTTTCAATCAAAGAGGAAAATTGATTAAATTGGCACGTTAGCTATTGACTATTGATTGTGATCTACTGTAAATGTCTAACTATTAAACAATAAATGCTCTAATATCATTGTTGCTTGGTAGTGTAAAGAATAGGGGTAGGCACTCATTAACCGAAGATAGGAGTGAGGAGCCATGCCTTCCACGACTACTTGAATATTGTGATATTTTGAGTGCGTTTTTAGACGTATTCTTCCTAAAGGTAGACCTGGCACCTATAGTTAGAAGCCGGGAGCAAGATTTGTCTAGCTGTCAGTCAGGTCAAGCTCGAAGTGATCGATTTAAGAGCGTAGGAGCCGCTCTTGCCCCACTACGCTAGCGGAAGCGCTCCAGATTTTATCGTAAGTGGCTTTTCCACTACACCTCTTCTGTTCTCAATACAACTAACCACCCAGGATTGGTAGGATGATTGGCTTGAGGAAAACCTCCATTAACAGCTGGGCTAAATGCTGGGGTGGACCGATACTTGGCCGGCAATTGGGTCGCTTTCGTCTATTATCAAGAGTTCCCACATTAGCAGCAGCGGTCGGAGCTCTCCTAGTTGGGTGGCGCCAAAGAATAAGCATTATTTAAATCAAGTAAGCAAAATTTGCGGCAAAATGACGCAAATTTTGCTTACTTGATTTAAATATCCCGTATCACGGGTGGGTGCTGACAGGCCTCGAGGATATCGCGGATGTTACGTGCGGTCAAACAGCGCCGGTGGTGTAAAGCGAACATCGCTGCCCGGAAAGCAGAAGATGCGGGTTCGAGTCCCGCCTGGCGCAAGAGTTTTGATCGCAACAAAACATCCTGTAACGGCAAAATGACGATAATAAAAGTGCAGTAGGGGCCTAGAAGTCGTTGGTGACGGCTTAGAACCCCTGAAAAGTCTTTGAATGTTTGCGTCAGTGCTATTTATATAATTTTCACTTCACTTCTTCATTTTTCAAGCGAGTCATATCTAAATTTCAAGTTGAGACGTTCTAAGGAAGTCGATAGAACTTAAAAGAACCTATATATCTAGAAGTCGGTTCTAGGAATATAGGTTCTTTTGGTTCGAGAAGATTTATGCAATTTTCACGTCAATCTGGATACTTTTCGCGTCTAATTGGACACTTTTAAACAGATCTGGTGTTTCTGAAATCAAAGCGTTTTCCTCTACATCGAAATGAAAAAAAAATTAAAACTAGACTCCGCAAGACAGGCTAGGATAATTTTTTGTTAAAGGAAAAATTTTTATGACTTTCCCTGAATTTTTTTTGTTCACATGTCCAAACGAGTGTAACAGCTTTATAAAACCTCCTGGAAAAGGATGCCATAAGAAGTCACAAGAATGTTTAACCTTTAGGAGCGAACAGAAGAGTCCACCGTACGCTTTAGAATAGACAAATACTGGCAGCGCGGTCTACCTATTCATGTGAAGTAATGTGCTAATTAGTCCACAACACCAGGAGCATCGGAGTTCACTCTTTCACAAGTTATCTGGCATTGAAACGTTCCACTCCATAGGTTCTTACTTGTTCCCAAGGTCCATTACAATCAGACGTTGGTGGAAGCCGTGTTTCTTTTCCATTCACCATCAGAACTGATGCCTTTGGCGATGTTCCAAGGAGTGCTAGGAACTACTATGTTATAGTAGAACATCGAACATTTATGGTGTCCAAAGTGGTGCAAAATAAATAAATAAAAGCTGTTAGGAGGATGTTTAGTTGCGATCAAAACTCTTGCGCCAGGCGGGACTCGAACCCGCATCTTCTGCTTTCCGGGCAGCGATGTTCGTCTTACACCACCGGCGTTGTTTGACTCAATAAATAAATAAATAAATAAATAAATAAAATCAGCTGATCATGATCGAATACGTTAAAAGTTGGCTTTTTAAGATTAGAACAAGCGAAGAGCATTTATTGAGTCAAAAGCGGTGCAGTTGATCACAAAAGATTACAAGGAAAGCTGGCTTTTTAAAGATTGGGAAAGGCGATTTTTTCCATTAATTTTTTGAAGGGGAAATTGATATTTTCTTAAGCGATTTAGTAGTTCATTCACTGAAAGAGTATTATATATTCCATCAAAATATCGTTTATTCTTTTTTGAAAACTAATTCCTATTTAATCTTTCAAATGTTCTTTCAGCTTGCGAAAGTTTTTTTTTTTGACTTGTAGTTAAATGTTTTTGGCAAAGAAATGAGAAATGATGGAGAAATTCATTCCAAGTTTTAAGAACACGAGCCGAATGAGGTTCGTGATACTTTTTTGAGTCTGGTTTTTTTTACATTTGGCGGAGGCACGATTCTTTATAATTTCAAATATTCATTCGGTCTGCGCGAAGATAATACTAGTTTGTCAAAAATTTAAATACAGTTTTAGATAAATGAAACAATTATTTGTAAGTTTTCCATTTTACTACCAACAGCTTTTTTCTAGTTTCCAAGATGTGGGAACTAATTCCATCGCTAGCGCTGAATCGCTTGAAATAGGAGTTTTATTTATGTTTATTTTTAGTTAACTGAAAAATAGATTTTTGGCTGATTCGGGAGAAGATGGTCCACTTCAAGTAACTTCTTTCTTGCAATATTTAGGAAAACGGTTAATAATTGATGTAAGCAGTTCGCTCCATGTTTAAACAAATAGGGTAGTAGAAGAGTATGCAGGCTCTATTACACAGCCACACCGCTGTCGCCGGGATTTGAACGTGCTGTGAGATTAGGGAGCGGTTGACGGTTAGGTTAGATGTGTTCGATGACCTAAGCTTGGATTTGCAGCGTCGCTCAGCTCGCACTGCTGATCTGGAAGACACACAGGAGCTTTCTAGCGGACTTCTCTCTAGGTAAGCCCCCATCAGCTGTTACGTTAGCCTTTTTTCCATCAACCATAGGGACAGTCGTTTAAGCTCAGCTCGAGCAAATCGCTAATTGTCTCTCGTTTTCTACTTATGAGGAATTTTTTGTGCACAGCTTTTTGTGGGTGTAGAGCTATCGGAAGAAGAAGCTCCTCGAATTCATTCAGGACTCAGGTCTCTCCCAAGCATTCTCTACTTAAGCCATCGTTGTAAAAAGCCGCTCTAGAAAGGATATGCAACTTACTAGTGTCTCGTTTGACTGCCACAGTCCACAACATTCGCTTCTCGAAATATCTCCACAACATCCTCAGAAGTATTTACATAGATCGTGTGGCGCATCCGATAAGGGATGGACTAACAACGAGTCTTACCCTTTAGGCTTCTCAGTCCTTTTTGAATTGAAAGAGCGGCAATGGCCTGCTCGGTGCTTCATTCTTTCGTGCAAATCTGCAGCGAATCTGAGCACTTAAAATGGTGGTTCCAGTTGCTTGAGAGGCGTGGAAAAAGTGCAGTTAGAGGAGGCTCCTGCTGCCGGCTGTCATAGCCGATTACAGGTTCTTGATTCGGATTTCCCAAATGCGACAGATCAGCGAATCCTTCCATCCCTCCGGGATTGATGAAGTAGTACCAGACTTGTCTGGGAAGGATGAAATACTGTCTTGTCGATCTGCTGGCCAGCACAAATCATTCAGGCCGAATACACGTTCAAATCGCCTTCACAGCATCTAATAGGAGTAGAATGTGTGTCGCATTCCAAATGGGATTGAGTAAAGCCGTCCTTTATTCCTTTAGTTTATACTTTTCTCCAGCTCTACACTAACCAATTCTTGTTGTGTTCGGTTTCAAATTCAAGCCTTGCTTTCTCCTATAGTGGCTCGAGAGACCATTTTTTAAGTTATGAAAAGAGCGATGCCGAATCCAGTGAATGGTGGAATTGTAGAGTTCAAATACTTTCTTTTGGGCTAAATAGATGGTGTGGTGAGTAAATGTAGTGCAATAATACGACCTGATGAAGCACGTTTATACCTCTCCTCGCTTTCTCTCCCCTTCCCCCCCCCCCCCCCCCCTATGCCCTCTCTCCCCGATTAAAGGTGCTTCATCTCAGTCTATCAGTAATCAGTAAAGTCTACCAGTAATTTTTGCCTACAGAAAATTGAGTGATTTAATATTAGTTTGAAGTTTCTTAATTCACGTAGAGGAAACACGCATTCAAGCTGTCACGATATCCCGTATAAGTAGAATGTGTGGCGCATCCCGTAAAGGGATTGGCTTTCATCGACCTCTACACTTATTCTAGTTGAAGGTTTCGAACTCGTTGTACATACAAGCAAATGGCGCTTTTCATTCTGATGGCGTAACCAAACCACTTTTCTGGGTCAGAATGGAAATCTACGCTTATCCATTAGGTTTCTGGAGATCACTCCCCTGGGGTTTCGGCCATTGTCCTCTTTTTCTTCACTGTCTTCCTCTATTTCGTCGTCATCTTCTTCTTCACTGTCGTTGTAGTTGAGTGGCCGTCTTCACCTACTTTCCTCTTTAGCTTGCTTTTGTGAATCAGAGAATTATCATTATCATTATTTATTACATGGTATATCCCATGTGGTCAAACAGAAACCAAACACAACTAGATCAAACGAAAAATAAAAAAGGAACAAACGTGTAAAAGATCTAAGGAATTGGATTAAGCATAACAAAGCAGCAGGAGGGGAGAGAGACATTCTGCGGTAGCCAACTACTAATTGACGAGTTACTGTCCAGAAACGTTCTTTTTGCCATTTCATAGCTTCGACAACTTGTTTAGAAATCAAACTTTCCGTTAGTAAGGTCTATATCTGATGAAGGACTAGTCTGAATTATTCGTGAAGGGCTTATTTTGGCTGAATGGCGGAGTCTCAACCTCATAAAATGACTAAATCTGCGCCTTCTGTTCTTCTAGCTGTTATCGGCAAAAGTTCTGCTGTAGATGGCATCTGCTTCATGCCCACATGAATGCCGTGAGGCCAGCGAGTACGGTAGCTTTACTACCGTGTCTGGCGGCCGCCGCTCGTTATCTCCTAATGTTGTGCTAATTCGTGGGTGACTTGCGGTCATGTGGCTGGCCGCGGTGTCTCAGATCCGTCTCCGGTGCATGTCCCACGGTATCCGGCGTATCATGCTCACTATCTCCGCTAAAGTACCGCGATCAGGAGCGCTGCCTTCTGCCGGCGAATGGAAGAGGCGGTCTTCTGGCTGTTCTGGTAAGCTCTCATTCAGCAGTTGCTTGCCGTCGTTGTCGTCGTCCATTGTCGTCGTTGTCGTAGGTGGTTCTCTCAAAGGATTCAGCCTTTTTCTATTTAATGGAGTTTAGCTGGGAGGGACAGACCTGTATGAACCTTCATTGGGCTAGAAAGCAGCCTGCTGCATGTCGAAGCCTACGAGACTTGTTTTAACCCTTCCTGACTCTTAGTTTAGGTTATAAGTTTGACCCACTCAATTCGACTACACGTTTAATTCTTAAAAAATGAACCTGGTAGTTATTGATGCTTTAGATGTTTAAGTATGATGTTTGATTTCAATATGGACGTAAATTACCCGAATAACTTGTTATAGGCGCTTTCCTAGTTGGGAGGAGTGGTAGCCGTGTGATGTGATAAAAGAATGAAAACGGCTGTCGCCGCGCTTTTGTCACCTGAGTTTTGGTGCAAGACTAGAAAAAGGGGATCCACGCTGATTTTTCTTCATAGAATCCGACGAATTTATCCAATAGCTCCTTAAAATAGAAACTTTAAATGCGGATAATTACTGCAGCGGACCCCTCTTTAGACTTGCACCAGATTTTTTTCCGTTTTCAATGAATACGCGATAAAAAAAACTTCCTGTGCGCTTCCCTAGGCCTTCCGACTCCGAGCGACGCGACGGCATGTAGAGTGACCAAATTGATCGATCGCGTCGCTCAATCAATACGGCCACCATACTTGGTGTCGCGTCGCTCAGCATCGAAGTATAAACAGGGCCATAGTTGGCGGAGTTCATCCTGTTAAGGTTTTTGTTTGTTAAGGTTCACCCTAGCCAAGTTGGAGTCCATTCTTAATTTTTGTTGGAATCTCATCGTCATTTAAGTCTCGATCTTCTATGCCATGCATATTTGAACACGATTTCTCATCAATAAACGATGAACTTTTTGTTGTGCACTTTACTAATTTAGGGGGGGGGGGTAGGGTTGACGTCTGTAGTTCCCTTTCGGACGAAAAGCAGGGGTTGAATCCGATTCTGGTAAAATTCATCCACTTTAAGAGCCTAGATATCTAGAAGTACTATTACCTTAGTTGCTCAAACTCTCTTCATCCCCTCGTGTACTTACTTGTTGCAGTTGTCTTGTCACGAAAGCGTTGTAAACGATTTCCTAGTTGGAGGGGGCATCGTAGGCAAACGAAAACTGTATCACCTGTATCACCTGTCGTCCCGTTGATCATCGAATTGCTCGAGCGGGTGCCAGCAACGTCTCCATTCGCCCCTGTCGCGTGCCAGAGTGGTCCAATGGATCCTCCTCGCTCGAGGGACACGAAGAGCGTCATATCGATCGTTCAGGGCTTTAACGAAGAAGTCCGACCAACGCGTTGGTGGGCGTCCTGGTGTTCCTTTCACATCCCGCGGAATCCAGTCGGTGATGGCTCTCGTCCAGCGGGTGTCTGCGAAGCGCATTACGTGGCCGGCCCACCTAATTTTCGACAACTTGGCCCACGCGACAGCGTCTCTGATCTTCGAACGTCGGCGAAGCTCGGAACTCCGGAGGCCTCTCACTTGCGTGAGTCGTGTCACTCCGAGCATCGTCCTCTCGATTCCACGCTGCGCGACGCTGATCGCGTGTTCATCCTGCTTTCGTATAGCCCAGGTCTCTGAGGCGTATGTTAGGGCAGGAAGAACAGTGGAGTCGAATAGGTGGGCAGGGAGTGGGACGTTCTTCGTCTTCTTCGCGACTTCTTCGACGCTCTTGAAAGCTCCCCAAGCCGCTCGTTTCCTCCTGCTCAGCTCCGGCGCTAGGTCGTTCGCCATGTTGACTTCGCGACCCAGATACACATAGCTGGAGCATTCGGAGATGTTCGTTCCGCCGAGCGAGAATGAGGCATCAGAAACCCATCCGTTTTTCCAAGTCCGTCAACACAAAAAAAAACGAAAACTAGGGACAGCAAATACCGACTCGAATGGCCTCTGTAGTTTTTATTCGAAAGTAGACATTCTGATTTTTTCTTCATTTGCTTAGCAATCAGAATCTCGATTTTGGTGAAGAACCACCACGTTGAAGACCTAGAAGTCGAAGGATTCTGGTCCCCTGCTGTATCCATTGCCATAGGCATCTAATTGCAGGCGTGTTCCGGCTCCGCTCATGCTCCCATTAAGTCGTATCCTTTCGATTAATTCACGTGTCCACGTTTGACACGCGCTAAGCGCCAGTTTGGCGGCGGTTTATGTTTGCCATCGCGGATGCTGCAACAATTGACCGCAGATATCTGTGTACTTTACGGTAGTCGATGACAATGCCTTCGAACAGCATGATATTAGCCTGGAGATGTGGCCATTATTGCGTATATATTCTGGGCGAAATTGACACTGGCTGAGCAAATAAGATGCACTCTTAGGGCTTATTGCCTGTTCAAGTGTCGTTAGTTGGATGGAAACGATGTTCCCTTTGGGCTTTTCTCTAAACGTGGAGGGTTTCCTTTTCGATTGCTCTTCTAGGTGAGTTGCCTTCCCCGCTCAACTCGCCCTCAATCCCTTGATTTTCGAAGTTTTCGTGCGGTCTTCTCACGTTGTTCGTCGGCAAACAATGCCCAACAGAGGCTGGGGACAACAACCTCACGCGTTTTCAATCAGAACGGAACGAATGCCGGCGTCGAAAAACAACAACGAAGCGAAGGCTACGACTCCAGCGCTGCTCCAGGTTGGTTCGTAAGCCTTGGTCTTGAATTTAGCTTGACCTGGTGAGGCATGGAACTTTCCATGGCTTTCGTAAGTGCCTTGGTGTATCAGAGCTCTGAGAATGCGCCACGCATTTCAACACGAATCACGATTTGTGGAGACACTTAACGGCATACATGGGCTTAAATCCTACGTTTTAGGTAGGTGCAAACTGAGTGGTTCAGTCTTTCGAGGCGTGAAGGATCACCCATTCTGTGAAAGAGTTAGATTCGAAGAGGTGGGGAGAAGGCCTATTGGCAGTGTCTGTACCCACTATGTATAAGAAGGGCTACGGTACCTGAGATATCGTAGGACAGCGTCTGTTGAACTGGTTGCCCTGATTCGAAACGTGAAAGGCTTTTCTGCCTCAGACATGACTCGAAGCACCTTCTTCTTCTTCTTCTTCTTCTTCCACCACGCTAAACAGAATCCTAGAGTTCAACAGTGAAAATGCAAAAGGTAGTATACAGCTCTTAGTGGGATAGAAGATGTAGCACCTGTCTCTCTTGCTGACCATGGAAGACTCCTACAACCTCAAGGATCAGTTTTTTTTTGGATTTTAGTAAAAAGGGTAAAAAAGGTGGAATTCATTGCATTTCAGGCGAGATCAGTTCCTATTGAAGCTGCAAACTCTAGCCAATGTTGTGATAGGAAATGCCGCATCGGGTGGGACACTAACCGCACCGCCTGCTTTCCGGGCAGGATGCTACCTCATTGCATTGCCGACGCTGTTGGATCGAAGCAGCATCCACTGTATTCTCATGCTGATCTGTCAGCGTTTGCGGATGGTGTCGAGACGAGCCGGCTGCCTTTGAGCTGAATGCCTAAGTAGCAGCCGCTTCAGACATAGGTGCAGTGGCGGCAAAATATTTACGGATACCTACCTCGCTTTTTTCGATCGTAACTTTGGAACCAAATAGTCCAGAAAAAAGAGAGTAGGTTTTTATGGTTCTCTGAAAATTCTCTACAACACACAGCTAAACGCATTCTTGGCAACGCTAATTTTCGAGTGAAAGAAAGATGGCCATGAGGTTCCACCATATTCTCATTGTACACTTGAAAAACCCTTTATCTGGGCAACTTGAGCTTTCTGCCGATGTCGGCGTAGAACCATTTTAAGTCTCGAAGAAGCGCGACTTGAGCCTGCTGGGCTGCGGTTAGGCCCTGTGTATACTTCCGACGCCGAGCGACGCGACGCCACATATCACCTGTATCACCTGTCGTCCCGTTGATCATCAACTTGCTCGAGCGGGCGCCAGAAGCGTCTCCATTCGTCCCTGTCGCGTGCCAGAGTGGTCCAATGGATCCTCCTCGCTCGAGGGACACGAAGAGCGTCATATCGGTCGTTCAGGGCTTTCACGAAGAAGTCCGACCAACGCGTTGGTGGGCGTCCTGGTGTTCTTTTGACATCCCGCGGAATCCAGTCGGTGATGGCTCTCGTCCAGCGGGTGTCTGCGAAGCGCATTACGTGGCCGGCCCACCTAATTTTCGACAACTTGGCCCACGCGACAGCGTTTCTGATCTTCGGACGTCGGCGAAGCTCGGAACTCCGGAGGCCTTCTCTCACTTGCGTGAGTCGTGTCACTCCGGGCATCGTCCTCTCGATTCCACGCTGCGCGACGCTGATGGCGTGTTCGTCCTGCTTTCGTATAGCCCATGTCTCTGAGGCGTATGTTAGGGCAGGAAGAGCAGTGGAGTCGAATAGGTGGGCACAGAGTCGGACGTTCTTTGTCTTCTTCATGACTTCTTGACATATAGTGGTCAAATTGATCGGTAGAGTCGCTCGATTCTCGAACGAGCCCTTAGCCACTTGCCTTTCGCGATCTTCAGGAGGAGTGCTTGGAGTTGAAGAGGGCAATAATCGGTTAACACTATGTAAAGCTGGCTGTCCCGCGCAAATTATCGATTTTAGGATGATCATTATGATCTACAGTAATGCATTGTGATTTTGGAGAGATGTTTGCATTACCTCACAACCATTTTCCTTCCACTCGAGTTTCTCTTTGAATTTAGCCATGTCAGGACGACATTTAGATGTGTTTTGAGAGGATTTTCAGAGAAAAAACCTACCTAAGCTTCCTCTGGAGATCCTGGTTCCAAAGTTACGACCGAAAATCATGCAGAGGTCAGTGTTCGTAAATACACCGCCACTATAAACGCTTGGCTTTAAGTCAGAGCAGTTCCACACTGGTGTCTACTGCCGTCTCATTCCGATATCGCGGGTGAGCACTAATAGATCGACGACACCACCACCCGAGGATGTCGTGCATCTTGAGTTCGACCAAGGGGTGGCGGTGGTGTAATGGAGTAGCATCCTGCCCGGATAGCTAGGATGCAGGTTCGAGTCCCACCCAGAGCGGGAGTTTTGATCACTGTCAAAGGTCTTTGCATCAGCTTCTAACTTCAGTAAGAGTTGCTTCTGGCTGGAATGAAACGAATTCAACATTCTTTTCGCAAGATGTTCGAGTTCGTTCTAGAAGACCTGTAAAGGGACCTGATGACAACAGAAGTGGTTTGCTTCTTTGCTGCAGAATTGCCCTTTCTTCTGCGTTAGGCCCCGTTTATACTTCCGACGCCGAGCGACGCGACGGCATGTAAAGTAGCCAAATCGATCGATTGCGTCGCTTAATCAATATGGCCGCTATATGTGGCGTCGCGTCGCTCGGCGTCGAAGTATAAACGAGGCCTTGGTTCTGTTTAAGGACCAGAAGAAGAAGAAACAGTTTCTTGAGGTTGTTGCCAGAGTAAGTGACAGCGAATTAAGCTTCACTTGTCGTAGGGTATTTCCAAAATTTCTTCTGGAACTGTTCCTAGATTCTTTGCAGAGTCTTTCAGGAGTAAATGAAAACGACATTTTAAATTTTCTCGCGATTTTCTTGTTTTCTGACCATTTATTGTACTATCGAGTTCTATATTAGTGCGAAAACAGATAGAAATTCGGTGCAAGTCTAGAGAGTTCACCCGATATTTCTTCCACAGCTGGTAGTTTCACCCTAGCTAAAGCCGGCTTGAATATAAGGCTACACTTGGTTTGAGTTTTTAAGGTTTTTTGCAGCTTTTTATGTTTCCATTTTCTAATTTTTTTATAATTTGGAAGTTTTTGTCAAAGTTCTCGTGTTTTCCATATCTGAAAATGAGGGTGGGCCCCTCCATTTTTGGACTTAACGAGATTTTTTTTAAAAGAATCTTTCATGAGCTAAATCTGAAGACGAGCTACGTCCAGCGGCTTCTACATCTGCTCTCAGATTTCGCGCCCTTCTGAGGTTGACCCCATTACAGTACCTGCCCAAAGTTTGCCGTTCGAACCCAATCCGTCATCGACTCGAACCCGTCGAATTGTCATTGTCAGATGGTGATTTCAAGCCACATTAATCAGCGACGACACGACGAGTTGTTGGTTTAGCGGTGGCCGACCGCTGCGCCGCTAATCACAGACTACGGTGCAATGGCCTTCTTGTTCGTTCAAGAGCCATCGTTCCGCTTCGCGAGAGCCGAGCCGCCACGTCGTCTAGCGAAGGCGCTGTCAAACGAAACGTAAGGTTTGAACTTTTTGGGTGAAAGCGAAGTTTCTGGCACTTTGGGTTTTCTTTCGGTTTTTAGGCCTTCAATTGTTCCATGGCGTAGGCGCATGGCGCAATCTTAGCAGAACCACCCTGTTTGAGCGAAATGAACGAATCCTTCACTCTAGCCCACTGCAAGTCGCCTATTAGCGCCAATTGGCACCATCAACCCGCATCTGTTTCTCATAACATTCATCCCCATATATCGCCGGCAGCGGCACATGTTTGAATCCTCCAACCGTGTTGTCGTTCTCACGGCACAGAAGGAGGAGGAACCCCTAAAGCTCCGCGGTCTTCGCGGAACAATGTGAGCTTATCCGCCATCCGCTCGGGCCAGGAGGATCCATGGCGCCACATTGTCCTAGTTTAGGGGCTGGTTGTTTGCCTAGCAGCACATGGGTTTGTTCGTTTGTTCGCCTTTAATGTGGGAGTTTCACGCTGGTAGCTGGTGGTTAGTGGTGGAGAGCCGTAGCTGAACTCCATGGGAGCTGAAGAAACCTTTCTCTGCCGTACTGAGCGTACAGTAGCTCCAGTACAGTATGCCGTGTGTTCGTTATGGGCAGCTATTTATTGAAATTAGGGCGCGGGAGATGCCGGCTGTCATGTACCCGATACCAGATTCCTGGTTCGGATTTCCCGCTCAGAACATCAAGCCCTCCACCCTTACTGGGTCGGTGAATTGGTACCATACCTGTCTGGGAAGGATAGAGCATTGACTTGTTCATCGGCTGGCCACCGCAGGTCATCGTATAGGCCTAATACACATTCAAATCGCCTCCACGACATCCCGTAGGAATAGAATGCGTGGCACATACCAAAAGGGATCGAGTAACGCCGCCGTCCTTTATCCTTTTTAACCGCATTCTCAAGGGAAGGCGCTACGAGACGAAAATTAGATGTCATGTACAATTGCTTCTCCTGATTAATGTCCACAGAGTCCTGGTTAAACACCTGGGAAGCTCAAAACCCTCCCTCTACCGTACCGAGCGTACTGTAGCATCAATACAGTATCCCAGACGTTTGTTGCCGTCAGCTATTTGTCGGAGTTTAACCTCATTCCTCGGGGGCTGGGTGCTACAGGGACGAATAGCATAGGATGTCGGGTACCCTTGGTCTTCCTAAGGCCAGATTCTTCAACCGCTTGCCACCCGCTACTGGTGAAATACCGCCTAAACCTGACTGATGCTGATGAATGTCATATCAAGGGGCTTGCCGGTATTTTCACTGTTAGAAGGCGGTAAGCGGTTGATGAATCTGGTCCCTGAATATTGCTACCCCTCCTCTGTGGTGACGCAGGCTCGGTGAGCTGCTTTCAGGTAACTACTACCTTCTTCAGAGACTTCCGAAGACGGGGTTATGGGTCTGGTAGGGTGCCTTGAGGTGTTAGGGTCCCTTCGAGTCCACCTATAGCTTAGGTGAATGCGGTAATGCCATCTTGTACCGTACTCTGCTATACTTTTTCTCACTGCCCTCAGTTACCCCTGTTACTATCCCATTAGTGTCAATTGAAGGGAACTCATCATCGGTTCATGTAGTTAATGTGGCCTGCATGGTGATGCGGGAAAGCTCCGGACCAAACAGGCCGCACAGCAAACGAACGTGCTACCAAGAGTGGCCGTATGCCGTCATTGTGGCCTAATTGGTCGGCACGTTCTTACCTCCTGTGTAGGCACTATTAGCAACCAGCACCTAAATAAGTAAATGAATCAATTTCTAGATAAAATAAGTGTTAATAATAAGTAAATCAGTTGCCTGCTCAAAAATGATTTACAATTGTAATAGTAGGTACGTGTAAAACTTCACATTCATCCAATTAGGGAACGTTACCATTTGAAACGCCTATACTTTCTCAGGTCTCAGTATAATGAGAATATAAGTAATAAAAGAAGGGTAAAGGATAAAGGACGGCGTTATTCAATCGCCTTTGGGATGCGCCAGGCATTCTACTTCTACAGGATGTCGTGGAGGCGAGATGAATGCGTATTTGGAATGACTTGCGGTGGCCAGCCGATGAGCAAGTCAGCGCTTTGTCCTTCCCAGACAAGTCTGATACCAATTCACCGACCCCGGAGAGATGGAAGGCTTGGTTGGCCTGGGCGGGAAATCCGAACTAGGAACTTGGTATCGGGTGCTGGCGACAGCCGGCGGCTCCTCCGACTGCGCTCCTCGCACCCACTAGAATAAGTAAATAAATAAATAAATGGAAGAAAACCGTGTGTGACTCCGCTATAGAATAAAGAACACCCGCTCTAGGGCTAAAGGTACTCTAGAATATTGCGACGATGGCTTTGAAGACGTCTTCAGGGGAACTAGCCGCCTAATACCAGAATGCTCTTGTAGTTGTCTTCCCCGGCATCTATGGCGAGAACACATAGCTGTTCGAGGTCAACCATTCAGTCAGCTTCCGCCTCCGTCTTCTGTCGTCGGCGGTGGCGACGGCCGCTGCTCGTGTTCCTGTTCCCATTCATCATCGTCATCATCACCGGGGTTCACACATGGGGTTCCCGCCGCCGCGGCGGCGGTCGTCGCCGTGTGTTGCGCGCTCGCCGTGTGTGTGTATGTGTCGCCAAGTTCGTGGGAATACAAATTGCTATTGTCCTTGAGCGCGTTGCCTCGAAGAGAGTTTGAATCCTTGCGCAACATCCGCGCTTTTCTTCTTCTTGTTGTTAGCGCAGGCCGGAAAGAAAAACCCGCACACGACCTGGGAGACTGGCGCGGTTATGGTCCCCTTTCCACGTTGTTTGGGTTGTACTTCCTCCTAGAGCGGAGGCGATTTCGTCCTGTTAGAGTGAAGTTTGTGGAACTGCGTCTCAAGCACCACATTTCAAGCGCCACGTGCAAAGCACGGTAAGTAAATTGACGGCGCTGTTAATTAGAATCCTGTCCATCTACCGCAGGAAAGTCGGTGACCACTGGATGAAAATTTCGACACTTATCGATGAATTTCTTCATACGACGAGCAGATACTCTTGCGCTTCACCAGAAAGTCACTCGTAGTTGACCGCTAAGGGTTTCAGAATTATTCTTGCCACAACTGGCTCCATCGTGCTATATGCACGCGGAGAATTCTGAGGCCGGATTCATCAACGACTTACTGCAATTTAACAAAGAAAATACAGCCTAAATCCCTGATAGCGTGGCTTATCAAGCGATAGGGTGAAACATTTCGCCGCACTGTCACGGATTTCGGCTGTATTTTCTCTGTTAAATTGCCGTGAGTCGTTGTTGAATCCGGCCCTAGAACTTTCCATCGTTGAGCACGATGGAGCCAGTTGTGGCGAGAATAATTCTGAAACCCTTAGCGGTCAACTACGGGTGAGTTTCCGGTGAAGCGCAAGTGTATCTGCTCGTCGTATGAAGAAACTCATTGATATGTAGGTGTCTGAATTTTCACCCAGTGGTGACCGACTTTCCTCCGGTAGGTGGACAAGATTTTAATTAACAGCGCCGTATTTACTTACCGTGCTTTGCACGTGGCGTTGGAAATTTGGTGCTTGATACGCAGTTACACAAATTACGCTTCACTTCACGCAGTCATCTTAGATTGTCAGTCATCCACAGTTCTCCGCTGGAAGTTTCAGAGCCATTTTCACAACAGCTATGCTCCATCGCAATACACTAGAAGTTAATGTTGGTCAAAATGTTCATTTTTAAATCTTTAAAATACTTACCTTAGAAGAATATTTGACGGGTACTAGTCGTTAATGTGACCTACTTAGAAGAGGTGGGAACACGCCGGCCAGTCACAACCAGTCAGTGCACTGATAGCATACACATTCTCTGAGTGGCACGTCCATTCGACCTGCGGCCTGATTGGCCTCCGCGTTTCCATGTAGACCACATTCAGGACCAGTACCATGTGAAGTAGTCAGCGTTTGCTGAGTGAATAAGGAGTTGTTTTGGAAAAGAATCTGTTAACTATTCGATGCATCCGGGCTGAGATGTCTACAGTAAATCGATTTCGATATACAGAGATGGTACTTGTCGGGTTTTTGCCCAGTGCCATAAACAAGTGATGTTATAGCTCTCACTAACTATTCGCTTCTCGTACCGCTAGCTGGCGCTCTAGCATTAGGATACGCTAAAGGAAACCGATGAGTTTCGCAAGAACCGCTGTTCGATTAGTCGTTTCTGAGTACAAGTCTATAATGTGGCCTACATGGGGAGACGTGAGCGCACGAGATTTTAAGAAACCCGGCTGTTAGACAGGCGGGGCTTGTAGACTCGGTGCCCTAACTGGCTGACACGTTTACGCCTGCATGTAGGCCACATTAACGACCAGTACCATTTGAAGTAGTCAGCGCTTATTGAGTGAATAAGAAGTGGTTTTGAAAAAATATAGCGAGCTATTTAAAGCGTGTGGGCTGAGGAGTCTACAGTAAATCGATTTCAATATATAGAACTCGTGCTTGTCGGGTTTTTGCCCAATGTCATCAGCAAAGGACGTTAAAGCTCTGATTGACAATTCACTTCTCGTACCGCGGGCGATCTAGCATTAGTATACGCTGCAGAAAACCGATGAGTTCAATAAGAGGTGTTGTTCGGGTAATCGTTTCTTAGCCCAAGTCGGTAATGTGGCCTAAATGAGGGGACTGGAACGCAGCAAACCAATTAAACCGCATCGAACAGCGGTGTTGCGGGGCTTACAGAGCAAGTGGTCGGCAGGGTTGCACCCATTTCTGTAAGTTTAACATTTTCAAATTAAGGTTAATTTTTCTTTTTTATTTAGAAATATTTTTTATTCGTTTTTAAGCATTATAGCCAAAATTTTCTTCATAGAAACCTTAAATGTGGATATTTACATGGTTTTTGCTGTCCACCTCCCCAGTTCACTTTCTGATGCGATGATTTTGAACCAGAGTTAACCTTGAGTGTTTGTTGACGGTAATCAGGCGGAAGTAGTGGCTATTGCTAGCCGGTGGCGGATGAGTACGAGTAATTGACGTCCGTTCGCTCATTGCTAAGAAAACAATAATTAGCCAAGTGGACCGGGGAATAGCAGGAACAGCAGTCCAGTCCACTATTACTACGCGATTCCGTTCAGGTTCGTCCTCGCTGTTGATCTATTCCCACTTTATCTGCATGTTTGATGTTCCTATTAATGGCTGCTGATAGAGCTGTGGGTTGGCTTCGTAGTCATTTTCGTAGGAAGCATAGTCGGAAGGGAATCCAACTTTTATTGTTTTACGCCACGACTTTCGTTCCGTTAGAGTTTTGCTCCCAGCATGACTAAGACTAAAAATGCCACCGGTTCGCCGCTCCAAAAAGGAATGCGAGAAGGTAACGTTGTGAAGGCTACCTACATATATGGAGATTTAAAAAATTCAAAAACAGCTCTCAACACTAAACTCTACACAACATAACGATATTGAAGGGGCAATATAACGCTAACATTAGCAGCTTACAAACGAATAAATAATAATTTTGAAAGCAAATAGTAGTTTAAATGAATTACAAATTTATACATTTATTTGGATTTAGAAATAGTGAACTAAAGAGATAAAGGATAAAGCATAAAGGACGGCGTTACTCAATCCCCTCTGGGATGCGCCAGCGCATTCTACTTCTACGGGATGTCGTGGAGGTGTGTTGAATGGGTATTTGGCCATACAATGACTTGCGGTGGCCTACCAATGTACATGTCAGTGCTCTATCCTTCCCAGACAAGTCTGGTACCAATTCACCGACCCCGGAGGGATGGCAGGCTTGGTTGGCCTGCGCGGGAAATCCAAACTAGGAACCTGGTATCGGGTGCAGGCGACAGCCGGCGCATCCTCCGACTGCGCTCCACGCGCCTATACGATCGTCAATTCTGAGCAAGGCTTTCTGTTGTTCTAACATCCTCCACCTCTATTTCAAAGTGTCTTATTTACTTGTTTATTTATTTATTCACTTATTAACAAGAAACATAAGAAGAAACAACTAGTATCACTGAAATGACCACATTGGTTAGCGTAAATTCTTTATAAATCATTAGGCGCAGGTTTCTTATTTTATAAAATGCATAGAAATTTTACTTATAAGTGCATAGAAAGATTACGAAATAACCGTCTATAGTATTGTTACGTACCCAGCTTGCAATCCTAGCCTACAAATACCCCACCAGTTGGCTATGATGCCGCCTTTATGTCAGTGTGTACTTCGATATTGATTTTTTTGGACAATCGCTACTTAAAATAGTGCCTGCATTTTTGTTTAATTCCGGCTTGGCGTTTAAAAGACTCAAGTCGTGAAGTTCCACTACAGAAAAATCGGGCTTTTCTGCTGTAACGGGAAGTGACCGTATTCTCCAGTTTCTTAGTCATTCTTAGCCGTATTTCAAAACTAGATATTGTTTATTATAATACGTAAAGATAGGCGCGTGGAGCGCAGTCGGAAGAGGCGCCGGCTGTCGCCTGCACCCGATGCCAGGTTCCTGGTTCGAATTTCCCGCCCAGGCCAACCACTTCTCAGACAAGTCTGGTACCAATTCACCGACCCCGGCATCCCTCCGGGGTCGGTGAATTGGTACCAGACTTGTCTGAGAAGGGTAAATCGCTGACTTGTTCATCTGCTGGCCACCGCAAGTCGTTGTATGGCCAGATACGCATTCAACTCGTCTCCACGACATCCCGTAGAAGTAGAATGCGTGGCGCATCCCAGAGGGGATTTATTAACGCCTCCTTCATCCTTTTATCCTTTTAATACGTAAAGATAGAGGATAGAGGGCGACGTTACTCAATCTTTTTGGGGTGAGCCACGCATTCTACTTCTACGGAATGTCGTGGAGGCGATTTGATTGCGTATTTAGCCCTGCAATGACCTCCCGCGGCCAGCCGATGAACAAGTCAGCGCTTTATCCTTCCCAGACAAGTCTGGTACCAATTCACCAACCCCGGGTGGATGGAAGGATTGGTAGGCCTGGGCAGGAAATCCGAATCAAAAAGCTGGTATCGGATACATGCGACTGCCGGCGCCTTCTCTGACTGCGCTACACGCGCCCATATTCACTACGTGAGTGTATAAATACCTTCTGTGAAGTCGTGGAGTAAAAAAACTGAAACAGCGGGAACGTTCGGTACGACCCAATATTAACCACTGGTATAACTGTCGACTAGCATCACATTTTACAGGTAAATCACCCTGCTTAGCGGCTAGGATTGCCATAAGGTAAAAGTTGGATGCATGGCGCATCTTGAGCACGGTAGACTCAGAACGAGCTCTATCCACTTTCTTTTTTTTTGCGAAGTTATTGAGACCCTTTTCTTGTTTTAGGATGAAAGTAGAATTACCGCTTCTATGCTTTTTTCTAATCATGTTATATGCAAAATTTAGCAAGAATTTTGCACCTTTATTGCGCAATGCGTCGTATTCGGCGAGGCAAGAGGCGTAGGGTGATCAGGGGCTTACCAGGGAATGCCGTTAGCTTCCCATGGAACTTTGGATTGAGACCTATATCACGTGAAAGATCTCGAGACGCAGATCACAGATATGTAGAACAAATTTGCTAAATGGATCTCCTAAGCGAGTTATGGCCGGCGGAAGCCGCGATGTCTTCCATGTGTTAGGCGCGCTCAATCAGCGTTGGGCGCAGTATTGCGCGGTAATCAGCGGTTCGGCTATCAGCGCCGACAGCAGCGGCGGTGGCGCAATGGTAGAGTGCTCGCTCCAAAGGATTGGGTTCATTGGTTCGGTTCCCACCGCTGACGGTTTTTTTGCATTTTGTGACCTATCTTCGACGAGGACCTATAATCTCATTTTTAGCACATTTTTGAGCGAACGGTGAATGGCGACTTGCATTTACGTCTATTTGAAGACGGAAACGTGTTTCAGGTAAAATGTTTTATTCATGACGTGAAGCAAGCCAGAAATTCAAATCAAAACAAAATAAAAAGTAAAAATGAAATCAGAAATCAACAAAACTTAATAAACATAATAAATGAAAAGCAAAGGCACTAGTTAAAAGTTCCGACTTCACCGACACGACTTCGGTCGAAAAAATTTTTTCACTGAAACTTCGTCTAGGGGAGTTATTTGGGGTGCTGATCACGAATCTGACATCCGTTTTTCACGATTTGGTCGGAGACCACCCATACCTTTAACAAGGGTGGTCCAGGCAGAGTCACCGATTTCGCTGAAACTTCGTCTAGAAGGGTTGTTTGGGGTGCTGATCACTAATCTGACATCCGTTTTTCACGATTCGGTCGGAGACCACCCATACTGTTGCTACAACCGTTCGGCCGAAGTCGTGTCGGTGGAGTCGGAACGTTTAACTAGTGCCCAGCGAGATCGCTGACTCTGCCTGGACGACCCTTGTTAAAGGTATGGGTGGTCTCCGACCAAATCGTGAAAAACGGATGTCAGATTCGTGATCAGCATCCCAAATAACCCCCCTAGACGAAGTTTCAGTGAAAAAATTTTTTTCGACCGAAGTCGTGTCGGTGGAGTCAGAACTTTTAACTAATGCCTTTGCTTTTTGTTTATTATGCTTATTAAGTTTTGTTGATTTTTGATTTTATTTTTACTTTTTATTTTGGTTTGGTTTGAATTTCTGGCTTGCTTCACGTCATGAATAAAACATTTTACCTGAAACACGTTTCCGTCTTCAAATAGACGTAAATGCAAGTCGCCAATCACAAAATGCAAAAAACCCGTTAACGGCGGGAACCGAACCAATGAACCCAATCCTCTGGAGCGAGCACTTTACCATTGCGCCGCCGCCGCTGCTGACAGCGCTAATAGCCGAACCACTGAAAACAGCGCAATACTGCCGCGCGCCTAACACATGGAAGACATCGCGGCTTCCGCCGGCCATAACTCGCTTAGAGGATCCATTTAGCAAATTTGGTCCACCTGTCTGTGATCAGCGACTTGAGCTCTTTCACATGATATAGGTCTCAGTCCAAAGTTCCATGGGAAGCTAACGGCATTCCCTGGTTAGTGTAGTTAGGGGTTTCTAACATCGACTGGCAGTGTGTCGAATTCGTGGCGCATCCCTTCGATATCCAGACCTCATAGCGGTTGTGTCCTCGGCTCACTTATGTAAAGTGGGTCTCGTAATCACCGAACGAGGAGCACAGTACGACTGACCCGAGGCCAATTATCACCTGTGATTTCGCCGTGTTCTGTACCTTTGATGTGGTCCAGACAAAGAGTGCGAACAGCCCGACGACACAACGGCGACAATTACCGCTAGAAGTAGGAAGCTGACGACGTTTGAAGACTCCAGAAGACCTCGTAGAATCGTTGCCGACACTGCTGCAAGACGCGGCTTGCGAAAATGTTGGCCGTTGTTTGAAGGACAGATGCCTGAGGGACCTACGGAGAAAAACTTCAGAAGCTCAGCATTGCATCCTAAGGACTCATATCCTTTACAGTGGCATCTAAAGCGCCTAATGAACACCAGATCGTCTCTTCTGCACTTCTTCTCAGGACACTGGCAGTGACGTCAGTGCCTCCGGCGCGAAGGTAATGACCGTTTTTCGACGACCGACTCGCCGCCGCCTTCTTAGATTAGTCGCTTTGGGCTGAAATGGAGTCCTTGAACGTCTAGGTTTTTTTTCGGAATTCTGATGTCATCGTGGAGCTCTAGGCGCTGTCGGTTCGAGAAAAATCGATAAAAATTCGTTTCATAGGGGAATAAATGTATAATCTGCATGCCCAGCCTAATAGTGCAAAAAACCGCAATTATTTTTGCGCATCGCGAGGCTGTAGGCCATCTGCAGAGCGAAAATACTGGCCGTTTTCTGTATTGTGTGGGCTAAGCATGCAGATTTACGTCTATATTCTTACTGTACAATATTGTTTGTCGGTTTTTGCCTGCCAAAAGCGCTTAGAGTTTCATGGCATCCAGATTTCGAAGAGACACTGACGTTTCGGAGCTTCATTTCGAGCCACAAGATGACTGACTTAAAAGGGCAGCAGCGAGATGAGCCGCGTCAAAAAAACGGTCATTACTTTTGCGACGGCAAGCGACTGCTCACTGATGTCGCTTGCGAAGCACTGCGAAGTGCCGTAGAGCATCGGGAGCTTTGGATGTCGTACTACCAGGCCACTCTCAATCCGAATAGGGCTATTTGAAGCTTCTAAGGTACTGCTTCAGGGCTGCTTCAGGCTTCTGTTGTCCAAAAAACGGCAAATATTTTTGCGCGCCACATGCTTCATCGATGACGTCAGGGCTTCTATGAGCCTCCTGGTGCCTTAAGAATGCGTCAGCCGTGTGGTGGAGCATCTGGTTTAGGGAGGCAAGAAGCCCCTCGGTCTTCTAGGAAGAAGCCAGAAGGTCAAGTTGGAGGGCCTACACGGTCGTGTAGAGAAGTTGAGTGCATTACCCATCCCACTGACGAGGCCACGAGCTTCAGTCCAGCTTAGCTCTTCTCCCAGAAGCCGTTCCGGCTCTTCTCAAGAAGGTGGAGCAGTTCCTCAAGGCTCCAGAAGACCGCCTGACCTCGTCGGCCTGGTCGACAGAAGATGACGTGGGCCGGGCCGAGCCGGGCCGGGCAGCAGGGGCGTGACCGTGGGAAGACGGATGTTTCTCATTGCGGCCGATCTGGTGCCAACGCTTCGGGACGAGACGACGCTCCGCCATCGGCAAGGTGACGTCGCGAAGTTGACGCGTGAGGCTCGTGGCGCTCTCTTCTCGTGGGCGTGGCTCGCTAATGATCTATTTAAGCACTGCGATTCGAGCTATCGTACTCGTTCGCCCGTCATGTTGTCGACTTTGTTATAGGATTTTTCCTCATATAAGGACTCCGAACCTTTTTTTTTTGCTTTCGAAAGGCTTCCAACTTTCAGTTTTCCTCGTAAGTTTAGGAGATTTTCATTTTCTTTCATTTACATCGAATAAAAAACATTAAAATTGTTTTTGGTATTACAGTGGCAGCTGGAAAGGTTTAGCAGGCAGGATGTTTAAGATCTATTCGAAACAAAAAATTTGGAAAAAATTATTTTTCAAAATGTTCATCACTCCTATTGTTTCCCGTCTTCTAGTTGGCCGGGTTCTTATCCATTTTAACTTCCCAAGGCCTTCCACTGCGACGTCAGATAGTCAGAAGAAGGCATTGATCTTTAAATTGTTGAATTTTATTAAAAGATAAAGGCGTTAGCCAATTCTTTTTTGGGATGCGCCACGCATTCCACTTCTACGGGATGTCGTGGAGGCGATTTGAGTGAGCATTTGTACACACAAAGAATTGCGATGGCCAACCGATGAACAAGCTAACGCTTTCTCCGGGAAATGAAGGCTTGGTTGGTCTGGGCGGGAAATCCGAACCAAGAACCTCGTATCGGGTGCATGCGACAGCCGGCACCTCTTCCGACTGCGCTACACGCGCTGACGATTACCTGGTGTCTCGAAAAATCTTATCACTGTTCAGGTGGTTACTGGCATCCCTTTTACTATATAAAAGTACTGTAGCATATTTCGAAGAGCAGAAAGACGAAATTCTCGCCGTAATTTTTACGCTGAGATTGCGCCGTGTGCTTAATCGAGCTGCCGCTGTTTACCTGATTGATAGTGTACATTCTTCTAAAAGTGAAGCGTTGCGACTCAGTCTTGCCGGGTTTTCTTTCCTTTTTCTCCAATGTTACTGTAATTGATTGGTGTGTGTTCTATCGATGCTCTGCTTGGTTATGATTGGGCTCGGCCGCTCCCTCCCAATGCTGCCCACATTCGCGACATGGACGCAAAATTGTTACTAAAATAAAACTATGGAGGAAAAGGCGTAGAAAAAGCAGCGTGGGCCATGAATGGTTCTCACACAATTAGTTTATGTTTTTGGCTCGTTAGTTTTTGGTTTTTTATGAATTTGTTGTGAAATTTTTTCGAATTTTCGCCGATTAATCTTGAGAAAGGCCCCGCGAAAGTCTAGATGTAAGCACCATCACAAGGATGACATCTTCGAATGTTAAAGAAGCTCCGCCCATTGTGTAAGTCTCCTCCCACAATTTTTCTATTCGTTGTTCACGAGGTGCCTTTCAGAATTTCTTGACAGCTCCTCCCTTCCTCTCACTGTTTTCCTTCGGAATTTCGCCCCTATGCTCGAACGAGCTGGTATCGATGAGGAAACGAGTGCTCGCATTTCAGATGAAGACTAATCGTGGTCGCTTTTTCTGGCGATTCGCAAAGAGCAAGCTTCTCGAGTGTCGACGGAGACTGGGAGTGCTTCGACGGAACAAAACGTTGCTGTCACTGTCGCCGTCGCCTCATTCACCAAAGCGAGACGCCGTCGTGTTGGACGAACCGATTCTGGAGGAGGTGCTGAAGAGACTCGACCTCAAAGAGCGTGTCCTGATGAGAGACGTGAGCAGCTACCCTATCAGCTTCTTGTGCCGTCAGGCAACTAGTAGGTAATATGGCCTACATAAGGATACACTGGGATGTAAGGGGGCATGCACTACGTCGACTAGGCCATGCACGCCAAGGAGAGGTGTACGCGATTGGTCCTCTGATTGCTTGTGATTGGTTGGCGTGTTTCCAACCCCATGTAGGCCAAATTAGCGACTAGTACATCCATTTTTCTCTCAAATAATCCACTCTTTCTAGGTGTCGCCTCATCTGCGCAACATCGTCGACCGTATGCCGCTCACGTTGCCGTTCGTCTTCCTTCGTTCGAACGGCTGCGGTGACATCGAACTACACTGCGATCAGATGAAGGTCCTCCTAGGTGTGTCAATTCTTCTCGATGACTCTGGAAATTTCGAGCTCGTCCTTATGAGGAAGTTGTTGTGGCGCTGCTTTGAGGGCCATTATTCACGAGGAAGTGATTTCTTTGCACCGTCTGAGTTAATTGCCTCTTTATGTGCGTCTATAATCCAATATGAGAAAGAGGCTGTCAACAACCTCTTCGAGAAGAATGGACATCAGAAGCAGGGAAATCAGGCTATGTTGTTGACAGCAATCCCTTCAGTTGTAGATGAACGCCTTCTAGTTTAGTCATCGAGCCTGTTTAGGGTGCTTTGACCATTTGTTGGATCTATTTAGAGACCTTCCTGGCTTAATCGACAGTCAAGCCAGTAGATTCGCTCCCCTAAGGCCCGTTTATACTTCCGACGCCGAGCGACGCGACGACATGTAAAGTGGCCAAATTGATCGACTGCGTTTCTCAATCAATATGCTCACTATACGTGACGTCGCGTCGTTCTGCGTCGAAGTATAAACGGGGCCTAAGGTAAGGCCTATGTTATACTTTAGCGACGCTGTTGTCGGCGAACCTAAGTAGGCCGATAGGCCTAAGTAGCCCTTGAGTTGGTAAAGTTCATTTTGCCCGGGTACGGAATCGAACCAGACCCGAACCCTCAGCACAACTACAGCGCCCTCTGCCACTACACCGATAACGAACAGCGCTTTCAGGCTACATTCTGGTGGATCAGACCGGCTTCAAGGTTCGCAATGGCGTCGTCGTGTTCGACTACGCGAATGCTCAGCCCGTCATCACTGCTATAGGTGAGTTGAGTGCACGTGCTTCGGTCAGAAGACGTCTATCAGTTGCCATTGGTGTTTGTTAGTACCTCACGCTCTCCGTCATCACTAGAGCACGTAATAGGCATCTTAGAAGAGGTGGCTGCCTAGAAATTTACTCCTGGAGGAGTAATTAGGTGGCTAGTGGCGTTCTGGAGGGCGTTCTATACAGTAGGATGCTAAGTTTCCCTGAACTGATGTGGAAATGGGGTGCATGGCGCATATTAAGGCCTGCGTTAAGCCAAAAATGTCGTAAAATGTTTCGTCTGGAATTTTGTTTGAAGTTTCTAAAGCAAAATATGACAAAGAGAAGTTTGGTCAATGATTAGAGGGTAATGCAATGCTGTAGCGATGCAGTGGATAGCACTTTAGTCCACGGGAAAAGGGATGTGAGTTCAAGCCTCCCCTACCGCTGCAGTTTTGCAAAGTGTTGTAATCGTTCTCTGGAAATGTAGCGCTAGTCGCTAGTGAAGATCAGACAATGCAAGGTTTAACCCCACGATTCGACATACTTTCGCCTATACAGCGGTCATTAATTTTGTGCGGACGGATATATGGACAAACGGACGGGTGGACTGTTCTATATATAGGACAGCTTTGTTACTGTGGCTAGAAAGAGTTGAAAACAAGGCTGCCCTATGTTATAAAAAATGTGTTCATCCGTTCGTGTGTGCATCTGCGCAAAATTAGTGACCTCTGGAAGGAATTCATAGTGTATAAATGCTAAATTAATAAAGATTAACACGATTATGGTGACCGTTAAAAGCGCTTCTTAGCAAAGAATACAATTTTGAATGAATTTCCACCATCAATCGATATTATCGATCGTGGGAAAATCGATAAATCGATAATGGTCGACTGATGTAGCTCTTCTTGTTATGAGAACTATCCAGCGATTATGGTGTGCGCGTCAGTTGTTACCAGTCAGGTGATTATAAAAAGGCTGTGAAACTCCTAGAGCGGACATTATTTTTGCGCGGAGCCAGGTACAGAAAACGGACTGAGTGGCGTTTTATACGTAGCGGAGTATTTTTTGTCTCAGAAAAGAAAAAATATCCATCGACTTCTCATCATCGATCGATGTTATCGATTCTGGGAAGATCGATAATATCGATCGCGTGACCTGATAACGCCCTTGTTATTGTGAAAACTAAACAGCAGTCATGTTATACGCGTCAATTGGTACTGGCCAGGTGGTTACATAAAGGCTCTGAAGCTCTCCAGCGGACATTATTTCTACGCGGAGTCATGTAGAGACAAACGGACACTGTGGTGTTTTTTAGAATCAGAAAAGGAACAATATTGATTGAATTTCCACCATCAATCGATATTATCGATCGTGTGAAAATCGATAATGGTCGACTGATGTAGCTCTTCTTGTTGTGAAAACTATTCAGCGATTATGGTGTGCGCGTCAATTGTTAGCGGTCAGGTGATTATAAAAAGGCTGTGAAACTCCTTGAGCGGACATTATTTTTGCGCGGAGCCAGGCACAGACAAACGGAAAGAGTGGAGTTTTATACATAGTGGAGTATTTTTTGTCTCAGAAAAGAAAAAGCATCTATCGATTTCTCATCATCGATCGATATTATCGATTCTGGGAAGATCGATGATATCGATCACGTGACCGGCTAATATCGCCTATATTATTGTGAAAACTAAACAGCAGTCATGGTATAAGCGCCAATTGGTACTGGTCAGATGGTTACAAATAGGCTGTGACACTCCTCCAGCGGACATTATTTTTGCGCGGAGCCAGGTACAGACAAACGAACATACTTTTCTTGTTTCTGTAGCCGAGTATTTTTTCGTTTTGCTCCAATGCCGCCCGTTCTTACTGCCATAGCGCTCAATTAAGGATATGTTTTTCAGTGTCTCGTATCAACGGCATTGGTCATATGTGGTTGGATTCCGAATGGAACGGCTATATCGTTCAATCTATCGTCGAGTACTACCAGTCGATTAACATAGGAAGCACGAGAATCAGGTAATTTTGTAATTTTTTTGCGCACATTGGCCATTATATTCGCGTGACTCTCATTTCCAACGGCAAACAATCAATAACTAATCGATCAACAATGTCAATCAATAATAGCGATCGATATTATGCTTGCGAGAAGAAAGTTCACCAAGACCGTGTTTGGTAACACTCATCCGTTTGGTTTGGTTTACACTGCGAAAGGTCCAGTGGTCATTAATTTTGCGCGGACAAATGGCCGGACGGACGAACATGTCGCTTTTTGTCTAAATACTCAACGACGTGAACGTCTGCAGATTCTCATTCCTCATGAATTTTTGCAGTTTTTGTTTTTGTTTTTCGCGTTTGGAACCCCGCGGACCCGCTACTAATCCATGCAGGGATTAGGCAGTGGAACAGCGGTTTCTCAGGCTGACTCGCCCGTTGTCGACTCTGAAGGCGAAGACAAACGTGCTGAGAGCCTCATGGAAAGCACTAGGGAGCTAGTGAAGCCTTCTTATGTGGCTTGACTTTTTCATAGGGCTTGAAGATAGCTTATACGCCTCTTTTGACGCTTCACTATTTGGGGAGGGAAGGGGAGTGGGTGTGTGCAATAATGCGTAAAATTGCATGTAGAGCTATTTCGGGTGCATAGAATTTTTCGAAAGGCAGTATATTGCGCGTTTATAACATGATTAGGCACTAGCATGTTCTATGATTCCTTTACGATGTTCTCGTAGTTGGAGGGAGCACAGTCCGCAATGTTACGTAAAATTAACTGCGGCGTTTTGGATGGTTTGCACACGTTTGGACGCATCGAATCTTAACTCTTTTGGAGGGGTAGCATATTGGAATGTTATAGTATTGTCAGACACTAGACGGTGGTATAAGCAATTCTAAGGCTTTTCTACTTGGGAGGGGTGCGTCTAGTCTGCAGAGTTGCGTGGAACCGGCCATGACATCGCAGCAGGTGCTCTGCTATGTATTTTTCACCCGAAAATTCGAACGGTGGACAGCATACTACAATCTACAGTTTGATAGACATTCAATAACTTTAGAAGGGTGTTCAGCTCTCTATTGTTCCGAGGTCCGCAATAGTACGTGAAATTACCTGTCGCGTCTTTTCGTGTTTTGGCTCCACTGAATATTTTGTACGGCTGGCATATTAGATGTTTATAGTCTTGTTAGACACTAGATCATCTTATGAGCGTTATTGAGCGCTTGTTGATGAAAGTCTGCAATATTGCGTGGCGTCACTTTGGGTTTAATGTCCTACAAATTCCATGTAAAATATTTTGCGAGTGTAAATATATTGCAATGTTACCATTTTGTGAGGTGATAGGTGGTGTGGACGTATTGTAAGATTTTTTATTTCTTATTTAGTTGGGTTGAGGTGGGAAAGGCGAGGTACGCAATATTTCGTTGAATGTCAGATTCGTGTGCTTTTGCCCACTAGAGCTTTAGCCAATTTTTCTCGAGAGGCTAAATTGAATTTTCGTAACTTTTCAAGGCGTGAAACATCTTATAAAAGCTTTTTAGCTCATTCCTAGATGGGGAGGAGTTGTCCGTAATATTGCGTAAAATTTCGTGTGGCGCATTTTTGGTGTTTCAACGCGCCGCTTCCGGGAAGAATTTGTTTCCGCAATAGATTACCTTTTTAAAGTTTTGTGAGGCGTAATATGTCTTACATGCTTTTTGAAGTCTTCCTATTGGGGGGGGGGGGCAGTAAATCATGTACAATATTGTGCATGATTGTCTTTTGATTTAGCTTGGCTGCCTTAGTCCCATGAATCCTCGCTTTGGTGGCTGCTACTTTATGATCCTTCACCATAGCCTTTGTATTATTAAAGTCGAAGGGAACGCTGTGCTTTTTGGCGATTTTTTTTGCAATTTATAATCGACCCTTCTCTTTTTATACTAATTTTGGTCTTTAATGCCTACACGCGGCTCGTTTATTATGTTAATTCCTGATTTACAGGCTGAATTTGGAGCAGCTTACTGTGGTCGGAAGCATAAGAAGCAGCGACATCGACTGGGTACGTTGTTGTTAGAGCCACATGGCTTTCGATCTTTTGTTTTTCTGAATTTCGGCGTGGCGGCGGGGTGATCCGAAACGGTGTTTCTTGAAGAAGGACTGTCCCCTATTAGGTCAGGCGGGACTGCCGGACGTTCTATGGATATACGGACCTGCTCATACTTCGCGAAGGGAGCGATTAGTCGCCGAGCAAATCATACGTATTGATTTTGCTGGGCGATTGCTCGACAAGAATTGATACGTATGATTTGGCCGGCCAACCAATCGCGCCCGTCGCGAAGTATAAACAAGCCCTACAGCCCGACATATTGAAGGCGCTGCCATATTTGATAAGACTTAATAGGCTTTTACAGTTCCATAGTGACCCCAAAACGGATGAGAAAGTTGTGTGCATGGCACGATCCACGTAACTTGACGTGGTAAAAGCAGGTCTAACAGGACTTGGAATCCGTCTACTTGAGCAGTAGGGTTCTTAAATGGGTTACCGCGCCCTAAGTGAATCGCATGGCACTTGGGGGAGACTCAAACTCTGCTTTGGTAAGGGATAACCTCCTGATTCGGTGTTCGTTTTGCCACTGAAAGTCTCGTTATTGTCCCTTGTCGCGTTCATAGCGCAACCCAAACTGTCAGTTGAGATTAAAACCCTTCTTTTGTGGAGGTTCAGGCTCTGCTAGGCTTGTCGTAGAGATTGAAATGCCTTGCACGGCCCACAAGTCCGTTGACAACTGGCAAGTGCCTGGCGCAACCTTCCGCTGTATTTTCAAGATCTTCCTGATTTTCTGTATAAGTTCTATGCTGTTCCAGATCTCGTCCTTGATGCTGCTGTCTCGACGGACACTGAAGCATCTGCGATTCCGTCATTGTCGCCTGCACTCCCAACCACAAACAGTCCAGTTCTGGTCGGCGATCTCGCAGTGCCAGCATCTGACCGGTCTACAGTACGAGCCTTGTCGACTGGACAAATGGAGCCGACCACATCTGATCGATGCTCTGGAGAGCAAGACATTGAAGTGAGTTCGTGGATGCTTTCATCGAAGCAACGCATAAAAACCGCAGCATTAAGTCTTTATGGTCTTCCTCCTTCTATAAGGATTTTATACGCATACAAGTCGCCTTCGCGAGATCCCGTAGAAGTAGAATGCGTGGCGCATCCGATGTTGGATGAATTAACGTGGTCCATTGTTCGTTTATCCTGCTTTAGACTGACTTTTGAGGTATAGTGCATCCCTTGAGATAAAATCCTTATCTGCGGCGAGATTTCTTAAGGACGATCCACGGATCGATAAGGCCTTTTTTCACCATTCTGTGCGGTCTTTCGAACTTGCATGGGAGAATGGTAAGGGTAAAGGGGTAAAGACGGCGTTACTCAATCCCTTTTGGGATGCGCCACGCATTCTACTTCTACGGGATGTCGTGGAGGCGATTTGAATGCGTATTCGGCCATACAATGACTTGCGGTGGCCAGCCGATGAACAAGTCAGCGCTATATCCTTCCCAGACAAGTCTGGCACCAATTCAACGACCCCGGAGGGCTTGGTTGGCCCGGGCGGGAAATCCGAACCAGGAGCCTGGTATTGGGTGCAGACGACAGTCGGTGCCTCCTCCTACTGCGCTACACGCGCCCACATAGGAGGAGACAGTAGAGAATAGGTCTATTAGTAGAAGACACAAAGGCTCCAGAAACGCGAACGGCCGAAAAGCATGGCAGATGGATGCAAGACTGGCCGCTAGGCCCTTCTTAGCGGCATTTTATGTGCAGAGTCCCGCTATTTTCAAATTCAAACATGTTTGGTCGGGAAAACTACAGCACCAGACGGGTACGAACCCGTTGACTGAGGGCCTGTTCATGCTTCATCACGGGAGCGACTGGAACGATTGGTCGGCTGGGCAAAGCATAAGTATCGATTTTCGCTGAGCGACCGCTTGGCAAAAATCGATACGAATGATTTGCCCAGCCGACCAATCGTTCCAGTCGCTCCCGTCGCGAAGTGTGAACAGGCCCTAGGCCAGTCGCCCTCTTTCTAATGCGGAGAAGCGAATCTTCTCACGTGTATAAGAGAAGTTAGTAGAGAAAAGGCTTATTGGTAGAGAAAGCGAAGACCCCAGAAACATTCACGACCAAAAAGTATGAGACAGGATGTGAGACTGACCGTTAGGGCTTGACGCCGATCGAAATTTGGCCACTATATATGCCGTCTGTCGCTCGGCGTCGGAAGTACAAACGGGCCTTTAGGCCCTTCTCCGCGGCGTTTTATGCGCAGAAATCCTGCCATTTACAAGTGTGTTTGGACGTGGAGGCCATCGCGCCTGACGGGGAGAAATTGTTAAGCAAGCATGAACCACTTTGAATCAGCCCAGAATTATAACTGCTGCCATTTCAGGTCCCTTATTGTGACGGGGATCGATGGACTCTGCCCTTCGGATCTAACTCGGATCACTAGGAATTCTCGCCTAGAAGAGCTGGCAGTCGTCGGCGAATTGATCAACCCATCCGTCTACGCTCAGAAGGAGGCAGCAAAAATGCTGTCCACCATCGAGAATCTCCTCATACAGGTAGGCATCGTTACCAGAAAAAACCTTGGACGGAATTTATACTTCATACCTGGGCCGCGTGGCGCTACAAAGGGCATCAATATCGATTAGGTTACGCAAACGATCGATATTGATGGGTGCTATAAACACCTGTTCATAGTCCGCGACATGAGCGGCTGAGATAGTAGTACCTGGCATGCGAATCGATTGATGCCGAGTGACCGGCTGGCAAAAATTAATGTGTGTCTTCTGCTTGGGCGGTCAGTCGTTCGCGTCGCGGACTATAAACAGGAACTGAGAGAGCGTTTAGCGTGTATGCGACGCGATGAATTGATATAGGAGTCTATCATTACATCGAGTCTCGCATCAATGCGACACCATAGGCGGAGCGGATATCGATCGGGCGGTGCGAAAAATCGATATCTACGTATAGCCATCGTGGTGCGACGTCGCGTGGCGGCACAAGTATAAACTAGGGCTAGCGCCACGTCACCCGAGATGTACACCTTTTCCACGTTAAACAGGACACTCTCTTAAACCAGCTTGAAGCTTCTGGAATCAAAAATGAAAATCAGAAATGAACGTTTTTGAAATCAAAATATGCTTATTACACATTAAGCTTCTTCAAAAATTCTCCAAAAACCCTCCAGATTCTCCAAAAGAGATTCTTTAAAAAGATTAGAATAATATTTGTTTGTTTTCTGTATTTGGAATATTTAATATAAATTTTTTGGATTTTTTTGGTTTACCTACCGTGAAAATTGTATAAATTTTACCCGCTGAGTATGTTCATAGTCCGTGACGACAGCGAGTTACTCCGCGCTGAGTTTAGGCGTCGATTTTTTTCACGGGCGTTTGCTTGGTGTTAATCGATTCGCATGCTTTGCACAGGCGACGCAGTTGTGGACTGTGAACGGTCCTCAGAACTTTCTGTAGCGTAGATTACCGTAATTCGTGGTACTGTAGGTGGACTCAACGTTTTCCATCGACGACACCACTGAGCGCAGTGCTCTGCTACGTGTGATGGCCGCTCTGCCGGCTAACGGCATTCTGGAGGTGATCCATGTGAGCCGCGGAACGGTGTCCGAGACGACGAAGCTTATCAGCTACTGGATTCGGCTCGCCAGGTAGGTGTCCCGCCCTTGAAGTTACCGTATCCGAGACCTCACTGTCACGTCTTCTTCCAGGGATTCGTCTCGCGAGGTGATGCTGAAGCTCGAGGAGTGTTCCCAGGAGCGAGCCGATGCGGCCGTCGGCCGACTGCTCCGCAAAGCCCGCGATGTCACCCGGAGTGTGTGGACGAAGAGCGGCGTTCAGCTCCAGATGGACGGCGGACGACTGACCGTACTTGATAAGCGCTCGTGGTTCGACGAGCACGAATCGAGGACGTAGAAGCCCAAACCGGCCAACCAACAGCTGCTGCGCGAAGATAGTAGTTTACAGAGCTTATGCGGTCAATATTGCATGTCGTTGAGTTGTATCGTGTAGATTTAGTTTTTCCATGTACGGGTAGACACTTATGTGTCCTTATTATTAAGTGCTTTTTATGAATTGTGTTCTAAATAAAACTAATTTGAAAGAAATGTTAACAAGGTGAATCGATGAGTATCGATCAGTGTCGGTCTGCTCACCATTGGTTGGTCAAAGTACTTGCTGTAAAGCATGCACATCGATCGGCATACATGCGTGAACATCGGTATCCAGACGGCCACTTGTAGAAAAACTCAATAATATAGGTCGAAACTGATGAAGCTCTCGGTGCTGCTTCTCTATTGTGAAGCACAAGCGTGAAAATAACACCACAATCCGTCGATCTGCGGAGGTCACGATCTGGCCATCTACGGCAGGCATACCGCAGTCGGCGACCGACTCGAAACGCGCCGAAACTTCACCTATAGGGGTAGTTTGGGACTAGATCACGAAAATAACATAGACAGGTCTCAATCTGTCCACCTACGGTAGGTATACCGTAGTCGACAACGGTCTCGAAACGCGTCGAAACTTCCATGACTAATTGGGGGCGTAGGTCAAGAAAATGACAGAGGTAGGTCGCGATCTGTTGATCTGCGAAGTCGAAATCGTGAATCTCGCGTTCGGTCGTCGCGTCGAATGGCGCTCAAACTTCGCCTACGGGGCTAATTGTGGGCGTAGGCCACGAAAATGACAGTGGCAGGTCGTGATCTGTTGGATTGCGAAGTCGAAATCGTGAATCTCGCGTTCGGTCGTCGCGTCGGATGGCCAACAGATCTCGACCTGGCACTGTCATATTCGTGACCTACACCCTTAATTACCCCCGTAGGAAAGGTTTGGCCGCGATCCGCCAGCATCCCCGACGCCGGAAATGGCGACATCGAAATCGCAGATCAACAGATCGCGACCTGGCACTGTCATATTCGTGACCTACACCTTTAATTACCCCCGTAGGAAAGGTTTGGCCGCGATCCGCCAGCATCCCCGACGCCGGAAATGGCGACATCGTAACCGCAGATCAACAGATCGCGACCTGGCACTGTCATATTCGTGACCTACACCCTTAATTACCCCCGTAGGCAAGCTTTGGCCGCGATCCGCCACCATCACCGACGCCGGAAATGGCGACATCGAAATCGCAGATCAACAATCGCGACCTGGCACTGTCATATTCGTGACCTACACCCTTAATTACCCCCGTAGGAAAGGTTTGGCCGCGATCCGCCACCATCACCGACGCCGGAAATGGCGACATCGAAATCGCAGATCAACAATCGCGACCTGGCACTGTCATATTCGTGACCTACACCCTTAATTACCCCCGTAGGCAAAGTTTGGCCGCGATCCGCCACCATCACCGACGCCGGAAATGGCGACATCGAAATCGCAGATCAACAATCGCGACCTGGCACTGTCATATTCGTGACCTACACCCTTAATTACCCCCGTAGGCAAAGTTTGGCCGCGATCCGCCACCATCACCGACGCCGGAAATGGCGACATCGAAATCGCAGATCAACAGATCGCGACCTGGCACTGTCATATTCGTGACCTACACCCTTAATTACCCCCGTAGGCAAAGTTTGGCCGCGATCCGCCACCATCACCGACGCCGGAAATGGCGACATCGAAATCCCAGATCAACAGATCGCGACCTGGCACTGTCATATTCGTGACCTACACCCTTAATTACCCCCGTAGGCAAAGTTTGGCCGCGATCCGCCACCATCACCGACGCCGGAAATGGCGACATCGAAATCGCAGATCAACAATCGCGACCTGGCACTGTCATATTCGTGACCTACACCCTTAATTACCCCCGTAGGCAAAGTTTGGCCGCGATCCGCCACCATCACCGACGCCGGAAATGGCGACATCGAAATCGCAGATCAACAGATCGCGACCTGGCACTGTCATATTCGTGACGTACACCCTTAATTACCCCCGTAGGCAAGGTTTGGCCGCGATCCGCCACCATCACCGACGCCGGAAATGGCGACATCGAAATCGCAGATCAACAGATCGCGATCTGGCACTGTCATATTCGTGACCTACACCCTTAATTACCCCCGTAGGCAAAGTTTGGCCGCGATCCGCCACCATCACCGACGCCGGAAATGGCGACATCGAAATCGCAGATCAACAGATCGCGACCTGGCACTGTCATATTCGTGACCTACACCCTTAATTACCCCCGTAGGCAAAGTTTGGCCGCGATCCGCCACCATCACCGACGCCGGAAATGGCGACATCGAAATCCCAGATCAACAGATCGCGACCTGGCACTGTCATATTCGTGACGTACACCCTTAATTACCCCCGTAGGCAAGGTTTGGCCGCGATCCGCCACCATCACCGACGCCGGAAATGGCGACATCGAAATCGCAGATCAATAGATCGCGATCTGGCACTGTCATATTCGTGACCTACACCCTTAATTACCCCCGTAGGCAAAGTTTGGCCGCGATCCGCCACCATCACCGACGCCGGAAATGGCGACATCGAAATCGCAGATCAACAGATCGCGACCTGGCACTGTCATATTCGTGACCTACACCCTTAATTACCCCCGTAGGCAAAGTTTGGCCGCGATCCGCCACCATCACCGACGCCGGAAATGGCGACATCGAAATCGCAGATCAACAATCGCGACCTGGCACTGTCATATTCGTGACCTACACCCTTAATTACCCCCGTAGGCAAAGTTTGGCCGCGATCCGCCACCATCACCGACGCCGGAAATGGCGACATCGAAATCGCAGATCAACAGATCGCGACCTGGCACTGTCATATTCGTGACGTACACCCTTAATTACCCCCGTAGGCAAGGTTTGGCCGCGATCCGCCACCATCACCGACGCCGGAAATGGCGACATCGAAATCGCAGATCAACAGATCGCGACCTGGCACTGTCATATTCGTGGCCTACACCCTTAATTACCCCCGTAGGCAAAGTTTGGCCGCGATCCGCCAGCATCACCGACGCCGGAAATGGCGACATCGAAATCGCAGATCAACAGATCGCGACCTGGCACTGTCATATTCGTGACCTACACCCTTAATTACCCCCGTAGGCAAGGTTTGGCCGCGATCCGCCACCATCACCGACGCCGGAAATGGCGACATCGAAATCGCAGATCAACAGATCGCGATCTGGCACTGTCATATTCGTGACCTACACCCTTAATTACCCCCGTAGGCAAAGTTTGGCCGCGATCCGCCACCATCACCGACGCCGGAAATGGCGACATCGAAATCCCAGATCAACAGATCGCGACCTGGCACTGTCATATTCGTGACCTACACCCTTAATTACCCCCGTAGGCAAAGTTTGGCCGCGATCCGCCACCATCACCGACGCCGGAAATGGCGACATCGAAATCGCAGATCAACAGATCGCGACCTGGCACTGTCATATTCGTGACCTACACCCTTAATTACCTCCGTAGGCAAAGTTTGGCCGCGATCCGCCAGCATCACCGACGCCGGAAATGGCGACATCGTAACCGCAGATCAACAGATCGCGACCTGGCACTGTCATATTCGTGACCTACACCCTTAATTACCCCCGTAGGCAAGGTTTGGCCGCGATCCGCCACCATCACCGACGCCGGAAATGGCGACATCGAAATCGCAGATCAACAGATCGCGACCTGGCACTGTCATATTCGTGACCTACACCCCTAATTACCCCGTAGGCAAGGTTTGGCCGCGATCCGCCACCATCACCGACGCCGGAAATGGCGACATCGAAATCCCAGATCAACAGATCGCGACCTGGCACTGTCATATTCGTGACGTACACCCTTAATTACCCCCGTAGGCAAGGTTTGGCCGCGATCCGCCACCATCACCGACGCCGGAAATGGCGACATCGAAATCGCAGATCAATAGATCGCGATCTGGCACTGTCATATTCGTGACCTACACCCTTAATTACCCCCGTAGGCAAAGTTTGGCCGCGATCCGCCACCATCACCGACGCCGGAAATGGCGACATCGAAATCGCAGATCAACAGATCGCGACCTGGCACTGTCATATTCGTGACGTACACCCTTAATTACCCCCGTAGGCAAGGTTTGGCCGCGATCCGCCACCATCACCGACGCCGGAAATGGCGACATCGAAATCGCAGATCAATAGATCGCGATCTGGCACTGTCATATTCGTGACCTACACCCTTAATTACCCCCGTAGGCAAAGTTTGGCCGCGATCCGCCACCATCACCGACGCCGGAAATGGCGACATCGAAATCCCAGATCAACAGATCGCGACCTGGCACTGTCATATTCGTGACCTACACCCTTAATTACCCCCGTAGGCAAAGTTTGGCCGCGATCCGCCACCATCACCGACGCCGGAAATGGCGACATCGAAATCGCAGATCAACAATCGCGACCTGGCACTGTCATATTCGTGACCTACACCCTTAATTACCCCCGTAGGCAAAGTTTGGCCGCGATCCGCCACCATCACCGACGCCGGAAATGGCGACATCGAAATCGCAGATCAACAATCGCGACCTGGCACTGTCATATTCGTGACCTACACCCTTAATTACCCCCGTAGGCAAAGTTTGGCCGCGATCCGCCACCATCACCGACGCCGGAAATGGCGACATCGAAATCGCAGATCAACAGATCGCGACCTGGCACTGTCATATTCGTGACGTACACCCTTAATTACCCCCGTAGGCAAGGTTTGGCCGCGATCCGCCACCATCACCGACGCCGGAAATGGCGACATCGAAATCGCAGATCAACAGATCGCGATCTGGCACTGTCATATTCGTGACCTACACCCTTTTACCCCCGTAGGCAAAGTTTGGCCGCGATCCGCCACCATCACCGACGCCGGAAATGGCGACATCGAAATCGCAGATCAACAGATCGCGACCTGGCACTGTCATATTCGTGACCTACACCCTTAATTACCCCCGTAGGCAAGGTTTGGCCGCGATCCGCCACCATCACCGACGCCGGAAATGGCGACATCGAAATCGCAGATCAACAGATCGCGATCTGGCACTGTCATATTCGTGACCTACACCCTTAATTACCCCCGTAGGCAAAGTTTGGCCGCGATCCGCCACCATCACCGACGCCGGAAATGGCGACATCGAAATCCCAGATCAACAGATCGCGACCTGGCACTGTCATATTCGTGACCTACACCCTTAATTACCCTCGTAGGCAAAGTTTGGCCGCGATCCGCCACCATCACCGACGCCGGAAATGGCGACATCGAAATCGCAGATCAACAGATCGCGACCTGGCACTGTCATATTCGTGACCTACACCCTTAATTACCTCCGTAGGCAAAGTTTGGCCGCGATCCGCCAGCATCACCGACGCCGGAAATGGCGACATCGTAACCGCAGATCAACAGATCGCGACCTGGCACTGTCATATTCGTGACCTACACCCTTAATTACCCCCGTAGGCAAGGTTTGGCCGCGATCCGCCACCATCACCGACGCCGGAAATGGCGACATCGAAATCGCAGATCAACAGATCGCGACCTGGCACTGTCATATTCGTGACCTACACCCCTAATTACCCCGTAGGCAAGGTTTGGCCGCGATCCGCCACCATCACCGACGCCGGAAATGGCGACATCGAAATCCCAGATCAACAGATCGCGACCTGGCACTGTCATATTCGTGACGTACACCCTTAATTACCCCCGTAGGCAAGGTTTGGCCGCGATCCGCCACCATCACCGACGCCGGAAATGGCGACATCGAAATCGCAGATCAATAGATCGCGATCTGGCACTGTCATATTCGTGACCTACACCCTTAATTACCCCCGTAGGCAAAGTTTGGCCGCGATCCGCCACCATCACCGACGCCGGAAATGGCGACATCGAAATCGCAGATCAACAGATCGCGACCTGGCACTGTCATATTCGTGACGTACACCCTTAATTACCCCCGTAGGCAAGGTTTGGCCGCGATCCGCCACCATCACCGACGCCGGAAATGGCGACATCGAAATCGCAGATCAATAGATCGCGATCTGGCACTGTCATATTCGTGACCTACACCCTTAATTACCCCCGTAGGCAAAGTTTGGCCGCGATCCGCCACCATCACCGACGCCGGAAATGGCGACATCGAAATCCCAGATCAACAGATCGCGACCTGGCACTGTCATATTCGTGACCTACACCCTTAATTACCCCCGTAGGCAAAGTTTGGCCGCGATCCGCCACCATCACCGACGCCGGAAATGGCGACATCGAAATCGCAGATCAACAATCGCGACCTGGCACTGTCATATTCGTGACCTACACCCTTAATTACCCCCGTAGGCAAAGTTTGGCCGCGATCCGCCACCATCACCGACGCCGGAAATGGCGACATCGAAATCGCAGATCAACAATCGCGACCTGGCACTGTCATATTCGTGACCTACACCCTTAATTACCCCCGTAGGCAAAGTTTGGCCGCGATCCGCCACCATCACCGACGCCGGAAATGGCGACATCGAAATCGCAGATCAACAGATCGCGACCTGGCACTGTCATATTCGTGACGTACACCCTTAATTACCCCCGTAGGCAAGGTTTGGCCGCGATCCGCCACCATCACCGACGCCGGAAATGGCGACATCGAAATCGCAGATCAACAGATCGCGATCTGGCACTGTCATATTCGTGACCTACACCCTTTTACCCCCGTAGGCAAAGTTTGGCCGCGATCCGCCACCATCACCGACGCCGGAAATGGCGACATCGAAATCGCAGATCAACAGATCGCGACCTGGCACTGTCATATTCGTGACCTACACCCTTAATTACCCCCGTAGGCAAAGTTTGGCCGCGATCCGCCAGCATCACCGACGCCGGAAATGGCGACATCGAAATCGCAGATCAACAGATCGCGACCTGGCACTGTCATATTCGTGACCTACACCCTTAATTACCCCCGTAGGCAAGGTTTGGCCGCGATCCGCCACCATCACCGACGCCGGAAATGGCGACATCGAAATCGCAGATCAACAGATCGCGATCTGGCACTGTCATATTCGTGACCTACACCCTTAATTACCCCCGTAGGCAAAGTTTGGCCGCGATCCGCCACCATCACCGACGCCGGAAATGGCGACATCGAAATCCCAGATCAACAGATCGCGACCTGGCACTGTCATATTCGTGACCTACACCCTTAATTACCCCCGTAGGCAAAGTTTGGCCGCGATCCGCCACCATCACCGACGCCGGAAATGGCGACATCGAAATCGCAGATCAACAGATCGCGACCTGGCACTGTCATATTCGTGACCTACACCCTTAATTACCTCCGTAGGCAAAGTTTGGCCGCGATCCGCCAGCATCACCGACGCTGGAAATGGCGACATCGTAACCGCAGATCAACAGATCGCGACCTGGCACTGTCATATTCGTGACCTACACCCTTAATTACCCCCGTAGGCAAGGTTTGGCCGCGATCCGCCACCATCACCGACGCCGGAAATGGCGACATCGAAATCGCAGATCAACAGATCGCGACCTGGCACTGTCATATTCGTGACCTACACCCCTAATTACCCCGTAGGCAAAGTTTGGCCGCGATCCGCCAGCATCACCGACGCCGGAAATGGCGACATCGAAATCGCAGATCAACAGATCGCGACCTGGCACTGTCATATTCGTGACCTACACCCTTAATTACCCCCGTAGGCAAGGTTTGGCCGCGATCCGCCACCATCACCGACGCCGGAAATGGCGACATCGAAATCCCAGATCAACAGATCGCGACCTGGCACTGTCATATTCGTGACCTACACCCTTAATTACCCCCGTAGGCAAAGTTTGGCCGCGATCCGCCACCATCACCGACGCCGGAAATGGCGACATCGAAATCGCAGATCAACAGATCGCGACCTGGCACTGTCATATTCGTGACCTACACCTTTAATTACCCCCGTAGGAAAGGTTTGGCCGCGATCCGCCAGCATCCCCGACGCCGGAAATGGCGACATCGAAATCGCAGATCAACAGATCGCGACCTGGCACTGTCATATTCGTGACCTACACCCTTAATTACCCCCGTAGGCAAAGTTTGGCCGCGATCCGCCACCATCACCGACGCCGGAAATGGCGACATCGAAATCCCAGATCAACAGATCGCGACCTGGCACTGTCATATTCGTGACCTACACCCTTAATTACCCCCGTAGGCAAAGTTTGGCCGCGATCCGCCACCATCACCGACGCCGGAAATGGCGACATCGAAATCGCAGATCAACAATCGCGACCTGGCACTGTCATATTCGTGACCTACACCCTTAATTACCCCCGTAGGCAAAGTTTGGCCGCGATCCGCCACCATCACCGACGCCGGAAATGGCGACATCGAAATCGCAGATCAACAGATCGCGACCTGGCACTGTCATATTCGTGACGTACACCCTTAATTACCCCCGTAGGCAAGGTTTGGCCGCGATCCGCCACCATCACCGACGCCGGAAATGGCGACATCGAAATCGCAGATCAACAGATCGCGATCTGGCACTGTCATATTCGTGACCTACACCCTTAATTACCCCCGTAGGCAAAGTTTGGCCGCGATCCGCCACCATCACCGACGCCGGAAATGGCGACATCGAAATCGCAGATCAACAGATCGCGACCTGGCACTGTCATATTCGTGACCTACACCCTTAATTACCCCCGTAGGCAAAGTTTGGCCGCGATCCGCCACCATCACCGACGCCGGAAATGGCGACATCGAAATCCCAGATCAACAGATCGCGACCTGGCACTGTCATATTCGTGACGTACACCCTTAATTACCCCCGTAGGCAAGGTTTGGCCGCGATCCGCCACCATCACCGACGCCGGAAATGGCGACATCGAAATCGCAGATCAATAGATCGCGATCTGGCACTGTCATATTCGTGACCTACACCCTTAATTACCCCCGTAGGCAAAGTTTGGCCGCGATCCGCCACCATCACCGACGCCGGAAATGGCGACATCGAAATCCCAGATCAACAGATCGCGACCTGGCACTGTCATATTCGTGACCTACACCCTTAATTACCCCCGTAGGCAAAGTTTGGCCGCGATCCGCCACCATCACCGACGCCGGAAATGGCGACATCGAAATCGCAGATCAACAATCGCGACCTGGCACTGTCATATTCGTGACCTACACCCTTAATTACCCCCGTAGGCAAAGTTTGGCCGCGATCCGCCACCATCACCGACGCCGGAAATGGCGACATCGAAATCGCAGATCAACAGATCGCGACCTGGCACTGTCATATTCGTGACCTACACCTTTAATTACCCCCGTAGGCAAGGTTTGGCCGCGATCCGCCACCATCACCGACGCCGGAAATGGCGACATCGAAATCGCAGATCAACAGATCGCGACCTGGCACTGTCATATTCGTGGCCTACACCCTTAATTACCCCCGTAGGCAAAGTTTGGCCGCGATCCGCCAGCATCACCGACGCCGGAAATGGCGACATCGAAATCGCAGATCAACAGATCGCGACCTGGCACTGTCATATTCGTGACCTACACCCTTAATTACCCCCGTAGGCAAGGTTTGGCCGCGATCCGCCACCATCACCGACGCCGGAAATGGCGACATCGAAATCGCAGATCAACAGATCGCGATCTGGCACTGTCATATTCGTGACCTACACCCTTAATTACCCCCGTAGGCAAAGTTTGGCCGCGATCCGCCACCATCACCGACGCCGGAAATGGCGACATCGAAATCCCAGATCAACAGATCGCGACCTGGCACTGTCATATTCGTGACCTACACCCTTAATTACCCCCGTAGGCAAAGTTTGGCCGCGATCCGCCACCATCACCGACGCCGGAAATGGCGACATCGAAATCGCAGATCAACAGATCGCGACCTGGCACTGTCATATTCGTGACCTACACCCTTAATTACCTCCGTAGGCAAAGTTTGGCCGCGATCCGCCAGCATCACCGACGCCGGAAATGGCGACATCGTAACCGCAGATCAACAGATCGCGACCTGGCACTGTCATATTCGTGACCTACACCCTTAATTACCCCCGTAGGCAAGGTTTGGCCGCGATCCGCCACCATCACCGACGCCGGAAATGGCGACATCGAAATCGCAGATCAACAGATCGCGACCTGGCACTGTCATATTCGTGACCTACACCCCTAATTACCCCGTAGGCAAGGTTTGGCCGCGATCCGCCACCATCACCGACGCCGGAAATGGCGACATCGAAATCCCAGATCAACAGATCGCGACCTGGCACTGTCATATTCGTGACGTACACCCTTAATTACCCCCGTAGGCAAGGTTTGGCCGCGATCCGCCACCATCACCGACGCCGGAAATGGCGACATCGAAATCGCAGATCAATAGATCGCGATCTGGCACTGTCATATTCGTGACCTACACCCTTAATTACCCCCGTAGGCAAAGTTTGGCCGCGATCCGCCACCATCACCGACGCCGGAAATGGCGACATCGAAATCGCAGATCAACAGATCCCGACCTGGCACTGTCATATTCGTGACGTACACCCTTAATTACCCCCGTAGGCAAGGTTTGGCCGCGATCCGCCACCATCACCGACGCCGGAAATGGCGACATCGAAATCGCAGATCAACAGATCGCGACCTGGCACTGTCATATTCGTGACGTACACCCTTAATTACCCCCGTAGGCAAGGTTTGGCCGCGATCCGCCACCATCACCGACGCCGGAAATGGCGACATCGAAATCGCAGATCAACAGATCGTGACCTGGCACTGTCATATTCGTGACCTACACCCTTAATTACCCCCGTAGGCAAAGTTTGGCCGCGATCCGCCACCATCACCGACGCCGGAAATGGCGACATCGAAATCGCAGATCAACAGATCGCGACCTGGCACTGTCATATTCGTGACCTACACCCTTAATTACCCTCGTAGGCGAGGTTTGGCCGCGATCCGCCACCATCACCGACGCCGGAAATGGCGACATCGAAATCGCAGATCAACAGATCGCGACCTGGCACTGTCATATTCGTGACCTACACCCTTAATTACCCCCGTAGGCGAGGTTTGGCCGCGATCCGCCACCATCACCGACGCCGGAAATGGCGACATCGAAATCCCAGATCAACAGATCGCGACCTGGCACTGTCATATTCGTGACCTACACCCTTAATTACCCCCGTAGGCAAGGTTTGGCCGCGATCCGCCACCATCACCGACGCCGGAAATGGCGACATCGAAATCGCAGATCAACAGATCGCGACCTGGCACTGTCATATTCGTGACCTACACCCCTAATTACCCCGTAGGCAAAGTTTGGCCGCGATCCGCCAGCATCACCGACGCCGGAAATGGCGACATCGAAATCGCAGATCAACAGATCGCGACCTGGCACTGTCATATTCGTGACCTACACCCTTAATTACCCCCGTAGGCAAAGTTTGGCCGCGATCCGCCACCATCACCGACGCCGGAAATGGCGACATCGAAATCCCAGATCAACAGATCGCGACCTGGCACTGTCATATTCGTGACCTACACCCTTAATTACCCCCGTAGGCAAAGTTTGGCCGCGATCCGCCACCATCACCGACGCCGGAAATGGCGACATCGAAATCGCAGATCAACAGATCGCGACCTGGCACTGTCATATTCGTGACCTACACCCTTAATTACCTCCGTAGGCAAAGTTTGGCCGCGATCCGCCAGCATCACCGACCCTGGAAATGGCGACATCGTAACCGCAGATCAACAGATCGCGACCTGGCACTGTCATATTCGTGACCTACACCCTTAATTACCCCCGTAGGCAAGGTTTGGCCGCGATCCGCCACCATCACCGACGCCGGAAATGGCGACATCGAAATCGCAGATCAACAGATCGCGACCTGGCACTGTCATATTCGTGACCTACACCCCTAATTACCCCGTAGGCAAAGTTTGGCCGCGATCCGCCAGCATCACCGACGCCGGAAATGGCGACATCGAAATCGCAGATCAACAGATCGCGACCTGGCACTGTCATATTCGTGACCTACACCCTTAATTACCCCCGTAGGCAAGGTTTGGCCGCGATCCGCCACCATCACCGACGCCGGAAATGGCGACATCGAAATCCCAGATCAACAGATCGCGACCTGGCACTGTCATATTCGTGACCTACACCCTTAATTACCCCCGTAGGCAAAGTTTGGCCGCGATCCGCCACCATCACCGACGCCGGAAATGGCGACATCGAAATCGCAGATCAACAGATCGCGACCTGGCACTGTCATATTCGTGACCTACACCTTTAATTACCCCCGTAGGAAAGGTTTGGCCGCGATCCGCCAGCATCCCCGACGCCGGAAATGGCGACATCGAAATCGCAGATCAACAGATCGCGACCTGGCACTGTCATATTCGTGACCTACACCCTTAATTACCCCCGTAGGCAAAGTTTGGCCGCGATCCGCCACCATCACCGACGCCGGAAATGGCGACATCGAAATCCCAGATCAACAGATCGCGACCTGGCACTGTCATATTCGTGACCTACACCCTTAATTACCCCCGTAGGCAAAGTTTGGCCGCGATCCGCCACCATCACCGACGCCGGAAATGGCGACATCGAAATCGCAGATCAACAGATCGCGACCTGGCACTGTCATATTCGTGACGTACACCCTTAATTACCCCCGTAGGCAAGGTTTGGCCGCGATCCGCCACCATCACCGACGCCGGAAATGGCGACATCGAAATCGCAGATCAACAGATCGCGATCTGGCACTGTCATATTCGTGACCTACACCCTTAATTACCCCCGTAGGCAAAGTTTGGCCGCGATCCGCCACCATCACCGACGCCGGAAATGGCGACATCGAAATCGCAGATCAACAGATCGCGACCTGGCACTGTCATATTCGTGACCTACACCCTTAATTACCCCCGTAGGCAAAGTTTGGCCGCGATCCGCCACCATCACCGACGCCGGAAATGGCGACATCGAAATCCCAGATCAACAGATCGCGACCTGGCACTGTCATATTCGTGACGTACACCCTTAATTACCCCCGTAGGCAAGGTTTGGCCGCGATCCGCCACCATCACCGACGCCGGAAATGGCGACATCGAAATCGCAGATCAATAGATCGCGATCTGGCACTGTCATATTCGTGACCTACACCCTTAATTACCCCCGTAGGCAAAGTTTGGCCGCGATCCGCCACCATCACCGACGCCGGAAATGGCGACATCGAAATCCCAGATCAACAGATCGCGACCTGGCACTGTCATATTCGTGACCTACACCCTTAATTACCCCCGTAGGCAAAGTTTGGCCGCGATCCGCCACCATCACCGACGCCGGAAATGGCGACATCGAAATCGCAGATCAACAATCGCGACCTGTAACTGTCATATTCGTGACCTACACCCTTAATTACCCCCGTAGGCAAAGTTTGGCCGCGATCCGCCACCATCACCGACGCCGGAAATGGCGACATCGAAATCGCAGATCAACAGATCGCGACCTGGCACTGTCATATTCGTGACGTACACCCTTAATTACCCCCGTAGGCAAGGTTTGGCCGCGATCCGCCACCATCACCGACGCCGGAAATGGCGACATCGAAATCGCAGATCAACAGATCGCGACCTGGCACTGTCATATTCGTGGCCTACACCCTTAATTACCCCCGTAGGCAAAGTTTGGCCGCGATCCGCCAGCATCACCGACGCCGGAAATGGCGACATCGAAATCGCAGATCAACAGATCGCGACCTGGCACTGTCATATTCGTGACCTACACCCTTAATTACCCCCGTAGGCAAGGTTTGGCCGCGATCCGCCACCATCACCGACGCCGGAAATGGCGACATCGAAATCGCAGATCAACAGATCGCGATCTGGCACTGTCATATTCGTGACCTACACCCTTAATTACCCCCGTAGGCAAAGTTTGGCCGCGATCCGCCACCATCACCGACGCCGGAAATGGCGACATCGAAATCCCAGATCAACAGATCGCGACCTGGCACTGTCATATTCGTGACCTACACCCTTAATTACCCCCGTAGGCAAAGTTTGGCCGCGATCCGCCACCATCACCGACGCCGGAAATGGCGACATCGAAATCGCAGATCAACAGATCGCGACCTGGCACTGTCATATTCGTGACCTACACCCTTAATTACCTCCGTAGGCAAAGTTTGGCCGCGATCCGCCAGCATCACCGACGCCGGAAATGGCGACATCGTAACCGCAGATCAACAGATCGCGACCTGGCACTGTCATATTCGTGACCTACACCCTTAATTACCCCCGTAGGCAAGGTTTGGCCGCGATCCGCCACCATCACCGACGCCGGAAATGGCGACATCGAAATCGCAGATCAACAGATCGCGACCTGGCACTGTCATATTCGTGACCTACACCCCTAATTACCCCGTAGGCAAGGTTTGGCCGCGATCCGCCACCATCACCGACGCCGGAAATGGCGACATCGAAATCCCAGATCAACAGATCGCGACCTGGCACTGTCATATTCGTGACCTACACCCTTAATTACCCCCGTAGGCGAGGTTTGGCCGCGATCCGCCACCATCACCGACGCCGGAAATGGCGACATCGAAATCCCAGATCAACAGATCGCGACCTGGCACTGTCATATTCGTGACCTACACCCTTAATTACCCCCGTAGGCAAGGTTTGGCCGCGATCCGCCACCATCACCGACGCCGGAAATGGCGACATCGAAATCGCAGATCAACAGATCGCGATCTGGCACTGTCATATTCGTGACCTACACCCTTAATTACCCCCGTAGGCAAAGTTTGGCCGCGATCCGCCACCATCACCGACGCCGGAAATGGCGACATCGAAATCCCAGATCAACAGATCGCGACCTGGCACTGTCATATTCGTGACCTACACCCTTAATTACCCCCGTAGGCAAAGTTTGGCCGCGATCCGCCACCATCACCGACGCCGGAAATGGCGACATCGAAATCGCAGATCAACAGATCGCGACCTGGCACTGTCATATTCGTGACCTACACCCTTAATTACCTCCGTAGGCAAAGTTTGGCCGCGATCCGCCAGCATCACCGACGCCGGAAATGGCGACATCGTAACCGCAGATCAACAGATCGCGACCTGGCACTGTCATATTCGTGACCTACACCCTTAATTACCCCCGTAGGCAAGGTTTGGCCGCGATCCGCCACCATCACCGACGCCGGAAATGGCGACATCGAAATCGCAGATCAACAGATCGCGACCTGGCACTGTCATATTCGTGACCTACACCCCTAATTACCCCGTAGGCAAGGTTTGGCCGCGATCCGCCACCATCACCGACGCCGGAAATGGCGACATCGAAATCCCAGATCAACAGATCGCGACCTGGCACTGTCATATTCGTGACGTACACCCTTAATTACCCCCGTAGGCAAGGTTTGGCCGCGATCCGCCACCATCACCGACGCCGGAAATGGCGACATCGAAATCGCAGATCAACAGATCGCGACCTGGCACTGTCATATTCGTGACCTACACCCTTAATTACCCCCGTAGGCAAAGTTTGGCCGCGATCCGCCACCATCACCGACGCCGGAAATGGCGACATCGAAATCGCAGATCAACAGATCGCGACCTGGCACTGTCATATTCGTGACGTACACCCTTAATTACCCCCGTAGGCAAGGTTTGGCCGCGATCCGCCACCATCACCGACGCCGGAAATGGCGACATCGAAATCGCAGATCAATAGATCGCGATCTGGCACTGTCATATTCGTGACCTACACCCTTAATTACCCCCGTAGGCAAAGTTTGGCCGCGATCCGCCACCATCACCGACGCCGGAAATGGCGACATCGAAATCCCAGATCAACAGATCGCGACCTGGCACTGTCATATTCGTGACCTACACCCTTAATTACCCCCGTAGGCAAAGTTTGGCCGCGATCCGCCACCATCACCGACGCCGGAAATGGCGACATCGAAATCGCAGATCAACAGATCGCGACCTGGCACTGTCATATTCGTGACCTACACCCTTAATTACCTCCGTAGGCAAAGTTTGGCCGCGATCCGCCAGCATCACCGACGCCGGAAATGGCGACATCGTAACCGCAGATCAACAGATCGCGACCTGGCACTGTCATATTCGTGACCTACACCCTTAATTACCCCCGTAGGCAAGGTTTGGCCGCGATCCGCCACCATCACCGACGCCGGAAATGGCGACATCGAAATCGCAGATCAACAGATCGCGACCTGGCACTGTCATATTCGTGACCTACACCCCTAATTACCCCGTAGGCAAGGTTTGGCCGCGATCCGCCACCATCACCGACGCCGGAAATGGCGACATCGAAATCCCAGATCAACAGATCGCGACCTGGCACTGTCATATTCGTGACGTACACCCTTAATTACCCCCGTAGGCAAGGTTTGGCCGCGATCCGCCACCATCACCGACGCCGGAAATGGCGACATCGAAATCGCAGATCAATAGATCGCGATCTGGCACTGTCATATTCGTGACCTACACCCTTAATTACCCCCGTAGGCAAAGTTTGGCCGCGATCCGCCACCATCACCGACGCCGGAAATGGCGACATCGAAATCGCAGATCAACAGATCGCGACCTGGCACTGTCATATTCGTGACGTACACCCTTAATTACCCCCGTAGGCAAGGTTTGGCCGCGATCCGCCACCATCACCGACGCCGGAAATGGCGACATCGAAATCGCAGATCAATAGATCGCGATCTGGCACTGTCATATTCGTGACCTACACCCTTAATTACCCCCGTAGGCAAAGTTTGGCCGCGATCCGCCACCATCACCGACGCCGGAAATGGCGACATCGAAATCCCAGATCAACAGATCGCGACCTGGCACTGTCATATTCGTGACCTACACCCTTAATTACCCCCGTAGGCAAAGTTTGGCCGCGATCCGCCACCATCACCGACGCCGGAAATGGCGACATCGAAATCGCAGATCAACAATCGCGACCTGGCACTGTCATATTCGTGACCTACACCCTTAATTACCCCCGTAGGCAAAGTTTGGCCGCGATCCGCCACCATCACCGACGCCGGAAATGGCGACATCGAAATCGCAGATCAACAATCGCGACCTGGCACTGTCATATTCGTGACCTACACCCTTAATTACCCCCGTAGGCAAAGTTTGGCCGCGATCCGCCACCATCACCGACGCCGGAAATGGCGACATCGAAATCGCAGATCAACAGATCGCGACCTGGCACTGTCATATTCGTGACGTACACCCTTAATTACCCCCGTAGGCAAGGTTTGGCCGCGATCCGCCACCATCACCGACGCCGGAAATGGCGACATCGAAATCGCAGATCAACAGATCGCGACCTGGCACTGTCATATTCGTGACCTACACCCCTAATTACCCCCGTAGGCAAGGTTTGGCCGCGATCCGCCACCATCACCGACGCCGGAAATGGCGACATCGAAATCGCAGATCAACAGATCGCGACCTGGCACTGTCATATTCGTGACGTACACCCTTAATTACCCCCGTAGGCAAGGTTTGGCCGCGATCCGCCACCATCACCGACGCCGGAAATGGCGACATCGAAATCGCAGATCAATAGATCGCGATCTGGCACTGTCATATTCGTGACCTACACCCTTAATTACCCCCGTAGGCAAAGTTTGGCCGCGATCCGCCACCATCACCGACGCCGGAAATGGCGACATCGAAATCCCAGATCAACAGATCGCGACCTGGCACTGTCATATTCGTGACCTACACCCTTAATTACCCCCGTAGGCAAAGTTTGGCCGCGATCCGCCACCATCACCGACGCCGGAAATGGCGACATCGAAATCGCAGATCAACAATCGCGACCTGGCACTGTCATATTCGTGACCTACACCCTTAATTACCCCCGTAGGCAAAGTTTGGCCGCGATCCGCCACCATCACCGACGCCGGAAATGGCGACATCGAAATCGCAGATCAACAATCGCGACCTGGCACTGTCATATTCGTGACCTACACCCTTAATTACCCCCGTAGGCAAAGTTTGGCCGCGATCCGCCACCATCACCGACGCCGGAAATGGCGACATCGAAATCGCAGATCAACAGATCGCGACCTGGCACTGTCATATTCGTGACGTACACCCTTAATTACCCCCGTAGGCAAGGTTTGGCCGCGATCCGCCACCATCACCGACGCCGGAAATGGCGACATCGAAATCGCAGATCAACAGATCGCGATCTGGCACTGTCATATTCGTGACCTACACCCTTTTACCCCCGTAGGCAAAGTTTGGCCGCGATCCGCCACCATCACCGACGCCGGAAATGGCGACATCGAAATCGCAGATCAACAGATCGCGACCTGGCACTGTCATATTCGTGACCTACACCCTTAATTACCCCCGTAGGCAAAGTTTGGCCGCGATCCGCCAGCATCACCGACGCCGGAAATGGCGACATCGAAATCGCAGATCAACAGATCGCGACCTGGCACTGTCATATTCGTGACCTACACCCTTAATTACCCCCGTAGGCAAGGTTTGGCCGCGATCCGCCACCATCACCGACGCCGGAAATGGCGACATCGAAATCGCAGATCAACAGATCGCGATCTGGCACTGTCATATTCGTGACCTACACCCTTAATTACCCCCGTAGGCAAAGTTTGGCCGCGATCCGCCACCATCACCGACGCCGGAAATGGCGACATCGAAATCCCAGATCAACAGATCGCGACCTGGCACTGTCATATTCGTGACCTACACCCTTAATTACCCCCGTAGGCAAAGTTTGGCCGCGATCCGCCACCATCACCGACGCCGGAAATGGCGACATCGAAATCGCAGATCAACAGATCGCGACCTGGCACTGTCATATTCGTGACCTACACCCTTAATTACCTCCGTAGGCAAAGTTTGGCCGCGATCCGCCAGCATCACCGACGCCGGAAATGGCGACATCGTAACCGCAGATCAACAGATCGCGACCTGGCACTGTCATATTCGTGACCTACACCCTTAATTACCCCCGTAGGCAAGGTTTGGCCGCGATCCGCCACCATCACCGACGCCGGAAATGGCGACATCGAAATCGCAGATCAACAGATCGCGACCTGGCACTGTCATATTCGTGACCTACACCCCTAATTACCCCGTAGGCAAAGTTTGGCCGCGATCCGCCAGCATCACCGACGCCGGAAATGGCGACATCGAAATCCCAGATCAACAGATCGCGACCTGGCACTGTCATATTCGTGACCTACACCCTTAATTACCCCCGTAGGCAAAGTTTGGCCGCGATCCGCCACCATCACCGACGCCGGAAATGGCGACATCGAAATCGCAGATCAACAGATCGCGACCTGGCACTGTCATATTCGTGACCTACACCCTTAATTACCTCCGTAGGCAAAGTTTGGCCGCGATCCGCCAGCATCACCGACGCCGGAAATGGCGACATCGAAATCGCAGATCAACAGATCGCGACCTGGCACTGTCATATTCGTGACCTACACCCCTAATTACCCCGTAGGCAAAGTTTGGCCGCGATCCGCCAGCATCACCGACGCCGGAAATGGCGACATCGAAATCGCAGATCAACAGATCGCGACCTGGCACTGTCATATTCGTGACCTACACCCTTAATTACCCCCGTAGGCAAGGTTTGGCCGCGATCCGCCACCATCACCGACGCCGGAAATGGCGACATCGAAATCGCAGATCAACAGATCGCGATCTGGCACTGTCATATTCGTGACCTACACCCTTAATTACCCCCGTAGGCAAAGTTTGGCCGCGATCCGCCACCATCACCGACGCCGGAAATGGCGACATCGAAATCCCAGATCAACAGATCGCGACCTGGCACTGTCATATTCGTGACCTACACCCTTAATTACCCCCGTAGGCAAAGTTTGGCCGCGATCCGCCACCATCACCGACGCCGGAAATGGCGACATCGAAATCGCAGATCAACAGATCGCGACCTGGCACTGTCATATTCGTGACCTACACCCTTAATTACCCCCGTAGGCAAAGTTTGGCCGCGATCCGCCAGCATCACCGACGCCGGAAATGGCGACATCGAAATCGCAGATCAACAGATCGCGACCTGGCACTGTCATATTCGTGACCTACACCCTTAATTACCCCCGTAGGCAAGGTTTGGCCGCGATCCGCCACCATCACCGACGCCGGAAATGGCGACATCGAAATCGCAGATCAACAGATCGCGACCTGGCACTGTCATATTCGTGACCTACACCCTTAATTACCCCCGTAGGCAAGGTTTGGCCGCGATCCGCCACCATCACCGACGCCGGAAATGGCGACATCGAAATCGCAGATCAACAGATCGCGACCTGGCACTGTCATATTCGTGACCTACACCCTTAATTACCCCCGTAGGCAAGGTTTGGCCGCGATCCGCCACCATCACCGACGCCGGAAATGGCGACATCGAAATCGCAGATCAACAGATCGCGACCTGGCACTGTCATATTCGTGACCTACACCCTTAATTACCCCCGTAGGCAAGGTTTGGCCGCGATCCGCCACCATCACCGACGCCGGAAATGGCGACATCGAAATCGCAGATCAACAGATCGCGACCTGGCACTGTCATATTCGTGACCTACACCCTTAATTACCCCCGTAGGCAAAGTTTGGCCGCGATCTGCCACCATCACCGACGCCGGAAATGGCGACATCGAAATCGCAGATCAACAGATCGCGACCTGGCACTGTCATATTCGTGACCTACACCCTTAATTACCCCCGTAAGCAAAGTTTGGCCGCGATCCGCCAGCATCACCGACGCCGGAAATGGCGACATCGAAATCGCAGATCAACAGATCGCGACCTGGCACTGTCATATTCGTGACCTACACCCTTAATTACCCCCGTAGGCAAAGTTTGGCCGCGATCCGCCACCATCACCGACGCCGGAAATGGCGACATCGAAATCGCAGATCAACAGATCGCGACCTGGCACTGTCATATTCGTGACCTACACCCTTAATTACCCCCGTAGGCAAAGTTTGGCCGCGATCCGCCACCATCACCGACGCCGGAAATGGCGACATCGAAATCGCAGATCAACAGATCGCGACCTGGCACTGTCATATTCGTGACCTACACCCTTAATTACCCCCGTAGGCGAGGTTTGGCCGCGATCCGCCACCATCACCGACGCCGGAAATGGCGACATCGAAATCGCAGATCAACAGATCGCGACCTGGCACTGTCATATTCGTGACCTACACCCTTAATTACCCCCGTAGGCAAAGTTTGGCCGCGATCCGCCAGCATCACCGACGCCGGAAATGGCGACATCGAAATCGCAGATCAACAGATCGCGACCTGGCACTGTCATATTCGTGACCTACACCCTTAATTACCCCCATAGGCAAAGTTTGGCCGCGATCCGCCACCATCACCGACGCCGGAAATGGCGACATCGTAACCGCAGATCAACAGATCGCGACCTGGCACTGTCATATTCGTGACCTACACCCTTAATTACCCCCGTAGGCAAGGTTTGGCCGCGATCCGCCACCATCACCGACGCCGGAAATGGCGACATCGAAATCGCAGATCAACAGATCGCGACCTGGCACTGTCATATTCGTGACCTACACCCTTAATTACCCCCGTAGGCAAAGTTTGGCCGCGATCCGCCACCATCACCGACGCCGGAAATGGCGACATCGAAATCGCAGATCAACAGATCGCGGCCTGGCACTGTCATATTCGTGACCTACACCCTTAATTACCCCCGTAGGCAAAGTTTGGCCGCGATCCGCCACCATCACCGACGCCGGAAATGGCGACATCGAAATCGCAGATCAACAGATCGCGACCTGGCACTGTCATATTCGTGACCTACACCCTTAATTACCCCCGTAGGCAAAGTTTGGCCGCGATCCGCCACCATCACCGACGCCGGAAATAGCGACATCGAAATCGCAGATCAACAGATCGCGACCTGGCACTGTCGTATTCGTGACCTACACCCTTAATTACCCCCGTAGGCAAAGTTTGGCCGCGATCCGCCACCATCACCGACGCCGGAAATGGCGACATCGAAATCGCAGATCAACAGATCGCGACCTGGCACTGTCATATTCGTGACCTACACCCTTAATTACCCCCGTAGGCAAAGTTTGGCCGCGATCCGCCAGCATCACCGACGCCGGAAATGGCGACATCGAAATCGCAGATCAACAGATCGCGACCTGGCACTGTCATATTCGTGACCTACACCCTTAATTACCCCCGTAGGCAAGGTTTGGCCGCGATCCGCCACCATCACCGACGCCGGAAATGGCGACATCGAAATCGCAGATCAACAGATCGCGACCTGGCACTGTCATATTCGTGACCTACACCCTTAATTACCCCCGTAGGCAAAGTTTGGCCGCGATCCGCCACCATCACCGACGCCGGAAATGGCGACATCGAAATCGCAGATCAACAGATCGCGACCTGGCACTGTCATATTCGTGACCTACACCCTTAATTACCCCCATAGGCAAAGTTTGGCCGCGATCCGCCACCATCACCGACGCCGGAAATGGCGACATCGTAACCGCAGATCAACAGATCGCGACCTGGCACTGTCATATTCGTGACCTACACCCTTAATTACCCCCGTAGGCAAGGTTTGGCCGCGATCCGCCACCATCACCGACGCCGGAAATGGCGACATCGAAATCGCAGATCAACAGATCGCGACCTGGCACTGTCATATTCGTGACCTACACCCCTAATTACCCCCGTAGGCAAAGTTTGGCCGCGATCCGCCACCATCACCGACGCCGGAAATGGCGACATCGAAATCGCAGATCAACAGATCGCGACCTGGCACTGTCATATTCGTGACCTACACCCCTAATTACCCCCGTAGGCAAAGTTTGGCCGCGATCCGCCACCATCACCGACGCCGGAAATGGCGACATCGAAATCGCAGATCAACAGATCGCGACCTGGCACTGTCATATTCGTGACCTACACCCTTAATTACCCCCGTAGGCAAGGTTTGGCCGCGATCCGCCACCATCACCGACGTCTCGAAACGCGTCGAAACTTCCATGACTAATTGGGGGCGTAGGTCACGAAAATGACAGTGGCAGGTCGCGATCTGTTGATCTGCGAAGTCGAAATCGTGAATCTCGCGTTCGGTCGTCGCGTCGGATGGCGCTCAAACTTCGCCTACGGTGCTGATTGGGGGCGTAGGTCACGAGAATGACAGTGGCAGGTCGCGATCTGTTGATCTGCGAAGTCGAAATCGTGAATCTCGCGTTCGGTCGTCGCGTCGGATGGCGCTCAAACTTCGCCTACGGTGCTGATTGGGGCGTAGGTCACGAAAATGACAGTGGCAGGTCGCGATCTGTTGATCTGCGAAGTCGAAATCGTGAATCTCGCGTTCGGTCGTCGCGTCGGATGGCGCTCAAACTTCGCCTACGGTGCTGATTGGGGGCGTAGGTCACGAGAATGACAGTGGCAGGTCGCGATCTGTTGATCTGCGAAGTCGAAATCGTGAATCTCGCGTTCGGTCGTCGCGTCGGATGGCGCTCAAACTTGGCCTACGGGGCTAATTGGGGGCGTAGGTCACGAAAATGACAGTGGCAGGTCGCGATCTGTTGATCTCTTCTTCTTCTTCTTCTTCTTCTCCTGAGCGTTTAGTCTCGCGCAGGGTCCGCTGCTTTTGTGGTCTGTCGCCACCTCATTCTATCAAGGGCGTCATGTGGCGCAGCGCCGACTTCAGCGAGATCTCTCTTGATGACGTCCCTCCACCTTTTCCTTGGGGCTCCTCTCGGACGCTTTCCGGGTGCCTCGAAATCTAAGGCCAACCTTATGGGGTGATCCTCTGGTCTTCTGAGGACGTGTCCATACCACCTCAGGCGCTGCTCTTCAGCTGGATCGGGGCTGTCTTCATCACTGCCCTAACATCCCCGTTTGCAACCTGTCCCGACGGGTCCATCCACATGCCCACCTCAGCATCCTCATCTCCGCCGCGTGCAGTTGCCGCTCCTGCGCCTTACCCAGAGCCCAGCACTCACTGCCGTAGAGGATTGCAGGTCTCACAACTGTTCTATAGAGCTTGCCCTTGAGTGTCCTGGGGCACCTACGGTCGCAGAGGATTCCTGTGGACTCCCTCCATTTGAGCCATGCTGCATTAATCCGTCCCTTGACCGTCTGATCCACGCTTCCTTCCTCGGATAGGTCACTTCCGAGTTAGCGGAATTCTTCCACCTTCTCGATCGCTTCCCCTTGGCAGTCTATGATCGATCCAGCGCACTGCTCAGAGCTGATGAACTTCGTCTTCTTCACGTTCAGCCGTAGGCCGTTGTCTGCGAGGGCTCTCTGCCACAGCTGCACCTTCTCTTCCAGCTCCTCACGGCTGTCGGCTACTAGGGCGATATCGTCCGCGTAGAGGATGGTCCTGAGGGAGCCTTTCTCAAGGTGATTCTCTATGCAATGAAGCGTCAGCACGAAGAGAAACGGACTCAGAGCTGATCCTTGATGCACCCCCACTGTGATGTCCAGATTCTTTATCATTTCGTGTGGAGTTCGTACCGCCGCTTTCGAGCCCTCGTACATGTCCTTTATGACCGAGATGAGACGTTCCGGAACACCCCTGCCTCGAAGGGATTTCCGGAGCACGTCCCGGGTACCCTGTCGTATGCTTTCTCCAAGTCCAGGAATGCCAGGAAGCAGGGCTTTCGTTTCTCCCGATACTTCTCCATCACCTGATGAGCGATAAAGATCGCGTCTGTGGTGGACCTCTCAGGCATGAAGCCCCACTGCTCCTGTGATATGGTGACCATCTCCCTCAGCCTCGAGTCGACCAGTCGTTCGTAAACCTTCATCATATGTGAGATCAGTTTGATCCCGCGGTAATTGGAGCAGTCGGATGCGTCCCCCTTGTGCTTAAAGATAGGGACTATGATGCTGTTCCTCCAGTCATCTGGCATCTTACCCTCTATCGTGACTATGTTGAAGAACTGTGTCAGCCAATTGACTCAGCAGTTCCCAAGCACCTTCCAGGCCTCTACTGGCACCCCATCAGGGCCAGCTGCCTTTCCGAGCTTCATCTTCCCTATGGCACTGCGAACCTCTTCCTGCGTTCATGACGGGATGGGTCCTTCCGTTGGCTGTTCTTCTTGGACATCCCGACGCGGGAATTCCTCATTCAGCAGTTCCTTGAAGTACTCCTCCCATCTTTTTCTGACCTCGACCGGTTTCCGTAGTACCCTACCGTCAGCACTCTTCACAGTCTTTACTACTCGAATGTCGAGGCTAGCTCTATGGCGTGCCTTGGCCAGACGGATGGCGAACTTCTCTCCCTGTGGCTCGTCCAGCTTCTCGTATAGGGCATCCATCTCCGCGCCTTTGCCTTTGCTACCGCTGCTTTTGCCAGCCTCTTCAGCTTCCTGTAAGCTGTAAGATGCTCGGGTGCCCTTGTCTTCTGTCACTGCCTATAGGCCTCCTTCTTTTTCCTCACCGCAGCCTGCACCTCTTCATTCTAGAACCATGCAGCCTTATCTCCTCTGGTTCCTCCCTTTGTTTCGCTGAGGTTTCCTTGGCACATCGCAGGATCGTTTGGGTCACCCTCCTCCAGGTCTCGTTTACGGGCCTGTTGGATTGGGAAGACCTGCTTCGAGCACTGCTCTTCTTAGCTCGTTGCGCTCTGTGCCCCGCAACCTCCACCATCGGATTCTGGGTTCTGTCCTTACTTTCGGTTTGCTGGGTAGAGGAATGTTCAGGATCGCTATCAAGGGCCTATGCTGTGATGCGATTTCTTCTCCCGGAAGGACCTTTACATCCCGTCGGTTTTCAGGTCAGGCTTTCTCACAAGGATGTGGTCGACTTCCGTCCTTCTTCCTCCGCTAGAATAGGTCACCTTCTGGCTCTCCCTCTTCGCGAAGACGGTGCTACAGATAGCCAGGTCGCGGGGTCGGGGGATCCGTTCTGCGGAGCGTAGACGGACATGACGGTCCAGTAACCCTCCTTCGTATCCAACCGCAGAGACATGATGCGGTAGGTCGCGATCTGTTGATCTGCGAAGTCGAAGTCGTGAATCCCGCGTTCGGTCGTCGCATCGGATCGCGCTCAAACTTCGCCTACGGGGCTAATTGGGGGCGTAGATCACGAGAATAACATCGACAGGCCGCGATCTGTCGATCTACGGTAACTTCACCTATAAGGGTAGTTTGGGACGTAGATCACGAAAATAACATCGACAGGCACGATCTGTTGATCTTCAACAGACCTACCGCAGTCGGCGATCGTCCTGAAACGTGTGAGCGCTAGAGATTGCGCTACACACTCGTCTGAATTCTTGCGTTTTAAACTCGATTGATTGTGTTTCGCTTGGATGCTTGTCATAAGGTCTCCACAAAATGGCGGTATTTATTGATTCGCGCCTCTTTTAAAGTTTAAAGCTCAAAAACACATGACAGCTTAACGAAAAATGCAGGGTATCCTGAAGACACTGCAGGCACTGTCTGAAAGGCTCTAAAATTGCTGCCATTGAAGGTTTCAAAGGTGTTTGAGAACATGTTAAAGCACAGGATAACGATAATTCTGGTAAACTGATGGCGAAGACTGCGCCACGCATTCATCTACAACCGTACAATTCATACTCTATCGATTGTCGGGATCGATATAGGCATCGATTTCCCGTCGTCATCTATTAATGTTGTGGGTTTTTGTATGATATTTATCCTTTGACGTGTGAGTCTTTGCTTTTCTCGTGCTGCTTACTGTCCTAATGCTGCTGGTCAGTCACCTTATCCAAGAGCTTGGAAGTCTCAACACTTCACACTCAAAAGAATGTACTATTTATAAATATTTATTAATAATTATACACTTGAATCGACTAGAGTATACTGCACAGATGAGACTTTTGAGCGATTGGCGAGGCGGCGGTCAGCGTTGTTGAGCGGTCCTAAACTATACACAGATGATGTATCGGCGAGGGAAAACGGCAATCGAAGGCCGGGAGAGGAATCGAAGGCGGTGCTTGAGCGTGGAAATGAACCTTCTCGATGAGCAACGGCCGGCTTTGGTCGCGATCGAGCTTGTCGAACGTCGTGCGAGGCGTGGACGCTTTCGACGTGGCCGTGTGCCCGTTGCCGACCTGGAGCGTCGACGGACCGCTAGCGTCTTTGGCGGCCTTCGGCTCCCCGCTTGGTGGTCCTGAACCGAAGGAATATGAGCAACGAGGAAGTGTTGGAGGTTCAAAGGCTCTGGGAGGTCTAATTTCTTGAGAACAGCGTCAATCGGCATGTGAAATCCATGCCGATTGAAGCTGTTCCGCATAGCCATTGCAGAACTACGGGCTCCATCGTATCCATTTCCCATGAAAATGGAAGGTAGAAGTGACGTCTCCTCCGAGAAAACGCATATCCACTCCAATTTTGAAGTTTTTCTACACCTGTGAGACGTAGGACCATAAACAGAACAGCTTCAATCCCTGGAGTTATACAGTGATTCCCTCCGTCTTCTTAATCTTCAAGAACAATCTTACTAAGACCCCTTTATACTTCAGTCGCTACGCGGTATGTCATAATGAAAACTATCAATATTGATTAGTACGCGCGTCCCAATCGATAATGGTAATTGTCCATTTTCATGTCAAACTAGAGACTTTTCAAACCAAATTGGACGTTCTTCCAAGCTTTTAAAATCAAATTGAAGATCTTTGAAATCAAAACGGGCCTTTTCCAGATTAGAACAAAGACACGGTAAGAACAATTCTTTTGTTTAAGGAAGATTTAGTGTAACTTTATTTGAAAAATTTCGACTCGTGCGCCGAAATAAGTGAACACACTGATTGAAATTTAATAAAAAAAGGCTTTTATTTTAGATAAAAATAATAAATCAGATTTTGTTTTAAAACGCAGGAAATCACCACTCGTCTTGAGAATTAAAGGAAAAAATCTCCTCATGCACTCGACTAGATCGTCGCGAATTTCATTCGACTGATAGCTAGAATTCTGTCTGCGTAGTGTTGTGTTGATCGAAAAGTCGGATCTATCCTAGTCCGGGGGGCCACATAAGTCAAAAGTATTATACAAATCGACTTGATACTTACCGAGCGGCTCCTACAGAACAACATGAGACCAGAAAAGTCATGAAGAAAAAAACGAAAAAATTACATTTCTTGCAGTTGTAAGCAGGCAAGTTATGTGCCTCCTCACCATGTTAGATCCTGGTTATGACATGTCAGGCGGCGGTCAGCACGCGGCATGCCTCCATTCCGTCGCTCTTTGTCTGCCGAGACGGTTGTAAACCGCGGCGATTTTTTATTTTTTCGTTTGTTCGCTCGTTTTCGGTTTCTTTTAGGTTCCAGCTCGCTCTCTAGGAGCCGCTCGTTAAGTTTCAGTTAATTTTGTTGCCTACTTTTTAGTTATGTGGTCCCCCCGGACTAGGATAGATCCGAAAAGTCTTGCAACACTAGCACAACAATATTACAATACAATACAATATAGTACGATATGCAAAAACTCACTCCACGATATATTTCCCATCCAAGTCTAAGATCCTGCCCCATCTTTCAGGGAGCCTTTCAATTCCTTTCCGCCAGAATTCCGAGCGCTGTGAGAAGAATTCAGAAACCTCCATTTCCAGCTGACGTCGATCAACGAACTCTCACCTCAAAGATGCTGCTTCAGAGCTCTGAACAGCTGGTAGTCAGAAGGAGCGAGGCCTGGAGAGTACGGTGGATTGGGCAGAACTTCCCAGCCTCACTTCTGGAATTTCTCGCGACTCACATTTGCGACATGAGGACGCGCATTGTCGTGCAGCAGGCAGACATTTTCCTGTCTGAACGTTTTTGGCGCACGGCGTTGGTGAAGCTCTGGAGCTTGGTAGCGTAGACAGATGCTCTGCCTGTGGTCTCACTATCCAGCAACTCCCCGTAAAGCATGCCTTCTGAGTCCAGCAGAGGGACGCCCGGAGCGAGGTCGACCTTCGATAGAGATATCTCCAGCCTTGAAGCGCTGATACCAGCGGCCCACTGTGGAATAGTGAATGACTTCTTCCTTGAATGCAGCGCAGATGTTGGAGGCTGCTGTCCTTGTGGAATGGCCTTGCAGAAATTCGTAGTAGACGATAGGTCGTAGGATGCTGCGCTTATCGTTGACATTCTTGCCGTATTCCTAATCGACGAGGCCTTATATAGTATACGTGAGGAAGCTTCGAGAGTGTACTCTGACGTCACTACACAAGATCAATACTGCAGGAGCTTTAGCAATTTAACGGGCAGTAGCGTAAAGTGTTGCAAAACTTTTCGATCAACCCAATACAACAAGAACAATTATGAAAAACACACACACAATCCTCATGCCCCTGTTTCAAGTAAGCAGCATTTACGCTATCAATCAAATACAAATCGCGACAGTCCAGTCCAGTGCATGGCGCGATCTCTTTTTGAGCACTCTAAAAATGGCCCGCATTTGTACAATAAAATAATCTTTAAAATGCAACTTTTTGCAAAAATGAAATTTTTATAAAATGTCAAACAGTGTGTTCACATAGTGGTTCAGTTGAGCTGACAATTTTCAAAGAAAGTTGTGTTAAATTCTGAACACGCTGTTTGAAATTTAATTTAAAAAACTTTTGATTTCAGACAAAAAATCTAAATCAAAATTTGTTTAATCACCACTCGTCTTGTGAATTAAAAGAAGAAATCGCGCCATGCACTCGACTAGATCGTCCTTTTATTGTGGTGCGATAGACCAAGAGGCCGCCCGGTCAAGAGGCGCGATCTAGGCGGCCACCGGCTGGTATAAAAGGCCGCCGGTAGACACGGGCCCTCGTCATTGTGTCGTCATTGGCCCACGTCACCGTTGACGTCGGGTCCGCCGCTGCCAGCCGCCGTCGCCTCCAGACCCTGCCCTGCCAGCCGCCGTCGTCTCCTGACCCCGCCGCCGCCAGCCTCCGTCGTCTCCCGATCCCGCCAGCGCCAGCCTCCGTCGTCTTCAGCCCGCCAGCCGTCGTCGCCACCAGATCCTGCTCTGCCTGCCGACGCCGTCATCGCCAAGCCTGCCCGCCAGCTACGGACGACGGAGTCCACCATATCCCCTGTCCTTGTTTATTGTTGTTAAATAAATATTTTTTTAATACATTGTCGTGCACGAGAGCAGTTTCTGCTGCGGTCTGCGTATTCGGTGTCGGACTCGCTATAAAGGCCTGGTACGATCCGTACATGGGGGCCGAACAGGCCGAGTACTAGATCAGACTTAGCAGCGCTACTGCTCTCGAGCCGCGACAAGGTTCGAGTGTGAGTGGGGAGAAGGAAGAGATCGACCGAGCAGGTCTTGAGGTCGAGGCTAACAGATCACTGGGCTGTCAGAGTGAAGCCAAGGCGCAGAGATAGGCGCCAGAGCCGTGCAGAGCGAAGCCAAGGCGTAGAGATAGGCGCCACAGCTATTCAGAGCGAAGCCAAGGCACAGAAGCAAGGCACAGGAGAGCGTGCCATTAAGTACTTAGTCCAGTAGGGAGAAAAAAAGGCGCAAAGTAAGCCGCCTGTGGAAAAGACTGAGTGAAAAGGAGGTGAGGGCGCATAGTAAGTCGCCTAAGGAAATACTCAGTGAGTGAGAGTGTTAAGAGTGTGGAGTGCTAAAGTTTTGGAAGAGTCCAAATAAGTAGCATCGTGTTCCGCGTGAATTGGTCGTATTGTGTTACAATTCTCGAGCCGATTGAGTCGCTGTCATGCAGAGATCGATGGAAATTAATGAATCTCATTCCAGATTCATGGTGTTAGAGAGTGCAGAAGATCACGCGGACTCGAGAATGGAGAGAGATCCGACCACTCAGGTGAGCAATGATCCCAAGGAATTTTCAACAGTGGACGTAGCGGAAGAGTTGGAAAAAACGATAGAAGACATCAAAAAGTTACCAGGTCGGATTAATGAAGAATTAGGCGATATCAGATTGACGGGAAAATGTCGATTACAGATCGATGGGGTTTTGGCTGAGCAGACAAAGCGGGTGTGTGAAAGTTTGCAGCAGTTGAGGGCAAGTATGATAGGGTACAAGCAGTTTAGCAGAGAACTGTTTGTAGCGCTTGAGCGGAAAGGAATAGAAAGTTTGGAGGATCTGAATGACTATTTTGCAACGACAGAAAGTGATGGCGAGCTAATAGCTGATGTCTGCGACATGTTTCAGACGAACGTGCGAGACATGCGTGGTGTACTGTCAGAGGTTCGACAGCAGACGGGATGGGCGCCACGAGCGATCGAAGAAGAGAAAATGGAAACCGACAGAGATAATGGTAGGCTGCATAAGCTACTAAGAGAAAGAAATAGCACAATTAACCAAAGCGATGTTCAGACCAGGGTGGCGAACACATCGAGGCCGCGGACTGGAGCACCGTTCGGGCAGCATTGGAGGCAGCATTCGGGGATCTCGGAGGAAGCGGCCCACATGGAAAGAGGTCAGGAGTTTGTAAACTTTATGGCAATGATGCAGTCGAATGCGTGCGGGAACCCCGGAGTATTTAGGGGAAATAGATCGGAAAATTTTAATGAGTTCATTCGACGATTCGTAAGGAAGTATAGAGCAGTAATCGTGGATGATCAGACATTGCTGGATATACTTGTAGATGACCATCTTGACGGCAGGGCGAAGAGTGTTTTCGTGTCGTTACCCACTACCGTAAGGGAGCAAGGGTTCGAAGTGGTTGTTGAGGAGTTAAGGAGACTCTTGTCAAGTGACTCCACAGCGGGTCGGCTTAGAGCGCTAACGGAGTTAAGGAATTTAAGGCGACGAAAGGGTCAAAGTGTAGCAGAATTCTGTGTAGTGTTGGAAAAACTTGGACGCCAAGCTAACCCTTCATGTAGTATAGGGGACAGGTCATTGGAGTATGCGCAGATACTCTTGGATAACCTCACCGATTGGCCAGAGCACGTTCATTTGCTCAGTACGTTACATAGGGTAGACTCGAAGGAAGCGTACGAATCGGTAAAGCAGCTGGCTCTTTCGATCGAACAGGCTAAAACCATGTGGTCTACCAATGAAAATAAGCTGAGGGAGGAATGGCATAGTTGGAGAAAGAGATCAATGGGGTACCAGGAAAGACCAGTTAGCAGCGATAACGAAAGGTTAGAGAGACCGACTGCTAATAATAGTGTTACGGTAGAGCGGAATTTTAAGAAAGACCATTGTTTTAAGCCGCCAGAACGCCCGAGTTTCCGGGATGGAGGTGGTAGCAGCGGTCAAAGGAGTGGCAGTGGTAATGCTAGAGAAAATAAATCACATAGTGGCGGAAGTAATGAGCAAAGGAAGTGCTATAACTGCCATAAATTCGGACACATAGGTAAAGATTGTCCGGTTAAGAGAACTCAGGTTAACCAAATCGGCGGAAAGCGTGCATTAGGTGAAGAACGTGAAAGGATTTCAAAGGTAATCACTAGTGCGCGGAGTCTAGGGCTGAGATGTGATGAAAAAGCGATCGAAGAGACTCCACTTATCGGGAAGACTATGACAGTCTGGGCGAAATTGGTCGATATGCGAGTCCCGGCAATTCTAGATTCAGGCTCCATGATAAGCATCATACCTGTGGGATTGCTAGCTCAAGCTCAGAAGGCTGGGTATGATGTGGACAGCTTGGAGGTACTACCTAAGACATCAATGGTGCCGGTATATGATGCCTCGGGCAATCAAATGGCCTTTCTAGGAGCTGTTAAGGTGGTGGTAAAGCTAGAAGGTGGTGGAAAAGCCGATGTAGCCTTTCATATCTCGGACGAGAAAGGCAAGGAGATACTATTAGGGACCAATGCACTGGATAAACTTGGTGTGCAAGTATCTCTAACACCTGAGCAGACATCAGGACAAGAGGAAACCGCTAAAAAGGTAGTTATAACTAGACGAATCTACATCCCGCCACACGGTAAAGCTTTGCTACCAGCGCGATGTGAGGGAGGTAGAGGAGAAGAGGACTGTGTGGTTTGGCCAAGTAGAAACGGGATGGCAGCTGGGATATTCAGGATTCGAAACGAGGAAGTGGAAGTTCCCATGATAAATGACAGCGACCAAGCAGTGATCATGAGAGAAGGCGAAGAAATTGGGCAATGGGGGACAGAGAAGTGGCGAGAAGGTTGGGAGGATCTGAACCCCCTAATGATGGACAGTGGAACGCTAGATATTAGTGAGGAGGAGAGGAGACGTTTACTGCACGGGCAAGTGAGAGAGCTCGGGAGTAGACGAATTGGATGAAGATATCCAAACTGTTCTAGACGAATTTCCCAATGCATTCTCAGTGTGTGATAGAGAACTGACGGGAACTACTAGAATAGAAATGGATATCGATACGGGAGAGCACAAACCGGTTAAAATGAAGGCTAGACCAGTGCCGTTGGGGATACGGAGCAAGTTAAGGGAATTGCTAGCGGACCTAGAGAGCAGAAAAATTATTGAAAGAAGCAGTTCTGAGTGGGCGTTCCCAATAGTGCTGGTGGAAAAAAAGGATGGTAGTCTAAGATTGTGCGTGGACTACAGAGAGTTAAACAAGAGAATTAAGTTAGATTCGTATCCTTTACCCACGATAGATGCAGTCTTGCAGAGCCTATCTGGAAAGTCATATTTCTCGACGCTTGACCTCTGCAGTGGGTACTGGCAAATCCCTCTTACGGCTGAGGCACGAGAAAAATCGGCATTTACAACAACAGAGGGACTGTTTCAGTTTAGAGTCACCCCGTTCGGATTAAGTACAAGCCCACCGGTTTTCCAGAGACTCATGGACGCGGTGTTGCGTGACCTTCTAGGCTCAGAGGTGTTTTGTTACATTGATGACATAATAATTTGCACAAATACACGCCAGAGACACATCGAGCTGCTAAAAGAGGTGTGTAGGAAGCTGCAGGACGCAGGACTGAGACTCAAGGCTCAAAAATGTGTACTGATGCAACAAAGAGTGAGCTTTTTGGGTCATGTTATCGACAGGGACGGCATCCATATGGACCCAAAGAAGGTAGAGGCGATTAAGAGCTACGCGGTGCCTAAAAATGGCAAAGAACTAAGAACCTTCTTAGGGATGGCCTCGTTCTACCGCAAGTTTTGCCTCGGATTTGCGAAGGTAACAGGATGCTTGTTTTCGCTTACGTCCCCGAAATCAGGGTGGCAATGGACCTCCGAACACCAAGCAGCTTTTGAAAAAGTAAAGCAGATGATTTCGACGTCCCCGGTATTGACGCAACCAGATATAGAGATGGCTAGAAATGGGTCGAGGCCCTTTGTTATCTGTACGGATGCGTCGACAATCGGACTAGGAGCTGTCCTCTCACAGGAAGGTGATGACAAACAACTCCACCCAGTGTATTTTGCATCAAAAGGCTTAAGCAAAGCGGAGCGCCGGTATCATGTTACAGACCTAGAAGCCTTGGCAGTGGTCTTCGCAGTGAGGCGGTTCCACATGTTCATTTATGGACTGCCTACTGTCGTTCTGACAGACCACCAACCCCTCATAGCTCTATTCAACCGTATCAATGTTTCCTCTAGAGTTTTACGGTGGTCACTGGAGCTACAGAGGTATAATCTTGAGATTAAGTATGTAAAAGGCAAGACCAATGTGGTGGCAGATGCCTTGAGTAGGGGTGCGGTACAATGGACAAGCGTTGAATCCATGCGAGGAATTGATGATGCGGTAGTAAACGCAATACGCCCGCAGGAGAAAACTAAATGGATGACGGAACTTGAAAAGGATGAAGATTTTGCGCAAATTCTAGAGGCCCTGAGAACAGGCAATGATAAGGGAAAAGTTACATGGGCTGGTGCCGCGAAACCGGCGCGAGTGGCAGATTTTGTGATAGAAGAAGGAGATCTAAAAATGTATCAGGCCGACGGTAGTTTAACATTCGTGGCTCCAAAGAGTGCGCGCTATGAGATTTTTCATGAAGCCCATGCTGGAACGTTTGCTGGTCATTTCAGCGCACACAAATTGCTGAATATGCTAAAAAAGGAAGTTTTTTGGCCAACTATGACTCAGGATATTAAAAGGTGGACCAGAGAATGTCAAAGGTGCTTTGTTCAGAACCCAAGACAGAAGATGGTACCTCCCCTGAAGCCGATAGTCACAACGATGCCCTACGAGATTATAGGCGTTGATGTCCTGGAATTAGGTCTAACGACTAGTGGAAACCGTTATGCGGTTACGGTTATTGACCATTTCTCCAAATTCGCAGCGGCCTACCCAGTTCCAGACAAAACGTCTGAAACCGTAGCAAAAACGATATTCATACGTTGGATAGCAGAGGGCTGCCGCTGGCCAAGGACAATTCTGTCCGATAAAGGAGGCGAATTTGAGAATAAAGTGATGGAGGAGCTTACCAAGATAACTAAGATCAGTCATATAACCACAAAAGGTTATAATCCGCGAGAAAACGGTGTAACCGAACGTTTGAATGGGACCATTGTGGCCATGCTGAGGCGTAGTACGACAGTTCCCATGGAATGGGATGTAAGACTCCCATTTTGCATGCTCGCTTATAATATGACTCCTCATCATGCGACGGGTGAGAGCCCTTATTTTATTTTGCATGGCATAGACCCGAATTTTCCCTCGGCAGTAATTCCAAACGGAGGAGTTTCTGTGTATTCTATGGATGCGGGAATGGAGGACTATAAAGCCCAGTTACTACAGTCAGTTGCTGAAGTTCATGGACGTGTAAGAGACTATAATGAGCGCATACGTGCTAGAATGAAAATAGAGTACGATAGTCGCAATAGAGTGGATCCGAGTCAGCATCCCAAAGTAGGAGATCGCGTGTACATGTACTCTCCTAGAGAAAAAGCTAGGAACGCTCATCCAAAACTTGTATGCGAATGGGCAGGTCCGTTCCGAGTCCTAGAAACGAGTGAGAACTCGGCCGTAGTAAGTAGGATCGGTGAGAATGCAGAACCCGTAAGAGTGCAGTTTGACATGTTAAGGGTCGTACCGGGCTATATCCCAGATGACCGAATAGACACGGTGACGAGTAGAAATAAAAGGGGTAGAAAACCCAAGGTTGTGGTAAATAAAATAACGTGTTTTGGTTTCAGAGGAGCGGACATTCGCTCGAAGAAAGAGAAGGGCCACCTCGAGTTCGTCTGCCGTGATGGATGTCTCAAGGAAACGAAGCTTGGCGAGCTTAAAGGAATCCAGTTGCCGGGCGCCTTCTCAGGAAGGCCGTTCGGCACGTTATGGAACGCCTGGAGAGCAGCGTCCATATTTATCCGCACAGACATCGATACGGCATCGAAGATCAAGTTCTGGAAGGATGGAGCCGTCTGCCTTGACGAAGAAGCCTTGAAGAAGGTGCTGCGACTGGCCTACGAGAAATGCCTTGAGTGGACCGAATTCATTTGTGTTACGGAGGAAATAAAAAAGCATGAGAAAATCGATGATTTCGGGTTCGAGGCCACATATGACGCAGCGTTGAAAGGTCTAAAAAAGGAATTGGAGGAAGAGGAAAAGGCGAAAAGGGCTATCCGAGAAGGGCCCACAGCATTTGCGGCACCGCCCTGCGCAGCACTACTAGAAAAGGATGGTCCACAACGAGGAGTTGCCACCAGAGTCGCCGGGAACTTCAAACAATTGCGCGACATTTTGGACGAGTGGAGAGCATACTCAATATGGGTTATTGTGTGGCCGATGGATCTAAAATTCAGTGAGAGCAACATATGCGATGTGGTAAAGGTCTGCGACAGGCACTTTGAAGGGGGAGGCCGCATTGTCACGGCGTGGCCCCCTGTAGTGGAAAAAAGCATCGGCGCCTGGAAGAAAATGTCAGAAATCTGGCAAATGCTTGATGAGACTGTCGCGAAGCGTGCCGGAGCAGGGCAGTATTTTAGAACTGCTAGTTCAAAAATTGAGAACGGGCGAGTGTTCTGTGAAGTGGGTGCTCCGGAGTCGGCACTAGCATTTTATGGCACTGATTCCACCGTGGGATGTGCCAAAATACTGTACGAGTACATAAGGAAAAGGACTCTCGATTTGCTGCCATTGCCCGAGCTGAAGAAGACCTTTCAGCTGCCGAGGACAGCAGCTCCAGAGGGGGGCGGCATGTGGTGCGATAGACCAAGAGGCCGCCCGGTCAAGAGGCGCGATCTAGGCGGCCACCGGCTGGTATAAAAGGCCGCCGGTAGACACGGGCCCTCGTCATTGTGTCGTCATTGGCCCACGTCACCGTTGACGTCGGGTCCGCCGCTGCCAGCCGCCGTCGCCTCCAGACCCTGCCCTGCCAGCCGCCGTCGTCTCCTGACCCCGCCGCCGCCAGCCTCCGTCGTCTCCCGATCCCGCCAGCGCCAGCCTCCGTCGTCTTCAGCCCGCCAGCCGTCGTCGCCACCAGATCCTGCTCTGCCTGCCGACGCCGTCATCGCCAAGCCTGCCCGCCAGCTACGGACGACGGAGTCCACCATATCCCCTGTCCTTGTTTATTGTTGTTAAATAAATATTTTTTAATACATTGTCGTGCACGAGAGCAGTTTCTGCTGCGGTCTGCGTATTCGGTGTCGGACTCGCTATAAAGGCCTGGTACGATCCGTACATTATTCGACTGATATCATAAATTCCGTCTGCGTACACAGATGTATGGAAGCAACACAGATGGAAGCAGTACAACAAGTACAATTATGAAAACATACACATACCTTCATATCACTGTTTCGAGTAAGCTGCTATTACACTATCAATCAAATAAATATCGCGACATCTGATCGAGTGCACGGCGCGATCTTTTTTAATGCGTTGAAAATGGCTTGACAATAGAATAATCTTTAAATTGCAATTTTTTCCTGAAAAATAAAATGTTTGTAAAATTTCAAACAGTGTGCTCACCTACGGGCCTGTTCACACTCCGCGGCGAGAGCGACGGCAGCGACAGGAGCGACAAAGCAAAACATACCTATCGATTTTTCCCAGCCCCAGCTCGGCACTGGTCGATACGTATCCTTCGTCCTGTCGCTCCCGCCTCTGCCTTCGCTCCCGTCGCGAAGTATGAACAGGCTCTACTGGACTAGGTGAATTAAAAATTCTCAAAGAAAGTTATGCTAAGTTCTGAACACACTGTTTGAAATTTTTCAAAAATTTTATTTTTTGCGAAAAGTTGCGGTTTAAAGATCATTCTGTTGTGCAAATGAGGACATTTTTTATCGCACTCAAAAAGAGATCACGCCATGCACTCGACTAGATTGTCACCTAGTGGAACAGAAGAATTGGAACTTTTCAAGAGTGTTATACCAAATTCTCCTTAAACAAAAAATTATTCCAGCTGTGCTGGGAAACCTCTAGTTTAGTCTGGAAGAGGTGTCCAATTCGATTTTAAGAGGAAAGTGTTGTCCCTTTGAGAGCAGACACTCCACCGTATAGGCCAAATCGTCGAAATTTAGCTGGGCTTCAGTCACCGGTATTATCGTTCCCTAGGCTGGTGATGGACTGCGTTCGTGAGCTGCGTTTACGATGACTCAATGGATGTGAGGAGGCTGGCGAGTTGTGAAGGCACAGAATCGGAAGCTGGGCACACGACGACAGTTGCACCAGTAGCCTGAAAGTGGCAGACCTAATTTGGGATGTAAGGCTTCTCTTACATAGAAGCCTTTCTCCTGTCACTTCTTTGTGCAAATTCCATGAAGGCTGGCGGCCATTGTTTTTGCGACTTCTATAGCACCTAGGGGAAGCTTTCCATGGCAAACGTGGCAGTAGGCCGTCTGGTTTGCGTGGAGAAGTGACTCAGAAGCTGCTGGCCAAAGAGACCTAACATTGCCTAAAGGAAGGCCTAACCCGTCGATGGCATAGGCCTATCTAACCGCATCTAACAACCCATTAGCCGGCCCAACCTGTTCGCATCGACAGAGTTCAGGACTTGACGAATTGGCCGATGAGCGTTGAAAGACGATAACAGATGACCCTTGTCGGTCGACCAACTCTCCAGCCATCCGTCTTCACTCGCTGAAACATCGAAATTCGAAGTCACAGCTCGAAAACGGCTGCAAAAAACTGCTCTGACCGGAAAACGCCACGGATCCGTCGGACGACAACGACACAGCCGTCAGAGGGGCAGTGCAGACAAACGAGTGCGAAATGTCGCCGGTGCTCACGTTCCAGACGATCACCTTCAAAGACACTTGCTTGGATAATTGAAATGCGAAAAATATAGAAAAATTGGTATTGGTAGTTGCTGTGGCCTACATGAGGAGAGGGAACGTACCGCCCATCACAACCAATCAGAGCACCGACCGGAAACGCGTCAGCCAATCGCCATCTAGCTGGCTGCTAATTCATTGCGGTCTGATTAGTTTGTAGTGTTCCTTGTCACTATGTAGGCCGAATTCGCGACAAGCGCCAACAATCGGTAGCCGCGACCAAATATGGAAAAATGGGTATTAGTCGTTAATGTGGCCTACATGAAGAGAGGGAACGCGCCGCCCATCACAACCAATCAGCACCTATCAAAAGTACGTCTGGCAATCTTCCTCTAAGTGGCACACCCCTTCAATGCGATATGATTAATCTGGCATGTATCCTTCTCTAATGTAGGCAACATTAACGACAATCACCAATCATTCATAGATTTTTAAAGCACTCACTGAAGCACGCTACAGGATGTAACTGCTATATCCTTTTAAAATGGTTCTTGCAACAGACGTCCGCCCCTGTACACAGTAGACAGACGTCCGCCCCTGTAGACAGACGTTCGCCTTGGGGACAGATGTCCGCCCCTGTAGATAGATGTCCACCCCTGTAGGCAGACGTCGCCATGTAGACAGTAGACAGACGTCCGCCCCTGTAGACAGCAGACAGACGTCCGCCCCTGTACACAATAGACAGACGTCCGCCCTTGTAAACAAATGACCACCCCTGTAGGCAGACGTCGCCCTGTGACAGCAGACAGGCGTCCGCCCCTGTACACAGTAGATAGACGTCCGCACCTGTGGACAGACGTCCGCCCCTGTATACAGACGCCCGCCCCTGCTCGAAATTTAGGTAGAACAAAATTAATTTGAACCGTTAGATAGCCCATTTCAAACTGATTTTATCTCTGGGTTATGGCAATCGGACAAAAAGAGCGCGACTATCGCACCTTAAGCGCCCTTTTATGGTGGGTATTGTTGTCGTTAATGTGGCCTACATGAAGCGGAGGAAGCGCTACTCACACCAATCAGATCACCTATCGGAAGCGCGTCAGCCAACCCTCCTCTGGATGGCACGCCCTATCAATACGGAGTGATTGTTCTGGCGTATCTCTTCTTCCCATGTAGGCCACACTCACGACAAGCACCCAAAAATTATAGGCGAAGCTCGTTTGGAGTGTAGTATTTTCCAAAGAAATGACGGGCAAACTCATCTGCCCCTCGACCTGGGAGAGGAATCGAACTCAAAAAATCGATGAGCGATTTTGTCTGTGATTGGACCGGAGGCCACCCTATCTGAACCTGGTTTTGGAGTCAACCTTGCCTTCCAACCCACCTTTTTGTCGGTGGCTCCGGAGATCACAAGGCGTTCGTCGTCCGACAGAGCCACACATGTCACCGTGCCTTCGTGGCCGACAAGGACCTGAAGAGAGAGGTCTGAATGGCTGTTTGAAGCCTCGACTGAGTGAGTGACGAATACCTGAGTGAGATACCCGGAGTCGATCTGCCATAGTTTGCAGGATTGATCGCTGGATCCTAAATATAGAGTTGAACTGCCTTCTGATGCCAGTTAAGGGCACTTTAGAGCCAGATATAGTAAATGGCAATAAATAAATAAATAAATAAATAAATAAATAAATAAATAAATAAATAAATAAATAAATAAATAAATAAATAAATAAGTGATCAGATTGCTGGGGTCTAGGTCAAGCTCGTTGTTCAGAGCTTATGAGATATTTGGAAGCTTCTTGCTAGGTTTTCCGCCTATTTTAGGAAAATGAGCGACCTGCGCATACGGCATGGAGCGCCATTCGTTAGCACAAAAATCGATCTGGGTTCGATTCCACATTCAGGAAACGTCACCTGGCCAAGGTCTTGGATGAATCAAAGTCACACTTTCATTAGAGGAATGATGCCTACTAACTCAAATCGACTGGCACTCATGTGTCATTAGGTCATTGAATGAACCAAAACCAAAAGTGTGCTCCAGATTGACATGCATAGCGCAATCGGGAGAAGGCGCAAGGCTATGTAAGCCTCTCGTTCCGCCTGACCGCCATAATAGTGGCAGACAATTCCCACGAAGGTAAAGCACCGAATTCTTGATCAGGTGGCTGCAAGAAAGCAATGTGTTGCCCAAATCACCTCCACGACATCACATAAAATTTGAATGCATGGCGTATACCAAAAGAAATTGACTAACAGTTCCGCTTCTACTGTATACATCATCCTTTATGCAGTTCAAAGTGCATGAAAGCGCTGACGCGGTGCCAGAGGAGAAGCAGAAAACGTGGTTTGAGCACAGTCTAAACTCATTTCGTCGAAAATTAGGTGGGCCGGTCACTTGACACTGACACCCCGCACTCTAGATGTAGTAAAGCGTTAGTAGGACGTGATTATGAACGCCTTCAACGAGGGAGATACCATTCTATTCGCCAAGCGATCAATTAGAACCGAATGGGTCACTCTGGCACACGATAGGTATGGACGAAGACGTTGTGGGAGCCCGTTCGTGTAAATTGATGATCAAGGATGGGCTATTGATGGATGGTCGATATATACAATTTCACAACGAATTTTGAAGATTTGTTTTGAATTTCAATTTTTAAAGGTACCTGTGGCCACAAGTGTTCCCAACGCGGTGAAGCATGTGATCTCCTCATTGTGCGACAACTTGCTCTTCAGCACCGGCCCTTCCTCGGCTATCGTCCAGACCTTCATCCTTAAATACTTAAATGCTTACCAGTTTATTAAAATATGCGTTGGAAAGAGTAGAAATTAAGACTTAAGATAAGAATAACCAAAAGGGCTATATCCTTGTATATCCAATGACACTGTATCCAATGACAAAGCTGCTATATCCAATGACAAAGCTAGTTCGTTTGTCTGTTTATCCGTGTGCGCGTCCGCGCAGAATTAATGGCCGCCCTGAATGGGCCTCACAGCCGATACATACAAAGCAAACCGACCGATTAATATCGATTAGAAAGAAGATGATTGTTCCTCGATGGACTTCTCATTGTGACAAGGATGACAAAACCGAAATTGACCGACAACTATCGATCGATATTGATCCCTCTCGATCGATATTTCTCGAGCGATAGCTTCGCAAGGTGATTAGCATTTTCGATTATTGCCTAGATTCGACTGGTCGATGTAGGAACCATGCATATACGTCGAGTAGTAAACAGATTTAACAACAAAATATAAAGTAGTATCGATCGATAACAAGTTTTATCGATATTTTATTTCTAATCGATAATATTGACCGACAGCTAGCCAATACTGATAAATGTTTTATAATTTTGTCCAGAAATGATCGCCTGAGACGCCTAAGCATATAGTAGCACAAAGAAATGGAGCAATATCGATCGATCACCAATATTGATTGAGTTATCGATTTTCATTAAGAATTGACCGTTTGAGAAAAGGATGTCGCGAATTTGATCACCGCTAAGATGAGCTTTGTAGCAAATAAATAGTGTCCAAAAAAATGGTCGATCAGTTCGGATCGATATTATCGATTTTTGACCAGTACTACCCAAATTATGGAGAAGAAGGGTTGCATTCAGGTTGGAATGAGAAATCTTACTCCTTGGAGTTCTTCGGACAATGACCCACGACCAGCTTGCCACTGGACGGCGCGAAAATCGGCGGTATAACACCTGTGCTGATCATCACCTGGAAAACGCGCTGGTACGGTATATGGTCTGCAGTAAGACGCCTAGACAATCCCGACTGACCAAGCTCTCCTCGTCGCCGAAGATGTCCCACTGGCACAGCTTACCCTCCTTGTCGCAACTCAACACTCGGTAGTTGTCCAACGGGCAGATCGACACGATCTCCGACGAGTGCAACTGAAATGGAGGTCATTCCTAGGAGTGCGCCATGCTCTCGACTTTCGCCGAGATTCCTCCACAGGAGGCTCACATACACTGAATGTTCGATGTAGACCACCGTTCGAGCAGTCGAACACACTGATGCAACCGATCGCGTTGCCGCTGAGCAGAAACGACTCGTTATAGGAGAACGCCAGGCAGGACACAGGTATTCCCTTGCTCTGCGGGACCTAAAATGAAAAATCGATAAAATTTTTGAATCGATCGAAAACTGCAGGTCACGTGATACTTGTTAGCTCGTTGTGAAGCCCGAACAGCAGCAACATTTCTTGATACGGTCTGCTACACGCAAAAATCAATAAAGTAGGTCGATATTGATTGGCCGGTCGTTGGGCTCAGTTGTTATGAAGCATGCTCGGTGGGCAGCGTATACTTGCGATGCAACATCAATCCGGACAAAAATCGATAGCATCGACCGATATTGATTGATCGTTTGATACTGTTCGCAGCTGTGAGTCAAATAGACATCATATCTCTGATTATCGATAGTTTTTTTACGACTCAACCTACATGGAGTAAATTCCGTAAAGTATCCAATAATTTTGCGCGGACTCACGGCCGGAAAAATGGACAAATTGGCTCACGATTTCGAAGAAAATTAAAAACAACGCCTTGGCCTTTGAGGTCGTTCTAAATGATCAAGCGATGTTACCCGTGCAAATCAAACTGGACTGTACGGGAGGGCAACTGCGCTAACTACTGATGGCATCGACCGATATTGATTGACCGTTTGGTTGCGCGGACTCACGGCCGGACAAATGGACAGATTGGCTCACTATCGCTGCGTCAAGGGGCTCGCTGATACGATTACACAGCTGCTATTCTATAGAGACTGGTGAATCATCACGGTTTTTTATTATTCTGCAATTCGTCTGTGTGTCCAGCTACTCGTCCACGCGAAATTAATGACCGGGATTATCGATCACCGCTCTTACCACCGAACGTCTAGAGTGGGGTTCACACAAATATGCTGATCAAAAAACAAAGCCTCACAGCAAAAAAAAAACTACATTAATCATTAAATTGTCAATCATTGATCAATGCTAATCGATACTATTGATTTTTGCTCAAAAATAGACGTTTGAAGGGGAGTTTACATGTTGCCGATTGAACAAGTTCCACGTCAAGTAAGCAACATCGACCGACCAATCAATATCAATCAATAGCCAAAGAGCAGTACTGCTTATAGTTCCAAAAGCTCGTTCAGAATACGCCATGCGTTCTATTTTTATTTTTTCACAACCATTAATGGGTAGATGAACAATGCAATGCTTGGCTACCAAAGTCATTTCGCTCTTCTGTAAATCTATTCTTATTCTGCAAAAAAGATCGAGTGCTTAAAAAAGCAACAGTAGGAAATTTCAATTTTTTTAGATAATGAAGCGCACATAGCAAAAGCTTCTGGAATTTTTCGTTAATTTTAATTTTTGAACAAAATTTAAAACACATACCGTAGACAAGCACTGGCAGATGTCCAGGTCCCAGATAGCCACCACACCATCGAACGTACCACACCCGGCAATCTGGAAAGAATAGGATAATTGATTAATTAGAACAAGGTCTTCTAAAGAGATTCATCGTTACTCTACCACCTCGCCTAGGATTCCGATCTCACTGAGAAGATGACCTGCTTTATACGGTTAGAATCGCTCTTTGGAATAGTTCACTATTGCGCCATGTACTTGAAATTTCGCCTCATTTGTTTATCAGGTGGGTAGGAACCAAGATTTAAAGAGCAAGTTCATCAGAATGAAGTTCAAGAGCGGTCGCTAGGATTTGAAACGCACTTCAGAAGACGTGTGGAGGGCTTACAGCTTCAGACTTTTCTTCTAATGTTTTACATACTTAGGATTCGGGTCCCGCCCGGTGCAAGAGTTCTGATCGCAACAAGACATCGTTCTAACGTCTTCTGTGAGCGCTTTCCAGAAGGCTTTGGAAGCAATTTGTCCGTGCGTGCTTGCGTGCATCCGTCCTTGCAAAATTAATGACCAGTGAAAGAACTTTACGTCTGGATCGGTATTGCTGAGCTTCACTTAGGAAAATCTATTGAGTGGGAGTCGCACGAATACGATGACCGTAATGTAGGCCGCGCAACAAGTAAAGTAATATTACAATATTCGATTAATCAATATTGATCGATACTATCGATTTTTCACTTCTTCGTTAAAAACCTAATTTTTACATCGAATAAATCTTCTAGAAGTACACTATAAAGGCAACAAGTAGAAGACTTTCGAAAAAGCCATATTTCACTCTGTTAGTAGCTGTTGTTCAGCCGTACGCCGCGAGACTGTCGATGATTTACTAGCCAGGTTTCCGGCGCATCTGTCAGCGTCATGACGCAAACGATGACAAATTCCCGTGGCACTCCGGGGAACCCATTTTTTTTTCAAACGAAATCTGTCTTCGCCTATTCAGCGAAGAATGGCACGTCGTCTGAAGAAGGTATTCTGAAGAAATAGCCCTTCAGACCCTACCTTGTCATCGCTGCTCAGCGCAATAGCCGTCACGAAGCCCATATGGCCAGACGCCTCTGGAGCGTCGTGATCGCGCTTCTGAATATGCCACACGTCGACGCGTGGACCGCAGCCGGAGAACAGGAAGTAGTTGTCGGACGAGATCTGCAAAGGCGACAGGAATGACATATAGGCCTCTACAGTGGCCTACTGAGAAGCTGTAGCCGTGCTCCAGACGAACCTTGATGTTGAAGACGGCATACGGTAGCTGACAATCGAGCACATCGACGATTTGACCGTTGTGGATGTCGTAGCAGTAGACCTTGGACTTGGTCGCCGCGAACAGTTGACAGTCGTCTTGGGCGCAGGCCAGCGCGTTCACCTGAAACAAGAAGAATCCGATTAAAAAACGCGAATTTTTGAGGAGTCGATATGTTGCTCTAATATGAGTTTCGATCGATAATCGATTGGACTTGATTTTTAATCAAGATAAGGAACTCAAACTCGGAGCTTGTAGATAAAAGAAGAGCTTAAACTAGAAGGTATGGCGCCAAGTAAGTCTTCAGGCCAGTTGACGCAGGGCCACCGTAACCCTTGACGTAATATATGTGCTTTCGGCCGATCACGCAGGCAATGCGCTCAGAGTCACGCCAACGTTAAATTTCTGCTGTTTTCGCCTGCCATATCGCTTGCTAACCTAATAGACACTTTCAGAGGCACTAATGGACGTCGACTAGCCAAAGGTCGGAAAAAGAATGCGAGGAATTACTGTACATCTACCGTATCCCGAGATGGCACAACGCTCCAACTACGGTCTAATCAGCAGTTTGGCAACATCTAGAAAATACGAAACCCTTTAGTAACGCAGAGATTTGAGGAATCATAAAAAGCAAAAAGTCAGCTGAAGGTGACTGCTGAAAGGAAGAAAAACTGAGAAAATCTATAATGGAATTTAAGTACTTCGTCCTCTGTCTGTGCGTCTGTCGCACGTCCGCGAAGAATTCATGGCCGATGGAAAAGCATCACGAGTCAGTCGACGTTATCAATCTCTACTCAGCACTAATCCGTTGTGATGGAAATCTTACGAAGGTGTTGAACGTTGCAAACAAGTTATGCAACTGACTATCGATTGATGTTATCGATTTTTGTCCAAAACCAACAGCAGGTAAAGCAGATACGGCTACGTCTGTAAATGAGTCCACATAGAATTGATGGCCGATGGAAGATCTCCACGCCTCCAGCTGCACTCTCGATCTCTGCGCAATGTTATCTGTTTAAGATGGAAGTCGCGCGAATTTATTGATCAATGGACCACAACAGGCAGATCAATTGGGTTGGCTAATCAAGATCAATAAATGTTAGCGATTTTTCCAAGGTTGTATGTATGTATGTATGTATGTATGTATGTATGTATGTATGTATGTATGTATGTATGTATGTACAGCCTCAAAAAAATTCGCGTGACCCTCCTTAAAGCGTCGAATTTAAACGAAATCGATACTATCGATTGAGGTGGTTCACCTTTTGCGGTGATAGTCCACGAACCAACATGCTCACTTGAACTTACACCTGAAACGTCCTAATTTTTGAGAAAAATCGATAATATTCATCGATATTGATTGGCCAACCCGAGTGATCTTCCTGCTGTGTCCAGTAGCCAATATATTCTCGTGATTTCCATCTCGAATGATTAGCGTCGAGCAAAAGTCGGTAAAGTTGATTGAGATTTGAAGCTCTTCTTCCGGCTATGAATTATTTGCGGATGCGTGGAGAGACGCACCGACACTTGTTTCACCTGCTGTGTGAGTCGCTCTAGCGGCCAATATTTTCAACTAGAGCAGTCAGTTTTGGACAAAAATCGATAACGTCGGACAATATTGAGAAAAGACGGTGTATTTGTTACCAATCCGCTCCACCCACAGGTCAACACAGCAAGCAGACCACATCGGTCCACAAATCAATATCGATCGATATATCCGAGGTTGTTTTAGAATGTTTTTTAAAAGTTTTTTTGGAGCGTTTGAACGGAAAATTACTTGAATCCGATAGAAACCACAAAATGGGCTTCACAAGAGACCATATCGATCCACAAATCAATATCGATTAATATATCCGAGGTCCGGAAGAGATCGAACGATAAATATTGATTGATTTCTACGGCAAAAGCCCTAGTCAGTACAACGGATGCCTTCTGGTATGCATATAGCGATAGAAGGTGGTCTTCAGCCCCCATATGAAGCAGGACATCTCCAAGGCGTGAAATGCCTTCAATGTCTTTCTAATGTACAGCTGATGACGTGATATAGTACTGTAAGCCTTGTACAGTAATCCAGGCCTCTACGTCCAACATAGCCTTGAGAAAAAATGAACCTTACCCGTCCTTCGTGACCCATCAGCTCGTGCAGCTCCTGAGCTGTGACTGTCGAGAAGACGCGAAGAGTCTCGTCTTCACAGGCGACGACGACGAAGGCATCGTTCCTGAATTCGTTGGGGCATTAGGTCACGTCGTGGAGAGAGATTCTGAAGCGGAACTCACGACGTGATGGCGATACAGCTGACTGGAGCCATGAGGCCGCCCATGCGCGAGATGCATCTGCCCGTCTCCAGTGACCACATCTGCACGATGAAGTCTCCGGAGCCTTAAATAGACGGTATGATAGTGGTCGTGAATGTGGCCTACACAGAAGGAGGGAACGCGTCAGCCAATCGCAACCAATCGTGGCATCTATAGAACACGCGCCAGCCAATTAGGACGACGACGTCACGCTCCTTTGGATGGCACGTTGATTCGATGCGGTCTGATTAGCCTGGTGCTTCCCGCCCCGGGTGTAGGCCACATTCACGACTAGTACAGGGAGTCCTGAAGGCAGTGATTCCTGCGCTACTGAAAACGGCAGGAAGACGTACCCGTGATCAGAAACTCGTTGTTCATGGTGAGCTGCAGCGACACAACGCTTCCGGTGTGCTCCGTGAACGAGCGAAGCACCTCGCCAGTCTCGAGACTGATCACCTGAAGACTTCCCTTTCACCTTCAAATACCGTACCTTGAACGAACCACCCACCTTGGCTGAGGAGTCAGATGAACCCGTCACCAGGAACGAGTCGTCGTTGGCCAGCACACTGCAGGTGACCTTATGCGTGTGCGGTGTCAGCACCTTCAAGCACTCGCCCTAAAAAATGGCATTATTTCCTAATTTCTATTATTTTTAATATCTTCAATTTCTCTCGCATCATCAGTATTCATAATATCTCACTAATACACACGTGTGATAGTTAGATGGCTAACTCTCGCTAAATGCGTCTGTACTTGCGTACGCGCAAAATTAATGGCCGCTGGATGTTGGGCTTTCCTATGGAAACGGGACAAGCAGACATGGTTCATATGCGTCGTCATCGCGGATAAGATAGCCGCGATCAGCTAATCGGTATCGATAACGCAGCTGAACAACGCCAATCGGCCGCTCAATACCGATCAACATTATCGATTTTTGTCAAGAGGTCTCCATTTAAGGCAGAATTCACGAGAATACGTTGTCCAATAGACATGCTTCACAAAATTCGCTGACCCGACGACATACGCCCTTACTACGTGCAAGGAATACGCCTGGTAAATACGAAGTGGTCCGTTCGTCCGTCTGTTCGCGCAAAATTAATGGCCGCTGGATGTTGGATAGTGGGCTTCACTACACTGAAGCGGAACGGCCGACATGCTTCGTCTTCGCAAATGCGATAACCGCGATCTCCGAATCAATATCCGTAATGCAGCTGAACCATACCAATCGGTCGATCAATATCGATCAATATTAACGGTTTTTGTCAAGAGGTCTCCATTTAAGGCAGAAATCACGAGAAGGGGTTGTCTGATGGATATGCTTAAATACGCTGACCCGACGCCATGCGCCCTTACTAGGTCCAAGGAATACGCCTGGTAAGCACGAAGTAGTCAGACGGTCCGTCTGTCCACGCAAAATTAATGGCCGTTGGACGGTGGGCTTTACTACACTGAAGCGGAACCACCTACAAACGGCTGTTGTGCATAGTCGTCGCGGATACGTTGGCCACGATCTACGAATCAATATCGGTAGTGCGGCTAAACAGTACCAACCGGCCGATCAATATCAGTCGATATTACCGATCTTCGTCAAGAGATATCCATTTAAGGCAGAACTCACGTGAATACATTGTCCGATGAGTATGCCTCACACTAAGTACTAAACCACACATAGACTTGCTGCCGTTACCACACTAGACGTCCCAACGAACACGCCAGATGCACGTGAGGTAGTCCGTTCGTCCGTTCGCGCAAAATTAATGGCCGCTGGATGTTGAACGGAGGACTTCTCTACACTGAAGCGGAACCGACCCAGAAACGGCCGGTATGCTTCGTCGCCGCAAATACGATATCTGCGATCTCCGAATCAGTATCGGTAATGCGGCTGAACAGTACCAATCGGCCGATCAATATCAATCGACATTATCGATTTTCGTCAAGAAATGCTTATTTCAGCCAGAATTCGCGGGAATAAGTTTTCCGATGGACATGCCTCTCACTAATTACTGCACCAAGCATATTCTTGCTGTCGTTATCACACTAGAACTCCAGCGAACACGTCAGATGACCGTCACGTAGTCTTTCCTAGCGTCTATCCGCGCATAATTAATGGCCACTGAGGAGAGCCTAGACTCTAGGCCGACTGATTGCTCGCGTTTGTGCAGGAAGTTAAGAAATCATCGGGTGTTAAAGTTACTGAAGAGCTGTCAGGCAGTAAAGACAGCGTGACCCACATTTGGGTCATGCAGTCATTGTTACCCTAGACGTTCAACAAATCGCGAATTGGATTTTTCTTGTCAAAATTGTTGATCTTGAAGCTCAGCAGCCTGAATTCCATCTTGGGACAACTCGCCCTCGGTCAGGTAGCACGACGCGGAAACTCGTCCGCATCCTATTGCCAAATCGTCAACTAATTGATGTCCCTTCAGATCTTTCCAGCCCACTATGGTATCTTACACCGTAGCTCATGCTCGTTCATTTATCTCAGTAAAAACCTCGCCAAACATACAGTGATGAGGCTCCAAATCCGGGTCGACTTGTCAGCCGAGGTGCTGACGAAGAACGTGCCGCTGGTGCTGCACGACAGCGAGGTGACGTTGGCGGTGTGACCTGTAGCCATACAGCTTCAGGCACCAGCTAAAGGTCTAGACAAGACCTAAACCTACCAATGAAGGTCGTCATCAAGGACTGCGCGGCGATGTGGTACATGTAGATGACTCCGACAGCGGACTGATTGCCGGTGATAAGCACGTGCTGGTGATTGAACGTCGGCGACAGCACGGTTTGGCCGGGTTTCCAATCCTGAAGGGCAGCCGTTAGGCTGATTCTGATGTCTTAGGATGATGAAGCACCCACCTTAACCGTGAAACTCCGACACGTCTTCATCGACGGAGGTGCTATCCAGCAGGACAATGGCACGAGCAGCGGCTGGCGGGAGTAGTTGTCCACCCAGGTCATCGCCTGCTCCACCAACGTGTTGAGGAAATGGCTGTTCTCGGCTGAAAAATTCGCTCAAAAATGGCAAAAATATCAGAATTTTTCCGTTGGACAAAGCCCACCTCTTGTGTACCTAAGCCTTCCAATCACTTCCGCTGCCAACTGTTCTCGATCTCTTAGAACCGTTGGAATCGCCGGAATCAGCACTTGTTCGCAGAGGACTAAACGACAAAGAGTATTCACACTATTATTCAAAAATTAAAAAATCGAGCAAAAATTACCCTGAATATCGTGGTGGAGCACCTGCATGGCGCACTCCTCGTACATAGACAGCAGATGAACCATACAGCATGTGCGAACCGCGCCGTCAATGAACTCGAACTGACACAGCGCCATGTCCTTCAGAGCGTCCATATTACCTGAACGATAAAAAACCGTTTTTTTTTCAACAAAAAAAAAACGTTGTTTAGGGTGAATTTAAAAAAAAAGGATGTCTATATAATTTCGACAGTGGTGCATTGCTGTAGAAAACTAGCATGGAAATCCTATCATATATAAATATATACATTGATGAGTCTGTTTGTCTGCACATACGTCCGCGCGAAATTGATGGCCGCTCTAAGAGTTTCGTAGCGTGTGAGGACAATTTTGACTTCTCAGCGTTCACTGACGAATTCATAGTGTAGGCTGACAGTGTTAAGCTGTACATTCGTCTGTACTTCCATCCTCGCAAAATTGTTGGCCGTTATAAGCCTACTTGCATAATTTGATTTGTAAGCATTGATTGAGTGTTGTAGTACTGCAGTAGGATAACATTAGTATCCTACTCTACAATATACAATTAATAGGGTTAATCTTTAATCTCATCTACACAAAGGGAGGTAGTGGATCGAAGGACTTCTCAATGTAAATACATAATCAATCAATAATTCAATCAAAATCGATCGTCGTGGATATTGTGGCTACTGAATGGCAAGGTACTCAGGAATTAAACGGTAGTTGACCAAACAATGTCGATCGATATTATCAATGCCTAATCAATATTATTCGATATTATCAGTCTTTGCATTGCATTTTACCGACTGAGGTGGTAATCACAGAAATATAATGCCGGCGGAAGGCTAACCCGTCCGTTTGTCCGTCTAGTCGTCTGCGCAAAATTAGTAGTCGACCGAAGGATTTCGCTACAAATACAAATATGCTGACAGATCAACACGTCTGATGTGAGTATAATAGCCGTTCCCGGTGGGGAAAAGTACCGAGCGATCGATCAATATCAATCGATATTATCGATTTTTCAAAATTTCACAATCCTCTACCTTCTGCTCAATAGAAAATTTGAGAGTTGAATTCTATCAAGCGAGGCTATTCTAGTTGATCTAGAAAGCTGAGTTAATCCGTCCATGCGTCCGCGCCTGCGCACGTCCGCACGAGAAACAGCAACTTCAATCTATGTTATTGATATTTCCCCGTCGTGCTCCACATCAAGACGGAATCCTCGTCCCACCACAAAAATTCCGATCTATATAATACATAAATAATACATAATACATAAATTGGCTAATCAACACTGCGCAGCCATGAGAAGGAAAAACCAATAATATTGATTGAGTACGGTACGAATGGTTAATTCGAGCCTATGTGGAGACACCGGAACGCATCAGACCAGTCATGCGTGTCACTTGAGTAGGCGTGTACAGTGAGCACTCTTACTGGCTGGTGCTCGTTCTCGCCACCCCATTTAGGCCACATTAGCGACTTGTGCACCGGGTAGCTGTGAAGGCATTCAAACATTAATTTTGCGCGGACGCACGAACAGACGAACAGACCGATGGAGCAACTTTGAATGTGCACTATAAAATAGTATTTGATAGAATTAAGCCGACGCTCATCTCGTACCTGTATGAAGCAGATGAAACCATAAATTATGCAGTCGTCTTATATTACAGGTGCCATTTTCTCGCGTCATCTGCTGTGGGTACACCTAAAAAATAGGGCGTGGTTTCCTTGATTTTTTTGAATTTCTGTCAGACGCCTACCTGGTAGGAGATAGCTTTCCGTGGCGAGATGTTGTCATCGACCGGCGAAGCGCATCCGAAGTAGTCTGCAATTTCCCCGTGGGTGGTCTTTAGATCGACCAGGGTCGAGAAGTACCTGTAAGCTCAAACAGATAGCCAAGTCAGGAGCGTCTCCAGAAGGCCCTTCAGCTGTTTCAGTCTTCTACCCGCGAAAGTGGTCACTTTACCTGGCTCTGAAGATGCCCACCAGACAGGAGTGGCTGAGTCGGTAGACGATCCTCCGGTCGAGGTACATCTTCACGAGGAAGCTGCCTAAGTGAGAAGTTCCAGTTCGGGACCAATAAGGGCTTAAAGAGACGGCTTAGTGACCTACCAAGTGATTCGATGATCTGATCGAGAAGCAGCGGAGGGAAGCACGTCGAGGCGCCGAGTCTGGAGACGAGGTCCAGCTTATTGGAGAGCAGATCGAAGAGCTCGAGCCGAGTCAGGCCGTGCGTCGCCAGCACGATGAACATACAGAACGACTGCACTGACAGTGCTCCCAGCTCGGCCTCAATCCGTTCCAGACGGCCTGAAACTGCCATGAAAATGAGGTTCTGGGGACCATCGTGATACATTCCGGGCAGACAGACTGCCGAGTGGCAAATGCTGAGAAACGACATCAGTCAATAAGAGCCAACGCCAATACCGCCGACGGTTTGATCCTGACTGATCGCACCTATACGTTTCATTCCACCCGTGCTGATTAGCTGGTGCCGCCTCAGTCCGGCGTTGGCCTGCCTGCCCGTAATGTACCAGATTTCCCACCTTGGAGCCCGCCACTCATCACGCCGTTCTTCCGCTGGAGCACTTGATCGAGCAGCACCTGTCCGATCAGCACGTTGCTATCGCTGCCGGTTAGCTGAAAAGAAGGAGCGTTCAGATTGCGCCATGCACTTCACCTCCTACCTGAATGTTGAAGGACGAACCTGTTGTTTGATAGTGGACCACTGAGCACCGCTAATGTTCCTATCGATCACAGATTTCTTGAGGAATTCGACGATCTCGTCGGCCGACGGCACGTCGATGTTTAGTGTCTGCGTGACGATATACAGAGAGGATATGGATGAGACATTTGAGGCAGTCATGAATACAGCAAGTGAAGAGGGCGCCTGAAATTAGATGGAGAATTCAAGTTCATGGCGCGTAGGTTCGAATCCTGGTCAAGGTAATTTTTTTGCCAAATTCTGGTCCTGCTTCAGCCTCGACCGAGCCGTCCTGTCCTTACGTCCAGACGTTACCTCCAGCACTTTTACTTTACGTCTGAAGGCAAACGCATGCACTTGTCGCTAATGCGGCCTACATGTGAAAGTGGAGAGAGGACACATCAGACCAATCAGTGTAAATATAAGGAAAGCTAAAATTTTAAGCCAAAGCCAATCACAACCAATCAGAGTACTAACTGCGCGTATTGAGTTAGTACTCTGATTGGTTGCGATTGGCTGATGCGTTCATATAGGCCACATTAACGACATGTACCCAAAAATATCCACCTACATTTTTGAGCCGTTTTTCAACGGTGCTCATGAAAGGCCCGTATTTGAGCAAGTGAACGTCGTCCAGGAATAAATACACTTTGGTGTCCAGCGTCTCCAACATCTCGTCGAACAGCTGCAACTGCTCCTCGAATTTGAACGTCTGAAAAGAAAAATTGTTCGAATATTTCTGAAATTTTCCGCAAAATGTCGCGTAAATTTGGTACTACATAGTCGTTAATGTGGGTGCATTAGGAGGCGTGAATGTGTCAACCAATCAAGCGGCATGGACTGAGCGTGCCAATCAGCTGGAGGTGTACGGTTGACCCCTGATTGGCAGTCACACATCTGGCTTGTGCTCTGGTTGCTTGTGATTGGCTGGCGCGTTCCCCACCCCCTTCCAATGTAGGCCACAGTAGCGACTAGTATCGAATCTGGTTTTCAAACAGTATATAGAAAACCGCGCCTTGACTGCTAACAGATCCAAGTCATTTCAGTAAGTTTTTAGCTTTCTGAGGAGGGATAGGCGTCTATTCGGTATTTCCCATTGATGTCGCCTACATGGGGAAGCAGGTAGCGCCAGCCAATCAGGGACCAATCGCACACGGGCCCCCGTTTGACACACCGATTCGCTGCAGCCTGATTGGCTGGCACGTTTAATTCTCCCCACGCAGGCCATATTACCGAATAGCACCGATTTTAACTCCGAATGAATGCAAGAGAAATGAAGGAAATGCTTGACTGCTAATAGGAACAAGAATTTTTAACAAACTTTTGAATTTTTAAAAGAAGAAGATGTCTATTTTTGGAACTGGTAGTTAATTTGGCCTACACGGCAAGGACACGTCAGCCAATCAAGGTGTTCCAACATGCGCAAGCCAATCAGGGACCAATCATACACAGGTCCCCGTTTGACACGCCAATTCAGTGCAGCCTGATTGGCTGGCACGTTTAATCATCCCCATTTAGGCCACATTAACGACTAGTACCGATTTCAACTCTCAATGAATGTATGGGAAACCAAGAAAATGCTTGACTGCTAATAGGACCAAGAACTTTTAGTAAACTTTTGAGTTTTTAAAAGAAGAAGATGCCAATGTTTGGGATTGGTCGTTAATATGGCCTACATGGCAAGACCGCGTCAGCCAATTAAAGTGTTCGAACATGCCCAAACCAATCAGGTACCATTCGCACATGTCCCCCTTTGACACGCCAATTTGCTGCAGTCTGATTGGCTGGCACGTTTAATCATCCCCATGTAGGCCACATTAACGACTAGTACCGATTTCAACTCTCAATGAATGCATGGGAAACCAAAAAATGTGCTTTGAATTCTAATAAATTCAAGAACTTTTATAAACGTTTCGAACTTTAAAAGAAATAGATTGCCAATTTTGGAATTGGTCGTTAATGTGGCCTACATGGCGAGAACGCGCCAGCCAATCAAAGTGTTCGAACATGCGGCAGCCAATCGGGGCACTGACAGTGCTGACCCATCCAGGTTAACGCAACAATTCGAGGAGGCCTGATTGGCTGGCACGTTCACCCCCGCCCCTCCATCCATGTAGGCCAGATTAACGACCAGCGCCCTAATTCCAACGATTTTTTTCTACATTAGGAGGTAGACTTCTTCAAACAGGGCAGCTGCTGAATTAATCCCTTTTGGGATGTCGTGGATCTAAAGTGATGACGACTCTGGCTGGATAGGATTAATTATTGAGGAGGGATTTTATTTTTAAGGAGGTTTTTTAATGAATTAAAAAATAAACGAAAGGCTCCAATGCGCAAACCTAGCTACTAACCCAGTTCATCACCTAGGATTCAGTTTGAGGTAAACATAAATCGATTACAGAGGTCGGCTAAATCAACCTTTCTGCGGAATGCGCCATGCATTCTCCTTCTACGGGTTGTCGTAGACGCGACTTGAATGCGTATTTGGCCTACGTAAGTGCTCAGCCTTCGGATAAGTCAGGGTTTTACTCCTCCAAGACAAGTCTGGCACCAGTTCGTCGAGCGCGGAGGGGTAGGAGGCTTGGTTGGACTGGGCAGAAAATCCGAACCAAGAACATGGTGTGACGGGTGCACACGACGGCCGGCACCTCCTCCGACTGCACAACCAAGCGGTTCTAGTCCCAACTACGTACCTTGGCCCAACTATGTATTTCTTAATCTTCCAATACGCTAACTGTTTATAAATTTAGGCCTAAACACAATGAGAAGTCACTTACACTGACAACTGGCTGGGAATTTTTGCCGGTAAGTGAGCAGAGCTCGAGGTTGATCTGTCGCCAGACTTCATGAGCGAACGCGGAGGAGTAGGTGACATCAATGAACCTGAATATCAGAGAATTAGCTCCAATTTGGGCAAGAGAAAACGCCAATAATAGAACAGAAATGTTTCAATAAGTGAAGACCGCGTGGCGCAGTGCTAGGAGGCGCCAGTGTAACTGTTCCGCTTCACAATGAGGATTCATCTTCGCCGTGAAGATATAGGAACTCCTCAGTCTTCGCCAAAAATTGTATTCTGTATGCCTCTTAAGTTCTCTGAAAGCTTATGGCATCCCGGCACAGAGCAACGCACATTTCTTAGACTTTATATGAAGGAACTGATGCTCACACAAGCGCATGGGTTCAGTTCCGCTCCCGGATTAACCAGGTCTCACTATTTATATTTTTATTTGATAATTTAATTTATTTTATTTTTATATTTTGATTGGCAATTCCGGACGGAATGAAGAAAGTCTCAGGAAACTCAGTGGGATTTTATTCTGTATAGAGGAACGCAGAAATATACAACATATATGGTTCGTGGCATATATGGTTCAGTAGTACCGGGCGCCATTTCTATGAGGCTAGTGTACGATTTCCAGCCAGGACTTCGTCGCATTTGCCAGCCGTCCTTCGTTAGCATAAGGGTTTTAAATAGTTCTGAGAAGTCAATAGATTCTACCGATATTTATGTTAGCCAGCAAATCCTTTAGTCTGTGCGTCCGACCGTCCGTCCGCGTAAAATTACTTGCCGCTCGAAAGCTTTCACAGCAATTCGGTATTATTGGCTCATATTCAGTTTGATCTTTTGAAATAAACGTCACGTAAATACGATGGCTGGTTAGTGATCTTCGGAGCAAGTGAGTCGATCAGTCACATCGATTATCGAATCAATATCGTTCGATATTACCGAACTTGCCCATAAATAACCTCCTTGTAGGATTCATACCGGTAAACGACTGCCAGTAGACGTTGTTTCAAAGTAATTATCGGTACTAACAATGCGATCAATATCGATCGATATTATCGATTTTAGGGGTTGACAGATCAAATGCGTTGGGCAGAGGACAGAATTCACACTAAGTAAGCAGTTCGTGCGGCAGCTCGAAATTAATGGCCGCTGAAGAAAGAAATGCCTAGCACAGCGGAAGAGAGAGTCGACTAATGAGATTGCTATTGATTGACGACACGAAGGTGGTCGTCAGCAGGCATACCTCATTTGGCCGACTGGCCAATCAATATCGATCGACATTATCGATTTTTTGCTCACAAGTAACTTTCGAGTAGAATGCATACGAGTAACCACAGGTCAGTAGGCATGCGGCAGCTTCACAGCCCTTATCAGGATCGATTGTACAATCGATATCGATCGACATTATCGACTTAAGAGCAGTAGTTAGACCAGCCGCGAGGCTGGCGGCATGCACATGCGCAACAGGCGCAGGTCATGGTCGAATCGATTCATCAGGGTAAACCTATCTTAGACACAGTTTAAGCCATGTATTTCTAGAAGGTCCGAATTTACCTGACAATCTTCAAAGCGGTAGGCGGCACTTGTTCGTAGATGTTACACAGCGTGCGAGTTTTTCCACAGAGCTCAGGACCTTGAAGAAGAAACACTCCGCCAGCGGCTGCGGCCGTTTCGAGGATCTCCTAGAAAGGACCCCATGATTGTGGGTACTCTTGTCGTAAAACAAAACTGTAGTAGTCGTTAATTTGGCCTACATGAGGAGGAGATTAGTATACGTTAGTCGTCACAACCAATCAGAGCACCGACCGAACATATGCCAGCCAATCAGGGAAGTGATGATGCAGGTACATTTGGCTGACATGCCTATTCCATGCGGCCTCGTTGGCTTTCCTCATGTAGGCCATATTCACGACTAGTGTTCGAGCAACACATGACGCTCTGGGGCCACACCCTTACCTTTAGCTTCAAATCGAGCGCATCACGGGGATGCCACGGCTTCTTCAGAAGCTCCTTGAGGTACCCTAGAAAAAGGCCCATTATTCAACTTCATAGAAGAACCAGAGCCATGTAGATGACTTACGAAGATGCGTGTCGGCCTCCTCTGTAGCGATCTCCATCGGCGTACACCACCCTGTTGGAACATTCGGGTGCAGAAGGACCAGATGAGCTTTGAGGCGGTCCAGAATCTGAAGATGATGAGCCATCCATGAACCCTTCTTCCTCCTCCAAAGGAAGGCCGTCCAGACGTACCTGTCGCAGCAACGTATCCCTGTACTTGTCGGCTTCTCGCGAAGTGAAGAACGCGCCGATGTCGCCGTTCTCCGGAGTGAAGATGTGCGAGAAGACCAGCTTACTGTCGACATTCTCGGAGATGTCGTTCTTGAGAGCAGCGATGCTAGCGGCCGCTTCGGCTTCCTTCTCGCAGTACGTCGAGTTGATACCCGTATCCGGGCGAACGCCTATGAACAAGAAAGAAGTTGTGCTGAGGGTCCACAGCATTCTTATGTTACAGACGCGCAGAAGTTCTTCAGAATTCACCGTCAAACTTCCTCAGCACCACCGTGCATCGAGAATTACGCTCCAAGGCCACCGCAGCCAGCTTGTGCAGCGGTGACCAGAAGTAGCGTTGCTGTCGGGCCGCATTCACCTCGTTGTCTCCGTACGCCTGGAAAATGATGAGCTTTCGGAATAGTCAGCTGGTTTAGTTGCAGTCTGTTGGGCCTATAAAGGGCCTAAGTTTATGGCCTAACGGGCCTACAGCTGGTAACGAGCTAACGGTCACAATCCTCAAGGAAAAGAGGAAGAAGGGAAGAAGGAGAAGAAGACGAAGAGAATTAAATGAAAACCCACGACTTTGGCTCCCTTCTGGACAACTTTCGCCAGCTGAGTTCGTCGTTTGGCGTCTTCGAGCTGAATATTCAATCGATACTCATCCTTCGGACTACTTCTATCCAGCACATAGTGCTGATCGAGAAGTTTCAGATCTGAAAACGAGAGGAATTAGTTCAGAGAACCCCAGGGCTATCCCCTCCAGCTTTAAAACAGCCAAATTCTTGTCTCGAAAAGCCACGACATTCCACCATTCCACCAAAATTCATACAAACCAAATAATCTGCCAGTCCGTCCATGCGCTTAAAATTATTTGCCGCTCAAAAGCCTCCACAACGATTCACTCCACATTATTGGTTTCTGTTCCTAATTTCGCTTTTGTTCCTAACTATAGACATTTTTCTTGTTATTAATGGTTGCAGATCATATAGATCACCGGAAAGTTCTCCTAGAAATCAGTAATCAATCAATATGAATCAATACAAATCAATAATTGATAAGACTATTTGATCGAAAAAGTTCTGTTTGCTGTACATTTCTGTCCATCGGCTATCCCATTAGAGTGATCCCCGCCTCAAATGCTTATCTCTGCGTAAAAAACCATAGCATCGATCGATATTGATTGACTGATCGATGCTTTTCATGTGCATGAAGCACTGACAGCAACAAACAAGATTTGCCTGCTTCCATTTTTTTGGAAAAGTGCCTACAGAACGAATCAATATAACTTAATTATCCACAAGATAGTAAATTAATCAGTGTGTCACCACTTCAAAAATTATGTTTCCTGAAAAATGAATAACACTGATCAATACTGATTATCACTTATTGTTTATTCTGCCTTATATTCGCGTGACGCTCACGTCAACCGTTCAACACTGAGCAGAACTCAGTTGTACCACTTGTAAAAGCCCTCCGCCAACTACTTATTTTGAACGGACGCACGGGTGGACGCACAAACAATTTAGCTCTTTACATAGAGTAGGATCTATATGACCGTAATGAGCCATACGTGGATCAGAGACTATGGGCTAGGAAACGAAGTCTACAGCGATTTCGTTGGTTGAAGACTTTTTTTATGAATAATGTATAATATGTATTTATGCATAAGTGGCTATGAAGTGCTACTCAACACAAATTTTCATAATATCGATTAATAATAATAATATTAATAATATGACGGTACTGATTAATTGTTATAAACGGAAACGGAAAACAAAAAATTGGCGATTTACTCTGCTATACATATTTATCGTACTAAGTATAGTAAGGTCCGCCTTCAGCGGTCATTAATTTTGCGCGTACTGACATACTGCCTACTTCTTGTGGATTCTAATGAAGCCGTCTAGAATAACCGTGTGACAATCATTTCACACGAACAACTCCAGAAAAATCGATAATATCGATCGATACTGATTAGTAAATCGATACCATCTTGGCTTAGGCATGTCTACCAACAACGTATCATATTCGCCCACCTCAAAAGTTAACCCTGAGCGCGAATTAATAATATCGTCAAAATGGCTACGAAACGAATCTATCGACCTAATAATTCTAATTTTGCGCGAACGCACGAACAGACAGACGAACAGGTTCTTCAGGCTTTTCTTGTCGTATTTTCTCACAATTAGTCGCTTATTTAGTCATACGGACAATTCTAGAAAAATCGGTAATATAGATCGATATTGATCAGCAACTCGATGCCGTCTAGTCTTAGCAATGCCTACCCACTGCGTGTCGTACTCGCCTACCTCTAAGGTTAACCTTGGGTATGAATTGCATAATGTTACCGTCAGAAAGGAAGATATCGACCAATTATTTTGCGCGTATGCACGGACAGACAGACGGACTGACGGACTAGCCGTTACTTTAGAACTTTTTTGCCGCGTTCTTCCATGCATGAGCCGAAAGTTCACAATGCCGTCGTTTATGACACAAGGCCTGCTTACCAGCTCCCTTTTCGAAAATCGCCGCTCGAATCGTCTCGAACTCGTCCTTTGGAATCCGTAGGGGCGCCTCCGTCGAGCCGTACTTATCGCCCAGCAGACACTGAAACATGAAGTACCGTCCTTCTGCTGCCGAATACGCCCGTCTTGTCGCGAATTAAATGGCCATAAATCGCCTGACACCCACAATCAGCCAGCTGTTCTCGTCCAGCACGCCGTCGAGCACCCGGTCGACCATCTCCTCGCTCAGCTGACCACGTTCGCTCAGCGGATCGATCCACTCGATATCGAAACCGGCATTGAACGCGTAGCTCTGCAGTTCCGGCAGCACGTCCATCCACAGCAACTGACGCTCCAGCGAGAACTCTGAAACGGTCGACAATCAGGAGTGCGCCGTGCTCGCATGGCAGTGACTGTTTCTGCCGAGGCGATTGGAAGTAGTTTGAACGTCTACATAACCAAGTATCTGAGGCACTGGGATACGCCGTGCATCCCACCCCCACATACCATCGCTGTCGCCGTAGATCACGTAGATCTTGGTGCTAAGCGGTGGTACTGCGGTCGATGCTGCGTCTGCCTCCGGCGGCTGTATGGTCTTCCTCCGGACGCTTCCACGACGAAACATCTCAGGCGGCGGACGACGACATCTGACGGCTCATTCAACTGTAAGGTAGATCACTTGAAAAATAAGAAACTTGAAAAGAAAAACTGAGACGAAACGCGAACCGCGAGCAAAAAGAGCCGAAAAAATTGGCGAAAAATTCATGGAACTAATGACTTCAGCTACAACGCAGCTCTACCGATGCCTGCAGTGGTGAACAAGCCCACCGCCTACTAATCGATGTCGCTTCATAAAAAAGGAGGTTTCGAAAGAATTGCTGACGGAGAGACGATGAATTAAACCGGTGCCAATCAGCTGTAGACCTTGTCTTGTGACCCGAACGGCTGTGTTTCATAGAGAACCGGTAGGCGGTGACGTTCAGGCCAGATGTACCAAGCATTTTGAGCCATCTGGTGTCTTTCTTCAGATCAGCTAGTGTGGGCAGACTCGATAGACAGGCATAAGCTAGCACTTCTCTAGAACCTATAGTTGATTCTACGAATTGGAAGAATATGGCTATAGATCAGGGTAGCTTAGTACCTACTCGAGTTCTAAAATTCACAAATAACCCTCCCAACTAGAAAAGTATGGCTGGCTATGGTCAAAGCAAGGTAAAAGTGGAGATTCAGAGCAGAGGAACGGGGAGACACAAGTACACAAGACACTAGTAGGCAAGAAAATCGGGAGAATTTGTTTCGGATTCGATGTTATGGGCAATTATGAAGAGCTTCAACTAAAATGTTGGCCGATATGGAAATGATGGTATGATGGTTGCATGTTATGAATGAATGGTATGATGACTGCAAAAAATTATCACGAAGAAAGGACAATGCATGGCGCAATCCAAAAAATCAGTAAGGATAGATTTTTAGCTTTTCCCCTAAGACATAGGTGCCGTTTTCCAGCCTCGTAGAGCTAATAATGCAAGTATGAAGGAAAGGCAACCACAAACAATTTGACTGGAATGCGCCGCGCTCCCTACTTCCACGTGATATCGGAGAAGCATTTAATTGCTAAAATTCCATGTTGTGAAACGAATAGCTCAAACTGCCAAGCAAACCCCCAAACAACTACGCAATAACTAAAGGGGAATAAAGGAAGAACTCTCTGCTCTTTTATGCTCGTCGACTAAGCACTGTGAACTCAAACTGCCTTTAAAGCATCCTCAGGTAAAGTGCGCAGCCGCACCCCACCCAGGATTGATTAACGCCGCTATTTATCCTTCATCTTCCACATAAGGATAAAGGATAAAGGACGGCGTAGCTCAATCCCTTCTGGGATGCGCCAGCGCATTCTACTTCTACGGGATGTCGTGTAGGCGACATGAATGCGTATTTGGCCATACAATGACTTGCGGTGACCAGCCGATGGACAAGTCAGCGCTTTATCCTTCCCAGACAAGTCTGGTACCAATTCACCGACCCCGGAGGGATGGAAGGCTTGGTTGGCTTGGGCGGGAAATCCGAACCAGGAACCTGGTATCGGGTGCACGCGGCAGTCGCGCCTCCTCCGACTGTGTTAGACGCGCCCATCTTCCACATAAAGACCTATCAATTATTATTGATTTTTATTGACTTTTCGTGAGTCCAGCGAGCGACTTAATGCTGAGTCACTTCAGTGCAAGACACAGCTCGATGACACCCACACAACGACCATTTATTTTGCGAGGACTCACGTAGAGACGATCGTAATAAATGCAGTAGCCATAATAGGATTCCAAATGATGATTAGAGGCGCTGCATTAATGAATCCAGAAGTCTCTCTTTCAACAAATCCGGCATTTTTGGCCGACTTTTTTCTTTCATCCTCCATCTAATGATCTATCAATCAATATTGATTTTTATGGACATTCTGTGAGCCCTAGCGAACAGCGTCGTGTGGCCTCAGTTCAAACGGTCATCTCAAGGCACTAGTTCTGATTTTTTTATTTTCACAAATTTTTTTCTACTAATTCTGCGAGGACGTACGTAGAGACGGACATCATGAAACTTCGATCAAAGGTAATATTCCAGACGATGATTAGAGGGCTGAAATAAAAAGTGATGAGACCAGCCGTTCGACACCTAGGCCGATCTCTTTCTTCTATTTTTCATCTGACGGTCCTCAATCATAGCTGATTTTTACTGCTTTTTTATTTCTATTTGATTTTATTTTAATTTTTCCTATTTTTAACGATTTGCCGTAATTTCTAACGTGCAACACCCTTTTTGTGTCAGCTCAAATGATCATTTTAAGACGGAGTGCGATGTCCCTCCTCCAGCGGCCATTTATTTCGCGGAGATGCATAGACAGACATAATGAATATTTCGACTTTATGAATTCAAATGGTGAATAGAGAGGCTGCATTAATAAAAGCCCAAAAATCTGTTCTAACCAGCTCTCTGAGTAAGAGTTACTTAACCCAACTGGAGAGGGTATAGTATTCCTGCGTTGGGTATTTCAGACGATATTTTATTTCCACGTCAAATTTGACACTTTTCAAAGCAACGTGGACACCCTAAGCTAGCCTTTAGACTTTTGAAATTAAAGCGAGCTCTTCCAATTCGTAATGACATTCAGGTAGGTTCACTTGCAGACTCAATAAGATGGTTAAAATAACTTTTTGATGAAGGAAAATTTGGTATAACATTTTTTGAAACTTTTAGTTTACCTGTCTCAGTAAGTGTGAAAATCTTACAAAATTTTTATTTTCAGAAAAAAATCAATTAAAAATTGTCTGAAAGCACAGTAAACAAGCAAACATACAGCGCCTTTAAAGATCAGGTCGCGCCATGTACTCAAAATGTTCGCTGCGACTTTTATTTAGTTGATACTATAAATGCTGTTTAGATGAAGCAAAATAAAAATGAGGATATAAGTGGTCCTTACAGTTGGTTTTGTTGTATCGTTAACAGGTGTCAAACCCCATACAAACAGAAATTCGGCTATCGATTGAATAAAAATCGCAGCGGCTTGGGAGAGGGCGTGGTGCAATCTTTTTTTTTTGACACCAAAAAATTGCCGCATTCCTGGTCTTTAAAATGAGCTTTAAACCATTATTGTCACTCAAAAGATAATTTTTAATAAAATTTCAAACAATATGTTCACTTATTGGGTAGATAAATTTAAACTTCAACCAATATACTTTACAGTTGTTTTTTGTTATTCCCAGAATACATTTATTTTATTTTAGAATTTTATAAAAATTCAACCAGTACGCTAAAGCTCAACACTACAGTAAACAAGTGGACGCTAACTTTTTTCTTGAACAAAAAAATTATTCTAACCTTTTTTAATTTTAATTCAATTCTAATGTACAAGAAGCTCATTTCAAATTGGAATAGGTTGCTTTGGTTTGAAAAGTCTTAGGATTAGGCATAGAAGAGAGTCCAATTTGATTCGAAAAGTGTCCAGTTCGACGTGAAAATGGTATATCTGTAGGCGACTCCTTTCATGTTCAGACGTCTGAATACATCTAGCTTCTCTTCAAGGCCCTCGCTCTCTGATACAGGTCAGAAGAAGCTGAGAAGATCGGTGTAGAAGAACCAGGAAAGTCGAGAAGATGACTGCATCACCGATGTCACTCACGTAGCTCACTTGGCATCTAAAGACATACGTTTCTCCCTCCGCTTAGGCGGAAGAGCCTAGACGAGGCCTTTCAGCCCTAAAGGCCTCACTCCGCTTCAGCTACACACGTCACTCGGCCCGAATCCATGCTCACCAGGAGTGGCAGGTTGTCGCCGAGTCTTACACCCCGTCGGCCCTCGTAACCGGCAGCCAGCCAGCCGAGCTCGGCCTCCTCCATCCGGCAGCAGCAGCAGCAGCAGCAGCAGCCGACCGACCGACCGACCGACCAACCCCCTCAGGCACCCCTCTTCACGACGACGGACGCCTGTCTCAGCCCCGACTCTGCACCTTGACGGACGGAGTGTGTGGTGGTGGTTGGTGGTGGCACTGCGAACGATGCTGGCCGGCGACGTTGTCCGTCGCGTCGGCACCGCGATCTCCGACGCCTTCTGGGTCGTATTCTACTTCTTCTACTACCTTGTCGCGTGAGTCTTCGTTACTTTCTTCTGATTTACTGACCCAGTAGGCTGGAATCCCTCGCTGTAATGTGTGACGTAATGATGTTCTACTAGAGAGCTGCATGAATCGAGAACAACACTGGCGCTCGAAAAACCACTGCATGGCTCGCGCAATGAGTGTAATCCAGACGAGAATAACTTCGACTGCTTGTCCGTTCGTTCGATACCAAACAAACGTGCAAAAGGGACATAGATTCTCAAGAAATTGAAGGAAATTGGGGAAGAAATGAGGTCTTTGGGCCCAAACAGCGCACCGAATCAGCGGACCCCTCAAATCCCTGATTCAGGGAGCTGTTGCTCCCATTTAAAGGCTCATAGAAAAGTCAGCGATCTTCGATGGGTCAGCGTTCCGAGCATGTCGCGAATTTGGGCAGCATTGGGAATCGGAACGCCTCTGCCAATCGTAGCCAACGAGGGAGCGGACGAACACACGCCAACCACAGTACTACTTGGCATTTCCACTTGATGCGACCTGACTTCTCCCAATGCTGCTCACATTCGAGACTAGGATCCAGAGTACGACCCAGAGTAGTGTGTGTTACTGAACTCAGCCATGACTGGTCAATCTCTCCGGATTGCGCCGTGCACTCCACTTTGCCGAGCTATTATAGACGCTATCGAACGCATAGTGAGCCCCATAACGGCTAGTGAATAGACAAGCCAGCCAGCCGCTAAGGCATGTGATGGCAGCCAAATACAAGGCGTTTGATTGGCCCGTGAACTCACAGCATCCCACCATGCATAAAAATCCGTTTGTCTGTCGCTGTGTCCTGCCATTTGTTCGCCCAAGAAAAAATGAATGGCCGATAAGCAGCGTTTACAACTGTACAGCCGTTAACGACTTTCGCTGAGTGTTAAGCATCTGAGAATTCACCGACGATAGCCGACAAATAGGATTCACATTACCGATTAGCGTCCCAATATCGATCTACTTTATCGATTGTTTCTCGAAACTAACTGTTTAAAATGGGTACTATGAGGAGAAGCCATCCACTAGCAGAAGATACTCCTGATCGTGCTCTCCATGTGGCTTCTAGAGCCTTCAAAAAATCCCACTATGCAGAAAGGTGTCAATCCGTTGGTCTGTCGCTGCGTCATGCGATCTGTCTGTCCGTGAAAAATTAATGGCCGATAAACAGGGTTTACGACCCTTACGGCTGTTAAGGGTCTCCGCGCAGCATTAAACGCCTGATAATTTATAGACGATGGCCAATTAACAGGACTCGCATAAAAAAACAATATCGATTGGGCAACCAATATTGATCGACTTGATCTATTTCTGCCCAAAGTTGACCGTTTAAGGTGGCGGTCACGCGAATACACTATTCGCCTTAGAAAAATCCAACAAAACGTGCTCTCCACGTGGATCATAGAGATTCCAAAGAATCCTAGTATGTAAAAAAGGGCTAGTCTGTTTGTCTGTACTTGCATCCTGCCGCCTATCTGCCCTGGAGAAAAGTGATTTCCGCGACAAAATAATGGCCGGCGGACTGGGCTTACAGCGTCATGAACTCCGCTGACCGTTAAGCGTTAGTGGGATTTAGATTTTCATACGTAGATCATGGCCGATGGGCAGAACTGACATCAAGTAACAATATCGACTGACTGACCAACATCGATCGATTTTATTGATTTTATACAAGACTGACTGTGTAAGGTGGCGGTCACGAAAATACCTCATCTGCTGAACGAACTACTGTAAGAATATGGGATGAAGTTTAACGTTAAACAGTCCCTTGTGGGATGCGCCACGCATTCTACTTTATGGAATGTCGCGTAGGCAATCTAAATTCCTCCAAGGCCGTACAAAGGCTTTTCCGATGAAAAAGCTCTGTGCTTTCTCCTTCCCAAACAAGTCTGTTACCCATTCACCACTCCGAAGAGATGGAAGGCTTTTATGGTCTGGGTGGGATCAGAACCTTTGATTCATTCACCACGGGCGCTCCGCTCTCCACCGACTGCGCTATCGACGCTCAAGCAACATTCTGCGCTGTAGCTATGCAACGTTCCTTTCAAAAAGCTCGAGTGAAAAGATTCACACCAATCAATTAGGTAGGCATAGAGAAACGCTAAGCGAACGCATGGCTCAATCATATCAGCACACTTTTCTATCCCTTCAATATGTAAAAATAGAATCTCAGCTCACTTGAGATAGGACTACCATAGTCATTGTCGTAAAATGTGTGCTTCCCGGTGCAGTTGCAGAGGCAATGTGCCTAAAATAACGCCTAACTTTAAATTTTCGACGCAAATAAATATTTTCGTTATGATCGCAAAAGAACAGCTGTTTTTACTACAACTTTTTCGCAGATAAGTATTTGCTCACTTTTAATTTTATTTCTGTTTGAAATTCTTTATTATTTACTATTTTTCGGTATATGTCGCGTAGGTGAGCAGCATTGGCAGGTGGGAACGGGTAAACCAATCAGACCGCATGGAGTTGGTTACTATTGGCTGGCGCGTTCCCACCTAGCAATGCTGCTCACCTACGCGACATATATCATGTCGATCGATTTTCAAGGTTTAGCTAAGCGAACCGGCTAACAGGCTCCTTTGTGCATGTTGCCAGTTAGCGCCGCAGTCTTCCCTGAGTTCTTCCTGCTGATCAAAAAACCAGAGTATAAAATATGAAACCCGTCGGGCATAAGTCATAGCTCAAAAATTGAATAAAAATAGGGACAAATTAAAATTAAACTGAATGAATGAACTGATCCTCAAAAAGGAATTTAAGCCCTGAAATCTCAGGTTCTCTTTCTGAGATAAGCAGAATCAGAGTCATGTAAAAACTTTAATCGTCTATGTAGTTAAAGAAATTACACTTTAAGAAAATTCAAAGTTGAAGCCAAATAGCTGGACAAAAAGTATCGAACCTGTAAAAAATTAAAATTAAAGAAAAGGTAAAAAAATGAAATTAAAACTAAATAGCCAGACGAAAAGAGGTGTCGAACCCGTAAAAACCTTCGGCATTGCATTGCTCGCTCTTTTTCCAGCAAAAATCTGAGACGGGAGAGAGAATCAGAGCAGGTCGAATGTATGCGACGAATGTAGACAGACGTCGATCGACGACCCCGGGCCTGTTGAAGCAGTGCGTGGAGAGCGAGCCGACCGGGCCAGCTGACGACACTGATGTTTACTGGTACATCGTAACGATGCACGCAATCCAATCAAGAGTTTCTCCGGCTGCTGAAGCGACGACGAGACGGACGGACGGCACGGGAAGTGCGCGCTGTTTGCCGGCCGTTCAAGTAGAACAGTGGCAGTAATGAGCTTGTTTTGAGCTAGACCAGCAGAATCACGTGGTCAGCTATGAGCGCTCATCTCCTTTTTTGAACTTGGACTGATGTTTGAAAATTGATTTCGAAGGGAGAAACAGATGACCTAACAGCTATCCAAGTCCGGAGCCCTCAATTGCTATTTCTGCCGCAAAGGAAAAAATTGAATGCATGGTGCAACCCAACGACTCTGGACATCCATCATCTAAAGGCTTGCGCCAGGCCTTGTCTCACCGCCGTTATATCACATGCTGGCAAAGCCAGGCAACAACCAAACAATACTGACCAGTGGAGAAAAAGCAAATGCATGGCGCACACTCGGCTGTTTAACTGAGCCGCGATCCACTTTTGAATTTCTTCTTAATTTATATCCTTTTATTTTAGCAACGCCGATAATAAATAGCAACGTTTTGATTAGAATGTTATTCTAGCAATAAAAAAATCTCTAAAAAAACTAAAAAATGCAGGGAAAGTCTCTGTTGATCGACCAATATTGATTGTCTATCCGATTTTGTTCAAAACCAATTTTTCTGCTTAATTTAACAACTTTTTTACTAATTCGATAATAGGATCGGGAAGCATTATATTATATTTAGTTGTTATTTTTGTTATATACTTTGTTACTGTTATAAGCTTTGTTTCGTTCGATTAGAGCGCACCTATGAGTGAAATAAACAAATAAATAAATAAAAAAATTTAAAAGTCACTGTGCACACTACTCGCATTATCCCCACCTCACACAGTCAGCTGCCAAAAATCGATAATATCGATCGGCAGCGCGCACCTCCACTCGGACAGAAGGACAGACGCACGCATGGACACATGTACGAATTTATTCTTTTCTGAGCTTTTTAGGTCGCATTTTAATTAAAGTCACGTTCATGTATGTCATAGACTGTCTTGTCCCCTTGCGATGATATGGTAGTGCTAATAAACCGCGTCTGAGAAATTGCTCAGAGTTGCGCCATGCGTTAGACTTCTGTGTAATATTGAGAAGCCGCCCTTTCTGAACTGCGCTACTATGAAGCTCTTGTCCTGGAGTTGATCCTGAATGGGTTGAGAGGCACCTAGATAGATCTGCAGTGGATTGTTTATTATTCTAAGGCACTACACGAAATCAAACTTCGGTGGAGAAGCTGGCAGAAGTCAAGAGCATGGCGAATACCCCAATTAATTATGTTTTCAAAAATTTTTAAAAGAATTTATTGGACGTCGAAAAATTTCGAACGAATGAACGAACGAATTTATTCACTCATCAAATTTTTCGATTGATCGAAAATAGAATAATCAAAATCTTTCGTTTAATCGAATATTAGAACAGTCGAATAATTCTTTCCGTTAAGATTCCTGTGCTTGACAGTTTGACGTTTACCCGGCTATACGAATAAATAACTTAAAAATGAACAAAATAATAACAAATAAAAATAAAAACTAGTAAAAATTGTTCGGTGTCCTTCCCTTTCAATGTTCGAATTCGGACAAATATTGGAAAATCTAGAAATATCGAATAGTCGAATAGTCAAATAATTTGTCCAAATCAAGTTCTCAGCTTAAAAAATTAAAGCTTTTCAGTTGTTCGATTAAATAAAATAAAAATAAAAATAAAAATAATCATTAAATAATAAAAACATACAAAAAATAAACAAATAATGAAATAATAATTGAAATAATAATAAAATAAAATAATAAAAAAATTGGCAAAAACTGTTCGATTTTCAAAAAATGTTCGAATATGGCTTCCCTTCGATGTTCGAATTCGAATGAATATTTGAACAACCAGAAATATCGAATATTTGAACAATTATTCGGATAAGGGCGCTAGTAGCGCAGTCGGAGGAGATGCTGGCTGTCGCGTGCACCCGATACCAGGTTGCTGGTTCGGTATTCCTCCATGACAACCAAGCCTTCCATCCCTTCGGGGCAGGTGAATTGGGGTATATGTCGCGAAGACGGGCAGCATTGGGAGATGGGAAGGCTCCGTCCAATCAGACTGCATTGAATGTGCCTGCCAATCAGAGAGGGAGTGCTCAGTCGGTACCCGAATCAGCTGGCATGTGTTCGGATTGTGCTCTGCTTGGTTATTATTGGCTGGCGCCCTCTCACCTACCAATGCTGCTCATCTCCGCGACATGTACCTGAAAGTATTGGCCCGAAGAGCTCCACAACCTCTGGCCTTATTTACAGTATCGCCATAGTAGCGCGTGTGGCGCAGTCGGAGGAGGTGCCGGCTGTCGCGTGCACCCGATGCCAGGTTCCTGGTTCGGATTTCCCGCCCAGGTCGACCAAGCCTTCCATCCCTTCGGGGTCGGTGAGTTGGGACCAGACTTGTCTGGGAAGGACTAAGCGCTGATTCGTTCATTGGCTGGCCACCGTAATTCACCATATGGCCGAATATGCATTCAAATCGCCTCAACTACGTCCCGAAGAAGTACATGGAATGCGTGGCGCGCCCCAGAAGGGATTGAGTAACGCCGTCCTTTATCCATTATCCTCTATGGCTCCCTTTTGCTGTTTGAATTCAAAGAAATGTTAAACTTTTCAAAACCATCACTGATGAAACGATTATTCGAAAATATCGAATATTCGAACATTCGAATTCGTTCGTGAAAGGGAATTTGGGCCTCCTCGTCCACCTCAGTCACTACAGTGCGTACGTGACTAAGGTGGGCGACGACGGCCAAGTTCACAACCAGCTGGGACACCTCGAGTAACAGCTGAACAGCTGCGCTGCTGTTCGAGGACATTTTTAGCCAGCGGATTGTCGTCATCTGCAGGTGCCTCTGGCTTACACCACATCCTCGTCTCCACTGGAACCAAGCAGACTTCCGAGTCACGTTCCACACGCTCCCGATCAACACAGTGGGAGCTCTGGGGCAAAAATTCCCGGCGGAGGAAGCTGTGGAGCTGGTCGAATCGCATCTTGACGCCCGGAAGAAGCCCCAACCCTTTGCAGAGTACACACAGTGTAACGGTGACGTCGTCACTTCGGCGGCCAGGCGATTTCATCGGTAATAACGGGGTGTTTATCGACGAGTCAATGAGGCGGAATGGGCTGCAAACACAGCGATGATATGTGCTCGGATCCGCTGGCTATCAAGGAAACTCGGCTCGAATTTGATGAGTGAAACCACCAGTAAGCACCACGAGCTGACGTCCTGGAACCAGATTCATCAACGACTTACAGAGTTTCAACGGAGAAATTACGGCCGATATTCCTGGAGTCGGATTCGTCAACGACTTACATAACTTTAACAGAGAATTTACAGCGGAAAACTCAGATAACGCGGCTTATCGCTCACCACATCCCTTGATAAGTCGCGCTATCAGGGATTTCGGCTGTAACTTTCTCAGTTAAACTGCTGTAAGTCGTTGATGAATCCGGCCCCTGGGGAGGGAGATGCAGTAGCTCGCTACATATACCATTTTCACGACAATTTGAACACTTTTCTAATCAAATTTTAGGAGTTTGGGTAAAGGTTTGGTGTGCTTCTTTTAGCTATACTACAATTTGTGCATGGCGCTGTTGTGTTGTATGAAGTGTGTTTTTGGTACATTATTTAGCTAACGTAGAATAAATAAATAAATAAATAAATAAATAAATAAACTGAACACTTGTCTAATCAAATTGGGCACTTTTCATTTTAAGGTAGAGATTCATTCTTCTAAACATTTCTAACACTTTTGAAGTCAAACCAAACCAAAGTACCCGCCATCCACAACGCCAACTAAAAGCGGAATGCATGGCGCAATCTAGGAGAGCGTAATTAACGGACGTTGGGTTTTTTCTTGCTCCCAGCAGCACCATGATTCTTATTTTTTGTCAAAATGGTGCGGAAAGCATTGATTTTATTGTTATTATTATTACTATTATTACAGAGCGAGTTTTATGAAATTTCTTGGATTGCGCCATGCGTTTGACCACACCGCGTCATTGTTACCCTCATTAATTGTGCATTGAGCCCACATACATAGAATCATGTAAAGCCATAAAGTTCTCCAGCTTTCGGTTGCTTCTTCAAATATCTAACGGATTAGGTTGGAGCTGCAGTTTTCTAAGCGTGAAGTCGAACTTTCCGAATCTATTCGCTCCTCCTCAAACGGTCCCACCTGTGGCATAAGTGCTCAACGGGCTGCTATCGTTGATGAGTCCAATATTCTCTAGCGCAGCGTTTTTTCGTCGACTTATCCGGCAGCGCATGATGGAATTTGCCGAGAAAAACCATTCTTGGCCGGCTCAAGCGTCTGAATTCCATTTCCAATAAGCTCTTGTGGTGGGTGAACGATGAACATTCTTTTCTGACAAGTCTGGCACCAATTCACTGACCCCAGAAGGATGTAAGAACTGAATGCACAAGGCAGGACACGAACTATAAAGCTCGACTCATGGTGCATGCGACAGTCACCGCAGCTGCTTTCTGTACTACACGAGACTGGAAGACTGCAAAAGTCTTAAGAAACCTACGGGTAAAGAATAAAGGATAAAGGACGACGTTAGTGAGTCCCGTTTGGGATGCGCCACGCACTCCACTTCTACGGGATGTCGTGTAGGCGATTTGAATGCGTATTTGACCACCCAATAACTTGCGATGGCCAGCCGATGAATAAGTCGGCGCTCTATCTTTCCCAGACAAGTCTGGTCCCAACTCACCGACTCCGGAGGGATAGAAGGCTTGGTCGACCTGGGCAGGGAATCCGAACCAGGAACCTGGCATCGGGTGCACGCGACAGCCGTCACCTCCTCCGACTACGCCACACGCGCTACTACGGCGATACTGTAAATAAGGCCAGAGGTTGTTAAGCTCTTCGGATCAATACTTTCATGAATAAATCCGGCTTTAACAAAGTCGCAGTCGCTAGGCCAAGTTGTCGAAAATTAGGTGGACCAAGTAATGCCCGTCGCAAACAGCCGTTGGTCAAATCGAACTGGATAAACCAGAAGCACCTCCAGAATTTGTTTGGTCAGAAATTACATAAACGAATGGTGTGGTATATTTAACCTTTCTGGGGGAAGGAGGAGGAGCCGAGCCCCTAGGCTAGTCTGTCACGCGACAGGGATGTGTGATGATCTCTCAAGCATATGGATTATCAGGCGGTCCTTCTAGAAAGATCAACAGAATCTTTTCTTGCCTCGAGTCGAAACCTGCATTTCCTGTCGTTCCGTTGATCATCGTGCTGCTCGAGCGGGCACCAGCTGCGTCTCCATTCATCCCTGTCACGTGCCAGAGTGCTCCAATGCATTCTCTTCGCTCGAGGAATACGAAGTTCGTTCAAGGCTTCCACAAAGAAGTCCGACCAACGCGTTGTTGGGCTTCCTGGTGCTATCTTGACATCTCGTGGATTCCAGCCGGTAATGGCTCTAGCGGGTGCCTGCGAAACGCACTACGTGGCCGGCGAATTTTCGGCGACTTAGCCCAAGCGACAGCGTCTTTGATCTTCGAACGTCGACGAAGCTCGGAGCTCGCCTCTGATCTTCGAACGTTGACGCGTTTCGAAGATCAGAGACGCTGTCGCATGGGCCAACTCGTCGAAAATTAGGTGGGCCGGCTACGAAATGCGTAATGAAAACAGGAAACGAGTCGAAACAGTCGGGTTGAAATGTTTCACCTCCTGCGCCAGGTGAAAGGCGAAGTATTGTGTTTTCACCTGCCCACATCTCCTAGCGCCGCTTCCAGTCTCTAAGCCGGCCTTACGGGATCTATTCTACAGCTAGGGTCTGAGGTAACCCTACACCGTTACCGTACCTCCAAAGCTCTTCCATACAGGACACCGGCGCGATAAACACAGGAAAACCCTGACTGGAGTCGACTGATTTACTGAGACTGAATCTGCTAGCCCGCTAGCCGAACAGGTGCAGCAACGGCGCACTCGGCGGCAGCTGTCACCGGCCGGAGGAAGCCATGATGATGGCGGCGAACTCTGTGTTGCAACCCGTTTTTTCAAGATTCTGAAGAAGTCGGAGGCACCATTGGACGTGCACAACTGTAACACACCATCAGCAACAGGCTCAGATCTGTCACAGGGGATTCGTGAGCTTTTTGAAGGAAGAAAGGCCCCTGAATCATGACTAGGCGCATGAAGAGAAAGCCTGTCGGCTCAACAAACTACTCCTCCTATGGGGACAAAAAACTTGCTTGGATATGAAATTGAGGCGCTTGAACCGGCCGAGAATGGTTTTTCTCGGCGAATCCATCATGCACAGCCGGATAGGTCTACGAAGAAACGCTTCTCTAGAGAATATTGGACTTTTCAACGATAGTAGCTGGTTGACTACCAACGACACAATGGCAGGTGGCGCCGCCGAGGAGCGAGCGAATAGACGCGAAAAGTTCTAGTCCACGCTCAGACTGCTGCAGCTCCAACCAAATCGGTTAGTTATTTGAAGACGAAATCGAAAACCGGAAGACTTCATGGCTTCAGTGGGAGGAGCGCATCACAAGCTTGGCCAGAAAACAGCGGCGAAACGAGTCTTTGTATATCTTTTGTATTATGCACCTTTTAATCTTTTATATTATGTAAAAAGATTACGAATGTAATATATTTATATTATTTTTATACCGCAAATGTATAGTTTTTATATTGTGTAACTTTTTATAGTGTAACTTTACATTACTTTTTAATTTTTAACTTTTTACACCTTTCCTTACTTAAATGTGAACCCTTTCCTATGTTTTACATTTATATTCACATGATAAAGAGTGTATTCTTTTTTTATAGCGCATTTTTAAACAAAATTTCATAGAGTGATGAACTGCCTATATTCACTGCGAGCTCAATGTGCAATTAATGCGGCAAACAACAAAGCGCGGAAGTCAAATGCATGGCGCAATCCAAGAAACCTTATAAAACCCCTCTCTATTGATAAAAATCGATATTTTCACCACCATTTCAACAAGAATAAGAAACATTGTGCTGTTCGTGGAAGAAAAATTCAACGTTCGTTAATCCTGCCCTCTTCGACTGCGCCATGCATTCTACTTTTACAAGGCGTTGTGGATGGCGAGTGCTTTGCCAGCGCTTAACGACGGCATTCTAAGGATCTAACCTAAGTCAAGCCTGATATTTTGAAAATCTATACCGCCATCTTATATGTAAAACAGCTGATTTTAGATTTCGCCCATCTGTCCGTGCGTCCGCGCAAAATCGCGTTTCGAAGGCGTTCTCAAACACTCAGTCAATGCCTGAAGTATAAATCCAAACAAGTAAAATAAAGCACAAAATATTAGAATAAAATAAATAAATAATATTTATGAAATGGAATATACAATAACAAAAGTAAAAATTTTGAATAGTATTTATACAGCTATTTTCACGTCGAATTCGACACTATTCAAATCAAATTGGACACCCTTCTGAGCTTGCCTAAGACTTTTGAAATCAAAAAACCTCTTCCTAACCGAAACGAGTTTCTTTTAATTAAGCTAATTAAACTAGAGACCCTTAAAATGATTAGAATTATATTTTGTTCAAGAAGAATCTTAGTATGATTTTTCGGTTTTAATTCACCTATCCAATAAGTGAACACATTGTTTGAGATTTTATAAAAATTATAATTTTTTGGAAAAAGTAATGTTTTCGAGCTTGTTTAAAGATCAGTAAGATGGTCATTTTTATTCTGCCAAAGGAACATATTGCGCCATGCTCTCGTCCAAGACGCCGCGATTTTTATTCGATTGATATTAAAATTTCCGTTTACATGGAGTTTCGCACCTGTAAACGATATAGCAAAAACAATCGTAAAGAACAAGCATATCCTCACTTCGATGCCTCAAGTAATCAGCATTTGCACAATCAATCAAATGAAAATCGCAAAGAGCTTTTCGAGTGCATGGCGCGATCTCATTTTTTAGAACACTAAATAATTACTGCCTTGTTGCGTTTTAAAACATTCCAGTTTACCATGTTAACCCAAAAAATGAAGCAACTATTATTTAATTATTTAACAATATTCATTGATGCAGGTACATATACTAAAAAATTTCAAAAAAAAACTTCCTCCACATTACTAAAAAATTTCAAAAAAAACTTCCTCCACATTTATCTCGCACAAAATAAAATATTCTAACCATCTTATTGAGTCTTTTTTTAACCTGGCTGAAGGTTATTTCGATTTGGGAGTTTGCTTTGATTTCAAAAGTATTAGGCTTAAAAAGGAGTCCAATACACATAAATACACTGATAAAAATAAAAATAAATAAAAACAAAATAGTGAGAAATAAATATTAGTGTAATAAATAAAAAGATCATTTTGATTTGGAAGACTTTCACCTTGATTTCAGAAGAATCAAGTTTGCTTAGGATAGTGTTCAATTTGATATGAATGATGCCCAATTCTATGCAAAATGATACCTAATTTTATAATAAAATAATAAATATAATATAGAACAGTCTTCTAAAAATAAAAACAATAAAAAAAGTGAATCAATATAACAATTAGAACAGTGTTTTATATTATATTTGTTATTTTATTATAAAATTAGGTACCATTTCATATCGAGTTGGACATCATTCAAATCAAATTCGACACTAAAAACAATAAAAATAAAATAAAAGTAAATAAATGAACCAACTAGGAAAGCATACATTCCTTGAGATATTAGGTACAGTTCCTAAAAAAACACAGGAAAGCAGCTAGTTTCCATCCCTGCGGTTTATTTTTTAGCATTTCATTTTTTTTCAAAGAATTTTTGCAGGCCACGTCCGGAATGGAAGTGCGACCGATGTACGGCTTCAGTGCAGAAGAACTGCTGCGTTGAAGTGAGGAAGAACGAGCAGTCGGGCGAGAAACGCGAGTCCCAAAAGTCGACGACAACCCCGTCGTCGCCAACGAAATGGAGCTCGGGCGCTCCACGCGGCTTCCAGAAGAAGTCCTACTGGGCCAGCTTCAAGGAATGGTGCCGAAACGCGGCCAATACCGTCGGCCTCTACGCCAGACGTGTCGGACGCTTCTGCTACAGCGTGCTGTGCAAGGTGGCCAGGGTACTGCGCACGATTCTCCAGTACCTGTGGGCGATTCTGAAGGCGTTGTTCTGGTCGGACATCGAGTCGAAGAGCCTGCCGCCGTCGGCTCCGAAGCCGTTCCAGATCAAGCCGCCGGAGGACTCGCCCACGTTCAACAAGGTCGAGTTCAATCCGAATGAGATCGTGGAGAGCTTGGAGAAGGAGAAGGCGGTCATCGAGCCGATTCTGGAGGAGGCCGCCGAGCCGGAGCAGCCGCCGCAGCCGACGGCAACGACGAAGCGCCAGCCGCCACTGGAGCGTCTGGTGATGTCGTCCTACTCCAATGAGCCTGTGCTCGCTCCTGCTCCCGCTCCTGACTCTGGTCCTGCACCAGCGCCGGCGCCTCGACAGTTCGTCCCCGCGGGCGCTCCGGAGACGTCTTACGATGCTGGGCCCTCTACCTATCCGAGGAAGTTCACCGACACCAGTCTGGACACCAGGTAAAATCACTTTACGACTGGACTCAACCCTAGAGCAGCCTTAGGAGGGAGTTGTTCTTCGGGACACAATGACCTCATGGTCGGGAGTACTGTAATTGTAGATGTTTTAGTTATAACGTAGAAGAAACCACTACAGTACCACCACAAGCCAGAGCAGCTCAACAACATCCACCTCCACCTCCACCGGCTCCCCCACCTCCGCCGTTTAAGCCGCTTCGTATTGATACGGTATATGGCAGGGAGGACGCAGCGATGGAGCGATGGGACAGGGAGAGCAACGACCTGCACGCCGGCAACGAGGTCACCGCGAAGCGGGAACCGCCCGGAATCGGAAAGCTGCCCGCCGACGTCATGGCCGAGCTGCATGGTGAGTTCGAACGATTTGTTTCAGCCTTTTGAGGTGAAGTCGGCTTTCCCTGTGTAGTGTTACGGCCTGTTCATACTTCGCGACGGGAGCGACGGAAGCGATTGGTTGGCCAAGCAAATCATACGTATCGACTTTTCTGGGCGATCGCTCGGTAGAAATCGATATGCATGATTTGCCTGATCGACCAATTAAGGAGACCAAGACCAATCGATATTTATATTTACTTGCTTATTTGTTATGAACTCTCCTCGCCGGTCATTATATTCGCGCCATTCCCACTTCAAATGTTTATTTTTGGAGAAAGATCGATAACACCAATGCTAACGGTTATGAAAGCCTCTCTCTTTTTTGCACTTAATTCTGCTCGGACGGAAATGCAGACATACAGACAGACGCACAGACTAACAAAATGGCTCTTTTAGATGCGTAGACTAGGAGAGAATTCTAGTCAAGCTCATTTGTGTGGCCTTGTTGCTCTTGATTCTTAAACATTTTAAATATTTGTCGCGAAAAAAGTAGCCGCCGCAAAGCTCTGGCGGTTATAATACTATATATAAGAAGGCCAAATTGTTCGTATATCCGTCTGTGCGTCTGTCCATATCTCCTTCCACCCATCCAGACAATGTACGTAGGAAGGGCTTCACACATCAATCGACCATATTGATCTACCCTTAGTGTTAATCTCGGAGAAATTACGCGAATACGTTGGCCAATGGGCAAGATCACAACGAGTAAACAATATCGATCGGTCAACCATTATCGATCAATTTATCGAATTTTACTAGATTCAACGGTTTGGTGTGGCAATCACACGGTTGTGATTACCAACAGTCGAAATTCACAGAGGGCAAACAATATCGACGATACAGCTATGATCGATTGATTTCATCGATTTTTTCTCAGAGTGGAATGGTTAAAATGGAAATAGCATGAATATGATCGCTTCACATATCGATCGACAATATTGATCGATTCTCAGCATTATCCTCAGTGAAAATATGCGAATATGTTGGCGGATGGTTCATAGCTTCACAATAAGTAAACACTGTCAAGCAGACAATTATTATCGATCGATTTTATCGATTTTAGTAGAGTAGACCTTTAGTGTGGGAATCACACGGTTGTGATTGCTAACAGTCGGAATTCACAGCAAGCAACCAATATCAGCCGTACAGCCATTATCGATTGATCTCATCGATTTTTTCCAGAGTGGACTGATTGAAATGGAAATAGCACGAATACAGTCGTCGGTGGGTATGATTTCACCTGGCAAATAAAGATACCGATCCTTTCGCAACAACTATCGATCAATTTTATCGATTTTGCCGGAAATTAACCTTTTAAAGAGGGAATAGCAAGAACACACTGATGTAGGGATAAACTAATTTCTAAAAGAGAGAAGCAAATATTTTCCATCGGAGAAGTACTCTAGGTGCCCTGAAGGCTCTATGTACTTAAAACTCAATTTTTTCTAATGGCAATCAATAAAAGGAATGTCAACCGAGTGCATTGCTAGGCGTTCATTGTCGGTTGTCGTGGAGAGCGACAGGCAATGTCTGAAAAAGAGACAACATCGCCGCATCGGAACAATTTCCCATTTCCTGATGGAGGAGGAACGCGCCCAACAATCCAATTGCGTTCGGTCATCAGTCGGCTGACAAAAGAAGCACTATATGTCAAGGCCCACAAATTCCCTTTGGGTGAACCCATGATGCCTCAAAGGGTGAGGCAAAACTTGCGAGGATGAGCCATGTATCCGGAGTCGTGCAGAGGTCAGAATACGAAGGAGTGAATTGTAAAATGATACCGACGCTACTCCACTGGATAGTCGGATTCAGAACAACGTTGGGTACATATTGGGCGCATGCCCTACCCTAATAGGTCACATGTCGTAAAATAGTCCCACCAAGGGGGCAAAGCTGACGGCTCTGCGTCTGGATGCAGACGAGCACAGGCACTCGCAACATTCAACTGGATGGCCTCCAGTATAGTTAACCAGTGACATTTCACCGGTAGGTGAACGGGATATCATCAGCAGTTGAACTATCCACTTTGAACAGGAGTTCGAAATGCTTCGAAGCTTTCCGAAAAATGCCTTTCCCAACTTCATGCAGTCTTCAAATTATAGGAGAAATACTGTTTATCTACCGCTCAATTTCTCCGGTAAACTACATATAATCACACCTCCAGTTGACCGCTACAGTGACGTCGTAAGGTAACGCGTAATTCGTGTAATTGCGTAAGAAACGTCACGCTGTCAACGCTACTCAGAGACTCATTGCGGTGAACTGTCGGTGATTTCCCGATGAACTGCAAGGGCAGCTTACTTGTTGCCAAAATATGTCATTTTTATCATTCGACATTCGAAAATGTAGCTAAATATAGATCATTTTCGCCAAAAGATGACGGCAGTGAGTGTCCAGTATTGTTGACTTGTGAAATTTCACCGGAAGTTAAACGGAATATCATCAGCAGTCGAACTAGCCACTTTGAGCAGGAGTTCGAAATGTTTCAAAGCTCTCCGAAAAATGCGTTTCAAACTCCCCGCCGTCTTCGAATTAATTTCGTCCTCAAAATACTGTTCAACTACTGCTCAATTCCGCGTAAGGTGACGCGTAAGTTGTGTAATTGTAGACCGTTCAACTAGAGCTTAATTCCCCCTATTGGTGAACTATAGTCACCCTCTCAGTAGGCCGCAAGGTAACGCGCAAGTTGTGCAACCGCGTAGGAAGCGTCACCTAGACACTGACAGCGGTCAACTGTCGGTGATTTCCCGGCGAACTGGAAGTGCTACCTACGCTCCGCTAGAAATTCGTCATATCCGTCATTCAAAGTTCGAAAATGACATCAAATATAGGTCGTTTTCGCCAGGAGTCGAAAGCTACGAGTTTCTGAATACTCGAGAAGCAAGCTCAGCACCTAAGGGATGGGTGGCTAAATGCATCCATGAGCCGGCTAGGGAACCTCGTCGGTTGAAAAATCCTAGGAAAACCTATCAAAAATAACAAAGTCAACCTAACAGTGACTGAAGATCCTGTCAGTCGTCGGTGAATTTTATAGGACAAGTAGTCGTCATACCATCTTCGCCAGAATCTCAACTGCGGTTGGCCGCTGTTTTTCTTTCTCTAAACTGGACATTCCGGCGGCACGACACTGGGGACATACTGGAGCCGGATTCATCAACGCTTATACCGAGGGCATGCGGAGTATAGGCGGTAGACTTACCCACGATGAGTGTCACCATACCATCTTCGCCAGAGTCTCAACGCTCCAGTGAGATCAGCATTCATGACAAACCTTACCCGCCACATCGTGGGTATATCAGTGGGTAAAGAATACTCGAGATCGCCGTGGGTATATCCGTATACCCGCGAGAATTCCGCTGTCCACTGACAAAACGGCACTCCAGTGAGATCAGCTGTTTCCGCGAGAGGTTGATTCCCTTGCGGTATATCTATCCTTACCCACTGCTTGATGATTCTCTACCCAGCTTTATTTTTCTCAGTGAACTTTCGCGGGGTATCTTAGCATCCACCTAAACGCACGCATCTTGTTGGAAATTAGCCCTGGGAGGGAGAATCCAGCACAAGGCAGTCCTTCATTCGCTCCCGAATCACTTGAATCTATCCAGATAACGGAATTTTTACTGATAAATTCTCAACTTGATAGCAATTTTTAAATAGAGCTATCTATTCGAGAGCTGTGCATCATCAGGCTTAACCCAAATTCGTTCCAGGAACCCAAAAAATGCGTCAGGAACGAGAACGGGAAACGTCCGTCCAGCGAGAAATGACACAGAGTTGTCATCCGGACATGGCACAGTGGAACGCTGAAAGGTACGACCAAATCTAGAGCGTCTTAGTCCACCGTCGTCACTCATTCAGAAGGATTCAATAACTGTTTCTTCGGTCTAAAGGTCTCTAACGTCTACTTATAGCTTGTAGCGCTATTAGAAACTGGCTCCTTTAAGTTGGTGTGATCCTATTGTGGTTCACCTTCCTTACTTTAACTCTTTTGAGTTCTTCACCACAAAAGCTCCTCAGTTTTATAGACCCATACCTGTGCTTCGTGTTAACTCCTAACCTCTCTACAACAAAGGAAAATCTGCAAAATTTTGAGTTACTTACGGTAATACTGATACCGTATTCTGCAAAAAACTGTAGCGAACCAAATCATGATAGAAATATGTACTTCAAAGATATGAAGAGCATTATATTAGGATGGCAACTAATTTCGACGACTCTCAAGCGCCTTCAACAAAAGTGTTCATAAACAAATAACAAATAACAGTTTTCAATCAAAGTAAGATCTGTTGGAACGCGGGACTGCTTCCCATCTACCTGGCCCATCCCACAGCTGTAGAATTCTTGTGCTTTTGAAGCCAAGAATCCTTGGAGGTGCATTTTGACATGGTCCACATTAATAAGTCGTCCTCCAACCAAGAAGTGCTGCAGCGAGCTATGAAGGTGCTACTCGTTTGGCGCACAGCTTGTGCTGTAAGGTGGGTGATTTAGACGCTCCCAGCCAAGGTCTTCGATTTTTTGAAGCTCCCGATTCGTGACGTGTGATCTGCGTTATCTTGCTGATAGATAATTCCGCTCCTGAAAATCTGTCTGAACCGATTCCAGCGGAGTTCAGCCTGCGCGCGGCCAGGTTGAGAAGAGTAGATTACAGCATTAATGCTGGAACCGTTCTTGACGAGCTCCCAGAAGATAATACCTTCTCGACACCACCAAACGGAGGGAACGTAGCGAACCGGACGCCTCAAAAAATAGAAGACCTTGACTGGGAGCGTCAAACTCATCCACCTTACAGCCCAGACCTTGCGCCGAGTGACTACCACATTTTTAGTTCGGTGCAGTACTTCTTGGTTGGAAGACGATTTAATAATGTGGACCGGGTCAAAATGCACCTCCAAAGATTCTTGGCCTTAAAAGCACAATAATTCTATGGCCGTGGGATAGACCAGCCACCTGATATATGGGAAGCACTTCTGCATTCCGAAGGATCTTATTTTGATTAAAGATTGTCATTAGTTATTTGTTAAAAAATACTTTTGCTGAAGATTCTTGAGAGTCCACGGAATTAGTTGCTAACCTAATAGTTGTGAAAAAGCCTTGGCACCGCTAGGCTCAGTACTGGTCGTTAATATGGCCTACATGGCCTACGGGGTGGGCATCAGACCAATCGGCCCGTCTCGAACGGGCGTGACACACAAGGAGATGTGCACGATTCAGTCTCTGATTGGCTAGCTCGTGTTCGGGCGGGACTTGATTGGTTGGCGCCTTCCCGCCTAACCATGTAGGCCACACTAACGACTAGTATTTTGAGGTCTATCGTTAAGAGATCACAAAGATTCCGCGAAAGTTTCGGATTCCTTGATATGGAATCTTCTTTCCATAATCGATTCCTAAAGTTATCGATGGAATCAAAGCGCTGTCTTGCCTAAACAGATCATTAGGCACCACTATTAGCCTTAGTTTATTAGAAATGAAGTAAAAGATCGACGAAAACATAGCCCATGGCCACATGTGGGTCACCTAGCCCTAAGGCCATATTCCAAAGCCATAGCCATTCAGTCGATACGATCGCTCGGCTACAGCGACCCCTTACCGAGCGAGCAGCGTCGGGCCGACGATGAGAAAACTCGAACAGGTCGTCAGCCGACTCGAGGATTCCAGCGACAACGAGGCACGGTACGTGTTCAGGTAAGCCGCTCAAAATTACCGCACCATACACTTTCTTAACGGTGTTGTCGCTGATATGGCCTACATGAAGAGGCGGGAATGCCCATCAAATCAGAGCATCGACCGTACACGCGTCAGCCAGTCAGAGCCCCGTTCGTACCCCCCCCCCCTTCTCTGAGTGGCCCGTCCAATCGATATTGGTCTGGCGCGTTCTCGTCTTCCCCCGTAGGCCACATAACCAACTAGTACCAAATTCGCTCAGGGCCTCTGTCTGGTTATCATTTTTAATTGTGGCTGGATCCCCATAGGCTTCTGGCAGCGCGACAGGAGGTACACCCGCCCCTGCTGAGGGGCGTGGCGTCAGGAGGTACAGCCGCTATTCTGAGGACCGGAAACTTTTGTTTTGCGTGTCAAGGGTTTCCTACGGCAGCCGTTAGACTCTCGGTGAAGCCTAGGGGTTGTGGTGGGTGAGCAAGGGGATGAGAGGAAGATCGCACGCCCCTCAGCAGGAGGCGGGTGTACCTCCTGACCGTCCCCCAGGAAATCGCACGCCCCTCAGCAGGAGGCGGGTGTACCTCCTGACCGTCCGCCTAGGCTTCTACAGTTATCTGGCTCAGGCTGTCCACCAACAGCGTCTGTAGCGCAAAGGTAAAAGGCGTCGACCTCGCCCGCACCCCGAATCGATTTTCGGTTCAATTCACGCGCAAACAGGCCCTTCGTTTTACTTCGAAGAAGAAAACACTGCCTTGGATAAGTACAAAAGCCTGTCTTTACCATATCAGATAGAAGAGAAATGCATGGCGCATTCCAAGTGTGTCTCGGCGCCGCTGGGCTCCATACTAGTAGGCAATATTGCCTACATTGGAAAGAGGTTTGCACCAGGACCTCATCGAGCAGAAATGTCATCCAGGGGTGTGCACGATCAGGTCCTGATTGGCTAGCGCGTGTTCGGTCGGCGCCCCGATTGGATGCGTCGTCTCCGCCCCACCATGTAGGCCACATTAACGTACCTTAAGAACATAGAACATAGACTATTTATTGAGCCAAAAGTGATACAAAACCAAGAAAAGGTTACAACAAAAATTGACTTTTTAAATGTTAGAAAAACCCATCATGCTCAACCCTTAAAGTGAGATTGTATTTTGCTAAAAACTTATTTTTAGAGGTCATTTGGCGCATTGGGAGGAATGGATAGCACCACTAGAGCGGTTATTGGTTTATCTTCTTGTCCAGGCTAATGCCAACCCCTACAATACCTCTGTACCCTCCTTGTATTCGGTTGCAGATTTTGGACAGAATGCAATCTCTGAGGAAGTCAAAGGCATGGCGCACTCCATCACACACAGTAAGAAGTATCAGAGAGCTGGGAGTATCCGTCAAGGACGGGTAATAGGAATTATTCCGCTTGTTCCTGCCATGTTGGCCAACTTATCCCCGGCCTCTGTGGCCGGGACATAACCCGCGGTTTTATGGGGCCCGAGAGCCACTGCAGGAACCCTGGCCAAATCAGCAAATGCGTTCCCGTGTCATAAAGCCTAATGCAATAGACGGCAGACAATGGCCAGAAGGCTAACAGCCGTCGTTCGGCAGCTTTGATGCGCTCGACGGGGATGCGCCACGCGCTCGACATCCAGGCTCATAAAGCGATCCTCAGTGGTACTATGCTCCTGAATAGATCCCACTAGAAAGAGTCTACGGCCATTCTTGGTTTAGAACTTTCTCAGTACTTGTCGGTAATGCGGCCTACTGTCCCTTGAACAGTTCCACGTATCTGATTCGTATGCTACCCAAGGCAGGAATGAATGAGAGTGTCGGTTTTCTGTTTGGCTGGCGCATTCCCCTCCTCGTGACTCTGCGGGCCACATTGTCGACTAGTACCGAAAAGTAGCATTACGAAAATTCCAACAACCAGCTTTGATTGAAAGAATAGATTGAAAAAATCAATCAAAAAGTAGACCGAATCGTTCAGTTGAAGCTGGCTAGAATTTGCGTCTTCTTCTTTATTGTCTTGCTGTTACTGGTTGCGAATGTGGGCTACATTAGGAAGCGGAAGCGTGTCAGCCAATCACAGCATCGATTGTAGACTCTCAAGAGTATCTCTAGAATAGTTACATGTATTTGACTGATGTACTAACTACCCAGAAGTAAAGGCTGAGGCCAATGTTCTGATTGGTTGACTGGCCACGCACCCCTATGCACGCCAGAGTTCCGACTAGTAACAAGAAAACAATAAACAAGATGATACATATTCTAGTCAGCTTCAAATAAACAAACAAATTGCAAAATCAAGCAAAAATTGGATCTGGTTAGAATTTGACCTGCCTTGTTTATTGCTATGCAGATATTGGTAGCGGATGTGGCCTACATTAGGAGGCGGGAACACGCCAGCCAATCACAGCACCAATCGTACAGACCCTCCATAGGTTCTCTGAGTTCTATATGTCTGATTACGGGGCTTCCCGGAAGCGACGTGCACGTGTTCTGATTGGCTGGCGCATTCCCACACGCCTCCGTCACCTCTGCGCGGGCCAAATTGCCTACCAGTACCAACGTATCAAAAAACAAGACAATAGAAGCTTTAACCAGCGTCAGTTAAACAAATAAGCACATTTTTCTTTGATGTTTCAAGAGCACGAAAAATAGCAAACATCACTGGATAGAGGGCTGTTCGTGAAGTACGGTACACCTACCGTACGCTGCATACTACAAGTACGATGCTGCATGCTTCGTCAATCCTTCCCTGTGCTTCTAACATTGCAATCAATCGGTCTACTGGTTCAGCACTGCATGTGAAACAGCTCATAGTAGTTCACACATTGGGCTACTGTAGATCTACCGTAACCCACTACCGTATAGCTAACCGAATCGTATTCAGAGCCAAACCGTCAGACTACATGATGGGCAAGTCCGTTTTTACACCGTTGGAAGAAGCGGAACGAATGCGTGACACGATCAACAGGTCCGATTCGGAAGAATTTTTTAAAAAATATTTACAAATGAAATTGAACAAAAACCGACGAAGCAACAGATTCAGAATTGGAGCGACAGGAGTCTATTTGAGCACTAAATAGTGCTCTGAATAGGAGTAGGAGTAGGAGGCTATAGCTGGGCTTCTGTAGACTTGCCCAGCTTCAAATATGCTTAAATTTTTTAAAATACAATTAAATCAAAACGAGCAAGAAAAATATCTACAAGATTTTGTTCCAGGAACACCGAGGAAATCTGCAAATTTCACAGCATAAATGGCAAAAGCAAAGCAAAACACAACGTACACAATAAATAAATAATAACCAGATTCTAAAATATCTGAAAAAATCGGTTTTTGACCTCAAAAATCGAAAGAAAAATCGATAAATATTCAGGACTTCCAGACCGGTGACACCGGCCCACAGTGTCGTCAGTGGACGTATGACACCGTATGCTCAGGACACGTCGTACGGCACGCACAGCTACAGAGGGTGAGTTCGATGTTCTTTCGGTTTTCTGAGGCTATAGCGCAGAGGATAAGCGCGCCGAACAACGGATCACGTCGTTGGTTCGATTCCCGAGAACGTCTAGGATGTTCGAAGTTTGTTTTCTGACAGATTTTATGCAAAAATACAGTCAAAATCCATATTCGTCCTGGTTCATTGGGCTTCATACGAACCGCATGACCCACCCATGGGTCAACAGCTGTTGTCTGAGGACCAGGGTGATCGTTATGTACCACATTTGACGACTTTGCTAATTCCTATAGCTTAGGAAGCGTCCCCTTCCTTCCCAAAACCATCTTTGATCTACGATTTTTCAGCTAGAAAAGCGAGTTACGCTAGTATAGATGCCCTAGAATAGAGGTCTAAGAGCCACAAAGATCGATAGTATCGATCGATATTGATAGGCAGTTCGATACTATTTGTTCTGAACTCAGTCCATCATGGTTTCCACCTTAAACAAGACACTTCCTGGTCAAAAATCGATAATATCGATGGGTATTAATTGATAGATCGACGCAGCTTATCGATTTGTATCGATTAATAGGTATTGATTGACGCTGCTTGCAGTGTAATCAGTACGTCTGGCCCCCATCTCATGGTTAAGTTAATACTGAATGATAAATAAACAAATGTGCTGTTAAATGACCTACTTATTACATAAACAGCGTGTTGTATCCAGCAAATAAGCAAATAAATGGAAAATTTTATAAATTAATTCGTTCTCACAATAAATAAGTAATAAAAATGAATAAACAAAAAACAAACAAAAAATAATAACAATAAATTATTTTATTTCCATCAAGCAAATAAAGAAATAAGTCGTTATCTTTACAATCCTCACTAGATAAATAAGCAAGTGAACAACTGAATATATTTATAAATGTTTTCAAAGGACTTTTTAGAAGATAATATAAATAAATACTAAATATGCTTATAAATGTTTTTACAAATGTTTACCACATTTATATCTGAGGGTAGGCCAGAACTAGTAAATGACGTCGATCAACTGACCATATCGATCCATTTTATCGATTTTTTCGTGGCTGAGAATTACGCGAGCATGGTGATGGGCAATGGACGGACTTCGCAAAAAGTAAAAGTTCTGTAGTAGATCAGTCTCTTTCAGTTAGTAACAACTAAGTCAATAAATAGAAAAATTAATAAATAATGAATATATATTAAAATGCTTAGTAAATCGCTAATAGATAATTATAAATCTACAGCAAGCGCTTACACGATTAGAAACATCGTTTTTTCACTGTTCATTCGTTTTTTCAAGTCTAAAGCTTTGCGCACAACGAGCCATGCACTCTACTTCTGTTAGATATCATAGAGCTGATTGGAAGGTTCAGGAACTTCAGCAGAAGATTGTTGAGGCTGTGTAATGAATCGGAATCACTACTGAACTACATTAGGAATCTTTTACGTTGGCTATTCCACTCGCGTGACTCCCGAAAAAGAGAAGCCTGGCTAGCTCGGACACGCCAAATACCACGAAGAATTCGCAGTTGGAGATCACGATCCGTCCCGATTGAATCTATCAGTTGGCTGGTTGGCCCATTTGGGTTAGGTTTGCTCTTCCATTTTGAACTCCAGACATTGGACCGGGAAAATCGGCCAAATTAAGCCATGAAGGGCTGCGCCACTTGCACAGCCGGCTTGTCTCACAATCAATCCGCCGCTTTTTATTCACCAGCGACATCTCGCTTTTGTTAAACAGCGAACTCTCGAGAGCCAATGACGACTTCTGTCGTTTGCAAGGCAAGAAATGGGTGCAACTTATAGAATAATGAGATTCCAGGTTTTTTTTTAGAACTGCGAAGTTAATGAAGCTGGGCTCTTGGGATGGTTCCAGGCGCGCAAAGTGCTAGTAGTCTTCTGGTGCATTCACTAAATAGTAGGAGGGGTCTTATAGAAAGTAAGACGGCACATGTCGCGTAGATGGGCAGCACTGGGCGTTAGAAGCGCTCCAGCCAGTCAGATCGCATCACAGTTAGCGTACCGTTCAGAGACGGCTTGCACGGTCAAGTGTTCGGCCGCTGTCCTGTTTGCTTCAGATTGGCAAGCGCGCCATCACCTCCTAGTGCTGCCCATATTCGCGACATGAACAGTAAGGCCATAGTTCTACTTACTTTACTGGTGGGTAGAATATTTTCCGCAGAAGGGCATGGAGCGATGGTTTCTAAGGCTAGAGCTAGGATGCGCCCTGCGCTTCACTTGATGCCCTCAAAATTCATTTAGGAATGCAATCTTACAAAAGTTGTTTATAAAAGCATTAGAATAAATGATAAAGGACAGCCTTATTCTCTCCCAATTTGGGATGCGCCACGTATTTTCTTCCAATGGATGTCGTGGATCAATTCGAATGTTGTACTTGGCCTTTACAGCGAGTTGCGGTGGACAACCGATAGACATGTCAGTGCGTCATCCTTCCCTGATAAGTATGGTACCAATTCACCAACCCTGAGGTACGATGGGTTTGGTTGGCCTCGGGTGGAAACCGAACCAAGAACCTGATTCGGAGTGCAGACGACAAGCGCGCCGCCACCGCCGTATGCGCTACCACGCATCATAGGCTCTTATGGCGTGTAAACCCAAAGTTCTACCTATCTGAGTAGAATATCGGCCGAAGCATGGCGTAGAGCGGTGCCTATTAATACTGGGGCTGGGATGCGCCATGCATACCACTTGACCCTAAATTCACATAGAAAACCGCTATCCGGTAGCTAGTTATCAGCTCTAGAACACAGTCTTTTCGCCGAGGTGCTTCTCATTTAAAGGATTCTATCTGTCTGAGCAAATCTGTCTGGATTTCATTCTCAGGATGTAGCACGGTGGAAGTAGGCGCCGTCTCTCGCGTATACCCGATACTAGGTTCTTGATTAGGATCTCCCGTTCAGGCCAGTCAAGCCTTTAAACCCTCCGGGGTCGGTGAATTGGTATCAGACTTGTCTTCGAAGGATAAAGAGCTGACTTGTTGACTGGCTGGCCACCATAAGTCATTGTGTGGAACAAATGCACATTCAAATCGCCTCCACAATGTCCACCAAAAGCAGACTGCGTGGCGCATTCCAAAAGGGATTGAGTAACGCTGTCCTTTACCCTTGATCTAAGGTGCGCCATGCATTGCACTTCACTCCATTGGCTTATGCCTTGGTCGACTTCCAGTAGCTATTCACTGTAAAGTCATCTTGCAGAAGATGACACGGCACAAAAAGCACGTCACAGTCTTCCGGCTGCTGTTTGATGAGTCAAGCAGCTCGACGAACGGCTCAGACTCATTGTTTGCCCGGTGGGAACATCATTACTCATCGCATTCCCGACCGACCAACCGACCGCTTCTAATCGACCGAGTCGTCCGTGCATCGGCGCTGAATAGGCGAATCGCTAGGCGTCAAGTGAAGTGAAGCACTACGAGAGGAGAAGGATCCGACGGGATTTTCACGGAATTAATCAGGCGATTCGGCTCCCGAGATTTCGAGAGCAGCCCTCGACGTCGGCGACGACGACATCGACGATAATCTGGTCATCGAAACGACGGCGAGTCGAGGCGAAGCGCGTGCTCGAAATGTGAGCACCACCATGGTGGTCAATGATGCGGCAACGGATTTGCATGTGTGAGAGCATCAGCCGCGTAAGCACAGCCATTCGTCGTAGGTAGACGGCAGAGCACTTCCAAATAATCCACGACTAATCCGACAAAAAACGACAACATGGCGTAATCCCGGAGCAACCCAAAAAACAGAGGTTGGTTCGTCTCTAGCGCGGTAGATTCGTCTATCAATAGATCCGTTAAGAATTCACCTAGGTAAATAAGCAATAAAGCATAAAGAACGGCGTTAGTTAACTCCTGTCTGGTATGCGCCACGTGTTCCACTTTTAGGGAACGCCGGTATACTCTCACCGCGAATTCACCATACCGCGTGTTGATGAATCAAGATATCAGCTGTTTTCACCGTTTCTTTTCACGTAAGCTGTTGATAAGCCTGGCTCTTGGAGGCAATTTGAGTGCTTAGAGGATGTCTTTCGGAGGCCAGCCAGTGAAGAAGTCAGTGTTTTATCCTTCCCAAACAAGCCTGGTATCAACACACTTCACGGAGGTATGGAAGGCTTGGTAATCCCGAGCCGGACCCGTACCAAGAACCTGGAATCGGGACCACAACAACCGGCTATCCTCCGGTTGAGCCACTCCGCGCCCAACTCGGATAAACGGGACGATCTTGGCGCAGACGGCAGAAGGCGCTGATTATTGCATGGCCGGATGGCGAGTTCATTTCCACGCCTACACAGACGAAGCCTTCCGCTACTGGCTTCAGATAGGCAGAGTTTCAAGTCTCTTGCAAGACACATTTGAGGGCAAGTATAGCGCAGCAGGAGGAGGAGGAGGGGGGGGGGGTGAGGCGCACATAGCCTTACAACCTGGTGAATTTTTTGTTTTTGTTGTATTTTTTATGAAATTTGTCAGCTTGGGCCCAATTTTGTCCTCTAGAACCCGTTACGTGAATCCCAAGTTAATTTGTTACATAATTTTTAGTTATGTGCCCCCCTTTCGTCTAGGATAGTTCCCGAAAACTATTTAAAAGACCAGACCGCGCCATGCAGTCAAAAAGCTTTCGCGATTTTTATTCGATTGATAGTGAAAATGCTGCTAACATAAGTCATGAACTCCATGTAAACAGAAATTTTGCGATCAATCGAAAAAAATCGCGACGACTTGGACGAGTGCATGGCTCAGTGTCTATTCGCGTGAGACACCCTATAGTTTCTGAATTCATTTATACTAAAATATTGAAATATTAATAAATATAATAAATAATAAATAAATATAATAATAAATAATAAAAATAATAAAAGAATATAATAATAATATATAATAAATAAATATTAAAAACTGAAATGTCTTTATAAAAAAAACCAAATTTTCTGCAAATAATAACATAATGTGAAGCCGTATTAGTAGCAAGGTTAATAATGGAAGGTTTTAGATTTTAATTTTATAGGGGTAAGGACTTGCTTGTGGGATAATCAGTAGTTATCGATTACCAAAAATCGATAAATTGATTGATTACAACGTCCTATTTAGGCAGCACTTCTTCATTGCCACTATCAAAAAGGGTCAGTTTAGTTTCGCATGAAAGACAAAGGACAAAAGGCTACGCTGCTCATTCTCTTTTGGGATGCGCCACGCATTCTACTTTTACGGGTTATCGTGGAGGCGATTTGAATGCGTGCAGCCGATGAACAAGTCAAGTCATCGCTTCATCCTTCCCAGACAAGTCTGGTACCAATTCACCGACACTGTTGAGAAAGAAGGCTTGGCTGGCCCGGGCGGGAGATCCGAACCAGTAACCTGGTACCGGGTGCACGCGACAGCCGGCACTTCTTCCGACTGCGCTACAGGCGTCCTTAGCTTGAAAATAGTATAAAATGGGGACGTCGGTCTAGAAAAGGGGAGAGGTCAGCCCTCCTCCTCCCCCATAAAGTCATAACGACTTATCACAAAAACGTTTAAGATCAAGACCATAAGTATGGGTAAATCTATGGGTAAAGCTACCAGATGTGCAACAGATACACTGTGGACCACCGTCTCTAGAATTGCACTTAAATATGCAAGTATCCTTATGACACATTGGAGAGAAAGGCACGGGTTTTTTCATAGAGATTCGCTAATAGCGTGACGGCTCAAGTTTCTCCAAGCACATGCACTGAATGGGAAAACGCTGCCCGTCTACTGCTTGGATGCGTCCAGGAAGCGTCCAAGAGTAGCTAGAAAGTAGCCCCATGGCTCCATCAGGCAAAGTCGTGGACCGCGTTCCGACGAGAACTTCACAGAATCGCAGAAAATATCACGCTCGGGAAAGAGAATGAGAAGCAGTCATCGTCACACGGCCGGCTGCGACTGTCATGTTGGGGAAGCGGAGGTGTTTTTGCACACTCGGGGAGAGGCGGGGAACGGGGGGGGGGGGGGGGTTCAGCCATATAGGGATGCAAATCAGATTTGAGCAGAACGTCGTCCACTCCGCAGAACTGGTCGCTGGCCGTCAGCCCGAGGGGGTATCACGGGGACGGGGCAGTCGCTGCCGGGAGCCGGGGGGCCCGGAGGCGGCTGCGGCACGGGTTGAGTAAAATCGTCGGCGACCGAGCGACGAATGCAATTTGCTGAAGAGTCCGTCGCCGTCGTCGTCGTCGTCATCATGTGAGCGGCGGCGGTGGCGGCGAAGGCCGGCTGTGGAGCCGACCAGTCGGCCCCCGCCCGTAGTCCCGATGGCGGACAGAAGACGTCCAAGAGGGTCTTCTGAAGCAGGCGATTCACAGTAGCCCTCTAAAGTGCGCCTGATGAGGACCGAGGCGCTCGGCTGGGTGCCCTTATGTGTCTAATTACACGCAGAACCATGTTATTAGACGAGCGACGACTTCGTAAAAAAGCCATTTTCGTCGGGAAATTGAGAAACTCTGTCTATTGGCCGTGTTCTTCTCGTTCTACAGACTCGGATGCTCTTCTGTGCCCGAGCCATACGACCTTCTGATTGCAGACAGACCACCCCTGACATTGTAAAGAAGCACCTAGCCCGACCGTGTCTTCTCACGAGACAGGAACATGCCATCTATGCAATTCAGATGAACTCGAGGAAAAATATGAGCCAAACCCGGAGTCCCAAATGGCACGCACTTTCCGAAGAAAGCACTAGATATCTCCCTATGCCACTCAAAGCTAATCATCCTCTTAGGCCTATGTTATACTTCGGCGACGCGTCGGCGAATTATAACATAGGCCTTAGGCAGGATTTATACTCATGTCGTGGAGCGGCACGAAGTCACAAAAGTGTCAATATCTATCAATATCGATTGTCTGGGCGGCCCAATCGATAGTAGTGCATTTCATAACTCCGCGCCGTCCAACGTCTGAAATATAAATCCCCTTAGTTCGAGCAGTTCGTCATTGTGAAGAGAAGCTTCGGTGCCTATGTTTACGGTTAGATCTATTAGAGAACAAGACGTTATAAGCAGCTTGGCGCATAAATCGATAAAATCGACATATTGATTGACAACTACGTCTGCGAGCACCTCATGTCCCAAGATAACGTAATATACCACTAGTTAAGGACGGAAGCATTCTGTTACAGTGAAAGAGAAACAACTCGCCTAACAACGAATCGATCAATACCAGACGATCAATACACACCAAGACTAATAAGAATGACAGCAGAAAATATCAAACTCCTCAAAAAATCGATTTCTGAAGCCTCACTGGGTTCCTCTGCTAGCAGTAAAAGCAATCAAATTTGGATTTTTTCATATGGTAGTGATAACGATTTTCTGGCGATCTAATCGATAACAATCGAACAGAAACTCGATCAATCGATTGATTATTAAGTTGTCCAGGATCTATTTACAAATAAGTGACAGAATATTAATAATTATAAAAACTAAATATTAATAGTAATAATAACAATTGCTTTAATTAGTTTAGCAGCTTTATTTTAAGCTTATACTCTTCTACGCCCTTTCCCTCTGAAATTTATAGTCCAACCACGGAAGCGATTTTCTGGTGACCTAGCTATCGATCAATAAAAATCAATATATTGATTAACAATATTTAGCACTACATCTTAAGAAGACAGTGTATGAATTAGGGTCTAGACAATCGATATCCTCTCGTTTTTCAACGGAACAGACTGCCTAAGGATACACTAGTTAGTAGATCAGATGGTCAAACGGCCAAGTTACAAAGTGGTAAAAATAGAAGGAAGACGCAAACGGTTCGGGAAAAACGGTTATTTCTGAAGCACCAGTAGTTTTCCAGCCTCTCGCAGAACCTTTTAAAGGTAGTCATTTACTCTAGACATAGGCACAATTTTCTTAATGATCTAATCGATGATAATCGATCCATAAAATTAAAATATTGATCGAAGATCACATGCTCAACTATTTGGCACCATCTCCATCTAGGCGATCAGGAATCTGCTGCCATCTAGTCACAAAAACGTATTTTCCTTCCTAGAAGCGGAACAGCCGAAACGGCCAACAATGAAAGGTTCAATTGTGAAGTCAATAACTATAGATCAATAAATCGATAGTAGATGCATCGAGAGTATTCCCTCGCTGCGATATGCAACCATTTAGCAGCTAAACGAAGCGATACAGACAGTTAAGTAGTGAAACAGTCAAACACACCAAACGAAACAAGAAATCGATTAGAAGCGATCGATTAAAGCCCAGAAAATCGATTAACGAGGTTCGTTTTCTGGACAACAGTAAAGTCATTCAAGATTTAAAACTTGCACTCTTATAATAACAGTAACAGTGCGATTCCCCACCGACTAATCGATAATTATCGATCCATAGAATTGATGTATTGATCAGGTGTCAAGTCATATCACTCGGACGATATACACTAGGGTTTTATATACTTTTAATATAAGTGAAGCAGAGATACTGGCTAAGTGGTTAGCCAATGGATCTATAGACACACTAAGGCGACTAAAAACGAAAGAAAAAACTCCGAGAAGACGCAGCTACGTATAAAGTCTTCTTTCGACCAAACAAGGAACCCGTCTGTCCTGCAATTCAGACGACCACTGCGATGCAAATTCAGGGCTTAGCCGGTAAGCTGCCTGCACTTTGCGCAAAAGGAGGACGAGAACGAGGAGTAGAAGAAGGAACTGGTCTGTAACGACCTCAGTTGTCGTCCTCATGCACTCTACATATCTTAGGGAATCACACAAAACTATGCTCGTACAAGTTGCTGAGGCACAGAGTCGATGATCGATAATTATTGATTGACGACAGACGTCATAGACTGAGGAAAACGTCAGTCATGGCGCTCGTCGTTTCGTGACGAGACGGCTAAGGCAGGATTTGTACGTACGACACTTCAAATGCCGCGTGACGCGTCGTTACGAAAGCAGCCAATATCGATTAGGCGGCCTAGACGATCGATATTGGTAGTAATCGTCACGCCGTGGCACTCCGCAACGGAAGTATAAACCCCACCTAATGCGTCTTGAGCTGGAAAAGTCCAACGGTCAAATTCTGAAGATCGATAGTTATCGACCGATATCGCACCTGGATTTATTGACCGTTATTGATCGGCATCCTCACTCATTCAAGATCGACGAAAAGACGCACTTTAGGTCGGTCTTCCAGCAAGAGATCAACGCACCTAGCCTCTAACTAACGATACACTTCACCCAGTCTTTTTGTTATCGACGGTAAAATTGAAACTAAACTATTCTAGAGAGAGTATACTGAGTTAGCTCAAGAGAGGACAATTCTTTGAAACCTCCGAGGTGCGAGAGGCTCACCTGTCTGCCTTCTGCTTCGCTTTTCTCGCGGTACCCGCTCTCTCTCTCTCTCTCCCCCCCCCCCCCCCTCCCCGACTAGGATAAATCCTCTATTAAAATTCAGGAAAAGTGGTTATGAAGTATGGAAAGGCGAACGCAACTGGCACCTTACGGTTGTCCCTCCTGACTAGGATAGATCCGGAATATCTAATTAATGACCAGCGGAATTGATGGTGCAAAAATGAAGCTATTTTTGTAATTTACTCAACTTTAGGGAGTGATTGAAGGCCCTAAATTTGCGGTAAAAGTGTTGTCTCTGTCAGGCAAGCTATTCGGTCAAGTTAGGCCGAGGTCTAATCCTTTTTAACGGCTGCATATAACTTGGTTTTTTAACGAACAACTTGTGCAGAAGCCAAACTATCGATTGCATAAAAATCGATAGTTATCGATCGAAACTCAAGCCTGGGGCGCGTGTGGCGCAGTCGGAGGAGGTGCCGTGTCGCGTGCAGCCGATACCAGGTTCTTGGTTCGGATTTATCGCCCAGGCCAACCAAGCCTTCCATCCACCCTCGATCGGTGAATCGGTAGCAGACGTGTCTGGGAAGGAGAACGCGCTGAGTTGTTCATCGGCTGGCCATCGAAATTCATTGTATGGCCAAACACGCATTCAAATCACCTCCGGGTATTCCGTAGAAGCAGAATGCGCGGCGCATCCCAACAGTGATCGAGTAGCACCATCCTTCATCCTTATCTCTATTCGACTTTTATGGAGTAACTGAAGGCCCCAAGTGTGCGATAAAAGGGCTATCTCTCTCCAGTCAATCAGGCTAACTATTCAGTTAATTTAGACCGAGGTCTATTCTTTTTTACGAACAAGTTGGTTAGAATCCGAACCATCGATTGCACTGAAAATCGATAATTATTGATTGATACTAGGCCTTGGCGTAGTGATCACCTTTGATCGGCATCGTCAATAACTTGTGGCTAAAATGACTGAAACAGCTATTTTTACTACCCAAAGGGAGCAGAACTGACAGACTCAGTCGGTCAAACGTTGAAAGCAAGCGCCCATCGCGGCCCGAGTTGCGCCATGAACCGCCGGGAAGAAGAAAATAGTAGATCACGAAGAGATTAAGAAAGCTGCCGAAGCCGTCGGCGATGCAGCTTCTGGCCTTCTTCTGCGGCGATTTGTGCATGTGTGATGCGCACCGACTGCGATGTGTGGTCGTGAGAGGAGAGTGTGAGATTAACGTGAGCGCCGTCCGGCCAGCCGCAGACTGGCGGCAGCGGCGTTTAAGCACACTAATTTCCACCGCCAACTACTAGTAGGAGAAGTAGTGCTAGTGGCCGCTAGGCTACTGCCAACTCGTCCTCAGCCATACGTGCTCATTATGGGTACGTCGCGCCGTCTGCCATCGCAATCTCACCACCACCACCTCATCAAGAATTCAGCCAGCTCTACGGGACGGCTACTACAAGCCGCTCATTAGTTAACTACATTGTTAGAGCTCGTTTATACTTCGACGCCGAGCGAGGCGAAGCCACGTACGGTGACCACATTGATCGAGCGACGCGATCGATCAATTTGGCCAGTATACATGCGATCGCGTCGCTCGGCGTCGGAAGTATAAACGGGTCTTACCACAGAACCCAACCAAAACCAACCAAATCTATCGATGCTGGCGCCTCCTGCCATTGCGCTATCCATTTTAGATTGCAGCAATGTGTGTATGGTGGCCGTATTTTCTTCTTCGCCTAAAGCACTCTTTGTATAGCATTCGGTACTTATCGAGTTCTTGCCCAACCGATTTGGTCAAATCTAGTCCACATTCCTGGAGACGCTGCAGCCGTCCTAGCCCTAGCTTATACCTCAGCCGCCATGTGGCGCGGCGCCACAATCGCCATATGTATCGATCTTTCGAGCCGACCGATCGATATCTATTCCGAATATGGTGCCGCGCCAGAGCGCAACTATAAACTCGTGCCTAAATGCGTCTCCTCCATAGCTCGTGCAGGTAACACTTTCAGTGGGCGCACTTTAAGTGCGCTAGGCTGGTGTACATACTTATTGGATGTTTGCCCTGTCCAGCTATGTCGCATATCACCGTAGTTCTACCAGAGCGGTAGTCACAGCAGATACGAATGTCAATGTCAGAGAGCCAGCGGCATTTACAGTGAATGGGAGAGGTGACTGGCCAGTCAAGGCTCTGATTGGCTAGCGCCTCTGTGACCACGCCCCTTGCACGGGGTGGGCCATAAGCCCGATAAGTACATCTTATTCTACCATCGACGAAAATCAACCTCTTCGCGAGATGCGAGATGCATAGTACCATCAGACACCCAGGAAAGGCCGGAATGCTGAATCATGAATTGATTGAAGTTACAGTTGTACTTATCGGGTTTCTGCCCTCTCAGACCGCCTCACATACTGGAGTTCTAGCAGAGAAACAAAGCTAATATAGGTGTTACAGCTAGGGAGTCAGCAGAATTTGTAGTGAATGGGAAATGGCTGATGCAGCCGATGCTCTGATTGGTTCGCGCTTCCGCTACCGCTGCCCTTGTACGGGATCGGGCAAAAAACCGATAAGTACATTGAACTAGACTCACATACTGGCTATGTACTATGTGTGTGTTACTGCTAGAGAGCAGAATTTTCAGTTATAAGGAAATGCCTGGTGCAGCCAATGCTCTGATTGTTGGCTAGCGCCCCTGTGGCCACGCCCCTTGCAAAGGTGGGGCAGAAGCCCGATAAGTACATCTTATTCTACTATCAGCTACAATCCACCTCTTCACGGATACGCCACGCACTGTACTTTTACGAGATATCCGGAGAGGGCTGGAAGGCTTTGTTGGCCTAGGCGATTGCCGAATCATTAGCCGATCCTAGTTAGGTACTTATCGGGTTTCTGCCCTAGATAGACGACTCACACACTGGTTATGTACTATGGGTGTTACTGCTAGAGAGTCAAAAGAATTGCAGTGAACAGGAAATGCCTGGTGCAGCCAATGCTTTGATTGGCTCGCGCTTCCGTAGCCACGCCCCTGCACCAGGTCGGGCAAAAACTCGACAAGTACATAGTAATCTCTTTCTGTTAGAGGAATCGTTTATCAAATTCAGCAAAGCTACCCAGCTTTTCACCTTCAGGAGCAGATGCGCCAATTTTACACTTTTTTCTGCAGCCCTTTGCCTTCAAAAAAAACTCAGCTAGATTTTCCGCCGGCTGTAATTCGCCTCAGTTTTTCTATGAAAGCTGGAGGCGCTGCCTGCGCTGTTCGGTACTGAGAAAAACAGGCCAGTAACCACCGTTCAGCATGGAAAGAGTGCACCTGAGGATTTTTGCACTCCATCACGACTTCACAGAGTAAAGTAGATCCCCACTTAGAGACCAGAAGAGACGTATTCAACCTAGAAGCCACTCCGTCAGAAGTGCTAGCCGAGCCGTCGAAATACGAAGTCCTGGCGTAGTAGGTGGAATCTGGAGAGCCTAAGCATGGTCGAGTCATCGGCGAGGATAGCTCCCTTGTTGTTGAAGATCTCAGAGGCTGAGAGGGGTGGCTCGATGGCATATGAAGGCGTGTTTATCCTGCACGCTAATGGGATCTAAGCGCTGGTCGTCGTTGATTGTTCTGAAATGCCACACGAATCGCCTAGCACGTCGTCTCACACAGTAAGGTAGCTTCCGGCCGTCTTCTGTCATCGGAATACTTCTCAGGATTAACGACGCTTGAAGCCCTCATTTACACAGAATGGGAGGCTTTCGTGGCCTGGGCGTGGCCCCACGAGCCTGGTGGATTCACGGCGCACCCAGGAGCAGCTACTTCGTTCTCAGCAATTTTACAAGAAAAATAGTGAAATCTCCAAGAAGTAGCGAGATGCAGCGCACTAGTGAACCTGTAAGGATGCGCCATGCATTTTACCCTGCGCGATAACCTAATTCATTCCATACTAGCGTACTACAATGATACATACGTTATCGGTCTTACGACGGATAACAGCACAGACTTCATCCAGTATTCCAATTCTCGAAACGACTTCAACCGGATTTCCGGAATTCTAGCTTTTGAGAGATCCGCTACTTTCTCTCAAGGTGGCTGAGTAGCATGTACAGGTGTGGGGATGTGAGGCCTATGTTATACTTCAGCGACGCTGTTGTCGGCGACGTCGGCGACAGTTTTGAGCGGGTGCTATGCAGTACGTACACAGCCCGTGCAACACTGTCGCCGACGTCGCCGACAACAGCGTCGCCGAGGTATAACATAGGCCTAAGGCGCGAGGTAGAGTAGAGCAGTCGGGGGAGACGGAAGCTATCGCATGAATCCAGAAACGAGGTTCTTGGTTCAGGTTTTCTTTTTCATTTTTCCTTGATGTCAGTGAAATGGTATCAGACTTGCCTGGAAAGGGTGAAACACCGACTTCTCTATCATTTGGGCAGCTCAAATTCATTGTGTATAGCATTCAAGTCGCTTCTACGATATTCCCTAGAAGTCGAAGGCGTGGCGGATCCCAAAAAAGTGTTGACCAACGTCGACCTCTAAACTTTACACATTTTTAGCGAGTCAAACCACAGGCCCTTTCAGAACCCTACCTACCAGGTTAAACCTGTGTCACAGGTGCTACAAAGTCATCGGATCTATCCTAGTCGTCGGGGGGGGGGGGCAACCCTAAAGTGCCAATTGCCTAGGTCAATACATACCACACAAGCATAGCAATTGAATTTAAATGAAAGCCCTCGTAGAACCCAAGGTAGGGAATGGAGACGTAAAACAATGCATGCCCCTTCCGATTAGGATAGATCCAACTCTTTTTCTAGAACGTATGTTTCGCATGTTTCAATTTTTAATTTGACCTATATATTTATTTATTTAAAGCATGCATTATATAATCAAAGATACATTGTAAAATGTACATATCAGGGTCAAAATGAAACTTAGAAAAAAACCAGATCAGATCAAGATCAAAGCGGATCGAAGGTTTAATTTGTATGTTATATTGAGTTCCCGACAACTCCTTTTCTCTGCTTACGTCTAAGTTTTTTTTTTTTTTTTGAACAACGCTATAAACCATTCAAAAAAAGATAACTTGCTCTACAGCACTGTTTGTTGATTTTTTAGTTCACTTTGATTTTCGCTAAATTTTAGCGCATTAAAGTGAAGTGTCCAGATAGCCTAAATTATTTTTATCAAAGCTCCTACTCTTTCGTTGATTTTTCACTTTATTTTGATGAATTAAAAAGAAGCAAAATTTAAAATGACCAAATACAGAACAAATTACATAAGACAGCTATTGGTAAGGATCATTTCTTTCTTAATAATCCACTGAAAATTGATAGAAGTAAACATGAACAAATAAACGCAGCATATTTTTTGTTAAAGCAAAGCGTTCTCTTTCGAACGGCATATATATGTAGCACCGTCAAAAAAAAATAACCAAGGAGTAAACGCTGTTGGTAAAAATAATTTGTCCTAAGTCTTTTCCACTACAATGCCCTGAAAATCAGCAAAATTTAAAATAAACGAAAAACTCAAAAAACAATTCTGTAGAGAAGAAAATCAACTTTTTTTCGAATGGTTTATAACGCTGTTCCAAAACCATTCGAAAAAACCAAAGAAAAAGCTCAAACGTAAGCAGGGAGTAGGAGCTGTCGGCGACGGTCACTTTTCTTTTTTGACTCTCCACTTCAATGACCTAAAAACTAACAAAAATCAAAATCAGAAAAAAAAAGCAGAACACATTTTCTCTTTCGAATGGTATATAGCATTATGCAAAACAAGCCTTCAGCAAAATTCAAAATAAAATCTTGAAAAGTGGCACAGACTTACCAGGGAAGGGTCTCAGGCGTAGGTCTGAACGGGGGAAACGGATAGTACTGCGAGAATCTCCACCCTTCATATAGTAGAAAAGCATGTCTCGTTTTTGCTGAGTCCTTGAAGGAAACGAGCCACTGGCCCTGAAAAGTGGGGGGGGGGTGTAGAGCAGCGCACCGTCAGCACGTGCCCACGTGCATGTGCGCGCTGTCGTATGGGACGCGGCAGAAAGGCTCTGCAGCAAGCGAGTCGGTGGCTCAGCAGGGTGCAGGACTTCTTCAAAGGTGCCCCACCAGATGTTCGACTCCCGTGCTGTGCACTACTTTTGCATTTTTCATAACCGCTGCCTCCTTCATCAATTTGAGAATTAATCATTTTTCACTCCTTCACTATCCTCCATTTTCATGACTACACCACCATACCTTCTGCCACTATTCGCAACAAAATTTTCAAAATCTCCAGTCTTGAGACTCGTAGGAAACGGAATGACCTGCTCATGATCTTCAAAATGGTTACCGAACTGGTAGCTCTAAAGCTTGATGAGTTTTACACGCTACATAATTCCAACACAAGAGGTAGTCAGAGGAAAATCCATTTTTCCAAGGCCAAGAGCTCCATCCGTGCTTCCTTTTTTACCCAAAGGGCCGGCTCTGAGTTTTTAATATTCTCAAAAAAATATGCGCTCCCAAATTCATTAGCTCAGTTTAAAAGGCTCGTGGACAGGTATCTCCTAGAGTAGCTAAGTAGTTACTATGCGTTGTACTGTAGTGTTGTTTTTCTTCTTGTTGAATGTTTTGTATCTCATTGCGTGTAAATGTATCTATTTGCACGTCTAAATAAATAAATAAATAAATAAATTTGCTTCCTACACATCCCATACACATTTATTTCACTCTAAATTGTCAAAACGATAAGATTTATGATCAACACCCCAGACTCGTGATTAACACCCCGTGACCTCGACAGCCCTAGTCATCCGTTCCTGGTGTAACCCACCGTAATCAGCCGAAAATTCAAAAACGGATGTCAAATTCGTGATCAGCGCCACCAAATAACCCCCCTCGGGAGGTTTGGGCGAAAAATTTTTTCGACCTCTCCTCGACCTCTGGAGTCGTGAAAGTATCGTGACTTTCTCGCGATTTCGTGGAATGTTGTGAGGAATTTGCGCTTAGAGCTTTATCAGATTGAGAGCTATGCAAACAAAAAACTCCTTATAAACAGGTCATATGGAGAAATTCACATGGCGCTCTTCTCATGTTGGTTTTATTTTTATTTCTTCATTTTTAACGTCTTGTAGATGTTTTTCAGTCGATCTAATGCGCATTGTATTTGTATTCTATAAGTTTGGTTTAATTACCCAAGTTTGAGGTAAACGGCGTCGAACAACTGGTGTATGTGTGTACCAACGGACTTATTCTGAACCAGCGACAAAACTAGCTTAGAAAGTACAATAGTGCCTTAATGGCAGTTTAAATCAGCTTACTCCCTACACATCTCTTACACATTTATTTCACTCTAAATTGTCAGATAAGGGTTTACTTTGAGCTGTGCTTTACTCCCTGCTCTCACTTTGTGTAGCATACAACGTTTTGTGTTTTTTCAGCGAATGTTAAACAGTGACCTCAGAGCAGGTACAGGTTACAGCAGGTACGAGTGACTAGGGCTGTCGAGATAATCAACGATTTCGCCCAAACTTCTCCAAGGAGGGTTATTTGTGGTGTTGATCACGAATCTGGCATTTGTTGTTGAAATTTCGGCTGATTACGGTAGGTTACGGGTGACTAGGGTTGTTGAGGTCATGGGGTGTTGGTCACAAATCTTATCGTTTTGACAATTTAGAGTGAAATAAATGTGTAGGGGATGTGTAGGAAGCAAACTGCTGAAGGAAGCTGAAAAAATGCAAAAATGCAAAATTAGTGTACAGCACGGGAGTCGAACATCTGAAGGAGCACCTTTGAAGAAGCATCGCACCCTGCTGAGCCACCGACTCGCTTGCCACAAAGCCTTTCGCCACGTCCTACACATCAGCGCGCGCACGTAGGCACGTGGGCACGCGCTGACAGTGCAATACTGTACCCCCGCCTTCGAGGACCCGTAGCTCTTCTGGGCCCGGATTCATCAAGCAATGAGTATAGGTAGAGATACCGTAAGGGAATCATACCCACTACCAGCAATGGGTAATGGCTACGAATCGTATTCATGAAAGGAATCAATGGTAAGGTACAACAAGGCCTTTCGCGAAAACAGATGATCTCACTGGAGCGCCATTTTGTCAATGGGGCGCGAAAGCGGGTGTACGGATGTACCCACAAAAATCGGCGGATTTTCTCTACCCACGATATACCCACGATTTGGCGGGTAAGGTTTATCATGAATCGTGGGTGTGTCCACATCGTGGGTATGTATACCCCCTATACCCAGCATACCCATGTGTATGCGCGTTGATGAATCCGGCCCCTGGTTCAGGGACTCAGCAAAAACGAAACATCCTTTTCTACTATGTGAAGGGTGGAGATTCTCGCAGTTCCACCCATTTTCCCCGATCAGACCTCAGCCTGAGACCCTTCCCTGGTTAGTTTTCAACGTTACCCCGGTTAGCCCTTCCTAACAAAATTTTCGCAGCTCGAAAAGATTGCGAAGCACTCGAGGGAAACCGATATCAAAGAGTCAGAAGAGCAGCGGACAAAGTGGATTAGGTCGACGACTTCCGCAGCGGTGGCGGCGTTCATTCAATCTCTTCTGAATATGGCACCGTGGAAGGAAACCGCCGAACTCGAACAAAACGCCTGATTCAATTTCCGTCATTTAAAATAATTTTTCAGCAAAAAATGGAATAAATATTAATGCAGACACTACAGGTGCATCATCATCATCTTCTTCTTCTTCATATTCATCATGACAGGACCTATTATTTTTAAAATTGCCTACAGTACTTGAAAAGCGTTTTAAATAAAAGATAAAATTTAATTAATTTGAATCATTCGGAAAAGAAAAATGTGTGAAGTGCGTGAAAGAAAAATGCGAAAATTAAATGGTTTTTACAATGTTTCTTTCATCTACTAATTTATTAAGTTCTTATTCTCTTTCTTTCTTCATTTTAAATAGACAACTAGACAGGCGAGACGATAATTTAAAATGTACGATTTAAAGCAGCGGAAGGCGCATAGAGCCAAAAAACGGCCAATATTTTCGCGTCACTAGACCCGATGCTAGGTCACCACCAGGCTTATAATGGTCGCGGAGCAGCTCCAGCCCTAGCAAGCCAGTGACGAACAGAATCCCCCTGGAGTCGAGTGCTGGCTTAGACGACGCAGAAGCAATCTTCCGAAGATTACGCTTCGCACTAAAACAGCGACGAAAACAATTTACATTGGCAGCCTGCCGCCGCGAGGGAAGCCGATACGGACGGCTGCCGGGTGGTCCGGGAGAAAGTGATGGAATTCGTTGAATTCGAGCTGAAAACGTGTCCCTGCAGTGACATTCTAACCACGTTGTCAACATCATTAACAAACATAATCCCGTGGCAATAACAGGGCAAAAGCAGACGTGAATTCGACGTTAATTAGTCTCGCTATACGCCATGAATCCTAGTCCGACCTTCTGTTGTCAAAGCTGCAAAATTTAATACTGGTCGCTAATGTGGCCTACATGAGGAAGAAGACGAGTCAGAGCGGTCCCGCTGCCTAAAGGCGGCATTGACGTTGCACTGGCTGACACAGGTTCGGTCTGTGCTGTGATTGGTCGGCACATGACCGGTCGATCTTTGGTTGGCTGGCGCATCCTCCACCACTCCTTTCCCACGTAGGCCACATCATAGACTAGTGCCTAAACCCCATAGAAGAATGCTTCATTTCTGCGTCAGAAGACTAGCAGGAACTCCTCGATTCAGTAAGCACTATAGAACCAACGATTTCCATGAAGCCCTCAACAGAGAATCGAACCTAATCGACGGCGGCAGCGCGCAGATGCGCCTTCTTCCACTGTGCCATCGCGTCGTTAGCACCACAAGTCCTCAGAAGTCAACTGGCATTCGGATGGTGTCCTGTCTGACCTGACTGAAAAGGGTTTTTCTCTCAAAGTCGATAATATCGATCGATATTGATGGCCAGCCGATACTGTTCCTCGGTCTGTTTGTCGTGAAGTCTCCTACCCGTCCAACAGACTTGCATGACTCCCACTTTAGAAGGCAATGCCAATAGAAAGAATCGATAACGGCAATCAGTATTGATTGCTCTACCAATCGATACCGTTCGGCTTTTAATTGCTGTTAAGGCTGTCCAACTGTTAACGTTTTAGCACTTCAAATCTGAATCTCAAGGAAAAATCAATAATATCGGTGCAAATTGATTAATCGGAACAGCTCACTACTTGTTACTACTACTCACACCAGCCAACACTATCTGTACCACTTGTAGGCTCGTCGATCACCCCATTTCTCGAGCGGACGCCAGCTGTGCCTTGTCGTGTGCCAAAGTAGCCCAGTAGGGTGAGCTTTGCTTGACAGACACGAATAGTGTTTATTTTTAGAGCTTTCACCCTCCATATTGGCTTTCGATTCTCACTTTGGAAGATATCAGAAAAATCAATAATATTGACCGATATTGATCGACTGACAAATGTTGCCCGTTTGTTGAGTAGCTCCTTTCGGATCCAGCGGTTTCGTAGGAGCCCTTTCTCAATCGGCTCACTCTGATTAAAGATTGAGAAGTGAATTCTTTCCGCTGGCCATTATTCTTGTGCGGACGGACAGAGAGATAGACGAACACATAAATAGATAGACGGATTGGTCGATGTCGCGAACATGGCCAATGATGCCGTGTCGAATGGACGTGTCATTAGAAGACAGCTTGTGAGGTCGGCACCCTGATTGGCCGAAGCGCTCCCAACTCCCAATGCTGCCTACTTTCGCGACTTCGACCGATGGATTTGCTTTTTCATATGTGGTAGGATCGGATAGCACATCCCAACCACGATCTATAGTGGTACTTTCTGCACGGCAAACTTTGACCTAGGCAAGATTTGTGCTCCATCTTTACCCTTTTTCAACTTTTATTTCTCAATTTTTGTACTGATTCTTTGGCGTTTTTGAGCTCTTCTAGCCATAGAAATGAAATCGGATGGTTCTTCTGTTCCTATTCCGTTAATTTGCGCAAAGATTTATCGTAAACTTCCTGAAAAGTATTTTCTTGGCGAAGGGGAAGCATGGAGCAGGCGAATCGATCGGGTTCAAGCTGGCATCCGGCCCTATTACTTCTGGGATTTGGAAGCGTACGACTTGGTCAAGACTTCTTCCATATGAGAGATTAGGACTGAAAATGACCCACCAACGTAGCAGGTTATATTCAATGAGATTAAGCCCTAGTTTACACTTGCGTCTCTGCGCGGCGCTGCATCATGATTGCCATAGATATCGATTTATCGCGCGCGTGGTCGATATCTATCCCGCCCACGATGCAGCGCAGCGACGCAAGTATAAACTAGAGCTAACGCGCGTGAAGTTGACGTTAGATCTGATAAGCCAGCATAAAGAAGCATCGTCCTGCTGAAGTAGACGATCTGCATCGTTGAGTCTATGACCTAGAGCTCATCGGCTCATCTCAATCTAACCAAACAACCCCACTCCTCTCCAAACAGTCCCCATCGAATGCCAAAATGACTCAGCTCCGCCTTATCGAAAGCAGTGAAGGAGCGTTTACTAATTCAATGACATCAGAACCACATCATTCGTATTCAACTCGATGTTTCTCCCTTTGGAAGATTAGCATCGAACCAATTGGTCAATAACATCAAGCTACATAGCCGGGACAGCCAATTTATTCCCCGGCCATTCACAACACAATGGCTAATTCTGTCGCATAGCCGATAGATTGCCGGAGAAATTAGCTCTCGGCGTCATTTGACGATTGTTTTGCGTTCAATTATACCGAAGAAGTAGTGATGTAGAGTGACGTGACAGTTGAATCAGCGGTTTAAAACGGCTAGATGACGTCTAACAATCCTTGAAGGCCAGCTCTAAAGTAGAAGACGTCAACAGTTTCGCACGTCCCAGATAAAGGTGAGTGCATGGCGTACTCCGAACAAGTTTATTTACGGTGGATTCGCACTGCACACAGGAGATGAAATTCAGCCAGAACTTCAACAAAACCCCAGTAAGAAAAAGCAAAGGGCGTGTTCTACCTTTCACCTTCTTTTCCTTTGACAAAAAGTTAGTGCTATATAGCCAAAAACCCGCCTAAGGGGATCCTAAAAGGATAAAGATGAAAACGAAAGGATAAGAGAAGGGCATGGTGCATTGGTAAAGCGCTTGCTTGGAGATCATACCAAGATGCTGGTTCGAATCCGGTGGTAAGTGGTAACGTGCCTATGGCGTAGTAGTCGGCATGTGAAACAGTTTGCGATCATCTTAAGCAGAGATTAGAGCGCGGTATAGAAGAAGCTGATCTATCCTAGTCGGGAGGGGCAACCGCCGCCTACAGGACCCTACACCCTGTCAAGGTAGCAATGCAAGAGCTCACCATGAGTTGAGAACCTTTCCTTGTTAGAGTCCTTAAGTCAATAGGAAGAACATTAAAGATCAGCAGAATCTATCCTAATCGGGAGGGGGGGGGCATCGTTAGGAAAGCGAAAAAATGTAAACACTGAGGGCTCTCACGGCTAGGAAATTGCAAGCAAACCTCTTCCTCTCCTAGGCCAATCCACGGTATTCTCTTTGTAAGCTGGTTTGCTTTGAGCTTTGGCGTCGTTGTCAAAGACTGAGAGTGGACCCCCCCCCTCCCCACACTAGGATAGACCCGATCAGCATACCGAACAGAAATGAAGAGCTACAAAAGGAAACCGCACAAATACTGGGGAAGTCCGAAGAATGGCCAGTATTTTCGCGCGGAAAAAGGCGCATCGAATCAACACTCCTTGGAAACAATGATCCCTATAAAATAACCCACTGACAGAGAAGCCTATACAGGCTAGAACAGCTAGCAGAGCAGCTCCTGCAGCCCGAGCTGAGCGGGGGATAGGCGTCATAACACCGTCGACGAATTAGCTCAATAAGAACTGAGGCCGTGAGTCGTAATAGAGCCTCGGGGGGCGCGAGACAATCTGAATAGGTAACACGCTGCAGGCTGGCCGGCTGGACGGAGCAGTTGTCGTCGTAGGTGCCTGGTAACCACGGTAATCACGGTCAGCGAATGTGCGCATGCGTGTGAGACGGATAAGAATGGAATTTTCAGCCTCGTCGTCGTAGCCGCCGACGACGTCGTACGGCGGAGGCGACGACGACGAAGTCATTACACCCGACGGGTACATCTAGGGTAGTCAGAGCCTGATTCAGAAGAGCCGGCAGCTGAGGCGTGAGGCTAGGCTAGGCTAGCTTGAATGAATTTTTGACGCTGGGAGTGCGCCATGCACTTCGCAGGGCATTCTGTACTTTGAAGGTCCGAGAGAAGAGCTCGCTCATCGGCTCGGTTCTCTGCCACTGTTCCCTCACACCCCATCGTCATTCACCTCGTCGAGAACGGGCTCCATTACGCGCATAATCCCATTAAACGATACAATTCAACATCAAGTCACGCAGACGCACACATACTACGAATAGCCTATACGAACGAGAATTATACGAGTGTTGTTCGTCTCGAGTTGCGGAAGTAACAGCTAATTTTGCAGTCTTGAATGCTTGTTTTTTGCATGTCTCTATGAGGCTTGAGAACACGATTTTTCTTCCTCAAAAATAGTGGCAAAATCCTAGAAATTTTTAGATGAATTGAGCACAGAAGATCATTTGCAATGAAGTTCAGGTCAGAAGAATCTTAAAAATTGTATGGAGGGTTTGGTTGGCTTCGGCTGGGAACCGAACCAAGAACCTGAATCGGAGAGCAGACGGCAGGCACGCCGCTTTCACCGACTGCGCTACTACGCATCTCATTGTCAGTAGAGCCTCATGGAGTGCAAAACCAAAGTCCCACCTCGCCTCTGAGTAAAATAGTAGTCGAAGAAGGGCATAGAGAGGTGCCTATCGACACTACGGCTGGAATGCGCCGTGCACACCACTTCTTCCTAAATTCGCATAGAAAAACGGTATCTGGTAGCTAGAGGTCAACGCTGGTGCACAGTCTATATCTGAAGAAATCGCTCTGGCTTCGATTCTCAGGACTACAGTGCAGTAGAAGAAGGCGCCATCTGAAGAGTGTACCTTCCTGACACCAGGTTGTTGATTCGGATCTCCCGCAAGGGCCAGATCAAGCCTTCCATCCATCCGGCGCCTGTGAATTGAACAGCGTTTGTCTAAAGGTTGTCTAGAAATTTTTTCCAAGCAAGATCATGTTTTCTGGCGTTGGTGAACAAAATTTCAGTAGAATTTTTGTTAATTTTTTTTCGCCATTTCTTGATTTTTTTTGCAAAAATAACTGGCGACTGCACGCGGCTAATCCCTAGAATCAGCTCCTATCTAACAAGTTAATATTGTCTTCCCAAGTCGACGTTCTAGCAAAAATTTAATGGATAGAGGGTAAAGGACGGCGTTTGTCAGTCCCGGTCGGGATGCGCCACGCACCCCACTTCTACGGGATGTCGTGTAGGCGCTTTGAATGCGTACTTGTCCACATAATAACTTTCGGAGGCCAGCCGATGAACAAGTCAGCGCTGTATCCTTTCCAGACAAGTCTGGCATATATTGACCGACTCCGGAAAGATGGAACGCCTGGTCTGCCTTGCCGGAAAATCCGAACCAGGAACCTTACATCGAATACGCGCGACAGCCGGCACCTCCCCCGACTGCGCTACCACGCACCTAAGCAACTTTTTTGCAATTTCTAAAGCACAATATAATTGAAAGACAGCTTGCACTGTTATGCAATTAGCTATGATCTACCTTTCACATAAAACAAATAATTAAAAAATACAAGGATAGGGATAAAGAACGGCGTTATTCAATCCATTTGGGAATGCGCCACGCATTCTACTTCTACGGGATGCCGTGGAGGTGATTTGAATGCGTATTTGGCCATACAATGACTTGCGGTGGCCAGCCGATGAACAGGTCAACGCTCTATCCTTCCAAGACAAGTCTGGCACCATTTCAGATACATGTCGCCAACGTGAGCAGCATTGGTAGGTGAGAGGGCGACAGCCAATAGTAACCAGTAAGTAGTTCACCAACCCCGGAGGGATGGAAGGCTTGGTTTGCTTGGGCGGGAAATCCGTACCACGAACCTGGTATCGGGTGCTGGCGACAGTCGGCGCCTCCTCCGACTGCGCGCGTCATAAAAAATGTGTGTAAAAAATATAAAATGATTAAAATTATAATACTAAGCAAAAATTCGCATAAATTAAGAACATCTGCTTCTGACACTCGTATATTGTATAAGCTATTTATTTAATATTATATTTGTAACCGCACATTTTATCGTTATATCCTATTCACTACCTATTATCTAGTCCACAATGTAAAAAATAAATCCCTAAAATAACTCGTAAGAACATTGCATATATTTTTTACTCAATAAATATTTTACATTCGTATGTCTTACTTCTATATATAATATTTTTAATTTACTTATTATTTCGCATAAAGAGAAAATTACTTGTTTTAATCCCGCAATTATTTCAGTGTTCAAACTACCTCTTCGGTATCGCGTAAGACGGAATGCGTGGCGCATCCCAAGGAAGGATTTCCTACCGCATTTATAGAATTTACATCTCTTGCTTTATTCATTTTTAAATCTCAAAAAAATACAAGCTCTCCTTTTTCTTTTCAGAACACATTATTTTTCAATTTCAATTTAATTTTTATTTAATTGACTCAGTTATAATTCGTTTTCTCAACAAATCGAACCAGAACAGAGTTTCCGCTCCATAAAAAGTGTGGTCCTAGTCGCGTATGTGGGCAGCATTGGGAGGTGTGAATACGCCTGTCAATCAGTTATCGAGTTGGCGTGAGAGTCAGACTAAGCAGTACCACTGTACCATGACTAGCTGGCGCGTGTTCGACCAGCGCTCTGATTGGCTATAATTGGCTCGCGCGCACCCATCTCACAATGCTGCTCATATTCGCGACATGAACCAAACGCTTTATGAATAGTGGACGGTTTTTTGACACCATGAATTTTTCGGAAAGTTCTTCAAAATAGGCGGCCATATTTGGAATTTCAAAGTTTCGGAGATGGAAAATACAATTCCAGCTTTTAAAACTGCTGTCGCTATGCTTACTGATAAGCTCGCCTTCTATCTCTAAGTTGAGTACTCCAAGTCAAAAAAAAACGTGGTCGAACAAATATTTTGAAGGACCTTTATAAAATTACTTACAGTATTCAATTCTTGCAGTTTTAGGTGAACCAGTTTTAAATAAAATTCACAAAACATTCATACAAAACAAACATAAACTTTGATGATTTTCGCTCTGCGGTTTTTTTAGTTTAATTTAAAACATTGAAAACATTTCTCAATAGAAAATGAGCTTTTGAGATCGTAATCGAGCTGCTCTTAACGCTTGTCGCAAAAACAATGGCCGTAAAAATAGACGCATCTCAGCTATTAGGTCATCTTCGGCTGGTCTCCTATCCCATAGGTTCTACGACGATGTGATATAATTAGCTGGCCAAGCATAGCACTCTGAAAGGGTCCGGACAACAGAGCTATATGATCGATTATTCTATTTGCGCCAGAATACTGGAGTACTGAGGATGATGAAATTCTCAAGAAAGAAGTCGCATGGCTGTAGTAGGATTGGAAAGAGAGGCATTCGTTCAGTGAAACTTCCGCGGATTGCGCCACGAATTCCGTTTCCGCCCGGTCAAATGGAATCTGGGGGCAAAGCTGCCTTTCGAATGGAGTCAAAGGTCACTCAAGGTCTTCGCACCAATCGGTCTCGGGTTCAGTTTGCTTAGTCGGTCACGCCGACGGGGCTAGTCGTCAATATGGCCTACATGTGGCGGGCGCGAGGACGCACCAGCCAGTCACAGCCAATGAGAGCACCGAGCGAACAAGCGTTAGCCAATCAAGCGTGCGTGCTCTTCTCGATCTGGCCTGGATGGTGGTGCAGCCGACCAGCTCTATTAGGAGGCGCCCCATGTAAGTCAGATCGAGAAGGACATGCACACCTGATTGGCCGACGCGTCTTCCCTCGGTGCTCTGACTGGATTTGACTTGCTGGTGCGTTCCCGCTCCCTCCCATGTAGGCCACATTAGCGACTAGTACCAATATTCCGTCAGGAGGCATGTATTCGAAACTCTAATGAGGCGGAAGCCGTGAAGCGCAGGAAATCCTCGAGAGTAGAACGGCAACAGAAAAAGACCTGCCTCCTCCATCAAAGTAAACGAACCGACGCCCGCTTTAGGTTAACGCCGCCGGCGCCGGCGCTCCACCGGCTCCGCCCTCGGCGCTTCGAAGTTAATTAAAGCTTCGTCGCGTGAAAGTGTCATTAGAATGAAACGTCCATCACACGGTCCCGTCGCTATTCGGCAGCAGCCCGATGACGACGACGACGACGACGAGGCGCATAGGGTGCCGGCCGTGTCACCGAAATGTGCTCGGCTGAAATTGAGAGGCGCTCAGAAGACACACGGGCGACAGGAACAGGTCGCCTACTTCGAGGGAGCGGCGAAAACAAGAGATTAGAGGCCTCGTTTGGCTGGCCAGGAGAGGGGCGGCCATCTATGGACGACAAAGCGTATCTTAAGAGTGTCTCTAGGGTGCGCCGTGCGTTCCATTTCTGTGTGAGTAGACTCGAGCAACGCTCTAACGCTTATACCTAACCACTGCCACCGTCTCGCTCTAAAATCGGCCATCATTTTTGCGAAATGGCAGACACGTGTCTTGTAGAAATAGCGGCCGACTTTACCTTTTCAAAGGAAATACCGGTGAGGTAAATGAGTGAAAAAACATTATTTAAATAAAAAATGATACTGTACTACAACATCTATTTCCTTCACTAACAAATCACCAGGGAGATTATGTAAATGGTTCAAAAGAAAAAAAGATTGCGGAAGTAAACAACGATTTTCTTAAATTCTATTTTTAAATGATTTTGATTGCTTCAATTTTAATTTAGCTAAAGAAACTAAAGCTCTAAACTAACTTCGCATACGTTTTATTTTCTTCTTTTTTTTTGAAGAAAAATATTGCGTTTGTCTTAAAGGATGCAGATAGCAGAGTCAGAAGCCACAAGGTGGCACTTGCACGCACTCCAACTAGTCGATATATGGTTGAAGCCCCGCCCAGGCCAAGTTGCTAATGAATGAATAAAACATTATTTAAATGAATACTCTACTACAACGTCTATTTGCTTCACTGACAAACCACCAGGGAGTCCAACGAATCGATATATGGTTGAAGCCCCTCCCAGGCCAAGTTAGTAAATGAATGAATAAAATATTATTTAACGAAAAAACAATACTATACTATAACATCGATTTGCTTCCCAGACAAATCACCAGGAAGATGTAAATAGTTCATGAAAAAAAGATTGCAGAAGGAACCAATGATTTTCTTAAATTTCATTTTTAATTGATTTTCAACCATTCAATTTTAAATTAACTAAATCGCGTACGTCTTGTTTTCATTTTTTTTGGGAGAAAAATACTGCGTTTTTCCTAAAGGATGCGGATAGCAGAGTCAGAAGCGACAAGATGGCACTTGCGTGCCCTCCAACGAATCGATATATGGTTGAAGCCCCGCCCAGGCCAAGTTGGTAGTCACCTAAGAAGTGCATAGCAAGAGTAACATGTCCACTGACCAGTTGCTGCAACTCTGTATGTATTTGAAAGCCTATGAAAGCAGTCAAAGTGGTCTTCGAATAACACCGCCTCATGTTTTTACGCCTCTATCATCCCCTGACGAAAGGCTCTGTGAGTTCGCAGCATTGCCGAATTGCCTGTCAGCTCGGCGCTATTCTAGAAAAAAAGGTGTCCAATAATTCGGCGCCCGCGGAACCCTGTCCGAAAAACGAAGTCTGTTTGATGTTGAGTAATTAGTTTCGTTGAAAAGAAGGAAACCGCATGTCTGATATTTCAGCGAGGAAGACGTCACTCGACGACGGGCACGGACAGTCGGACCGATCGGCAGGGAGAGTGCGCCACGTACGAGTGGATTCTATGCGTGAGTCAACTGACGCAAGCAGTTCATTCCGGACAGGCAGACCACGCGCTGCACGGTCCAGCCAATCAGAGGAGCACGCGCAGGGGCCCTGAAATCCAGTTGTTAGCCTCCAATTGACTGGTGCCGTCTGCCTGCCAGGTGGTCCGCCTGCCCGGAATGTACCTGCAAAGTTAACGTCAAGATTGAAAAATGACGGAATTAAAGGGATACGCGGACGACACCCTTTGGAAAGTCGTAGATAAGACCGTCTGCTAGAGCTTGAGCCCCTTCAAAGACTCATCTGGCCCGATCTACCACACCTCTGTAGCTTCAAAAAACCTCGAAAACGTCATCGTCTTAAATAGTCAGGAATTTTCCGACTGTCCATGGGATTATTTTGCGGCGATGGTGATGTTGGCCGGGGCACCTTAATCTCATTCACGTAGTCACATTTGTTCTTTTAATAAAAGCTAAAAATCTTAACTATTTCTGTTGTCTGTTTGTCGCGAAGTCGTTCACCGGCAAGCATTTTCACGCTGTGCCCATTTTAAGCGACTAGATCTACTTTATTGGCAAATAATTTCACGCGGAAGGACGGACAGACGGAAAAAAATTGAAGTGATATTCAACCTCGGAGAGTCAGCAGTTCATAAAGACAGTAGGAGACGAATGCAATCTGCGGTGCTTTTGATTGGCTGACGCGTCTCTGGACACACCCATTGAAACCTAGGGCACACGCACGACATGTACCGGTTTTTCAGAGACCTTCGTCAGAGTGCTCATTGACATTTTTCCAGCACTTCCCCGGTCGCCTCGCATACCGTACGCCGGACGCCGGTACCGTATGATCGCGGAGCGAATTTTGCCTACGATAGGGATCAAGTCACACAAGGTGAGCAACGCTTACCAAACACCGTCATTCAGATCCAGTCTTTGTTTAGTTGGATCCCAGAGTATCTCATGAGGGGGGGGGGGGGGAGGGGGGCTGGAGTTGCTCTAATTGAGCAGGTCGTCCCCAATAGGGATGAGCGGAAATTTTGAAAATTTTCACAAAAAAAAAAACAGAAAATCGAATCTGTCAAGAAACTGAAAGCAGAAAAGTCAGAAACGTCAAAAAAGACAACAGAAAATTTTGAAATTCTACTCTAGCTATCTACTGTACTTTGATTTTATTTTATTTCTAATTTTTTTAATTTTAGTTTATTTCTAATTTTTCTGCTGTTGACCTGGACTTTTTCCGCTGTGTTTGTTAGTTTTCCCGGCCAATTAATCAAACAGTGTCATAATTCAGAACAAAAAGTCGTTTTGAAGATAAATTATGATTTGCAAAAAAACCGGCAGCAACGGAAACCGAACATACCACGTCACGCCTGACGAGCGGGAGCACTACCTCTGCGCCACCGCCGCAGCTGGCCTTCCATAGTGAGAGGACTTTACGCACTTTAGAAATTTGTCGAAGTACATATGGACCTCTAGGGACAGGAACAGCCCAATGTTATGGAAATTCGCCATGAAGTATGCGCTGGAAAAGCGCATGCACCGCGAGAAAATTTAAACGAGGCAAATAACGTTGGAAAATCGAATTTGTGTGCGAATTTTCGTAGAGTTTCGTCCGCTCTCCAAAGAACCACCAGTCCGCGACAGTTTTTTGGAGAATCTTCAATAGAGTGGAGGTCCTGAGATTGCGCTATAGACCTACATAGTCCTTGCTAAGAAATTATTTATTTTTGAAAATTGGCTGCGCTACGGCTCCTGCCATTCTCCCAAGCATGCCGGATACAGATTATACAGATTTGTTTGATAAACACTTACAAGTGCTTGACCAGAAGAAAACGGATGTAAAAATACCAGGCATAGAATTTTTTAAAAGGATTAGGGTACTTGTCGTTAATGTGTCCTACATCGGGAAAAGATACGCACCACCAAACGGCATCCAATCAGAACTCCGGTCGTGGAAGGATACGCGCCACAAACAGCAACCAATCAGAACACCGGTCGCGAAAGTGTGACCTTCGGTGCGTTTGACCTGCCGCATCCTAGTCTCCCTATTTAGGTCACATTATCGACTAGTACCTGTATAGTGTGTTTCACTGAAATATTTCTAATTTCCTTTAGAGGAGAAATTGAGAACTCCTACGGCATAGAACGTTAGTGCTGCAGCAGCTGATGTCAAAGCCTTAGGTTTTCCTTGAAATATTTCTATTTTTTTAAATTTTCAGTTATTTTATTGCCATTACTGGGTAGTTTTTTGGCTTAGTCCAACTCTCTTTGAACTTTCACAATTCCCTAGCTCACTATAGTCCGTTATAAGCAGTTTAAAATTTTCTCGGAAAACGTGCTCCACGGCGAAAAAGCTCGCTCCATGGCCCAAGTAGATCACGTCCAGGAGAGTTGCCGCAACGAACTTCTTCTGTTGTCGCAGTCCATTCCACTCGTTTACAAGAAGACGGGAAGAGGGGAGGGGACATTTCCCAGAGTGCTTCCCCAAAAATCGGTCCAATAGCCACCAATTTCCTAAGGCAATTCTCGGAAGCACCCGATGGACGCTCACACCTGCTAGAGCGGGAAGGAAGGGTTCTTCCGGTATCCCAATATGGGGTTCAGCCGCGCCCTCGAAAATTTGAAAGAAATAATTGGAAGGGATATCTCAGACAGATAAGGCAGAACGTCTCCAATAAACGGCAAGCAACCCTTACTACCCTGCCTCCTATGTCCTCCAGATCTCAACCACTCAGCTTCAAGGGGAACGGGCAGCAAGTGGCCAATATGCTATCGTATTTCGCGTGGGGGACCACTTGATGGCTAAGCTGCCCTCGATATCCTCCAGAATAGCAGAATATCCTGCAAAAACGGCCTGCTTAACGGCTGAGTGGTTCTTGTCGTTAATATGGCCTAACTGACGCAGCGAGAACGCGCCCAATCGGAACGCCGACCGAATGCGTGCCATTCAATCGGACACAGCTCACGGACGCATATCCGTCTGGCACGCCCATTCTGCGTGCCCTGATTGGTCCATTGCCTCCCACCTTTCCATGTAGCTACATTAACGACAGGTACTTGCTGAAGAGTGATCAATACAAGAATATAAAATGCAACTCAAACAGTTTGCAGTTGAAAATTTTCTCAGTAATCGCGCTCCACGACGAAGAAGCTCGCTCTATGGCTGATGCACGAGTAGCTCACCTACAGGGGAGTTACTGGACCTCTTCCATGACGGCAACGGGCCTCCTCCTAGTGGCAGTGCCATCAGAAGCGGTCTGATTGGTCTGATGCGTCCCACCCCCCATGTAAGCCACATTAACGACAAGTAGCAGCCGAATTTTTGGAGTGATCCACCCAAGAATTGAAAATGCAGGTCAGACACAGCGTTGGAGTAGCAGCATGACTCATTCCAGAAATTGAGTCCGCACGTAGGAAGGCTTATTTGATCCCAATAATTTTCCTCCTGTGGACCATAGTAGTCAGCTCTAGACGTTAATGTGGCCTACCCGGGACGGTGAGAACGTCCAGCCGTCTACAACCGATCAGAATACCGACCGAGTGCGTGCCATCCAATCAAGTACAGCTCATAAACGCTTGTCCGGGTGGCGTTCTCGCTCCGTGTGCCCTGATTGGTCTAATGCGCACCACCTCCGCATATAGGCCACATTAATAACAAGTATCTTCAACCCTCACGTAGGATGGCCTATTTGATCAAAATCATTATGCGATACTAACCAATTTATTAAATATGTAACGCCCTCCTCAAAGACTGTACTCGAACGGCAGAATCTTTCGGCGAAGCATAGTAGTCGGCACTAGTCCTTAATGTGACCTACATAGGGAGGAGAAAACGTGCCAGTCGGTCCATCCAATCAGAACGCCGATCGAATGCGTGTCATCCAATCAAACGCAGTTCATAAACGGCTCTCCGGGTGGCACACCCATTGTCAATGCCCTGATTGGTCTAATGCGTCCTACCTTTCCACGTAAGCCACATTAACGACTAGAGCCCAGCTGTGCCCAAGCTGCATAGCACATTCCAATAACTCAACCTTCGAGTGATGGCCGACAGTTCAATTTGAATGGGCCAACTCTATACGAACCCGTATAAGCCCATTATACTGCCTAGGAGTTCTAAACCTATTAGACTTGCAGCCCCGCCCAACGTGATCAGCTTGATCATCTACCAGTCTTCCAGGAGCAGTGACTAGCCAAGTGCGTCGATGGCCTCCGGCGTCGAATGCCAGCGGTGCGGAAGTGACCAAGGACGACTGGGTGGAGAAGATGGTCCGCGAGAACGACGACGGACTCATCACCACGATGTGCAGGAGTGAGTTACCGTAGCCGTTTTCTAGCCGGAACCATCAGACGTTGGAGCATTAAAGAACAGAATTGTCCATTAGGAGCTTCAGCGAGGTTCAGTCGATTCATCGGTACATAGCGGCCTCTTGGCCAACCGGGTTGGATCCGGCAGGAGTGTGGGAGAGCCACCTACAAAGACAAAAACGAACTCCTTCTCAATTTCTCCACTCCGATGATGTCATTGCTAAACAAAACAGGGTTCGGTCAATATTTCTGGAGAATTTTAAAAACATGTCGGTCGTTTGGTCTACCGCGCTAGGTCACATCCTGGAGTTCCAGCAGGGAGTCACGGAAAGTGGTGCTTTATATCAGAGATTGTCAGCAGTATATGAAGCCGGCTGGGTAAACGCTCGCTAGGTAGCAGCATGCTATTTGTCGATAATGTGGCCTACATCGGGAGATGAAGCGGCGCCGTTTTTTCCCGTTAAAAGACCAGAAGATGCGGCCAGTATCGTATTAGGGCCATACGAGGCGCCATATCCAAGAGCGATGTAATGAAGCCTTCCCATACTGAATAAGTATGCGTCGTTAATGTGGCCTACATGAGAAGGCGGGGACACGCCAGCCAACCACAACCAATCAGAGCACCGACCGAACACGTGCCAGTCTATCAAGGCACCGACAGTAAATATCAATTTCTGAGGATCACGCCTGTTGGGATGCGACTTCATTGCCCCGCCCCATGTAGGCCACATTAACGACTAGTTCCAACCTAGTGCCTCGTTGAGTTGATTAGCTTCGGAGCCATCAGAACTCGGGAAGCGCACTTAATACACGCGTAAAGAATGGATGAAATCGACCTCTCTAGGGTGAGTCATGCACTCAATGGAGCCTGTGTAGGACGATGGAGCATAGCTGCTTCGAGAAAATTCTGCAACAGCTAGCGGTCAACTGCCGGTGAACTTTCGGTGAAGCTGGAGGGCAACTACTTATATAAAATTCTGCAACTATAGGGTAGAAACTTTCGTCTTTCTCTCCTGTAGTTCAATGGGATTTTAAGCATTTAGGATTTTAAGCGTTTGCCAAATGATGCTTCCGTGCAATTACAAAAATTATACGTCACATTACGTAGCCATCTGAAATACGTAATCTCAGACACTCGCAGCGATTAACTTCATGGGCATCTGTAGTTTCATCTGTAGTTCAAAAGCTGACCTGCAGATGAACAGTATTCCTCCTGGAAGTTGACGAAATTTCTATGGCGGACTTTGAAAACGTATTTTTCAGCAACCCTCTTGACATTTCTAACTCCCGCTGAAAGTGGTCGGTTTCGCTGTCGGTGAAATCACGTTCATCGACCGGTGAACTATAGTTGCCCTTAAAGTAGACCGCAGCGATGGTCCGAGGTCATCCACATTCACATGCAGTTGACCTTTAGGAGTTCAAGAGTCGTCCTCGTCACATCTGTGCTCCATCGTCCTACATTAGCGGCGCGCTTCCAGAAGATGCTCAGATTCGGAGCTCAGTAGTATGTTGTGAGATGGTTTAGGGAGCTTTCTGGGCAGGCTTAGTAAACCAACCTTGGTGAATAGGAAGTAAGGACTGAGAGTGATCCATTGGTTCAAGATGCGCCATGAACTCTACATCTACTTCATTTCGAGGACGCTCTATGTAATTTCCTAACCACAACGATCACTCAAATGTCTACAGGGCCTGTACAACACATAGCACATTCTACTCGAGGTGAGCGTTTATACTTAAGTCGCCGCGTCGTGCGACAGTATAGCAGTGATCGATATCGATCGATCGCCACGCGACAGCACAACATTAATCGACATTGATCGATCGCCACGCGACAGGACGACATTAATTGATATCGTTTGCCCCCACGTGACAGCACAACATTAATCGACATTGATCGATCGCAGCGCGACCGCCTGACACAAATCGATATCGATCGGTCACGTTGTCCAATAGATAGCGTTTTTCTCCTGCTTCCACGGCTAGCTGTTGCACTGATGTAAGCACCCACTTATGAGGAAGAAAAATGAGAAGAATCGTTCCAATTACTAAGGCATTACGCAGCAAAATGAGACTTTACCGTACTCTAGAGAGGCTCCCTGAATACAAATTCTGGCCAGAATAGAATCCAGACCCAGCAGAGCTTATTATCGAGCGCGACAGACTGATTAGGTGCCTTGAAGTGGTCACAAACTCCCAGGTTTGGCTCAGGCAAAGAGCATCAAAAACCCTGAAACCTCTGTGGACAGAAACGAAAGCACCAGTGATTAAGCCGGTGCGATGACTGGCTGCTGACTGGCCGACTAACAGCATGTGATGGTCACACGATTCACCCTCCCCCCCCCCTCGCTAACGAGCGGCGCCAGCGCAGCTGAGCACTGGATGAACTAACTTGAATAGATGAATTAGACGCCGAGAACAAGCCCCAGTGCACCCTTAGGAGACAAACACCACTGGGCTGCACTCAGAAGCTTCGGAAGCAGCGTACACACGGAGTAAGCCACGCATTCATTTCGCCATTGGCGGTTTACTGTAGATGAATGCGGAGTCGGCACCGTAATGTGAGCAGTAGTTTGTGTAATTGCGTAAAAATGTTACGTTGGAAATATAATACTATGCGGAAGCCGATCGAAAACGGTCACTATACCATATTCACGTCGAATTGGACAATTTTGAAATCAGATTGGGCACTTTTCACGTCAAATTGGATATTCTTCTAAGCTGGCCTATGAACTTTGAAATCAAATTGAACGTCTTCCAAATCGAGACGAGCTTCTTACAGGTTAAGCTACAGACTCTCCCAGATGGACAGCATATTTTCTTGTTCAAGGAAAATTTAGAATCACTTTTTTTGAAATTTTTTATTTCAGCTGCCCGAATGAGTGTTATAATTTTGTTTTTTTTTTATCTGTGAAAAATAATAACCTTAAACTTTGTTTTAAAAAGCAACAACGCAGCAGTTATATAGTGCACTACAAGACGAGATTTCGCCATGCACTCGAAAAGCTCGTCGCGATTTTAATTTGATTGATAATGTAAATGCTGCTTACATAAAGATCCAAAGAAAAGACGTGTGTGTTTTAAATTGTCTATGTTGCATCGTTTGTAAGTGTAAAACTTTATGAAAACGAAATTTTTCTATCAATCGAATAAAAATCGCGATGTCTTGGACGAAGGCATGGCGCAGTCTCTTTTTGGCACTAAAAAATTGCCGCACTTCTGTTTTTAAAACAAGTTAATAACATTTACCTTTCCACAAAAGAAAGAATTTTATAAAATTTTAGTCAAAGGGTAAGTGAATTAAAAGCTCAAAGAAATCATACAAAATTTTCCACGAACAAAAAATTATTCTAACCTTTTTGGAGAGCCTCTAGTTTAATGTATAAGACACTCATTTTAATTTGGAATAGTTCGCTTTGATTTCAAAAATCAGGCTAACTTAGAAAAGTGTCCAATTTGATTTGAAAAGTGTTCAATTTGGTTTAAAAAGGGTGCAATTAGACGTGAAATGGTATATACATTTTCTCCTCAAAATGGACACTTATAGTATGAAATCGTGCACTTTGCAAATAGATTTGTCATCCTTCTACATAAATTTGAGCCTCTAAAGTAAAAGTGGACGTTTCCTAAATTGAAACAAGCTTCCTGCAAATTAAACGGCAATTCTCTAAGATGGTTAGAATAATTTTTTTGTTTAATGACAATTTGCTACAAATTTCTTTGAAATTTTCAGGTTCAGTTGACGAAAAGAGCAAAGAGATTTAGTGAAACTTTTATTTTCACAGAAAAAATAATAAACTGAAATTTATTTTAAAGTGCAACAAGGCAGCAATCATTTAGCGCATCAAAAAAATCGAGCATGCACTAAAAAAGCTCGTCGCGATTTTTATTTGAATGATAGTGTACATGGTGCTTACATGAAGCATCAAATTGAGGACGTGCGCTTGTTTTCGATGAATCGTTTACAGGTGTGAAACTCAATTCAAATTGAGACTTTGCTATTAATCGAATAAAAATCGCGACGTCTTGGACGAGGGCATGGCGCAAGCTATTCTTTTCGCCATCTTCCTGCTTTTTAGAACAAGTTTTGAACCATTACTTTTTTCCCAAAAAATGAGAATTTTACATAATTTTAAACGATGTGTTCACTTATTGGGTAAGTGAACTAAAACTTTAAAGAAAGTTTTACTAAAATTTACCTTGAACAAGAATTTTTCCAACTTTTTCGGAAAGTTCAGTTTAAAGCGGGAGTAGCTCGTTCTAATTTAGAGGAAGTTCGCATTGATTTCAAAACTCTTATGCTAGCTTAGAAGAGTGTCCAACTTGATTAGTAAACGGTGTGCAACCATATAACATCTAGTTGAACTACCGGAGAAAAGTCGGTCACCAGCAGGCAAAAATCCTTTCATCTACCAGTGAATTTTGCGCGACGACCAGTTGCCCCCTATTTTCCTATTCTTCGGATGTTCTTTGCTAAAGCTTTCAGAATTATCCTCACCAGTTGCGTTCCATCACGAGCTTGGGAGACAGGAAGCAACTCCTAACTTCTTTCCGAGTGAACCATGTCGATGAGGCATTTTAATAGCGTTTTGAGACACGAAGAAGACCATTCTAACTTTGGAAATCTTTGCATCTGCTAGGAAGAACTTCAAGATTTGTCTCAGTAGCATTATATCCCTCGTATGCATATAGCGGGTTCGGGGTAGCGCTGTCGGAGGAGATGCCGTCTATGACGGATAAAACACTGGGTTGTCCATCAACTCGCCATCGGAAGTCATTTCATAGGCGCCAAACACGCATTCAAATGCCTCCACGATATCGCGTAGAAGTAGAATGCATGGCGCGCCCCGCAAAGGGTTGACTAACGCCGATCTTCATCCTTTAAGCACACAGTTCAATTCAGCAACTTTGCCTTTTCGAGGAGTTGTCGAGCGAAAAGTCGAGGACAGCTGGAAATGGCGCGACGAACGTGGTCAACTATTAGACGAGAAGAATCAGCGAACATGGAAGGTAAGAGGCACAGCTATGGATCCCACCATGCATCTGTGAACTTTCTCATTTTTATGGAATTATTGATCTTTCGTGTAAACGCAGAGGCGCGTGAAGCGCAGTCGAAGGAGGTGCCGGCTGTCACGTGCACCCGATACCAGGATCTCGGTTCGGATTTCCCGCCCAGGCACACCAAGCCTTCCATCCCTCTGGGGTCGGTGATCCGGACCTGTCTGGGAAGGATAGAGCGCTAACTTGTTCATCGGTTAGCCGCTGCATTGTATGACCAAATACGCATTCAAATCGCCTCCACGACATCCAGTAGAAGTAGAATGCGTGGCGCATCCCAAAAGAGGTTCCCCCTCTGCTTGGCCCTCTCTGGCTACGGTAGCAGAGCTTTAGTTACGTTATTAGGAAGGGAGCTCATAGTCAAAGCTAACTGGACCTCATAGAGAGCTCGTTAACCTGGCCTATATGGGAGGGCCGCCACGCTCCAGCAAATGAGCTTCTCATGGAATAATCACAAAATTCACTTCTTTTTCAAATTCGTTTTTAAATGTTCCTTTTTTCCCTTTTCCTTTTCAAAATCGAAGATTCACATAATTCACTTTAAAAAAAAATTGTAAACAAAATATGAGAGTTGATCAGTCATTTCGTCTGGCTGTGGCTCTGTCTGTCCGTCCGCGCAGAATTAATAGCCGCCAGGGCTTCGTTACCGACAACACGCGATCAATGTTTGACGGGTTGAAATATCGTGGCTCCTTTGAGCACACTCTGCGAGAGGCAAACAACGTCGAGTCGCCGAATCAATATCGATCAATAATATCGATTTTACTTAGTTTGTTCTATCTGAGACAACTGAACCTTTCTGAATGGAATCTCGACGGTATAGCTCACCGACCTGGGGCCGGATTCATCCGCGGGTATGCGGGGTATAAGGGCTAGAAATAAGACAAGGGGTATAAATATGCTTCGTCGTGGGTGTCTATACCCATATATCCCACCTGCCCGAGGGTTCAATCGTTGGTGAATCCGCCCCCTGGCAAGGGTTCGAAACAAAAGTCGACACCCCTAGCGGAAGACGCACCTCCTACCCGTTGCGCCACAAGCAGTCGAAGTGTATAATAAAAGCCTTTTTCTTTTTCTCCTTCTACAGCATAAGCAAAGAAAAAATTGTGTGCTATATAAGCCGCTTAATTAGACGCTTTAACAAACAACCCGTCAGTTTATCACCACGTCCGTCCGCGCAAAATTAATGACCACTCGTTTCTTGCTTTAGTCAGTACCAGACCAGTAGCAGCTGGCCCTGACTGACGATGATCAGACCCCGTTAAGCATGCTTTTCAAAAAGTAAAGAAGTCGAATGGTCAATCAATATCGATCTATATTATCGATTTTTACAACGAATATCTTTAGAATGAAGTAATCATTATCGAGTTGTCTTTGCAGTGTTTAAATCGTAGAATCGTGCAGTGTTGCAGTGTTTAAATCGTGATCTACCAAACAATATCGACCTGCTATTAACCTGAGGCAAATATTGTCCATAAAAATTGATATTTTCATGGCGAACTGGACACCGTACTACGCGATGGACCTGGCGAAGCAAGGCATTGGAGTCGTACTGTGGAACTGCTACCTACAGGTGAGTTACACCTGAGGCTTGACACGAAAAACGGCAATTATTTTCGCGTTACGACATACAAGTGCACGACGTTTGTAAGGTGTCCGTAAGCAGAGGGTAAATTTTCAACACACTACTACTTATCTAGCGTCACACGAAAATAATGGCCGTTTTTATTCCATACATTAGGGTCGATTACTTTAGTGTCACTATGTGCACTTGTAAATTTTTGGAACAAGTCTCCAATACGGCCGACACGCGTCAGCGAATCAGGCTAAGGATCGCACATCACGCGCGCCAGCCAATCAGGAAACCGAACATATATAGCTCTTCGATGCTGATTGGTCTGATGCATCTCACTTCCTATATGTAGGCCATAGTGACGACTAGTTCTGAGAATTCTTATAATCTTGCATCCATATAGCTACGTAAACATTGTTGTGCAAAAATAGTGGCCGATTCTGATGTAAGGACAACTTGCACTGAACTTCTAGAAGATTTCATGGACTTGTGGTCAGAACCTTCGGTACTAGTCGTGAATGTGCCCCCCCCCATTGGGAGGCGGGAACGCTCCAGCGAATCAGGCTATGAATCGCAGGCGCGCCAGCCAATCAGGAAAGCGAACAGACACATCCATTTGACACTGATTGGTTTGGAGCACTTCCCCTTCCTACATGTAGGCCACACTGACGACTAGTACCAAAACTTCTTATAATCTTGCATCCTTAGAGCTACATAAACATTGTTATGCAAAAATAATGGCTGATTCTAACGTCACGGATTGCCCTATTGCTCCAGAACAACACATGGCCTGCTCTAGCCGTGAAATGAACCTTCGGTACTAGTCGTTAGTGTGGCCCGCATGGAAGGGCGGGAACGTACCGCCCAATCAGAGGACTGAACACCGGACTGAACGGCGCGGTGTCACATCTTTCCGATTAGGGCTGATCGGTCTGGTTCATCCCGTTTCCACCATGTAGGCCACAATAACGACCAGCACAAAACTTTTTGAGGCACGCAAAAATAATAGCCGAGTCTGCTGACTTCAGTACAAGCGCTGCAGTTCCTGAGGGTTTGAGGTTTGGACCTCCGGTAATAGTCGTGAAAGTGGTCTACATGTAGCGGCAGGGACGCATCAGATTAATCAGACCGAAACGAACAGAAGGCATCCAGGGTCGGTGACCTGATTGGTTGACCTATCCGCAGTTAGCGCTCTGATTGGCTGGCGCGTTCCCTCCATTGCAGGCCACATTAACGACCAGCACCGAACCTTCTGCCCCAGAATTTCACCACCTTAGCTACCAAGGAAGCGTCCTTCTAGCCATGGGATTTATCCTAAGCTTTCATTGATCGTCACTCAGGCGCCCACTAATTCTACTATTCCAGGTGATACCCGTTTCCAAGACGTCAGCAGGCAGTACAATAGGAACTACGTGGTTGAGGTGAGTTGCCGCCTAATTCGCATGAAATATGGCCATCTTAGAAGACGTTTGCTTCTTTCAGAGTATCGTTCGTAACTACTAACGTCGGCTCATCTTTCTGTGTTTTACATGTTTTGTATTTGAATCATTATTACTAGACTTTGAGCTCATGTTAAATAAATATTTTCGCTTCCACGCCTTTTTTGTCGTTGACGTCATCACAATTTTTTAGATTTTTGGCACATATCGCCGGCAGAAGACTCTTTGTCGAAAAATCAGGTACCATATGGAAACTATAATCGCATCAAGTGACAAGTCGACGATAAAACGCAGGTCAACACCGATTCCCCGCCCATTTTGCAGCGCTCCGCCTACTTGGTGGGCGGTGCTACTTCATAAATTGTTGTGTAAAGGACTTTTTCGCCAGAAGTTACATATATGATCGCTAGATCATCTTCCGAAGAACACAATACTTGACAGTGGGGTGTAGTCAACTAGTATCTCATGTACTTGTCGTTAATGTGGCCAACATGGTAAGGAGGAGATCCATTGGAACAATCACTTCGCATCAAACAAGTGTGCCACTCAGAAGGGATGTATCTTGTGTACCTTCAGTGCACTTATTGGCCACCGTACAATCAGAACTCTGATTGGCTGGCCCGTTCACGCCTCCTTCAAGGCCTCCTCCTTGGCCACCTTCACGACGTGTACCTACATCTCTTTCATTACGGTAGAAACTGCAAAACTCAAGCCATTAGACACGGAATCAAATGATAGTACACCTAACCAGTTCACAAAGCAGCTGATCATGTGGACCACAGTGACATTCAATTCGAGGGGGGGGGGAGGGATGGAGGTCACGAATCACGAGCACAGAGCTAAACTGATCGATAGAGTAAATTTCTGAATGTTAAAGTAGAAATGGAAAGAAAAGAAGGACACAACTAGCGAAGAAGGGGCTTGGTTACCCTGCTAAATCTCCATGAATTCTATTGTATATACTTCTGTCCGTTTGTCCTACTATGCGTCCGGCCGGACGCGTTCGGCACCTTGAGCCTCTGCTCTGATTTAATCTTCAAAAATATGTGTTAAAACAAGTTAGTGTCATAGCCGGTGAGATCAGGTTTTACAACATCTAAACGATATCGATCGGCTTTTAATCGATCGATCGATTTTATCGACTGTTTTCTTGAGTTGAGCGTTTGACATTGGGTGTCACGCGTCTACGCTGCCCTAGCCGATGGATTCGCCTTGCAATAAGTAAACAATATGGATCGTTCAGGTGCTATCGAATGATTTTATCGATTATTTGTTCAGAGTTCTCCGTTTGAGGCGGAAAATCTGACCTTTAATGGAGGTCGAGGATTCTCAGCTGGACATCAAGTTGGTATATTGTGAGCTCGAAAGAAGCAGACCAAGGAAAATAACACAAGGATTGGTAACTGCTGAGTGATCCATACCCACTGCAACACTGGGCACTAGCCCGTGAAGTACCGTAAATTGAAAATTCGGACGAAAAATAGCGAAAGCGACAAAAATGGCAAAAAAGAACAACAAGAGGGGAGAGGTAAGACGTTCTTCGTGAATTAAGATGCGTCGATGAAGGTGTTCCGATGAGTGCGTCAATACAAATTATGAAGCAAAATTATCGATTAGTGTCTGCTAAGACTCGGAGGGCAACGAAGAGAAGTAGAGCGAAGCAACAGGGAAAAAGCGGTGGTGACTCAACCAGTGCATGGCACCGAATCAATCTGTCATCGATTCTGTCGTACATGGTGACCTCCACCTGAGGCGAAGACCCACTGTTGTATCTCACGACTTGCATAGGAATACGGAGTCGCAGTAAACCGATGAACAAACCTGTATAGCTCTCTGTCGGCCATTATATTCACGTATCTCACACTTCGAAAGATCAACTGTGGGCAAAAATCGAGGCTCATGTCGCGTAGATGGACTGCATTGCGAGGTGGTGGCACACCAGCCAATCACAACCAAGCAGCGAACCGGCCTAAGACACGCCAGCCAATCAGAATGCTGATCCTACACATCCTCCCTGTGCGATTGCCTGCAACGCTTCCATCTCCGAATGTCGCCCACGTTCGCGACATGCACCAAATCGATAACGTCGATCGATATTCGCTAGCCGATCAACATTTTCTCTGTGATATAAAGTGTATCTAGTGGCCGCATTCATTGGTCATGCCCTCATGATTCCTAGCGATTCTTAGCGATGAAAAATGAAAACTTTCGGCACTCGACGTGAAGCCCCAACATTTTCACTCGCGTGATTTCCACCCACAAAAATCGACTTGATCGATTTTGGTTCGTTGATCAATACAGTTTAAGCATTCTAAAACCAGTCCACCGGCCAATGTATTCGCGTGGTTCAGAATTTAAACAATCAGCTCTGGACAAAATCAATAATGACTGGTGAATCGGTAGTGCTTCCGCGATGTAAAGTCTATCTAGTGACTATTATACTCTCATGATTCTCGCTCTCGGCATTCTAATTCGGAAGCGTTAATCCTGCTGCGTAAAGCCTGTTTATCGGTTGACATTTTCGCGTGAAACCCCGCTCGAAAATCGATAATATCGATTGACTTTGATTGGACGGCAAAATTGCTTAAGCGATGTAAAACCCGTTCGCTGGCCAGTACATTCGCATGACGTCGAAAAATCGATAATATCGACTGATGTTCATTAAGTCATAGTTGTCTAACGGTCATTATATTCTGGTGATTCCCACTCTCAGCGGTCGAACATGGACCCGCTTAGTCTTCGGGAGCCTGCTCGTCGGTCTGTATTTATTGTCACGTGATTCCCACCATGAACAATCGATTACAAAAAAAAATTCAATAAAATCGATTACGATTACACCTCGTAATCGATTTTATTGAATTTTTTTATAGAACCCGCCCATGTAGAACTCCGCCCACCAAGCCTCGCCTCTAAAAGCTTGAAGTTAACGCTCCGCCCACACAAGCACAATGGTCCGTCTCCAAAGTCCCACCCTTAACGCGCCGGTCACAAATTTTTCAAAGAAAAAAATTTAGCCTCCAGATCTCCGCCCGTAAAACCTCCACGGTAACGCTCCACCCATAAAGCTCCGACCGAATAGAAGAATCCCGCCCACCAAGCTCCGCCTATAAAACCATGACGTGCTCGCCTCCGAAGCCCCGCCTATAATGCTCCGTCCACAAAGCTCAGCATCCAAATTTCCAGAATTTCGACGAAATTCTGTTTGCGTAAAGCAGCCAGATGCGACAAGAACAATGGTAGAAAAACCATAGCTGTTTCAAATAAGCGTCATTTACACAATCAATCGAATGAAAATCACGATGAGCTGGTCCAGTGCATGGCGTGCTCCCTTTTTTGATGCGCTAAATGATTTCTGCCGTTTTGTGTTTCAAAAGAACAATTTGCTATTTTTCCTTAAAAATGAAAATTTGATAAAATTTCAAACAGTTTTCACTTACTAGGGCAGGTGTTTTAAAACATTTCGAAGAAAGTCAGGCTTCTTCCTTAAACAAAAAATATTTTAATCGGCTCGGAGGTTTTCTATTTTATTGTGGAATAAGCCCATTTTGATGTGGAAGTGTTCAGTTTGATTTCAAAAGCGTCAGGCTTGTTTTGAAAAGCATCCAATTTGGAAAAGTAGAGTGTGAGGCAAAGCTATTACTCAATTCTGTAAGACCTCTAGCCTGCTTTGAAACGCCCACATAGAAAGCTTGCCCATTAGCCAAGTTACGCCTGAACTGCTTCTCTTCGCTGATGAGCTGCTTCAGATGAACGCTCAGGAACGGTTCGCATGTCAGAGCTTTGAGAGAACCATCGTCGTAAGCGTTGCGCTGGTTAGATCCTAGTAGTAACCGACCCCCCCCCCTCCATCCCCATAGCGATGGTGTTATCCACCAAAACTGTTCCTACGACTCCCTTCGAGCAGATCGTAAACCTGTCTATGCCGAAACCAGTTACTCCCTGGTTTTCTCGCCGAAAGCGGGTGCTTTCTCGTTTTCCCACCATTAGGGCTAAGTAGTAGCACACTAACAAGGGCCTGTTCATACTTGTAAAAGCCTGTTCATACTTCGAGACAAGAGCAACTCATCGCCCGTGCAAAGCATGCATATCGACTAAAACCGAGCGCCGGCGCTGTCCCTGCAGTCGCTCTTGTCGCTCTAGTCGCTCCAGTCGCTGCTGTCGCCTGTTCATACTTCCGCGCGCTCCGCACGCTGCGCTATGATCGCTCTCGTCGCTGCTGTCGCGAAGTATGAACAGGCACTAACAGATTCCTCTCGTCATGGCGTTGCATACGTATGGGCGTGGTCTGGGTATACTGGATGACCTACTGGTTTGCAATCCACAGAATTCGGTCTTTCAGAGCCGTTTTGCTTTCTCAGCTGCTTTAAGAACTAGGTGATCTTTACTTATGGTTCCCGAACATTCTTCAGCAATTGACCACGAAATCTTCTAACCTTCTTACCTACTATTCCCGCTAGTAATGGGAAATAGTGGAAGGTCTGGTTGGAGTCAACAAAATCAGAGTCTTTAACGAAAATAAGGATTTACACTTCAGCTACCGGTCGATGCGTCGTTTTAAAAAACTGCCATTATCGATTAGACTGCACAGGCGATCGATATTTGTAACATTTATAACGCCGTGCCGCCCGGCGACTAAAGTATAAATCCAATCAAGCTTTCTGCAATGAATAGAATAAGATAACTTTCTAAGGTACATACATAGAACGATATTGCTCAACGATGGAAGGGGTTCCAGCCAATTAAGGCCATTACTGCACCCAATAGTTGCGCTCGAATGGCCTATTCGCATAGGCATTCAAACGATTTCTATTCGAATTTGATTATTCAAATTCAAATATTTAGAAAATCGCGAGTTTCAAATAATCAAATATCTGCGCGTTTCGAACGTATTCGAATTCGATTATTTGAAAAATCGCGTTTTTTCGAATCCATTCGAATTCGAGTATCCCAAAAATCCCGTTTTTCAAATGCACTCGAGCTCGAATTTTGAAAAATCTCATTTTTTGAATGTATTCGAAATTTGTAAGCAATCGAAACCATTCATATTTTCGACAATTTTGGGAGATCATAGCCATTCTGCGCATGTTTCCTAACTGGTACCCACAGACGGTACATTGATAAAGTCATCCGGAGTTCCGAGATTCGTTGACGTCTAAGAATTAGACACGCTGTCGGATCAAGTCGTCGAAGATTAAGTGGGCCGGCAGTGTAATGCGTTTCGGAGGCACCCGCTGTATGAGAGCCGTTACCGAATGTATTCCGCGGGATGTGAAGAAAACACGAGGGCGTTCGCCATCGCGTTCGTCGGACTTCTTCGTGAAAACCCTGAAAGAATGATATGGCCCTCTTCGCGTCCGTCGAGCGAGGTGGGCCCATTGGATCACTCTGGCACGCGACAGGGACGAATGGACAACTACTCGATGATCAACGGGGCATCAGTTGGTGTAGGCAATACTGCCTATTACACTGCAAAAAGTCATAGTGATGCAAGTTGGAGAAAAGAAGCATCCTATTTTTAAAATGTGTGAAGAAGGCTCTGGACCAATACAGATCGCAGCGACATACATATATGTAGTTTGGGTTCCGCACAAGATTTTACTGCTATTTAGTGAGCAACATTTCGAATGCCTTCTACAGCGCCTGAAATAAAGATCAAAGAGAATAAGGGGCGCAGAACAGAAGTGAGAAAATAAGAAGCTTGTTCCGCACTGGATCTAGGATCCTGTCACTCGTCGATACACTTACAACGGGAAAAAAACCTGTCCGAGTTGTCCGGTGTGCAACGCCCACAGCCCCATCAGAAGCCCCTCCCCTCCCCACCCCCCCCCCCCCTCCGATCCTATTTCTGCCGGACAAGCTCGCAAATATCGTTAGCTGCAGCGACTAATTAGCAGAGGGACAGGCAACTGTGTGGTCCCGTAACGTTTTCTCTGAATTTCACTCCAAAACTACGGTAAACAACTCAAATGGATTTTCTTCAGGTTGTAGGTTTATCAAACACTGATCCTGTCACGTTCTCTTTACTCGATTCCTTAAGAATCTCATGGTAGGCTAAGTTCATAAGCATTTTCTTAGAGCCAGCTCGCTTGTAGTGTCAAAGATCCCCTATAGTGAATTTATAGCGGTAATATTCCTCCCATACAGTGGTTGCTTGGAGAAGCGCGGTTTCCGCGCTCTAATCGCGAATCGCTTTGCGGGCGCATGCAAAAAAAATTTATTTGGCGCTTAAACCTTGGCTGACGATTAGTAACGTTCTAAAATCAATGAATCTTAATTTCTCGTGCGATCCTGTGTTGTTAATGACGTCATGCCGTTCTTTGCTCTCCTTTTGGAGCTATATGGTGCGTACTAATCTCGAGTACTTTGCTTGATTCCAGGTGCAATGGACTTGTACGACGAAGCGGTGACCGCTTCTGAGAGCCAGAGTCTTCTGGATGCTGCTAAACAGTTAGAGAACCATGAGGTGAGTTGAGGCTTTGAATAGAGCGGAGCTTGACGTCACAGAAAAGCTTCGAAACTTGCTAACCAACTTTGTTCTTATCACTATCACTAGGGGTGAACTTGTGCTTATTCGTGAGCTATCATTGCTGAGAACCTATGCTCTTCGGTTTCATTTCACCCTCATCGAGCTCAGCCTCGTGTCGGTTCTCGCCGCTCCTCGTGCATTGCGCGACGGACAGTGATGCTGGCTTTGCATTTCTGAGGTAGAAGCTGCGGTTCAGTTAAAGTTAGATGATGACACCTGTGTAACATGACACGGCATAAGGTGACAACGTAGTGTGAGAGCAAGTCTGACAGGGTCCAGGTAGATACGGTGTCATATATACAATTTTCACGTCAAATTTGACAATTTTTTAAACCAAATGTGACATTTTTCGAATCAAATTGGACAGGGTTCTAAGCAAGCTTGACACTTTTGTAATCAAACTGTGTACTTTTCAAGTCAAAACGAGCGTTTCTGGAATTAAATAGACTTGTAGAAAAGTTTAGAATAATTTTTGTTGAAGAAAAGTTGGCTCAAATAGGGTCCAGGGGGGCACCCTCTACTCAGTAGTTGCACGCCTTGGTAAGAAGGCATATGTATGTACAGTTACATCGTAAAAGGCCTACCTCAATTCACTGCAGAGGTAGAACACACTATTGTTGCAAAAAAATGTGGTTTCAAAGAGCAAGTAGGGCTGTATTACATGGTGACCTCCCTCCCCCCCCCCCCCGACCCTATTTGCGCCGAAATAATATGACTTTTCTGGGTGCAATCCTAGTTGGAGGTGGCCGCTCTTAAACGATTTCATAATAACTGAATTTGTTCATTATTTGAATATGTTAAGCTCATTTGTTCCATAGAAAGCACTCACCGATATCCTTACAACCGGAAAAAAACCCGTCCGAGTTGTCCGGGGTGCAACGCCCACAGCCGCGCGATTCAAACATGGTTTTTATTAACCATGGAACGCCCTTACTACAGGCTTTATACGTTGGAGCCAGGGATGAAGGACATTAACGACGCTCTATGGGATTTTCTGCCCATCAGAAGCCTCCCCCCCCCATCGACCCTACTTGCGCCGGAGAAGCATGCAAGCAAATATCACCAGCTGCAGCGACTGATTAGCAGAGGGGTAGACAACTCGGTCCCGTAAAGATTTCCCTGAATTTCACTCCGAAGCTACCGTCAATAACTCAGACGGGTTTTTTCCGGTTGTAAGTTTATCAAACACTATAAAAAGCAACTGCACTAGCGTAGTCAACATAGATAACACAGAAAACATGAAAATATACAACATTTGTAAGCTGGGTCGGGACGTTTGCAAATGACCTGAAGTACATTGACTTGTCCGTGTCCAAAAGGCTTACTGATTGATGCTGTTTAGCTATTTTTTCTATTTTACTGATGTTATCTGTTTTATCTGCTAGAAGAAAATCCATTCTAGGTGCAAATGTTGTAACAGAATCCTCCCTTGCTCAATTTGCATCCAGAATCGTCCTTTTTAAGTTCCCCTCTAAGTTCTGAAACTCGAAAACTGAGCCTACCTTTTTTTTGGTGTTACGCAGCGTGTCACTGTGGCCGACAACCGCGTCGCCGTAGTATAACATAGGCCTAAGTGAACACACTTTCCGAAGTTCTTTAAAATTTTTGGCTCAGTGCGCCAAGGAGGGGGCACCCTATCAGTACTCAAAAAAGTACGACGTGTCGTGGCATTTCTCACGTGTAGCACAAGTTTTTCCCGTCTAATTGGCCGTGACGTAGCGTTTGACCTAGGCCGCTCTCGTTGCAGCTTCCATTAAGGTACGTACGCATCAGTTTGTGTACAATGGGGAAACTCTACGTCACCATATCCGACTGCTACGCTCAAGGAGATCGAAGCCCATGAGCTGCCTCCCCCTCTTCCGCTCATTGCGCCGAATTTTTATTGTTCAAGGAAAAATAATGGTTTGAAGCTTGTTTCAAAGTGGATGAGGGCAACAATTTTTAGTGCTAAAACAATAGATTGCGCCATGCACTCGTCCAGGATGCCACGATTTTCATTTGATTGATAGCAAATATTTCTGTTTGGAGTTTACATTTGCCAACGGTATGCAGAAACAATTGTAAGAACATACATAGGCTCTATGCGGGTTAGGGACGGACTCCCTTCTAGATACAGATTTCTTCAATGTATAGCTCACGGTAGGTCGGCTTGTTGCGCTTTCCCTGGCATTGTGCACTCCAGTTCTAGGATTCCGGTGGGATATGAAATTACAGCAAGAAAAACGACAAAGACAAACCATCATCACAACCGTGCACCCCCCCCCCCCCCCCCCCCACCTAACACGCATTGGGCTCGCGCATATATTCACTTTGCTGTTTCAAGTAACCAGGGGCCGGATTCATCAACGACTTACAGCAATTTAACAGAGAAAATTACATCCAAAATCCCTGAAAGCGCGGCTTATCAAGCGATATGGTGAGCGATAAGCCGCGTTATCTGAGTTTTCCGCTGTGAATTCTCTGTTAAAGTTATGTAAGTCGTTGATGAATCCGGCAACAGTCGCGACGAACTTTCGAGCGCATGGCGCGATCTCTTCTTTTAATGCATTAAAAATTGCTATATTTCCGCCTTTTACAATAAGTTTCAAGACTTTTTTCTTTAAAAAATCAAAATCTACCCCATGCGTACAGGTTGTCACGACGATTTTTCTTCTTTGTTTTTTCTTGCTGTAGTTTCATAGTCCAACGGAGTGCTAGAACTGGGGTCGACTACGCCAAAAAAGCGCTACATGTCCTACCGTAAGTTGTACATTGAAGGAGCCCATCCCAAGGAGGGAGTACCCCAATCCTAACCCGCATAGCGTCTGGGAATTTTGTTGAATTTCGTAACAATATGTTCCCTTATTGTGGCAGTTGAAATGAAAAATTTCAAAGCGAGTCATTCAAAGCTTTTTTGAACGAAAGTTTTTCTTGCTGTTGCGCCAGGCGGAACTCGAACCCGCACCTTCTGCTTTCCGGGCAGCGATTCTACGCCTTACAGGACCGGCACTGCTTAACCACACATAGTATTCGCGGTATCCTCAAGGCGTATCAGCACTCACCCGTGATATCGGGATGAGCCGGCCGCTGGCCAACATGTAGCCTCTATATCAACCTCTTCAGGCTTTAAAAAATGTGTTGAAACATTATTCTTGCCGTCTCGAAGAGCCTTCACTTTAATGTGAAGGATAATTGTATTGATTTGGAAGATTTTCAGTTTGATTTCGAAAGCGTCATGTTTCCTTAGAAGAGTGTTCAATTTGATTTCAAGAGTACCCAATTTGAAAAAACAATTTTGAAAATGGTGAATGTACGGCATACTAGACCAGATACGGTTCAACAGGCTTACCCCAGCCCTATTCGATCCGAACTGTGCCCAAGGTGTCCAGAAATGTCGAGAGAACCTCTATCTTTGTTCAGGATATGGCAAATGACGATCAAGTCCTAGTTGTGTACGACGACGGCGACCTGCAACTGAGGAACAGAGCCGATACTGACATACAAAGCCCTATGAGGAGTGTTAACGTAAGTTTGTCTCGTGTGCTTTATTTAAGTGATGGAGCGTGTGCTATGGATCACATTTGTAGAGTGTTCTACGAGAAGCTGAGAACATTATGACTGACGGACCTATGCAGGCGTCGGAAAATCGAGAGAACCAGCAGGTTTTGCTGGATGAGGTGGACGTGGAGTATAGGTAAGTAGTGCCATAAGGGTTTCCATACCCATTATACCGTTATTTTTTTCGTTCTATGACATCGGGTAAATCCGCCCAGATACCTTGATACCTTGACGGGATCGCTCACCATAACAAAACAATATTTTAAAAACATTTATTACCTGCACACAAGGGTATGCCACATTGGAAAAAAGTCAATAACCGTGAAGAAAGAACCGCCCGCCATCGTTATGTCAAGAACGCAATGAAAAGAACAAGGAATGGACATAAATCAAGACACAATTAGGTAGAAAACTCAGGGTTTTGACTGCTCTGTAAATAATGCTGATCATGGAACAGCTAATGATTTTCGAAAGCTTGGGAAAGATATTGCTCTTGAGGTCAATAATTCAACCTCTCTAAAAATTCTGGAAAGAAAGACAGGTCTACACTGCAGCTCTACATACGTGACTCGTAAGACCACCCAGAAAGCAGAAAAACAGCTGAAAAGTGTAAGAATTAGAAATGTAATTAAGAAACAAACATTTCTTGACTTATATTATAATACATAGATGTAGAGGCTGCTAAATGACGAAATTCATATCGTAGTCCGAAATTATCAAATTAAACTATCAGTGGCTCCTAACACAGTAGTTTAAGTCTTTGCAAAGGTGAAATATACTTTTCTACTATTTGAAGACTCTCGTCTCAATCCGAATTTCCATGACATCCCTGGTCAGACCTATGTCTCAATGTCGACGATGAAAATGAAGAGCACAGCGAGAGTCTTCAGATAGTAGAAAAGTATATTTCACCTTTGCAGTCTTAAACTACGGTGTTATGGGCCACCGATAGTTTAATTTGACAACTCGGTCCAACCACAGAACCGGAGCTTCAGTAAAAATTCGGACGGAAAAGTCGGAATTCCCAATTTAATGGCCTAAAGACCATTAAAAGACAAGTGAGAAAATAGGACCAACACATATTCTTGTAGTACAGAACATTGTCTTCCAAGTGCTCTAAAAAACTGCGCAAAAAATTACAAACCTAATAAAAAAAATCTAAGCGGAGAGAACAAGTGCGCAAATGGCTACATTTTTCACTTTTCACTTCAACGGCCTAAAAATTGGCAAAATTCATGATGACAAAAAATGCAAAACATGTTCTGATAGAGCAAATCATTCTCTTTCGAAAGCTATGCAGCGCTATGCAAGAGACCGCCGGCGAAATCTGCAGTGAATCGTTGAAAAGAACGTTTGAACACATTTGCTTAAGCCTGGAGCGGCTGGTAGAGAGGCTATATGTCGTTACAGGATGTTTTGTTGCGATCAAAACTCTTGCGCCAGGCGGGACTCGAACCCGCATCTTCTGCTTTCCGGGCAGCGATGTTCGCCTTACACCACCGGCGCTGTTTGACCGCACATAACGTTGAAAAGAACGGCAAGGGCTCATGGGACAACCTAATACTTGAAACACGTTTCCAACTTCGATTATTCTAATAAACATAAATACAAGTCGTCATCAGCCGTTTGCTCAAAAATGTGTTAAAAATAAGGTTATGGGTTCTCGTTAAAGATAAGTAACAAAATGCAAAAAAAAACGTCACCGGCGGGAACCGAACCCGTTACTCCAATCCTGTGAAGCGAACACTCTACCATTGGGCCGCTGCCGCTGCTGTCAGCGCTGTCAACCGCACCTCGAATTACGCAATAACCGGCCACAATTCTCCTAGGAGATCCATTTAGCAAATTTGGTCTATATATCTGTGATCAGTGTGTCGAGCTCTTTCACGTGATGTAGGTCTCACTCCGAAGTTCCATAGGAAGCTGACGGCATTCTCTGGTGAGACCCTTTGCGGTGAGGACATTGTGCCTGCTAGCTGTCTTGTCCACCTTCAGAACCGAAACCCCGACTGCTTTCCTGCAGCCCTGCCACGCTGTCCACTAGGCCATCTAGTCGCAGTTCGATGCCCGAGGGGGACTACTACCTGCCCAAGTGCGACTAGTAGTGTGTCAAGGGGCAGCGTGGCTACTTTTGGGGCAGATGAACCTCAAAAAACCGGTTAATTGTTCATTCCTAGCGAACGTCGCCGATACCACGTGCTAAAGTGCCTGTTTTGGTATCAGCCACGAGTCCAGAGGCTCTTCCACTGCTTCTGGATGCTATTTTCAGTGTCCGCTAACGATTAGTTTCGTCAGCCGGTGACAGGTGACATCAATTGTAGCCGTGATGTTATCGGACACCAGCAGAGCCCGCTTGCATTGAGTCGGGTCTGTGCTGGTCGCTGATACCTCATGGGTTTTTTTTTCTTCAAAGTATACGTTATGACCAACCGCTCACTTCCGCCTATCGAGGATTGTGTTTCTTATTGACGACGATTTCTGGAAGTGTTTTCGGCCGATTTTTTCTGCATTGAGCGGTGGACGTACGGGCGCTGGTGTTGTTGTGCAAGAGCCAGTTGGAGTCACCCGGAAGTGTCTTGTTTAACGATGGTCGTTCTTCTCCACCACCAGCTGCCTTGAGACGACATTCTGAACATTAACTTCTCGATGTTGGCCTAATCACTTTGCTTTTCGTGTCTTTTTACCTCAGACAGGTATTCGTGAACCATGCTGGAGATAAGAATCTATTCTGAATTCTTGAATGCCAAATATTTCCCCACTGTTGCAGTTTAAGACCATTCGTCCGCTTTGCATATCCTTATACCATTTTCACGTCAAACTGTACACTTTTAAAATCAAATTGGACATTTCAAACCGAATCGGATACTTTTCAAATCAATATGGACACTCTTTAATGTAAGCGTAACGATTTTAAGATTAAACTAAACATATTCCAGATCAAAATGAACTTTTCCGGATCAAAATAGAGGCTCTTCGAAACAGTTATAATTATTGTTTGTTCAGGAAGAATTTAGTATGACTTTCTTTGAAAATTTTTTGTATCACCGATCTCAATGAGTGGGGATACTGCTTGAAATTTTATAAAATCTTTAGCTTAGAAGGAAAAAATAGCGCAGAAAATTTCATCTTAAAACACAAGAAAGAAACAATCAAATAGTTTACTATAAGGAAAACGCGCCATGCTCGACTAGATCATCTCGATTTCTATTCGATTGATAGTGTAAATGCTGGTTCATTGTGACAGCGATGTGAAGATATATATGTTTTTGTAGCTGTTTTTGATCTACCGTCTACATCTGTGTCATTCCATGCAAACAGAATTTTTGCAAATCGCGGCGATTCAGTTAAGTGCATGGCGCGATCTTTTCTTTTCTTGAGCCAAGCGACTGCTACCTTTCTGCGTTTTAAAGGAAAGTGTATAATAATTCGTTATTTCTCCTTAAAAGGGTGAGAATTTTGTAAAATTCCAAACAGTGTTCACTTATTGAAACAGGTGGACTAAAAAATTTATACAAAAGAAAATTATACAAAGTTTTAACACATTTGCTTAAGCCTGGAGCGGCTGGTAGAGAGGCTATATGCTGTTACAGGATGTTTTGTTGCGATCAAAACTCTTGCACCAGGAGGGACTCGATCCCGCATCTTCTGCTTTCCGGGCAACGATGCTGATCCTTACACCACCGGCAATGATTGACCGCAGAGTTTGACAAAGTTTTGATCGCAACAAAACATTCTGTAACAGCTTATACAAGGTTTTTCTTGTAGAAATAAATTATTGGTCTTGGAGAGGTGTATTTAAATGTGGAAGACGTTCGTTTTGATTTGGAAGATATTCAGCTTGGTTTAAATGCGTCAAGTTCGTTAAGAAGGGTATCCAATTTGATTTTGTGTCCACTTTAGCGTGAAGGTGGGAATGGAGTGTTAAGGACATAACGATGGACACTCTGAAGATTCTGAGACATAAAACCCGCGTTATGCTCATCCTATCGAGCTCGGAAATGATGATTTAAACTCAGAATTGGCTTGTAATTGCCGAAGTTCATGCATAAGGACCTAAAAGATCAAGCCGTTTAGTCACCAGTGCCTATTCCAGCCCCAAGAAGATGTATCGCCCCATCGAAATCGTAGTCCGCCACAACAAGGTAGTCGAACAGCCGGCAAGTGACAGCGATGATGACGCCCAAGATGCTGAGGATCGAGCGAACAAGCAACGAAGGCTGTCAATTCTCCATGAAGGTAGGTGAATCTTTAGGTCTAACCAGGATACTATCTCAACGGTAGGTCGGAACGGCGCAAGTGTTGTATATGGGCAGAACCGCCTCTCCCTGGGAAGTAACAAACTGCAGGTATCTCGACCCCAATACAACTCTGCGCAAAGTTAGGGGCGACGGAAGTCGCCTGGTGGCGTCCTGTTGATTCACGTGCTCCACAGCTGACGGGCGCGCGCGGGATGAGGGCTGGTATCGAGTCTCGGCGCAGTGCACAGGTGGCGTAGTAGGACAGAGCTCGGGCTCGTGAGCGAGGGGTCGGGGGTTTGGATCCCGCAGACTGTGTTTCTTTTGCACTTTTGCAAAATCCATGTTTATCATATAGGTAATCCACCTAGGGGTATTATAATGTGTTATAGAGCATGTTTACATATAACATGTGCTTCAAACTACAGATTAGCTAAAATGTTCACTTCTGTATGTCACTTATTTTAAGCCTATTTTGTGTGAAGCTGTAGTTATGTAACGATAGATATTTTGTGGAACTAGTTAAAAGTTCCGACTCCACCAACTTCGGTCAAAAAAATTTTTTTTTTGCTGAAACTTCGTCTGGGGGTTATTTGGGGTGCCGATCACGAATCTGACATCCGTTTTTCACGATTCGGTCGGAGGCCACCCATACCGTTAACAAGGGTGGTCCAGGTAGGGTCCCGATTTCGCTGAAACTTCGTCTAGGGGTGGATATTTGGGGTGCTGATCACGAACCTGACATCCGTTTTTCACGATTCTGTCTCTACCTGCCGTCACCGGCAGAAACTTTAGGAATGTAATCCTGTGCCTGTGCCTTCCTGTATTTATATTATCCAGCCGAATCGCGAAGAATGGAATCGGGAAGAACGGATATCAGATTCGTGATCAACACCCCAAATAACCCCCCCCCCCCTAAACGAAGTTTCATCGAAATCGGTAACCCTTTCTGGACCACCATTGTTAACGGTATAGGTGGTATGTTATATGTAAACATGCTCTATAACACATTATAATACCCCTAGGTGGATTACCTATATGATAAACATGGATTTTGCAAAAGTGCAAAAGAAACACAGTCTGCGGGATCCAAACCCCCGACCCCTCGCTCACGAGCCCGAGCTCTTCCCTACTACGCCGCCTGTGCACTGCGCCGAGACTCGATACCAGCCCTCATCCCGCGCGCGCTCGTCAGCTGTGGAGCACGTGAATCAACAGGGCGCCAACAGGCGACTTCCGTCGCCCCTAACTCTGCGCAGAGTTGTATTGGGGTCGAGATACCTGCAGTTTGTTACTTCCCAGGGAGAGGCGGTTCTGCCCATATACAACAATGCGCCGTTCCGACCTACCGTTGAGATAGTATCCTGGTAAGACCCTGTTTATACTCCATTCGGCACGCGAAAACGAAAACTACCAATATTGATTAGACCTCATTCTAATCGATATTAACATTTGTTGTCGTGACGCGTAGCGCGGCGAATGGAGTGTGAGCGGGGCCTAATCCACACTTTTCAGTCTGTCCTCAGCTTCTAAGGTTTCACATTTCTTCAGGCAAAGAAGCTGCGGCGTCACAAGCTGATCAGCCGAGCACTTCGGCGGTGAAAACAACTGCGAACAACGGGAAATGGACCCGTGGCCATCGTCGCGCTTGGAGTATGCCGAATGCGAAGGGCGAGAAGATGACGTTGTCGATCATTCAGGACAAGGAGACTGTGGTATGAGGGCTGCTTATCGTTGGTTCAACAGAAATATCGATCGGTTGCTTTGTTTCATTGCATGCTGAGAAGCGCGCCACCTGGCGGTCATTATTTTTGCACGGATGCATAGACAGGCTAACTAACCCATAGGCGTAGTTGTGACCTTTAAAAGTGTATCAGGATCTATCCTAGTCGGGAGGGGTGACCCTGGAGTCGCAGCTGCGTCGCTACTCCCACGTTGCTCCTTCGTCGATTGACTGACACAATCTACATGTTGTGCAGCTGGTCAATTATTTTGTGCCGACGCATGGACGGACTAACTCATACATTTGGTGGAGTTGAGCTCTAGAACAGTATTATTATTTATTTATTTGTTGACTGATAAGCAGCATATGAAGGTAATCTAGCGGCCATTAATTTTGTGTGGACACGCAAAATGATTTACCTTTATATTAGTAGAATTAGTAGGAATATTTCCAATAATATTGACAAGTTGATTGCTTTAGTCGATATTTACTAAATTGAATTATTTGTGATCCAGTGCGCTTCAGAAGGTAGACATCAGAAAAAAATGAAATAACTTGAACTACTTGCAGTAGCCATTAATTTTACGAGAACGAACAGACGTTTTTATGTTTGTGTTGGGAAAAGGCAGAAGCTGTAGAACATTGTTACTAACAGTGTCTTTGTTGGTTGATTTGTGTGAAGTCTGCCCAGCGGTCAATAATTTTGCACGGATGCACCGGCAGACCTGCAGACGGACTAACTCTTATATTGGGCAGAATTAGGAGAAACTGTCAGCGATTATAGGGATGTTTGCGCTCTTTATTGTCTCCATGAAGGCTTCTAAAGGTCCTACCCGCGATTCTCCTTTCTTAAGGAAAGCGCAGGGAGTAGGAAGGGTAGCATCTTTCTCTGAAAGGCATTGGTCAACTGTAGGGCTCCAGGCCGTTTACCGCCTTCCAACGGTAAAAATACCGCCGAACCCCCTGATATGACATTCATCAGCATCAGGCTTTGCGGTATTTTCACCGTTAGAGCGCGGTAAGCGGTTGATGAATCTGGTCTCAGAAGTCGACATGAAGGATGCTTCTGCCGTCTTCTGATAGAATCTGCTTTCTTAAAGATAGTATAACGAAAACTAAGGGTGACTTTTTTCTCTGTAAGGTATTGGTCATCTGTAGGGCTCCAGAAGTCGACCTTAAGAGAGCTGTTGCCGTCTTCTGAAAGCAGTTTTCCAGACCAACGGCAATACGCATCGACGTCGAGTGGTGCGATGTCGCCTTCAGCCGAAAAAGAAGGAGCGAGGTATCGATGGCTTAGATGACGATAGCAAGGATCGCCTCACAGGCGGCATACGATTTGATCTCAGTGGGATGCCACATGAAGATGAAGACGACAATGAGCTGGAGGTATGTTTGAAGGGGAAAGTCGCTGCCTTCGAAGGATTACAGGTAGGAAATCCGTTTTTTTTTTCAGGTAGAGATCAATGAAGAAGAGGTTGTCGTCCCAGGCGAGTCGGGCAAAGGAGCCAGAACCATTGTGAAAAGGGTTTGTTGAAATTTCAGACGTTCGTCGACAAATCGATGATTCTATTTGTTTCAGTTCTGGGAGGCGCGGTGGAAGGCCACGAACTTTGAGTATCTTCCGGAGTGGTTGCAAGATAATGAGTATTTAAGAACAGGTGAGACTTTCATACTGCTGTCCACAAGGCCGCTCACGTCTCCCAACTCGAACAGCCCCTATTAGCAGTCCATTTTCAGGTCATCGTCCTCCACTTCCCTCATTCAGCAGTTGTTTCAAGAGCATTTTTGCGCTGCACACGGAGACTGGCAATATTTGGACGCATATGTATGGTATGTGTCTTAAAGTTTGAATACAAAATTGCGCACGTGATTCAGTTCCTATTTGATATCATAGAGACTACTCTTACTTTATCCACCCAACGATTTGGATCAACTCTGAAAAATTTGGAAGGTGTACCTGACCAGTTTGTCTGGCATCAAATACCTGATCTTAGGTGGGATAGCCTTGTGGTCTTAAACGACGAATCGAATTTTAGAAAGAGCAGGTTTTTGTGCGTTCAAGCGATTCTACATTCGCAAAGTCCAAAAGAACAGCTTGAACACCTAAAAATCGAGTTTTCAAACTCATTTCCTCACTTCTAACCACTAAGGTATCCAATAATAATCTGTAAGCTGTTGGGTTGTTCAGAGAGTAATTACGGTTTTTGAGCGTTTATGGATTTTTTTACTCATAATAGAGCAACATCAATCAATGATATATTGCCCGTTTTGTTCAATTACTTTTTCCATCTTTCTTGTAATTTCAGAATACTTCTCTCATAGAACTTCTGATCCCGTCTGGGATTTGATATTTAAGATTTGATATCTTCATCTTCTATAAAATAAAGATTTTCCCACTCAGGGAGTTCTGTAACGATCGAAATAAGTGGTAGTCCGTTGGCGCAAGATTAGAGCTATACGGTGGATTGTTGGCGAGTAAGGAGGTAATGACGCACGTACGAGGCCTAGCATTGTCCTGGTGAAACACTACTCCTCTGCGATTCGTCAATTCTGATCGCTTTTCCTTTATTGCTTCATCTAATTTCATCAGTAACTGCAGTAACTGCAGTAACTTTGACGGAAAATTGTAAGCGAAAAGCTCAGATAACCTGGCTTATCGCTCACCATATCGCTTGATAAGCCACGTTATCTGAGCTATTTGCTTAGAATTCTCCGTCAAAGTTACTGCAGTAACTTTGATGAATCCGGCCCCTGGTTCCTTGAAAGCACTTCGAAATACATCACACTTTTGTAGTCCCACCAAATTGATAGCATGACCATCTTTTGATGAAGATCGGTTTTGACCATCGTTTCAGCAGGTTCATCCTGTTTTGACCGCATGACCATCTTTTGATGAAGGTCAGTTTTGACCATCGTTTCAGCAGGTTCATCCTGTTTTGACCATGACCGTTCACGAGTGACACTGTAGTAAACAATCTGCTTTTCATCACCAGTTACTGTTCGCTTCAAAAATAGATCGTCTTTATTGCGTTTGAAGCGCAAGTCGCAGAGGTTTATCTGCGTAAAGTGGATTTCCTCCAATTCGTGATGCACCCAAACATCCAGGTTTTTTACTATTCTGAATTTCTTGACAGATTATGGTCTGTTCCAATAGATACGTTTTCTTAGCGAGCACTCGTACTGTTGTATGATGATCAGCTTCGATCAATGCCATCAAAAGATCTTCATCAGTGTCGATGTTCGGCTGTCATAAAACATGGGCATATTGTCAGATTAGACTAAGCGCTTCTGTGCCACGCAGGTTTGTTATAGTAAAACAACTTTATTCGTCCTGACGTTTCGACAACTTCGTCGTTTTCAAAGGCATGAAAAAAATTCGAAACCTAAGACCAGTCACTCATCTCGGCAAGGACGTTCTTCTCGAGCTCTGTCAGTTTCACTGTTTCCTACGAGTGTCAAGCGGAATCTCACTGAAGGAAACTCACCGTTGTTCCACAAGTGCTAAGGGAATGCTCAGATATGAGATGGATGTGTTGTTCAACATCCTTAATACACAATCTCAAAACATTGAATTCATTCGAGAAACTCCATGTGAAGGCTGGCTACCCTATTTGAATAATCAAGTTAGGGTAACAAACGGCTCTTTTAATGTGAAATGGTATCGTAAGGGTAGCCCTAAGAACATCAGTCCATGCAAAATCGGCTCTCCCTCTGACTGTGAAACGTGCTGTGCTCCGCAACATGTACAGAACGGCAGTGGGTGTGTGCACCGGGCATAAGGAACGCGAGGAATCACGTATGCTTGCCCACAATATTGCACGTCTCAATGGGTACGATCCAAGACAACGAAATGGCCGGATGGGATCTGGACGTGGTGTAAATGTGCGGAAAAATAAAATATGTCTCCAGTTCACAGCAGCTGTACGTCTATGCCTAGTGCGAGCAAATCTGGACGATGATGTTGTGCTGGTCAACATGCCAGGGCACAACGTCAAGTGACTGCTAGTTCGCAATAGGCTTTACGATCGGTCGTGTATAGCTAGAGACTGCGTGATCTGCCCTTATGAAAGAAGTGGACTGTGCGCAGAAGGGTGTGGTCCACCAAATTCAGTGTTTAAGCTGGGGGAGCTATGTATTGGTGAAACAGGGAGGGCGCTAAGCGTTCGTATCAGGGAACATCTTGCTAGTAAGCAAAAGCGTAGCTTGGTAACCCACTCGGTAAACATCGAGTGGAAGTCCACCGTTGAAACTTTTTATTATTAAATGCACTCTATTGCTACGTGAAAGTGAGATCGGTTCCAGAAAGGCCCTAGAGGCCTTCTGGATTCGCGAACGTAACCCAACAATGAATAACAGAAGTGAGTGCATTTCGATCACCAGTGAGTTTTTGCCGTTGATCCCGCTGTGCGAGATCTGAGACTGTACAATATGTACACTTAACATCAGCAATTCCGCTTGACACTCGGGGGAAACAGTGAAACTGACAGAAACGAAGAAGGACGCGTCCTTGCCGAGATGAGTGTCTGGTCTTAGATTTCGAACTTCTTTAAGGCATTTGAGAACGACGAAGTTGTCGAAAAATCAAACCGAATAAAGTTAGTCTTCATCAGTGCCTACTGGCCAGACGAAGCGCTGCTCATCTTTAAGTGAAAAATTGCCAGAACGAAATTTCGCGATCCAATTTTCGCATGACTTCTGTGAAATGGTATCGACCCCATATGTTTCACATATATCGTGGAGAGCATCAGCAGCTCTTCTGCCACTACGGAAGTAAAAAGCAAGATATGCCGAAAATGCTCCTTCTGCAATCCATGTTCAAATAGATCCTGAAAACACAAATAAAGATAAAAGTAAACCAATTACAATGCACCAATACAGACCACACAAATACAAATTATTAGCTTGTCCCATAAGTCCTTGCAGTTTTTTTCAACGATTCACTGCAGATTTCGCCGGCGGTCTCTACATAGCGCTGCATAGCTTTTGAAAGAGAATAATTTGCGCTATCAGAACATGTATTGCATTTCTTTTTTCATCATGAATTTTGTCAATTCTTAGGTCGTTGAAGTGAAAAGTGAAAAAGTGAAAAAGTAGCCATTTGCGCACTTGCTCTCTCCGCTTAGGATTGTAATTTTTTTGCGCAGTTTTTTTATAGCGCTTGGAAGACAATGTTCTGTACTACAAGAATATGTGTTGGTGCTATTTTCTCACTTGCCCTTTATTGATTTTTAGGCCATCATATTGGGAATTCCGACTTTCCCGTCCGAAATATTACCAAAACTCCGGTTCTGTGGTTTGACTTTTTTGCTTGCTGTTATATGTCGTTTGGAAGAGTTTGTCTTGCTTAGTAAGAATTTGTGTCGCGTTTATTGGCTCACGCTGATTTCTGTCGAATATCAACAACTGAAGAAGGAGGAGTTGTTGGTGAAGACGATTTTTCTCTTTTTGGCATTTTGTTGACATTCAATAGAAATCAATAAACGCGACACATACTCTTATAGAGCAACACATTTTCTTTCGAATGACATATAAAACCAACCCAAAAAATCCAACCACAGAGCAGGAGCTGTCGGCAAAAATAACCATCCTCCTTCGGACGTCCCAATTTGCTGACCTAAAAATCAATAAAGGACAGATGAGCAAATATTAGGTTGTAACGAAATAAATGGCACTGAACCACTGTAAATTTAAACGGTTAATATCTCGGCTTGTAGGCAAGTTTATTAATCAAAATAAAAACCTTCTGATTCTACACATCTTTGCCAACGTGACACAAAACCTTCTGATTCTACACATCTTTGCCAACGTTTATCCCAGTAGCATAAGAATCAGAAGTTCTGGAATTGACGAAATCTTCGAAGGCACTTTCGGCATCCTGTTGGTATTTGAATATTTTCCCTACCAAGAAGTCGCCAAGATGCGTGAAGAAATGGTAGTCTGTTGGGGAGAGGTCGGGAGAAAACGGAGGATGTGGTAGAGTTTCAATGCTCAGCTCATTCAATTTCTGCAGCGTCATTCGTGCTACATGGGGGGCGAGCATTGTCGTGCAGAAGGAGAACTCGCCTTCGGTTTACCAAGGCCGGCCGGATATCCTTCAACTTTTTCATCATTTCTTCAATTTCAATGCAGTACTTCTCTGCCGTGATGGATTCACCGGGAGGGAGGAAGCTGTGGTGAATAATTCCCAGCGAACACCACCATACTGTCACCATTACTTTCTTTTGGTGCAATTCTGGCTTCGCAAAAACCTTGGGGCTCTCATCGCTGTCCACCCACTGTGCCGATCGTCGCCTGTTGTCGTACATTATCCACTTCTCGTCACAGGTTACGATGCGATCAAGGAATGGGTCCGTTTCGTTCCGTAGAAGCAGTGCGGACGAGATCTCATATCGTCGGTTTCTCTGCTCCTCAGATAGCTCGTGAGGCACACATCTTTCCAGCTTTTTGGTCTTTCCAGTTTCCTTCAGATGCCGGGCAGCTGTGTTGTGACTGACGCCAAGAACCTTCGCTATCTCCCTGGTACCTTTGTGTGGATCCTCCTCTACCACATCTCTCAGCTTGTCCTCATCAACATCACTATGCCTCCCACCTTCATGTTCTTCCAAGCTCTCATCTCCATTCCGGAACTTCTGATACCAACGATACGCCGTCCGAATTGTGGAACATCCTTGACCGAATGCGGCGTTGATCTTCTCGTCCGCCTCCTTAGCTGTAGTGCCCAGCTTGAATTCATACAAGTAAATGCCTCGGATTACCCTTTTGTCCATCTGCAAAAAGTCAATAAAGCTCTAAAGTTTTCCCACTTTTACATAGAAAATTTGGTACTCACCGGTAGAGCAAAGTTTGCGCTTCTAAATGATATGCCACATGTTACGGTTTGTTCTTGATCAAACGCGTAAAGACGCGCCAAAAAATGGCGCGAGCCAGTGCCATTTAATTCGTTACAACCTAATAGTACTAACACATATTCTTGTAGTACAGAACATTGTTTTCCAAATGCTATAAAAAACTGCGTAAAAAATTACAAACCTAAGCTGAGAGAACAAGTGCGCAAATGTCTACTTTTTCACTTTTCCCTTCGACGAGCTAAAAATTGACAAAATTCATTATGAAAAAAGAAATGCAATACATGTTCTGATAGAGCAAATCATTCTCTTTCGTAAGCTATGCAGCACTATGCAAGAGACTGCCGGCGAAATCTGCAGTGAATCGTTTAAAAAAACGGCGACGACTTATGGGACAACCTAATACATATATCGTGAAAAGCATCAGCAGCTCTTCTGCCGCTACGGAAGTAGAAAAGCAAGAAGTGGCGAAAGTGGTCCTTCTACATTCCATGTTGAAATTGATCGTGAAACACACAAATAAAGATAAAAGTTATCCAATTGCAATGCAGCAATACAAACGACACAAGTACAAATTATATATCAGATAGGGACAAATAACAGTGGCAAAAACCTTTCAGAAGAAGCGTTCAAAAATTTATCCTCCACAATTGAAATTACTTCCTGATCAACACAATATCTGGTGCCCGCCTATTTGACTAGGCCGGCCTTCCAATTTTTCAGAATTCCGCTCTTCCAAATTGTTCTTTAAGTTGATCAAGTAAGTTTTATGAGAGCTCCAAGAGATCAAGTAGGGGCAGAATGCATGTGCAGGGTTGTGCGATTGAAATTGAACCTCACTGCACAACACAAACGATAGAAAAGCGTCAAGAAGGTCTTTTTGTCTTCAACGAGAATCTGTTTGAGAAAGATGTCTTAGTAAAAATAGCTCGTTGTTCCAGGTTGCGTAGCATTCATCGGTGTGGCGTTGTGGTTCCTCACTCGTCCGTCTACTCAAGTGCAATTCATGGAGAAAGTCTTGTTCTCGACGTATTTCCTCGGCGCCATACTGTGTCTGGGCATGTCGTTCATCTTCCACACTGTCGCCTGTCATTCGGACTCCGTAGGAAAGCTATTCAGCAAGTAAGTGCAGGGCGCCAGTTCTCTCTCACCTCCGTGGGTTCTGGGATACTAAAAATGCGTCCCGTGCCTTTTAGACTGGACTACGCGGGCATTACGCTGCTTATTGTCGGCTCGTTTATCCCCTGGCTCTACTATGCATTCTACTGTCGTGCGCTGCATATGGCGATCTACATAACGATGATCAGTGTGCTTGGAGTGCTGGCGATGATTGTCTCGTTGTGGGACAAGTTTGCTGAGCCGTCCTACAGGTAGGCATAGTGGTGGTATCTCTCTCTCTCTCAAAGCCGTTGAACGAGACGAATTCGCTTTCAGGCCCCTTAGGGCGGGCGTATTCGTTGCTATGGGCCTCTCCGCTGTTGTACCTGCGGCACATCTTTTCGTTGTGGATGGGTTTGACTTCTTGTACAAGAAGGTGAGTTCCCCGAAGGTAATTCTACTGTTCAAGGCTTCTAATTGCGTGTGTTCCAGGCTTCTTTGGTGTGGATGCTGTTCATGGCTGCGATGTATCTGGGAGGAGCAGCGATCTACGCTACCAGGATACCAGAGCGATGGTTTCCGGGAAGATGTGATCTATGGGTGAGTTATAGTTTACATCACGTACTACCTATTTCCATGTCAAATTGGACACTTCTAAGGATTCTTGGCGCTTTTGAAGTCAAACTGGACAGATAAGACCAACACGGACGTTTTCCAGTGATCTATCCTAGTCCGGGGGCCACATAACTAAAAGATAGGTAACAAAATGAACTGAGACTTACCGGACGGCTTCTAGAGAACGAATTGGAACCTAAAAGAAACCAAAAACGAACGAGCAAGCAAAAAATAAAAAAATCGCCGAGGTTTACAACCGTCTCGGCGGGCAAACAGCGACGGAATGGAGGCATGCCGCGTGCTTACCTCCGGCTGACATGTTATAACCGGGATCTAACATGGTGAATAGGGCGCATGAAGCCGCATGCCGCGTGCTGGCCGCCGCCTGACATGTTATAACCAGGATCCAACATGGTGAGGAAGGCACACAACTTTGCCGGCTTACAACCGCAACAAATGTAATTTATCGTTTGTTTTTTTTGTGACTTTTTCTTGTTTGGGGTCCTATGTTGTTGTGTTGGAGCCGCTCGGTAAGTCTCAAGTGGATTTGTTACATATAATACTTTTTAAGTATATGTCTCCCCGGACTAGGATAGATTCTCTTCCAGATAAAAATAGATGTTGTACGAGAAGGTTAGAGTACCTGGATCCATCCTAATCGGAGGGGAGGGGACGTGGGAAAAATTATGCAACAAATTGTCAAGACTCATGGAGCGTCTTCTAGAGGAGAAAATATACATTCGGCTTCGTCGCGGTTGCAAAGAGACAAAGTTATGTACCTCCCCCCTATTCACTATGATATATCCTGGTATTTACATGTCAAGCGTCGGGCGGCTGTGTTGAATGCGCTCTGCCCACCGAAACGTTCACCGCGGCGATTTGTTTCTTTGTTTGGTTTTTATCCTCCCCCTCCCCGACTGGATAGATCCGAATACTTCTGTTCAAGGAAAGTGTGGTACGACCTTGTTTGAAATTTCTTAATTCACCTTCCTTAATAAGCCAGCCCACTGCTTAAAATTTTCTAAAACATGTTACTTTTTTGAGAAAAAATAACGAATTAAATTTTGCTTTAAAGCCCAAAAAGGCAGCAGTTGGTTAGTATATTAAAAGGAGAGATCGCGCAGTTCACTCACTGTTTGGCAGCAAAAACCCTTTTTCTTTGTAACACACCCACATATCGTTGCAGTTCTGCTTAAAGTACGCAGTATTTGCGCTGTCAATCAAGTAAAAATCGTGACGATCTAGCCGAGTGCTCGGTGCGATCTCCTCTTTTAATGCACTGTATGATTGTCGCTCTTCTGTGCATTAATGCCCAAGTTCGACGTTCTTGAAACGTGGGCATTTTGATTGTTTTACTCTTCTTTGCCTGTCGGGGTTTTCCTCTATTGCGAACTTCGGCATTTTGACGAACTCGAGACTTAAGAGCATGTTGTTCGTGTAAGGGTAGACGCGACGTTTCTGGCCCAAGAACTCCGCAGAACCAAACATTTCGAACTTCTTTTAGACCTTAAGAAAGACGAGTTCGTCGAAGCCTCGGTCGCAATAAAGGAATTTATACCAAACCTGGCAGGCAAAGAAGAGAAACATAGCTCTCCTGTGCTTTAGAACACAATTTATTTCTTATTTTTTCCTTAAAAGATAAATTTTTATAAAATTTCAGACGGTATGTTCACTTTACTGGTGAAAGTGAACTTAAAATTTTTTTATGGAAAGTTATACTAGATCTTCCTTAAACAAAAGATTATTCTGATCGTGTTGGACAGTCTCTATTTTATTGTGGAAGGAGCTTATTTCGTGATGGAAGATGTATAGTTTGATTACAAAGGTGTCAAGGTTGTTTAGAAGAGTATCCAATTTGATTTGAAAAGTGTCATAAAAGGTGGGGAGTGGACCATCGTCAGAGCACAATATTGATCACAGCATAGGCAGACAATAGCGCATAATGTACTGATCATCGACTGGCATGAAATAATCAATTTACGAAGCTACCAATCAGGGATGAGCGGATTAACCGTTATCCGTTATCCGTTATCCGGTTTCCGGCGGGTTTTAGCCTATCCGTTTTGTTCTTCGTTATCCGGTGGTTTTTGGCCGGATAACGAACAACAAAATCTGACACCCTTATGGTTACTTAGTTGAGTATAAGAACAATTTTTAAAACCGTTTTGTGTTTTTTCCACTGATGGTCGAGATACGTTTGCAATGCTAGGTTGGTGCCTTCCCTTAGTTCTCAATGGCATAATTAGGCCATACTATCAACCTGCTCACAGCGCGTTCTGAAATGCAGAACACTGCCTTGCTCATTTCTATTTGTGGGGTTTTCACCAAAATTCCTTCTAGCATAATGTACTGTCTGGAAAAAACCTGCCGGTTAGAGGAGAAAGGATTAAACCTTCATTCGAATCACTTCGTTTTAAGGATGTGCCAGATATTCGTCTTCTATGTACACGATCTTTTAGCTCATTAACAATGTTTGGCATGTGCATAACTTCCGACTGGTGGGTGGAAAGCCAGTACTTTAATATCCTATCCTGTCCTACTATATATAAAAGCGTTAGTCCGTCTGTCCGTGTGTGTATGTGTTACATACCTGTGTGAGCCAGTAAAACATGTCAAACGTGTAAAGGTGACCCGCACGTGCATGTAAAACCTGTCAAGGCTATCCTTATGTGCAGTGGATGTAAACGAACCAAAATTAGCGGGAAGTGACCAGGTTGGACAAATGAGTGGAAGTACTCGAACGGACAACCTCTATTGACCGATAGTATCAATTTTCGATCGGAGTTGTCGTTCATCACCACGATTTGACCACTCGATGGTATCGATTTTTCGACCGCAGTCATCGGTTTTAGCCCAAATTTAACCAATTGGAATGGGAGTCACACGACAGTTTCTTCGAGAGAATTACTCCCGCTTGCAGGAAATACTCCAGTATAAAGAGATTCAGACAGTTTCTAGAACAAGATAACAGTATCGATTGACCGAATAACCGATCGACTATCAATTTTTCTGCAGATTAGACGCTTCGGAATGGAAATAGCACTAATGCGGTGGGCAGCGGACAATGCTTACGTCAATCGTTTTGAGAATCTTCCCTTACTCTATTCTGTTTAATAAGCAAGATTAGTTTTTTCTTCTCTAATGGAGCCAAAGGGTCAATATACCGTCGTGTCCAAGGCGTTTTGTTTTCTGAGTTCGGGCCGAAGTCCCAACCAGACGTTTTGAGGCCGATAGGTTTACGGGTAGTTGCTGAGCTGTAGCAGCAGCTGTTGACGAGCTGCAGGTTCAATACTGGTATACGTACTTGGGCAATGGCTTGCGGTGACCAGCCGATGGACAACTCAGTGCATTAACATTCCCGTGCAATCCTGATACCTAGACTGGAAATCCGAACCAAGAACATTGATTCGGAGTGCATGCGAAAGTCAGCGCCTTCTCAGAGTTCGCTACTTCGCACTTCGAAGAAAAAACCGATAAGAAGGTTAAAAGTGGCTCATTTGACATGTAACGAGGACGATATTACAAATCCCGACCTACTATTAGAGAAAGAATGGTTTAACATTAGTTTTAATTTTGTTGTTTGTTCGTTATCCGTTTTTCCGTTATACGGCCATTTTTGGGGAAAATTATCCGTTATCCGTTATCCGGGTTTCAAAATTTTATTATCCGCTCATCCCTGCTACCAATGTCGTCTTCGACGCCTAATCGATATTGGTCGCTCTCATAAAATTGCACCACCTGGCGATCGACCCATAAATTTCGCCTTACAAGGGATGTCTGTGAGCTTACCCCAATGATTCTTAACAAGATCTTCATGATCTTGTAGGGCATCTAACAAGGAGCACAGAGTTTTTGCTGCGGACCACTCGGTGGTCCGAAAATGGCAAAAAATTGTCGCCTAGTAACCCATGGACGGACGTCGCGTGTACGTATTATTCCCATGCGGCTAGTGTCATTTTGCTGCACTCAGTTTAATCGATTTCATATAAGCTTTTCAATTGTAACTTATATGTGGGCCAGAATTTCTATAGCACACGGGTTAATTCGGTGAAACTGGTTCACTAGGCGACGAAATTTTGCCATTTTTTGACCACACTGTGGCTCTCAGCGAAAAGCCTTACCCCTGTGCTCCTTGTTAGATGTCCTACAGGCCATAGAGGAGGTCTTATTGAGAATCGTTGAGGTAAGTTCACAGAAGTCCATTGAGTTGGATGGTGCTATTGATTCAAGACGAAATGAACTGATCCCGAGTTCGAATTCTGTCTAGTGCACTTTTGTCAGCAATGCGTGTTATTCAAGGTGTTCAAAAATTAGTTTCCAATATTCAACGTTGCAAAAAAGGACGAAAAAGAGAGTGGAACATGAAATTTTAGCATACTTTAGCCAACATATTTACAAACACAACTACATGATCAGATCCCAAAACGACTTTCACTGGCACGGACACAAGCCTCCAGATGAGGTAGAGGGCATTCAGCGTGCCTCGCACGTATTCCATTGACATTTCTTTCCACGCCTTCAGGGAGTTTTCTTTTAGCAAGTCGATTGAGCGATGTTTTTTCTCTTTTTTTGGAGCAGGCCTGGGCCTCCAAGTAGGACCAAATAGAGAAGTCCATGGGGTTGAGGTCGGGGCTGCACGGGGGCCATTCTTCTGGGCTGATAAAGTCAGGAAGTTGTCTCAACACCAGTCCTGCACAATCTTCCATTTATCAGAGGGTGCCGAATCCTGCTGTACGATGTATGGCTTGTCCGTGAAGATAGTGCTGCTCTAAGGGACCGAAGTCTTTCCCAAAACATCGTCCAAGTAGATTTTGGAGTCCCCTTTTTCCCCTTCCCCTTTTCACGAAGAACAATGGCGACTTTCCCCCATAGGAGTGTCAGCGGCCCAAACCATGAAGCCTATGTTGTACCATTGCTAACTCCGAGCGATTCTTAATGATAAGCTCCCATAGCGATGTGATGGTATAACGTAGGTCCGACTGATTACGGGTGTCCGTAGCGTTCATGGATCCTTCTCGCTTCGTTGGTTTCGGTTACTGATTTGACAAGCACACGGTGGTTTTGGCCCGTCCAGCGCTACTTCGACAGTAAACATTTTGGAGATATTGGTGCTCCCGACTGATGCTACGTTGATGTGCACTGTGATGATGGGAACCCTCAGAGAATGTCGTGACTTTCGCCACGACTCTTGAAAGACGCAGAGTCTCTGCGCAGTCTTTGCCCCGCCGCGCACGCCTGTCGAACACACAGCGCCGATTCGCTGCGACGAAGTATGAACGCGCGCACGGGCACCACTTCTCCCGTCTGGCCCCGTCCCGGACTTTCGTGTCCGGTCCCCGTCCTCTCGTCAACATCCGCTGGACGTCACGAAGTCTGGAGCGAGCCGATTCCACCGCAGAGTCGAGGAGCGTAGGGCCGAGGAAGAGGAGGATCTACCCTAGCATGGACGCCAGAAGGAGGTAACCGCAGGTGCGAGGCGAGGAGCACCGCCTCGTGGGCACACGCCACAGGCAGGACCTCGCCGAACCCTAGCGGACTCTGTTGGGATTCCCCTAGTGAGTGTAGGCGGATGGTTGCGTGACTCGTAGTCATGCGTGTCTTAAGAAATATTAGGTTGTAACGAAATAAATGGCACTGAACCACTGTAAATTTAAACAGTTAATATCTCAGCTTGTAAGCAAGTTTATTAATCGAAATAAAAACCTTCTGATTCTACACATCTTTGCCAACGTGACACAAGCTGTTTTATCCCAGTAGCGTAAAAATCAGAAGTTCTGGAATTGACGAAATCTTCGAAGGCACTTTCGGCATCCTGTTGGTATTTGAATACTTTCCCTACCAAGAAGTCGCCAAGATGCTTGAAGAAATGGTAGTCTGTTGGGGAGAGGTCGGGAGAAAACGGAGGATGTGGTAGAGCTTCAATGCTCAGCTCATTCAATTTCTGCAACGTCATTCGTGCTACATGTGGGCGAGCATTGTCGTGCAGAAGGAGAACTCGCCTTCGGTTTACCAAGGCCGGCCGGATATCCTTCAACTTTTTCATCATTTCTTCAATTTCAATGCAGTACTTCTCTGCCGTGGTGGATTCACCGGGAGGGAGGAAGCTGTGGTGAATAATTCCTAGCGAACACCACCATACTGTCACCATTACTTTCCTTTGGTGCAATTCCGGCTTCGCAAAAACCTTGGGGCTCTCATCGCTGTCCACCCACTGTGCCGATCGTCGCCTGTTGTCGTACATTATCCATTTCTCGTCACAGGTTACGATGCGATCAAGGAATGGGTCCGTTTCGTTCCGTAGAAGCAGTGCGGATGAGATCTCATATCGTCGGTTTCTTTGCTCCTCAGACAGCTCGTGAGGCACCCATCTTTCCAGCTTTTTGGTCTTTCCAATTTCCTTCAGATGCCGGGCAGCTATGTTGTGACTGACGCCAAGAACCTTCGCTATCCCCCTGGTACCTTTGTGTGGATCCTCCTCTACCACATCCCTCAGCTTGTCCTCATCAACATCACTATGCCTCCCACGACCTTCATGTTCTTCCAAGCTCTCATCTCCATTCCGGGACTTCTGATACCAACGACACGCCGTCCAAATTGTGGAACATCCTTGACCGAATGCGGCGTTGATCTTCTCGTCCGCCTCCTTAGCTGCAGTGCACAGCTTGAATTCATACAAGTAAATGCCTCGGATTACCCTTTTGTCCATCTGCAAAAAAGTCAATCTCTAAAGTATTCCCACTTTCACATAGAAAATTTGGTACTCACCGGTAGAGCAAAGTTTGCGCTTCTAAATGATATGCCACATGTTACGGTTTGTTCTTGATCAAACGCGTAAAGACACGCCAAAAAATGGCGCGAGCCAGTGCCATTTAATTAGTTACAACCTATTAGTTATGTGTAGTATAGTAAATCTGTATTCCTATGTGTGTCTGCGGGAGCTACGTGAAGACCTGTGAATACCGTCATCTTTATTGATCGCGATACTATGTGAGAAGGGGAAGGCGCAGAGACGTGCGGGGAAGTAGGCGCAGAGTCGTAGGCGCCAGGGAGCTAAAGTCCATCGCAGTTCCGTCCCAATGGTTCGGCTGTGGCAGCAGGGCCCTACGTAGTTGGTGCCGCGCGGCTGGAAAGGAAAGAGCATTAGCGTGCTGTAAGTCCCCACTGATCTGCCACACACGTGGCCTCGGGTCTGGACCACTGTTACCGATGCCGGTGGCGGCCAGCCCGGGGCACGACAGAGGATGAGAATGTGCCATTTTGTAGCCAGTCAGTATTGCAACTGGATATGTCAAGATCAGGGCGAACGTACCTAGCGCTCGAAATTAAGACAGTACATGCTTGACGCTAGGTCAAGAAGAATGACAGGTCCAACATGTGGGAACGTAATTTTGTGACACCCTGTACATGTCCGATTTTTCCAGTTCCAATCTCACCAACTCTTCCACACATTCGTCGTCATAGCGGCGTTCATTCACTTCCATGCAATCACTGAGATGGCGCAGAAGAAACTGATGGAAGGATCGTGTGCGGAGCAGCTTCTGGAGAGGTAGGTCGGCTACCGCGTCTCATAGGTCGTTGCTGTATAGATAAAGGATGTGTTGTTATTGTTGTTCCAGGTATGGCACTGAGACATACAACTCATGGTTAGATCTAATGCTAGGAAGAGTCCAGCCTGATGTCGTCACGTGGGGCGACATAAATAAGTAGCAGAGGGCCTGTTTACTGTATACTTAGCTTCGAGCTAGCTAGTACCTCCTTTAGTGCGTGTAAGTAGTCCAGTTTTAACCAAGTCGATTATATAGAGAGATGTATGGCTCTGTCCCGTTGATCTCTAGCGGTTATTAACTGTAGCTTTTATGTATTTGTCTATTTATTGATTGTATACGTTAGGACACTGTCGAGCTTTTTCCCTATTGTTGTGGCCATGTTTGGCGGTCTTAAGTTGTACCTCCGTAATTAGGGTATCCATCTATATAGTCAGTCCAACGGGGCTAGTTCTCCACTCGGCTGTTCTCCTTCTCACTGTGATGATGTGGTTAATCGAGTAATCCGAGCAATGTAATGTAACTGATGTTTGTGTAACTCTAATCAAGCGGATTGTGATCAGTGACACCTCGAGAAGTTTCTTATGTTCTTGTTGTGTACTGTAAAGTAATGGTTCCTGTCGATAAAACACTTTCTTAATGGACTGAAGAATTCCTGACTTTGCCAGACGATTGTTCGGCATTGATCGATTTGCACGCTTTGCACGAGCAATTCATCACGCGCGTCGTGGACCATGAGCAGAATGTGGTGGCACTATCAAGTGTAAGCAGTTTTGGCGGTAGCCAACGATACGAACGCCGCCCGCTATCAAGCTTAGCGACGTAATCACGACCTTGAAGTGCCGTATAAATAGGGACGTCGTGAGTGGATAAGGACAGCGGCTGCTTCCTATGTAGGCATGGAGAGAGCGGGTGCTTCCTATATGGGCATAGAGGGTGGTGGCTCTTCCCGAAGTAGGTAGCAGCTGTCACTCCGTTAAGCTTCGCCCTTCCTCTACATTTCCCACACCCTGTAACTGGAACCAGAGTGGGTAGCGGTAGTTCTAAGGGTCTTGGCATAGGTTAGCTAACTACTGGCTAAGGGCTCCCTTATGGAGTCCTAACCTTTCCTCCTTTAGACGGTCCAGTAGCTATTTTCTTGTTAAAATAATATGTATGAATTTTATTGTGATCCGTGTCATCACATGCAGATAAAGTTGATAAAGAAATCTTGATGGTTGAATCTCCCGTTAATACCAGACGCGATGGATATTACAAGAACCTCAAGCATGCGTAAATATACGCTGAAAAGACATATTCGCTATAGAACCAATTGAAGTTGCGCCGAGTTGTCTCCGAAGATGAATAATGAGTTTTTCGTATCGTTTACAGGCCGACGTTGTGGGACCCAAGAAGTGCATCAATCAATAATTGAGAGTAAGGCGAACGGTTGTAGGCCTCCGTTTCACTCCATTCTTCCGTTTCTGGCTTCGTCTTCTTTAGGCCCCGTTTATACTTCGTCGCGGCGCGACGCGACGCCACGCATAGTGGCCATATTGATTGTGCGACGCGATCGATCAATCTGGATTTATTGCGTGGCCATCGCATCGCGCCGCGACGAAGTATAAACGGGGCCTTACACGTTTTTATACCGTATGCACTTGATCTTTACTCTTTCTTGACCGGAATTTTTCTTAAAAATTCTCGTGATAAAAAGTCGGAACTAAGGACGTAACTCGTCGTTAAACGCACACAAGCAAAAAACTGCGGACGAGTTTTCGGACGAGTTGCTCGGGCGCGGAAGGTAAAAATTCAAACGGTCGAACGCGGACATTGGCGATGGAGCACGAAATCCTTGATTCCAAGCACTACACGCACGAACCTCTCATCGCCCAGGAGGGGTCCGGAGCTGGGTTCTGCGCTCTTCGAGCGCAGAACCAGGCAAGGGAAGGGACTCCAGGGTGTGGTGCAACCAAGCTGCTCGTTTGGAAACTGCTCTCATCGCCCAAGAGGGGTCCCGAGCTGGGTTCTGCACTTCTGAAGCGGCGAAGCGTATATGGTTGGAAGGTGCGCAAAAAACGCTTCAAAATCGTGTGGACGTCGAAACCCGTCAAATATCACATAGCTGAAATGCAAGAATGCCACAACGCAGAAGAACCGAACTACCTACCTTCCCCGCGCGAAGCAACCCACTTACCCACTGCATCACGACTCGCTCGGTGAGGCGTCTTTCGCGAGTCTACAATAGATCGATCGAACGTCGGCGGGCGCAACGACGCGATCTCTAACCTAGGAGGGCGCAGAGAGCAAAGGACTACGGTGATGGCAGAGTGGCGTTCCATCCCCCGCCCTTTAAACAGAGGCGTGGCAAATGTCTGCGTCTCCACTATCTCGTGAGGCAGCCACTGGACTCTCGAGCAAGCCCAGGGGGTTGGGGGTGGGCGGGCCAGGGGGACGAGGGGGTAGAACGCTCGACCCTCCTACGGTGATGACTGTGTGGCCGTGCCGCGACAACTCGTCGGCAGTTTTTTGTTGTGTGCGTTTAACGAGGAGTAAGGACGTACAACGTGCAAAGAGGACGAAGTCAGCAATGGATGACAAAGAAAGCGAAACACAACCTTCAGATCTGTTGGCGACTTCTCGATAACAAGCTGCATATTCAAGTTTCTGAGTGAACATCCGATAACGGCTTTCAATAATTGCTCCACTCTCAATAGCAGTGGATGTTGTTGCTATGGATATCGATCGGCCGCGTATAATAGTGTCCGACTTCCGCTCGCTGCAAGTCATATTGCGGCGGAATGCATACAGCTTATCTAGTTCTCGTAGTAGAGATGTAGAAGTGTTCCTGAGCGACTCGGAGCGCAACCATACTGCTTCTCTACGAAGACGTAATCCCCTTCCTTTACTCTCAACTCATCAGACCGTATTAGCCGACTTTGACGGCGCCTAGACACTCACCTAATCAGTATTTAGTTATATCTGCCGCCTAAAATAAGCCGTCGTGATTTTCTTCGAAGCCGAGACTTTGGACTACATCATGCATGGTCCAGTGAGGTTTTGATGTTCGCAGTAGTGTTAATTATATTTGTTTCATATTAATTTATATGTTTATTTCATGGCGTGATTCAGAATTACACGCAGAAAATTGAATAGAACAGACCAAATGCTAGAATTTAAAACATACAACTGGCGGACAAACACCTATAGGAGCTCACTATGTACAATCTAGCAGGCGCTTAAGTAAGACGGTGAAATATCAGAAAGTTCTCGTTATCACCGATAAATTCGCTGAGATTCCTAAGGGTCTGTTTATACTTCGCGACGGGAGCGATTGGTCGACCAGGCAAATTGTAGGTAGTGCACATTCAGGACTCCAAAGGTCGAGGAGAGGTCGAGAAAAAATTTTCCCCAAACTTCGCCCAGGTCATCACGAATCTGACATCTGTTTTTCGTTTTACGCTGGAGTACGGTAGGTACGGTAGGTACGAGTGACCAAGGTTATGGTCAATCGGTCCGATTTCGCCAAACTCCAGCGTAATACGAAAAATGGATGTCAGATTCGTGATCAGCACCCCAAATAACCCCCTAGGCGAAGTTTGGGGAACATCGGTGATCGTGACCTTAGTCACCCGTACCTACCGTACTTTACTTTGATACTTTGATGGTCCTTTTGTCTGCTGGAGGTCTTCTCAGCGGGGACCACAACTCTTCCAGACCGCTCGATCTCTGGCTGCTTGCATCCAGTGAGACAGACTCCGCTCCCTGAAAGATCTTGAGAATGAGTCTGCCCATCGCGTTGGCGGTCGTCCCAGTGGTCTCTTATGGTCTCTCGGGAACCATTCTGTGACACGGAGACTCCATCTATCGTCCTTTCGTCGAAGCAGGTGTCCGGCCCAGCGATATTTGGACTTCTTCATGTACTGCAGCGGGTCTGCTAATTGCGACTTCTCCCGTAGCTCCGAGCTTCGTAGGCCTTCTTGCCATTGCTGACGAAGGCTTGTCCTTAGAAGACATCTCTCCAGTGCACGATGCGTAGTTTGCATCGCTCTGGCGATCGTCTTGTTGTCGGGCCAGGTTTCCGTCGCGTAACACATCGCAGGCAGTACAGAGGCGTTGAATATCGAGGCCCTGAGGCCGGGATCCTTGACCTGATCGGTGACTTCGCGAATCGAACTAAAGGCTGCCCATGCTGCGCGTCTCCTGCGGGCGATTTCAGGAGCGAGGTCGTTATCCATGTTCAGTTCTCTTCTCAGATAGACGTAGGAGTCGACCTGTTGTAGAGCGACTCCATTTAACCTTACGAGTCCCGTGTCACACCACTGGTTGACCATAAATCGCGTTTTGGACATATTCATGTCCAATCCAATCTTCATACCTGCCACATTGAGCTCGTTCAGCATTTCCTCGACTTCTGCCGTGCTGGTAGAGATGAGAACAATATCATCGGCGAAGCGAAGGTTGCTGATCTGTTTACCGTCGACAAGGTAGCCTTTATCGTCCCACTTCAAGTCCTTCATGGCATCCTGGAGTGCCGCTGTGAATAGTTTGGGAGAAATCGTGTCTCCCTGCCGTACTCCTTTCCCGATGGGAATTTTAAGCTTTCGATCGAACAACTGGATGGTGGTCGATGTGTTCGAGAAGCATTCGTCGAGAAGTCAGATGTAGGGCGATGGTTTACCAGCGTGCACAAGTGCGTTCAAAACGGCGTTGATTTCCATAGAGTCGAACGCTTTCCGGTAATCCACGAAGACAAGGACAAGTGGGAGGTGGTATTCGCGGCTACCGTAATCGGCTGAAATTTCAAAGACGGTTGTCAGATTCCTAAATAACACCCCCTCGCTTTGGGCGAACTTTGGGCGAACCTCTCCTCGATCTCTGTAGTCCTGAAAGTACAACAGTCCCGGATTGCTTTTAGCTAAGCGATCGCCCAGCAAAAATCAAAGCGTATAATTTGCCTAGCCGACCAATCGCTCCAGTCGCGAAGTATGAACAGGCCCTAAGATGCCTGTTAGTGAGAAAGTTAGATCTAATCTGCAACCTTGCAACCACATATAATCTAAGCCTATCTGGCCTATATCACTCACCATATCGCTTGATAAGCGGCGTTTTCTGAGCTTTTCGCTTACAATTCTCCGTTAAAGTTACGTAAGTCGTTGATGAATCCGGCCCTAGTTCTGCTTTTCGTAAAAGGTACCACAACGAACTGTAGGATCCGGAGATACTTTCCTTGTCAAGATTTAAAAACAACATGATTACGTCCGCCTTATTTCTTCTTTTACAGAGGCTCAGTATGTCATGATTATTTTCCGCTCTAAACCATTTGGACCTGTTCATACCTCGAAACCGGAGTGACGAAAGTGACAAAGCAAAGCATACTTATCGATTTCTCCCAGGCAACGGCTCGGCCCGATCGATAAGCAGATTACGCGTATAACTATTCTGAACACCTTCGAGAAGGTCGGTTCTCGGAGAGCCGCTAGTTCTAAAATAGTACCTTCTAGTAGGGGCTCATGTCGATATTGAAGATGATAAGTACGCTTCCAAAAACGTCAAGTTCGTATAGAAGAGTGCCCAGCTTGATGTGAAAATTGTATATATTGTCTTGTTGTCCTGTCATCGAGACCGTAGTCTCATGACGGAATCAAAGTGAGAAGGAAACTGGCTATTCAGTTGAAGAACACGCTATTTGTGCCTTCCGAAAGTGGGTGATATATTTTGACATGCATAGTGCTTTGGGCAATAGCCATGAAATGGTGCTGTAAATCGTGGATCATGAATCACAGAATCACAGCTCGTGACAGAAGCGGCGACAGCTAGGAATCATTTGTGTAACGATGGGAATTAGCACAACCATAAAGAAGAGCGATAGACAGCTCCTTTGCTTTGCGTCACATGGTTAGTCTATTCGTTTTTGATAAAGCAGTTCTCTCTATTAGGGGGGGGGGGGGCAAAAGTAATGAGACACCCCATGCCGTGTCCATATATCTCGTGGTTCTTCTTCTTCTTCAGCGTCTGTCCCGCTTCGTAGCGGGGTCCGCTATTCTGGTGTCATGACGCCACCTCTCCCGATCCAGCGCTAGATCAGGGTGGACACCAGCAACCTTCAAGTCCATATGTAACGTGTCAGACCAGCGCTGCTTCGGACGCCCTCTAGGCCGCTTTCCTACCACCTCGAACTTAAGGCCTATCTTGCGGACGCTGTCTTCTTCTCCGCGCAGAACGTGGCCGTACCATCGTAAGCGAGCTTCGCGCATCTTGTCCGCTATCGGCGCGACACCGAACTTCTGCCGAATAGCATCATTTCTGATGCGGTCCATGCGCGTGACTCCAACCGTCCAGCGCAGCATCTTCGTCTCCATGACGCTGAGGCGTGTTTCAACTTCCTTAGTCGCAGGCCAACACTCAGCGCCGTACATCGCTACCGGCCGGACGACAGTTCTATATATTTTTGACTTCAAGCGCTCTGGCATCTTCCTATCGCAGAGCACGCCAGTCAACGAGCGCCACTTGGACCAAGCTGCACTCACGCGTGAGTTCACTTCAATCATCAGATTGCCATCGGATGCTACTGCTGATCCCAGGTACTTAAAAACCGAAGTGCGTGGGAGCTCGATGCCGTTAACCTTGATGGAGCTGGACTCATTAACGTCAGTCGTTAGATACTCGGTCTTCTTCACGTTCAATCTGAGTCCAAAACACTCCAAGCGATCACACCAAGCTTGCACCTCTCGCTCGAGTTCACCTTTATTTTCGCTAGCGAGCATTACGTCATCAGCATAAAGCAGTGTCCAGGGGACCGGCTTCTGAAGATCTCGTGTAATGGCATCCATCACGACAACAAAAAGGAGTGGGGAAAGCGCAGAACCCTGGTGTACCCCGACAGAGATGGGGAACTCCATCGAGGTTCCGGCTGCAGCTTGAACTCGACTCTTTGGACAAGAGTAGAGAATTCGCACCCACTCTATGAGCTCTTCAGGAACTCCATGTCGTCGCAGGGCGAACCATATCACTTCACGCGGTACGCGGTCAAAGGCCTTCTCCAAGTCGAGGAAGGCGATATGCACTGGCTTCTGTTTCTCGCGATGCTTCTCTAACAAGAGGCGGGCGGCATGTATGGCATCAATGGTGCCACAGCCAGCTACGAAACCGCACTGATTGCTGGAAAGCTGGACGATGTCACGAATTCGACCATCGACAATTCGCTCAAAGATCTTCATGCTGTGCGAGAGCAAGCGAATCGGACGGTAATTGAAGCAGTCTGCAGGACTGCCCTTCTTCTTCCAAATCGGAATCGTCGTGCTTTGGCGCCAACACTCAGGCACCTTCTTCTCCGCCACAACCTGGTTAAAGAACTTCGCCAACCACTCAGCAGGGTACCACAGCTTTGACTTCCACAGATCAGCTGCCACGTCGTCGGGCCCAGTCGCTTTGCCTGGCCTCATCTTCCTCAGAGCCGCTTCTGTCTCCTCCACGGTGATTTTGTGTACGGGACCGTGAACAGAAGAAACAGAAGGGATGGCCGGGTGAGGAAATTCCATAGTGGAAACTTCCTCGAAGTAATCACGCCATCGCTTCAGCGCCTTTTTGCGGTCTGTCAGAAGATGGCCGCTCTCATCATTGATGGCAAAAAACTTCTCAATATCCTCGGTTTGGCGATGGCGGCTCTTAGCAAGTCGGTATAAATACCGCTCACCATCGCGTGACTCGAGCTTCTCGTTGACATCTTCATAATGAGTGGCTTTTGCAACAGCCACGGCCTTCTTTGCAGCTTTCCTCGCTTCTTTGTACTTCCGCCAGTTATCGGCTGTCTTGTCGCTAAGAAACACGTGATAGAGCGACTTCTTCTCTCGAACTTTTGCTTTCACATCATCTGTCCACAGCCACGCCTGCTTTTCGACCTTGCGTCGTCCAGGCACCGTGATGCCGAGCTCCAACCTTGCAGCTTCACGTATCGCGTCGGCAGCCTTCTTCCAAGTTTCGTCGACAGTTGTGACTGTCGGTAACCGCACGCGAGAAATCACAGCTGCTTCCTTCTCTCTCATTCGCCACCACTTGATTCTCGGTGCACCGCATCGCTCGACCTGCTTCTGCCTTGGAGGGGCAATCTTTAGGGTGCAGATCAGCGGTCGGTGCTGTGGGGCGACCGTCTCATACGGCACGACCTTCGCATCTGTGACAAGACTTCGGTCGCGATCCTTCACAAGGACGAAATCTATCTGAGACTTGGAGCTCCCACTATAGTATGAGATGAGGTGGGAGTCGCGTTTACGAAATACGGTGTTTACTATGGTGAGGTTATGCGATTCCGCATATTCAAGGATACGCTCACCATCGGCGTTACGCGACCCGTAACCGAATCCACCATGACAGCTGTACCCGTCTTTCGTCGCGCCGACGTGCCCATTAAGGTCACCAGCGACTATGATGACATCTTTCAACGGCACCTCTGCTGTCTTCTCATCAAGCAGGCTCCAAAACTCATCCTTGGCTTGATCGGAGCAGCCAGTCTGCGGAGCATACGCAGAGAAAAAGTGATAGAGTCGCTCCTTAGCGGCAACAACGATCTTCATCAATCGATCGTCAAAGCGTTCGACGCTTACAATCGAGTCACGAAATCGTTCGGAGACGATGACTCCAACTCCACTGGTGGTCCTGGGACTTCCACATAGAACGGCCTTGAAGCCTCGTCCTATGTCCCTTGACTTGCGGCAGGACCACCTCGTCTCCTGCACCGCACAGAAATCAACTCTTCTACGCTCCAGTGCTTCAACCAACTCGCACGAGCGGCCCGTCAACGTACCCACATTCAGCGTTGCCACGCGGGTCCTGCTTACGTTACGGGACTTTCGGACTAGCTCAGTTGCCCCCCGATGCCGTCCTCGCATCAGGGACCCTCGCATACTTTCCACACTCGCCGGGCTCTGCGAGTGCGCGTCGGCTCCCGCGGACGCCGTAGCACTATCTCGAAAAACATGACTTGTCATACACCATGTGATGTGACACGGGTCTTCGTAGGCCGGCCTGTCACAAGGGCCTGTCGCCTGCATTCGAGTGTCCGTGCTTAGCTTAGCTCGCATAGCGAGCAGTTTCCAGTAGCACCACGTGGAGGAACGGACATCGCCACCGTCCATATATCTCGTGGTTGGAGTCTGGATTCGTACTTGTTCTGTTTGTATGTTTGTATGCTACTTACTGAAGGCCATCTGAGAAGTTACCACTTCCGCCCTTTCCAGAAGCATGCCAAAACCTCAGTCTGTCTCATGCCGAAACCCCAGTCTGACGAGTCGACCTGTGTCGCGCAAATCTCCCCCAATTCCCAACCCCGAGCAGCCTGGGCTCAATATTCACGCAAGATGAGAAGTATGTCTTCTACCTTAACCCTGCCAAGCAGCGAGTCTGGGTGAGGCCTGGTGAATTGTTACCGACCTTCGTTCGGCGAGATGTTCACGGCGAGAAGCATCTTTGGAGCTTTTGGGTCTGCGCTCATGGATCGGTTTACCGGAGGCTGTTTCCCAAGAGCACCGCAATGAACTCCAAGGCCATGGTGAACGAAATGGAAGAGATGGGCCGGCGACTCGCTCTTATTCATTCGCAGCGCTTCAAGAAGGTTCTCCTCTTCGACAACGCCGCACCCCATCGGGAGCAAGTAAGCACGGATAAGCTTGGCCAGCTGGGCTACGTTCACATGCCTCACCCACCGTATTCGCTGGACATCTCTCCATGCGACTACCACTACTACTTGGGCCTACAGGACTTCCTAGTCGGAAGGGACACAAGAACCCAAGCAGTCCTTGACAACCATATCGAGCAGTTGAACAACACCAGGCTCAAGCAGTTCTGGAAGGATGGGATCAGGAAGTTGGCTGAGCGATGGCAGCAAGGTCCTTGCCCTTAATGGCAAATACACTCCTCAGCATCGTTGAGTTGTAATTGAGTTATAAGAAGATAAAGATTTTTTTCCATTTTGTCTCATTACTTTTGGCCCCCCCCCCTAATAGAGTCACTTGAGCAAGCAAATGGTGAAAAAGTTTCCTTAATTTCCTTCATTTGGTTTTGTTTTCTCAGGCACGAGTAAGCAGTACAGAAGTCACACGACTTCCTTCATCGGAGTTTCGTGACGTAATACAAGTGAAGCGGGGCCTTCTAGAAACGCTAACTATTAGGTTGTAAGGAAAGTTCTGTCAGTTTTTGAGGCCATTATTCAAAAAGTCATAACTCCGCCCAAAAAGCAGCATTTCACTAAAATTAAAAACCGCTATATGCGCCTCTCCCCTGCCATTCTGCGTGATATCAACTGATCGTATTCTTTTAAAAACCTGATGAATTATGGCGTTTGGAACCAGCGAAGGTGAATTCGACATCGTGTTGTTTCGACAAGCATTGCTTCTCTAACGAAGGCATCCGGATGTCCCACAAAAGAGCATTCGGTTAGGACTAGGTTTGTTGATTATATCGCATGACGATGATCTTTGATCTAAGGTTTGTTAAACTTTTACATAACGGTCCTTTAAACGTGTGCAGACGGGTCGCTATGCAGGAAGCATACAATAACTGCCATCCATAGGCTTCAGACTTAACAACTTCAGTTTAGCACACGTTTTCTCTAGATGTTCTGTAGGATCGACTGATAGTAGTTTGATTTAAAAACGAAACAACGGACCAGTCCGACTGTGGGCATTTTTCTTCAGTTGGGCAAAACAGGCTTCAAAAAGATGCATGGAGGCTCATAAATAGGCAGGCACTTGTCAGAACGGTAGTACCTGACCTAAAATGTCCTTCCTCTGCATAAAACAGAGAATTAATGAAGGAGTACTTCCACACGATTCGTTCTGAGTGATGCACCACTATTGTTCGCGCGAGCCGGCTGCGGTGCATGGGAGAGGAAATGCAGCACCCAACTGGTGCGCATATTGTCCAGTTTCAGGTCTCTTGAAATGGTTAGCAAAACCGATATTTTAAAAGCCTACATCTGTAGCTATCTAACTGAACCGCTGTTGTTCATCGCTAACGTCTGCTTTCCTTCAATAGCTATGCTCAACTAACGTGGGTCTCTCAGGCTCTCATTTGTTTTCTAACCAGCCTAGTCCTCCAATAATTGCCGTAATGTGGCAGTAAGAAGTTTTTTCCCTCTTAATGATCCTTCTTCTTTCAGTTGCTACAGTAGCATTTGCATCCCTTGAGTTTCGACCAAGTTAGAGCTCATAAAGTTTGGACGTACGAAAAACAGTAGTACGTATGCTTCGAAAAAAGATGTTGTAGTAGTCCAAAGATGTCAGGGATTCTTTGGAAACACATCTACATGCAAAGAGCAAGTCCTGTTCTTTCCAAAAAGTGCAAATTATTAAGTGGTGATTAGGGATCAAAATTTAGTACGCATTTATATCACGGGCGTGCGCAAACTGACAGAATTTTCCTTATAACCTAATAGATGGAATGGGCAAGATTTTTAGTGTACTTTCACCTGTAATCTTCTTCTTCTTCTTCTTCTTCTTCTTCTTCAGCGTTTGTCCCGCTTCGTGGCGGGGTCCGCTATTCTGGTGTCATGACGCCACATTTCCCGATCCAGCGCTAGATCGGGGTGGACACCAGCTACTTTCAAGTCCGTATGTAACGTATCAGCCCAGCGCTGCTTCGGGCGCCCTCTAGGCCGCTTTCCTGTTACCTCGAAGTTAAGGCCTATCTTGCGGACGCTATCTTCTTCTCCACGCAGAACGTGGCCGTACCATCGTAAGCGAGCTTCGCGCATCTTGTCCGCTATCGGCGCGACACCGAACTTCTGCCGAATAGCTTCGTTTCGGATGCGGTCCATGCGCGTGACTCCAGCCGTCCAGCGCAGCATCTTCGTCTCCATGACGCTGAGGCGCGTTTCAACTTCCTTGGTCGCTGGCCAACACTCAGTGCCGTACATTGCTACCGGCCGGACGACTGCTCTGTAGATCTTCGACTTAAAGTGCTCTGGTATCTTCTTGTCGCAGAGCACGCCAGTCAACGAGCGCCACTTGGACCAAGCTGCACTCACGCGTGAATTCACTTCAATCATCAGTTTGCCGTCAGACGTGACTGCTGATCCCAGGTACTTAAAGATCGAAGTGCGTGGGAGCTCGATGCCGTTAACCTTGATGGAGCTGGACTCGGTAACGTCCGTCGTTAAATACTCGGTCTTCTTCACGTTCAATCTGAGTCCAAACCGCTCCAAGCGATCACACCAAGCTTGCAACTCTCGCTCGAGTTCTCCTTTATCTTCGCTAGCGAGCATCATGTCATCGGCATAAAGCAACGACCAAGGGACGGGCTTCTGAAGATCTCGTGTGATGGCATCCATGACGACAACAAAGAGAAGTGGGGAAAGCGCAGAACCCTGGTGTACTCCGACAGAGATGGGAAACTCCATCGAGGTCCCAGCTGCAGCTTGAACTCGACTCTTTGGACAAGAGTAGAGAATTCGCACCCACTCTATGAGCTCTTCAGGAACTCCATGTTGTCGCAGGGCGTACCATATCACTTCACGCGGTACGCGGTCAAAGGCCTTCTCCAAGTCGAGAAAGGCGATATGCACTGGCTTCTGTTTCTCGCGATGCTTCTCTATCAGGAGGCGGACGGCATGTATGGCATCAACGGTGCCACAGCCAGCCACGAAGCCGCACTGATTGCTGGAAAGCTGGACGATGTCCCGAGTTCGTCCATCGACAACTCGCTCAAAGATCTTCATGCTGTGCGAAAGCAAGCGAATCGGACGGTAATTGGAGCAGTCTGCAGGACTGCCCTTCTTCTTCCAAATCGGGATCGTCGTACTTTGGCGCTAACACTCAGGCACCTTCTTCTCCGCCACAACCTGATTAAAGAACTTCGCCAACCACTCAGCAGGGTACCAGTACTTGGACTTCCACAAATCAGCTGCCACGTCATCGGGCCCAGTCGCTTTGCCTGGCCTCATCTTCTTCAAAGCCGCTTCAGTCTCCTCCACGGTGATCTTCTGAACGGGGCCGTGGGTTGGAGCCGTGGAAGGAATGGCTGGATGAGGAAATTCTACCGTAGAGATTTCCTCAAAGTAGTCGCGCCATCGCTTCAATGACTTCTTGCGGTCCGTAAGAAGATGGCCGTTCTCATCATTGATGCCGAAGAACTTCTCGATGTCCTCGGTCTGCCGATGGCGATTCTTAGCAAGCCGGTACAGATACCGCTCGCCATCGCGTGACTCGAGCTTCTCGTTGACATCTCCATAATGAGTGGCTTTTGCAACAGCCACGGCCTTCTTTGCAGCTTTCCTCGCTTCTTGGTACTTCCGCCAGTTATCGGCCGTCTTTTCGCCGAGAAACACGTGATAAAGCGACTTCTTCTCTCGCACTTTTGCTTTCACGTCATCTGTCCACAGCCATGCCTGCTTGTCGACCTTCCGTCGCCCAGGCTTCGTAATGCCGAATATTCGTAATACTTTCACCTGTAGTATTCGTGATAAATTGTTGCGCTCCTGAGGATATCATTTCTGGTGTTGAAGTCTGCTTCATGCGATCTTTGATGAAAGTGTTTACCTGAATTCGCGCTATTGCCACTCTTTTCAGTGAGCTTCACCTGCGTGTATGATAGAATCCAAATTTGCGTAGTATTCCGCTTCGAATATAATCCTTGACGCATGCAAGTTCGACTGCTTCCACTTAACGAATTCAGGAATCACAGCAGCGCAAGCGAGATGACAAGAAATAAATATGGCGCGATGGGCCTTTCAATAGTCTCCTACGATACGGCAAAAGTTTGGCTCCGCAAGTTCAAGAATGGTGAATTTGAGTTGAGCGACATACCGCGATCTGGTCGACCGGTTGTCAGTGAATGACCAACTCCTTCTGGAGAGAATCCAAGGGTTGATGCCTATGAGCAGGCGGAGGAACTCCAGTGCCATCGTGATATAATAGTTGCTCATTTGCATCACCTTAGAAAGGTATGAAGATGTGGCGCACGGATTCCACAAGACCCGAGCGGTCACCACCTTCAGATGCGGAGAGATGCCTGCATGCAAGTTTTGGCTTTTCGTCGGAATACCCCTTGGTTACGAGAGCTGGGTTCCTTAGGTCTATATTATAACTTCGGTGACGTCGGCGGCAGCGTTGAGGGGATGCTACCTAGTGCGTGGCAGCCCGCGCAACACTGTCGCCGACGTCGCCGACAACAGCGTCGCCGAAGTATAACATAGGCCTTACGCAAATCAGACTCGGAGGCTCTGATGGTTCGGACATAGAGAATCTGGGAACTGATGTCAAATTCAGAACTCCATCAAAAGAAAATGCTCCGCTCCATAATTTTCTCTCAGCTGTAGACCAAAACTGGTACCGACCTTACCTAAGGCTCACGCTTCGGCGCCGTTGCCATCGTCAGAGCCCACAATTCTCCTCCAAATGCGACTCGGCACGTGCCTTTCACAGCAGAATCCCTTATTACACATTTCGATAAAAGCGTACGCAAGTGATCTCGTCTGCTCCGTATCGTTCACTTGAGAATCTTCTCCTCAATTTTGTGCGTCTTTTTGTCGTTTTTGGAACCACTATGTAATTCGTGAACACTTTTCCAACGGATGAACGCGGATACGGTACAATGTTGCTCACAGCGGCGTCCATCTGTCGGAGAAGTATTAACGAATTATGCGGTGATACCAGAAACGGCAGTAAGATGCACAAAATTGAGATGAATATCCTCATGTCAACTATACGGGGCAGACGAGATCACCTGTATACCCTTTTGTCGAAATGTGTGTATAAGGGATTGTGCTGTAAAAGACATGTGCCGAGTCGTCTTTGGAGGAGAACTGTGGGTCTGACGATGGAAACCTCGCCGGAGCGTGAGCCTAATGGAAGGTCGGTACCAATCTTGGCCTACTGCTGAGAGAAACTGAGTGCCAACAATGCCAATATGAATGGAAAGTCAGACGTGGACAATGCTTACTGTTTGGTGAAACGATGAAGTGATCATTCGCTCGGTGTTGCTTCCAACAAACCCTGTTACCGTGCCGATGTAGCAAGCAACTGGATCGCCGCGACTCCACATGGAAGGCAGGACAGGATCTTTTTCCTCCACGACAGCGTTCCTCCACAGATTGCGAAGAAGACCCAGAATTAAATTCAACGCTTGGTTTGGCTTGTATTGGCCAACCCGTCGTATTCACCAGACTTGGCGCAGGCAAATTAGCAGCTGATCTGTTCGCCGCGTCCAGCCGTTAACAAGACAAGGAGATTTACCATATGGGCCAACTCAAAAAGGGCATCACCGACTTTCCCTCTTCAGAACCCCAGGGTTTCTGTAGGGAGGTATCGAAAAATTTTCCCACAAATGGCAATATGTTGTCGATAATGATAGTTAATGCACTATATTCCTTAATTATTATTTGAATAAGTTGAATAAATTTGAAAAAACATTATAAAAGTAATGAGAAACGTTTCCGCCAACTTAATATGTAGTATAGTTCGCCGTATATTAACATAACATCTGCCTGCTCAGTCACAGACGTAAGGGTACAGTAGCTGTGGCTAAGGGCCCGTTTATACTTCGACGCCGAGCGACGCGACGGCATGTGAAGTAGCCAATTTGATCGAACGCGTCGCTCAATCAATATGGCCATTATGCGTGGCGTCGCCTCGCTCGGCGTCGAAGTATAAACGGGGCCTAATGCATAAGGGAGCGTTTAGGGTGCACGCGACGCGTGACGCGATGTAATGATGAGCTCGCATATTGACCGTGCGGCGCGATCAATCGATATGGGAGCCTATCATTACATCGCGTTGCGCATCGCGTGCATACTAAGCGATGCTAACACTATAACTGTATGAGGCCCAGGCGGTGCTTCAGACAGCTGCCGCTTGATTATTGAACTGGCGATGATTCAGCATCGTCTTGTTTTCAACAGCATGCTCGTGACGAAGACTTATTTCTCCATCGGTTCTTCTCGTTCTAATTGCGTGCACATGATTTTTGATGGACGGCTACATAACTCCATAGCTACCAGTCAACGTCTCGGCACGCTCCTGTTTGGACTGCTCTCTTCACTACATTCGCCACAACACTCCTCTTCAGTGTCTCCACCTCATTATTTCCGGCGCTTTTAATGGCTGTTTGTGCCTGAGCTTAGATTTGCCTCTTTGCCTATGCCTTTCATGATTGTTGAGCTGGTGCCAGACGCGGTTGAAATGAATAGAATGGCCTAGTGTCCAAACATCCTTGAGGAGCCACCAAGTGGTAGGTATGTAGCAAGCACTTTACATACTTTCATAGTAATATGGGTAATCATCATGTTGGTGAATCGAGAAGGCTAGATTCTGTTACAAGCTTGGCGGTACTCACCTAGTTAGGGTCGACACGTTACACAATCTCGGATCTATTTATTTATTTTCCATATTATTAGAACTGCTAGCCATGATTAACGAACTAGACCAACATTCGCTTAGTTGTGGTTTGAAAATAAATGCCTCGAAAACGAAGGCGATGGCGGCCTCTGACACACTAGTACTTTCCATCACCCTCAGGGGAAAAGACGTCGAGATGTGAAGTCTATCATATGGTTTGGACAAAATATCTCCTTCAGTCGTGATACTTCCAAGGAAACCATTCGTAGGATTCGTGCAGACCTGAACAATTTCTCTCGATACCAAATTTCTTTAATGTCGAGGACGGTCGACTTCTGACGTTTCATCTAAGCAGAATTCACACTGTCAAACCATTAGTGCACTAAGTGGTTGATGCCTTGCTGCACTTTAAAACAAAATTTAATTTATTATTTTCCCGAGAAATAAAAAATTTATTTAATTATTTTATATTATTCATTCGGGTAGCTGAGCTAAAAGTTTCAAGGAAAGTTATACCAAGTTGTCCTTGAACAAAAATTATTCTAACCATCTTGAAGAGTCTCTAATGTAGACGAAACTCGTTTCAATTGGGAAGAGTTCGCTTCAATTTCAAAAGTCTCAGGCTAGCCCAGAAGAGCGTCCTCAGACAAACGAGCACTAGGACCCGCACAACCAGTTGCTATTGTGGTGAGAACCTGTTGCAGTGGATGTGGCGGGCTGCGCCGATTGGCCAGGTGGGGGAGCCCGGCGCGATTACCTGCACCCCGTTGACGCTCCTGTGGAAGTATACCACTAGGCTTAAGGGTCGGCTCCTGTTGCTAGAATGTTGCAGGATTATTGTGCAGCCGTATATCTACATATATCCAGCTCGTACCTACATATATATGTGCATACGCATATAAGTAGGTATATACGATGTATACACATGTATATACATCTGTATATACAGGTATATCATAGAAACAGGTTGTCATCACAATAGCAGCTGGTTGTATGGGTCCTAGATAACGAATGCCTGAGTCCAATTTGACGTGAAGTGTCCAGTTTGATTTGAAAGTGTCCAGTTCGACGTAAAAATGGTATATATAAACATACGGATTTATCCTAGTCGGGGGGGGGGCACATATCTAAAAATTATCTAACAAATCGATATAGGACTTACCGAGCGGCTCCTGAAGGACACGAGTGAACCTAAAAGAAAGAAAAAACCAACGAACAAACAAAAAAAAACCGCCGCGGTTCTTACAACCGTCTCAGCGGCCAAAGAGCGACGCAATGGAGGCATGCCGCGTACTGACCACCGCCTGACATGTTATAACCAGGATCTAACATGGTGATGAGGGCACACAACTTTGGCTGCCTGCAACCGCGGCGACAGCAGATGTAATTTTTCTTTTTTTGTCGGGATTTTTTTTTAAATTTAGGTCCTATCGTGTTCCCCATGAGCCGTTAGCTAACCTCATCTCAAGTCGACTTGTTACATACTTTTTGGATATGTGCCCCCCCCCCCCCTCCCCCGACTAGGATAGATCCTAAACTTACTTCATAGTTATATATTCGTAATGCATTCTACTCATACATATCCATCCCCAATGTCCCGAAGCGTCGATGTTTGCCTCAAAATCTTACGAGCAAGGCGCTGAAGCTGCAGAAACTCATTGCTTTGCTGCTCCCCCCATTACTCGAGCGTATGCTAATCTGTTTTCGGCGGCTCTGATTCCACCCACGTTCTCGAAGCAGCAGTATGCTGCTGTTCGCACGTCCGCTGCGGGCTGGCTGAATAAGTGAATAAACCTAGTTCTATGCAGCTCCTCTCCATGTACAAAAGACTTTTTCATCGACACGAATTGCAGATGTGTAGGACTTCCTTTACGTCTGTCAACATTGACGTGATGTCGTGAGACGTGGACTCAAACCTAGGTGCTGACAGTTATGGCCCGTTTATACTTCCGACGCCGAGCGGCGCAACGGCATGTAAAGTGGCGAAATTGATCGATCGCGTCGCTCGATCAATATGGTCACCATACGTGGCGTCGCGTCGCTCGGCGTCGAAGTGTAAAGCCTTTGTCATACCATCGCTCACCCCGAGCGACGCCTAATGATATGCACCCATATCGATTCCATCGCGCCGCCCGATCGATATGGGAGCATATCATTAGGCGTCGCTCGGGGTGAGCGATGGTATGACAAAGGCCTAAACGGGCCTTACACAGGCAATAATCACGGAATGATGGCATGCTCAGCTAGAAGGACCGAGACCGAACGGCGCTGCGGTGAAGCAGGCGCTTCACTTTCTCTTCAGACGGGCCATATATGTAGATGCCTTTTAGGCCTTGGTGTTGCCCTTTTTTGTTGTAACATCTCCCCGGTGGGCTATCGCTGAAGCAGGGAGATTATAAAGTTAAAGGGTAAGGGACGGCGTTACTTGCACCGTTTTGGGATGCGCGACGCATTCCACTTCTACGGGATGTCGTGGAGGTGATTTGAATGCGTATTTGGCCCCGCAATGACTTGCGATGGTCAGTTGACGGAGAAGTCAGTGCGTTACCCTTCTCAGACAAGTCCGGTACCAATTCATCAACTCCGCAAAGATAAAAAGTCTGGTTGGCCTGGGCGGAACTCCGACCAGAAACCTGGTATCGGGTGCACGCGGCACCCGGCACCTCGTCCGACTGCTCTATATACGCCCATGGAAGTAATGCTACAGTGAACTGCTATCCTTAAAATGATGTCTAAACAGACTCACATTTCGCTGTTTCACACCACAGCACGCCCATGAACCGAATGTCAGGACTAGTTAGCACATTGCTCAATGCATCGTTGTCAAAATTAGTACATAATAGCGTAATAATGTATATAAATAAATTTTGGTTAAAACCGGTAAAAAACTAAACATTTATTGGATCTATCCTAGTCCGGGGGGGGCACATAAGTAAAAAGTATGGATCTATCCTAGTCCGGGGGCCACATAACTAAAAAGTATTATATGTAACAAATCAATTTGAGACTTACCGAGCGGCCTCTGCAGAACAACACGGGACCTAAACAAGAAAAGTCATAAAGAAAAAACGAAAAAAATTACATTTGTTGCGGTTGTAAGCAGGCAAGTTATGTGCCCTCCTCACCATGTTAGATCCTGGTTATAACATGTCAGGCGGCGGTCAGCATGCGGCATGCGGCTTCATGCGCCCTCTTCACCATGTTAGATCCTGGTTATAACATGTCAAGCAGCGGTCAGCACGCGGCATGGCTCTATTCCGTCGCTCTTTGCCCGTCGAGACGGTTGTAAACCGCGGCGATATTTTATTTTTTATTTGTTTGTTCGTTCGTTTTTGGTTTCTTTTATGTACCAACTCGTTCTCTAGGAGCCGCTGGGTAAGTCTCAATTCGTTTTATTGCCTACTTTTTAGTTATGTGGCCCCCCGGACTAGGATAGATCCCATTTACTTCTTCTACACTAATCGTTATCCAACTCCTAACGATTTACAATTTAAGATGTGCGACGAGTTTTTCGTAATTGCGATTAACAAGTTACGAAATTTCGGACTTCATTTACGCAGACCCCTGTTCTACATCAACTAAATATTGCAGTCAGCTAAATAAAGGACAGGGATGAAGGACGGCGTTGACCAATCCATTTGTGAGATGCGCCACGCATTCTACTTCTCTTCTCAATTGATGCACTTGTTGATATTGTCCTTTTCCTAAGAAGGGGGCTGGATTATAGTTGTGCTCTTTGCAAAATTTTCGAATATTCGAGCGGTTTCGAACGCCAGCAATTTTCTAGTAGTTAAATTCGAATAGATTCGAAAGGTGCGGTTTTTATGAATTTGAATTCCAATGCACTTGAAAAATAAGATTTTTTGAATACTCGAATTCGAACACATTCGAAAAATGCAATTTTTTGATTATTCTAATATATGAGTATTCAAATTCGAATGAAAATCATTCGAATACCCATTTGAATACTTCATTCGAGCACAACTATACGCTGGAACAACAACCGCTCCTTCGCCCTGTATTAGTTAGAAAATGGGATATTCAGCTAGAAAAATGGAGGCAAATGTTATGGACATTTAGGACGCGAAGGTCAAGCTACTGAACAACGCCCTCAGTTTTTCGAGCCTTTGCTGAACCCTCTTCATCTTCCTAAGACCAAGCCTACCCAACACCTTCCTCCTTCTTCGCCGATGATGGAATATTTGTTGTGCGAAGACGTGCGGACGCAAAAGCTGCTTGGTCGGGCTGGTCCCGTCCGGCCTAAGATGAATGTTGTTGAGCCGCCACCAGTGGAGGCTGCAGCCAGCTACAGCTGGCTGCTGGCTGGTGGCCTCCGGCGCCGGCGCTGGCGCTGGCGCTGCCGCCTGGCCTTCCGTCCGTCCGGTCGCCGAGGCGCGGCCGCGAGAATGCCACGGAATTGATTGCGAGGCAGCGATTTCATGCTGGTGTGGTGGCAGTGAACTCCCACGAACTCTGCACTACCCTCGCCGCCGCCCGTCCGACCCCTACACAGCCTAATGGCGACGGGAACTCGTTCGTTGCTCAGACGAACACCCTCCTCCTCCCATGCTGCTGCTGCTGCTGCTGCTGCTGCCGCCGCTGTGACCACTCAGTCGCTTAGTGGAAGTGGAGGCGGCGGCCGCACACACTACTTTTGAGACGGACGGACATATTGATCCAAACGAAATTCAATTTTGAGTGAAGTCAGCCGGCCACTGGCATCTCTGCTGCAGCTCCTGGCCTCATCATCTACATCCTCATCGTTTTCATCACCTTGTTCAAGCAGTCTCTTCTCGAATGCTAATTCCGGAACTGCAGGTTCTAGTATCAAAACCAGGGCTATGTCTTCTAGGAAACTCAGGTTAGGGGGCGAAATTCTTTTCTTCAGCAGACTTCCATTGCTCAATTCTTCTTCTTCTTCTTCTTCTTCTTCTTCTTCTTCATCTTCTTCATCTTCTTCCTCTTCTTCTTCTTTTTCTTCCTATTCTTCTTCTTCCTATTCTTCTTCTTCCTCCTTTCCTTCCTCTTCTTCCCGCTCTTCTTCTTCGTCTTCTTTTTCTTCTTCTTCCTTTTTGTCTTCTTCTTCCCCTTCCTCTTCTTCTTCCTCCTCTTCCTCTTCTTCTTCCCCTCCTCTTCCTCTTCCTCTTCCTCTTCGTCTTCTTCTTCCTCCTCTTCTTCTTCCTCTTCATGTTCCTCTTCTTCCTCTTCTTCTTCTTCGTCTTCTTTTTCTTCTTCTTCTTCCTTTTTGTCTTCTTCTTCTTCCTCTTCCTCTTCCTCTTCTTCATCCTCCTCCTCCACTTTTCTTCTTCTTCTGCTTCTTTTTCTTCCTCTACTTCCTATTCTTCTTCTTCCTCTTTCTTCTCTTCTTCATCCTCCTCCTCTTTTCTTCTTCTTCTTCTTCCTATTCTTCTTCCTCTTCCTCTTCTTGTTCTTCATCCTCCTCTTTTCTTCTTCTTCTTCTTCCTCTTCTTCTTCCTCTTCATGTTCCTCTTCTTCCTCTTCTTCTTCTTCGTCTTCTTTTTCTTCTTCTTCTTCCTTTTTGTCTTCTTCTTCTTCCTCTTCCTCTTCTTCATCCTCCTCCTCCTCCACTTTTCTTCTTCTTCTGCTTCTTTTTCTTCCTCTTCTTCCTCTTCTTCCTCTTCCTCTTCTTCATCCTCCTCCTCCTCTTTTCTTCTTCTTCTTCTTCTTCTTCCTATTCTTCTTCCTCTTCCTCTTCTTGTTCTTCATCCTCCTCTTTTCTTCTTCTTCTTCTGCTTCTTTTTCTTCCTCTTCTTCCTCTTCTTCCTCTTCCTCTTCTTCCTCTTCTTCTTCTTTTTCTTCCTATTCTTCTTCTTCCTATTATTCTTCTTCTTCCTTTCCTTCCTCTTCTTCCCGCTCTTCTTCTTCGTCTTCTTTTTCTTCTTCTTCCTTTTTGTCTTCTTCTTCCCCTTCCTCTTCTTCTTCCTCCTCTTCCTCTTCTTCTTCCCCTCCTCTTCCTCTTCCTCTTCCTCTTCGTCTTCTTCCCTTTCCTGTTCCTGTTCCTCTTCCTCTTCGTCTTCTTCTTCCTCCTCTTCTTCTTTCTCTTCTTCCTCTTCTTCTTCCTCTTCATGTTCCTCTTCTTCCTCTTCTTCTTCTTCGTCTTCTTTTTCTTCTTCTTCTTCCTTTTTGTCTTCTTCTTCTTCCTCTTCCTCTTCCTCTTCTTCATCCTCCTCCTCCACTTTTCTTCTTCTTCTGCTTCTTTTTCTTCCTCTTCTTCCTCTTCTTCCTCTTCCTCTTCTTCATCCTCCTCCTCCTCTTTTCTTCTTCTTCTTCTTCCTATTCTTCTTCTTCCTCTTCCTTCTCTTCTTCATCCTCCTCCTCTTTTCTTCTTCTTCTTCTTCTTCTTCCTATTCTTCTTCCTCTTCCTCTTCTTGTTCTTCATCCTCCTCTTTTCTTCTTCTTCTTCTTCTTCCTATTCTTCTTCTTCTTCCTCTTCTTCTTCTTCATACTCCTCCTCTTTCCTTCTTCTTCCTCTTCCTCTTCTTGTTCTTCATCCTCCTCTTTTCTTCTTCTTCTTCCTCCTCATCACCATCTTCTTCTTCCTTTTCTTTTTCTAAGCGTTTATTCTCGTGTAGTCGCAGGGTCCGCTGTTCTTGTGATCCATTGCCACCTCATCCTATCAAGGGTGTCGCCTGCCGTGGAGCCAACTTTGGCGAGATCTCTTCTGATGACGTCCTTCGACCTTCTTTTTGGGGCTCCTCTCGAACGCTTTCCGGATGCCTGTTCTATTTCTCAATAAAATAATTTATGAGGACTCCCTGCACCTGTCACCTAACCCTTTCAGAAACTATGACGAGAAAATGACGGTAAAATTGCTATTGCAGAGGTGACCTTAGTTGTCATGTTTTATAATGCTAGTTTTATACTTTTTTCTTACCACTTTCTGTGTCTCAGCTCTAGGTTGTGGCTTTGTTGTCTGAACTTGTTGTTCTGTTCGTCTTTGCACCGCATGGACTTAGATCTACGTCATGAATAAGTAAATTAATCAATAAGTCATCATCATCATCTGCCCTGTGATCCTGCCGCTGTCTATTTGTTCAACACTGTCAATGTGTGCGCTGTTTCCGGGCCAGGCGCTCGGATTGACAGTGCCTTAGTGTCCTGTTCCATTTTTTAGGTTTCTGCAGCAAAACAAGCCTCTATTTGCGCCCTTTAGAATTAGAATTTTATTCATTTTCATTAGAAATTTGAATTCGAAGTCTATTCAGGATTCATTCAATTTGTTCAATTTATTTTTGAATTTTTTAACTGCGAAAGCACAGAAGTCGTCGTTGCTCAGTCCTCTTTTGTACGTTTTCTACTCTTACGGGACAACATATAGGATGTAATATCATATAGGATGTATATATTATTATTATTATTTATTACATGGCTAAAATCCATGCGAGGAACAATGCAATTAGAAATGTGTATAAAATGATATCCGTATAACATTGGCTAACTTCTAGACCAAAGTGGCTAATGAAAAAAGATCATACAATAAGAAACATTCAGAACTAAATGTGGAGCAGAAGGGAGGACAAATCCCTTCTGCTCTATCATCTGCCACAACATTTCGTTACTATGTATGTATGTACCAATTGGACACTTCGAACCAAACTGGACACTCTTCTGAACAAGTCTAAAGCTTTTGAAATCAAACTGAACGTCTTCAAAATTAAAACGGCCACTTTCCACATTAAATTATACTTTTCAAAAAGGTTGGATTAATTTTTTCTTCGAAGACAATTTAAATACGACCTTCTTTGAGATTTCTATTCATCTACAAAACTATTGGATACATTGTCTGAAGTTTTGGAAAATTATCATTTTTTTGAGGGAAAATATCTGTTTAATATTTGTTTCAAGAAGCAGGAAGACTATTTTTAGTGCTAAAAGAAGAGATTGTGCCGTGCCCTCGTCCAAAGCATCACAATTTTCATTTGATTGATAGCGAAATTTCTGTGTTCATCGCGTTTTACACCTCTAAAGGACTCAACAAAAACAATTGTAAAGAATAAGCATATCCCCACTTTGACGCTTCATGTAAGCAGCATTTACACTATCAATCAAATAAAAATCGCGACAAGTTTTTCGAGATCACGGCACGACCTCGCCGTTTAATGCACTGAATGACTGCTGCTCGGCTATTTTTTTGCAACAGATTTTAATTTATTATTTCTTCAAAAATTTTATAAAATCATTGCATTCATTCGGGCAGCTGAACTAAAAGTTTCAGAGAAAGTTGTATCAAATTTTTCTTGAGCAAAAATTAATTCTAACCATCTTGGAGAGTCTGTAAGAAAGTCGTTTCAATTTGGAAGACATTTGTTTTAATATCAGATGCATCACCTTTCGTTAGATGTGTCCAGTTCGACGTGGAAATTACATATTTTCGCTTTCATCTAGACTTCAAAAATAAAATTTATTTATTTATTGGGACACCTGAAGTTCACCTTTGGAAACAAACCAACAAAGGACAAAATAGTGACAATCAAATAGCAATGTCCAGTTTAAAACACAACAACAACAAATGTTCATTTCATAAATCAAATTAGACGCATCTAAAATTTAAATACATATTACCGAATCGAGTTGAAATGATTTCATTTTAGAAAAATTTTGGTGCGTCGCCGCATGCACCGAGTGCACTTGAGACACAGTTTTTGGCCAAAAGAATAGAGATCCTGTGCTCAATCAAAGCCTGTACGCAATTATTCTTAAGAGACCCTGTGTAAGAGTTTTCCCATGCAAATTTTCTTAAAACAAAATAATATGTTGCCGTTGTTACAAATGTCGGATCTATCCTAGTCCGGGGGGGCACATAAATTAAAAGTATTATATGTAACAAATCCACTTGAGACTTACCGAGCGGCTTCTACAGAGCAACATGGGACCTAAACAAGAAAAGACACAAAGAAAAAAAAACGAAAAAAATTGCATTTGTTGCGGTTGTAAGCAGGCACAGTTGTGTGCCCTCCTCACCATGTTGATCCTGGTTATAACATGTCAGGCCGCGGTCAGCACGCGTCGTGCGGCTTCATGCGCCCTCTTCACCATGTTAGATCCTGGTCATAACATGTCAGCCGGCGGTAGATACGCGGCATGCCTCCATTTCGGCGCTCTTTGCCCGCCAAGTCGGTTGTAAAACCGCAGCGATTTTTTATTTTTTGTTTATTCTTTCGTTTTTTGGATTTTTTAGGTTTCATCTTGTTCCCCAGGAGCCGCTCGGTAAGTCTCAATTCATTTTGCTACCTACTTTTTAATTATGTGCCCCCCCCCGGACTAGGATAGATCCCAAATGTCTGCTTAACCTTAGGTAGGTTTATTTTTGCTTAGAAAATTTGGTTTAAAAATAAAAGTAACCAAAGTAGCGTGGGACTCGCCAATAGTTCACGCTCGCTCCGATCTTGCATCATTCGTATGTATTGCTCGACCTTGCTGGGCTGCATTAGTTGCACAGCTTTTTAATCTTCTGACGACGACGATTGATCGGCTTATCGCGGCTCGTCGTAGCGAAAATAATGGCCGATTTCATGTCGACTTCATCCGCCCTCGGTTGCGTATCGCTCTAGGCCGATAAGCTCCTATTAGCAGTGTGTTAGGCCTAGCAGTTCTTACAACATCCGAACGAGTTACTGGAGGCTGTTCACTCCGGCTGCCTGGGAATCCATAGCCGTCAATCCAACGCGTTTTTCGCAGCCCATTCAACGAGTGCTGTACTTCAGAACGCGACAATTTTTCGTCGAAAACAACATCCCTCAAAACCGAGCCGCCGACGATTTTCGGGATAATTTGTCAACCGAGGGCTTCTCCAGAGGGGATAGGGGCTACATACATACACCACTGGGGAGCTCTAATATCATTGTTTTTATTAAAGAAAGATGTATCTGAAGTGATATGTTTGCTTTCCACTAGCAAGCCATATACGTGTGCCACTGATTTATTAAAGCATCTTGCTGCAGCTGCCGTTCCAACAAAAAAAGCGGTAATAATTATAGTGTGGACGCAATGAACACCCTCAACATCGATCATCTTAGGTGGAGTTTATATTAGGTTGGAAAAAAAGTCTCTTCACACTTCGAAATTTTTTTTACCCTTCCCCTTGTAAACGCACTAGCCAATGTTGATGGCTGATTTCGTAATCCTATCACACTTGTCTACCGTTCGCACGCGGACACAGGTTAAGACTCTTCTTGTAATTCGTTATCCATCCAATCTTCCGAACTCAATGCCAGATCTACCTCATGGCCATTTTCAGCACGGCATTCTTCATGAATTCATTAAGGAATCCACAGCACGTCAGGCAGCAGACCAAATTGACTATGTATATGGCTTGGGATCTACTACTCATCGCGCCTGTTATGAGTGGTTCGGAAAGTCTTTAAAGGGAGATTATTCACTGAGGGCAAAGCATGGTCAGGAAGGCCAACTGGATTGGACGACAGTGAACTACACCATCTTCTTCGTACCGATAGTTGGCAGACGACACGTCAGCTGGCAGAGAAGCTCGAAGTGTCTCATAGGATAGTAGGAATCCATCTGAAGAATCTTGGCTTTCATGGAAATTTGGAGCTTGGATTCCACATGCCCTGTCAGACACTCAGAAAGGTCGACGGCTCTCAATCGCTGCTTCTCTTCTGTCCAGATAAGGAAGAAAATCGTTTCTTCCGCGGATTGTGACAGGCGATGAGTCCTGGGTTCTGTGTGCCAACTTCCGAGGAAAAGGCAATGGGTACAAAAGGGAGAGAGCCCTAAGTCTGATCTCAAGCCCAATGTTCACGAAAGGAAGATTCTCTTGAGTGTTTGGTGGGATATCAGAGAAGTGATTTATCGGCAAACTCTCAGAAGTGGAGAGACACTTACTGCTGTCACATACTGCGGCCAACTCCACAAAGTCGTCGCAACTCTCTAGGAAAACAGGCCGGAGAAGTCGAAGGTGATGATCCTGCATGACGATGCAAAACCACATGTTGCAAGACTCACAAGAGAAACAATAAAGGAGATGGGCTGTGAGGTAATGCCACATCCACCATATAGCCCTGACCTCGTTCGTGCCGACTACCATCTCTTCCGTGCTCTCAAGCAAGAAATTGAAGAGAAATATTTTGGAACGAATGAAGACCTCAAAAATTGGATTCATCAATGGTTCGACTCCAGAACTGCAGTCTTTTAAGCGAGAGGAATTGGAAAATTACCCAGTCTTTGGAGAAGTGTAGTGGGACAAAATAGAGTTTATCTCAGTTGATTTGACTTTGTAGTTGTGAAGTAATAAATCTTTGAAAAAAATGAAAAGACTTTTTTTCCAACCTAATAGTTCTGCCGCTGCGCGGTGCGGCATCATAGTTGGAATCGATATCGATCGGGCGACGCGAAAAATCGATATCAGTGGCGATCGTGGTGCCGCTCCATGTGACGGTGCAAGTATGAACTAGGGCTTGCTCTCTCGCATTTCCAATTATCCTGTTTCTTCCTGGAGTTACATATTATCGTTCCGTTCACTGCCAATAGTCTTCTGAAACTTTTGAATTCTCACGCATGGTGAGCGAGGTCTACAATACGTCTTCTGAGTCTTGATGCATGTTGCATGTCGAACGACGTCTGCAAGAATATACGAGCCGATCTCAAACGCTCAACCCTGAGCAATAGTTATGCCGATTGCGTCGATGTACAACCTGCAACTAATTTTGCGCGGACGAACGAACAGACCGACGCACAGTTCTTCTATAATTTTTCCAATTTTGAACGCCTACATTCGAGCAAAAACAATGTTTTCAAATTGTTATTTGCGTCTTTGCTTCAGCATCGCCAATTTTTTTCTTTTTTTTTTAACCAAAACTGTATTGGTTTTCTCCAGTTCTTTCCCAAACTAATTCCATTCTCATCTAATCTTTATTAAATTTTGTATTAAACTATTAAATTTTGTTTGCTATTTGTTTTGCTATCTTGTTCTATTAGTTTTTGTAGTATTATGTCTATCAGGAATCGTTTAGTGTGGACGCGTCGCGCGACGCGATGTTATGATAGGCTCCTATATCGATCGGACGACGCGATGAATCGATATAGGGCCTTATCATTACATCGCGCAGCGCGTCGCGTGCTCACGAAACGATCCATTATGCTTTGTTTTATTTCGATTTTTTTCAGAGTTTGATCTCAATCGATATGCTGATTGCGGGAATTTTTCGGAAATACTCTAACATCCTTTCTTGGACGTCTACTATAGCCTTATCGTTTCCATAGTCTAAACTAGCGTTGTTCATTCTCATATCTGTGCATTGCCTTGCTATTAATGGATATTGACAACTTCGGAGTGGTCAATATGTAGATCAAGTAGTGTAGTTGGTAGGAACCTGCGCTTCAGTCTATTCTGGGTTCGATTCCGCTTCCAGCCTAAGGCCCCGTTTATACTTCGATGCCGAGCGACGAGACCACACCATTATGGCTATATTGATTGAGCGACGCGGACGATCAATTTGGCCACTTTACATGGCGTCGCATCGCTTGGCGTCGGAAGTATAAACGGGCCTAATACATCCATCTAATCCCCTGGGGCAAGATTCGAACCGGCATCTAGTGAGTTACTTATTACTAACTGTAGACGCTGTTGTAAGACTCACTCATAGCGTATCCAACATATCTCGTAGAGGTTCAAAGCATGGCGCATTCCAGAGGCTTTGTCGAATAGTTACCGTCAACCTCGATGTTTCCCTATCCACCTTACTTCTCATCGTCCTAAGATGGTGATCCTTAGAAGGGAAAAGCCAGCGCTCACTAATTTCATTTTGAGGTTGGGGCATGCACTCCAACCTTAGTGGATATCGCGGAGGCAATTTGAGTTCGTGTTTGGCCTGTGGAATGACTTGCGTTTGCCAGTCGATGGACAAGGTGTTTTATCCCTCCCAGACAAGTCTTCCTGGTATCAGTTCAGCCAGGGTAGAAGGCTCGTCTGACTTGGTCAGCATCCGAGCCTTGAATCGGTTCGGGAAGAGCCGGCACCTCATCAGAATGAGCTGCCGTGGCTTAAACGGGTAACGTTTGTTGGCCGAGTGGCTAGTGACCTAGACTGACAGAAAGCACCCTGCCAGTTTGAGGTTTGACCTTAGAAATGCCCGTAATAACTTAGTAGATTGTTCCTTGGCACCCTAGGCCGTCGTTCATCTCCAATCTTCCATGCTTATTATGTAGCTTAAGGTAATGCGAAATGCGAGGACGTTCGATAAAGACATTTTAGCAGAATACCCTTTACGCACGCTGCCACGATTAGGATAGATACCTAGGAGACGGGCAATTATAGGTGTGTCTCGTCATCTTCCTTCCACGGCCTCCATGACGAAGCGCTTCGTTGTCGCGAAACCCCCTGGAAAACATGCCGCTTCAAGCCGCGGGGAGGGAGTTATCTGGCGAGATATTCTGGCAATAGCGTGGTTTTATCGACCTCTCTAGATTTCTCTTCAATTCCAGTTTAATTATATAAGTCACGTAAGTTATATAACTTTGTGCTGTATGCGCGATTTATACTTCAACCGCTAGGAGGCCCTGCGATACGAAACCTGTTAATATCGATTAGACGGCTAAGACGATCGATACCGTGGCTTCTGCAAGGACGGCGCATCCCGTACAATGGAGTATTCCGAAGAAGTTTCTCTACTTTTTTCTATAAATGCAAGTTGGCCTCTAAGCGGGAATTAGGCTGCTCGATCTGCATATCTAGAAAGCCCGCTGCGATGATATTGCATTGCTGTGGTTTTTGGGACACCACTGATTCCAGAAAATGCGATGAAGCTCGGCGAACTGATCCGAGTGGTCCCAATTTTGGCCGTCACTTCTGCTTTCTATTGATACATCGGTTTAATCGAATAGTGTCAAACAGGAGCGCGTCCATAAAATTTGATTTTTTGACCTGATTCCACCGGCAACCCTCGACTTGATAGGCTTCTTCGCTTCACAAAATGGCGATCGGGACAACTCCCGATTCTGAATATATTTGGTACTAGTCATTAAAGGGGTCTACGGGGAAGTCTGCAGCCCGCCGTTCGGTCATTGCACCAACTCAAGATGCGTTGACGTGATACGCAGTTTTACTTATTTACGCCGCACTTCGTCCTATTCTTTAAAGGCCTGTTCATACTCCGCGACGGGAGCAACGGCAGCGACAGGAGCTCCTAGGCAACGGCTCAGCACTGATCGATACGTGTCCTTCGCCCTGCCACTCCCGCCTCTGCGTCGCTTCCGTCGGCGAAATACAAACAAGCCCTAAATGTGCTTACAATTAGTTTTTCGTACTTTATTTTTCAGATCTAACTTTCTATTCAGCGAATAGCTAATTTCTTCTGTTGTATAATTCATGTGCGTCTTTAGTCTTTTTGTTAGGTAAGGCCTCGTGCATACTTCCCGTCGCGGCGATGAGTTTTGCAGAGCGATGCGAAAGAATTTGAATTTCTCTGTGCTGGTCGCATCGCCCATCGCTCTGCAAGGGAGCGCGACGGCGATCCGTCCAGGACCAACGCTAAACACCGCGCGCGGCGCGAAAAAGTATGCCATGCCCGCGATGGACGCGGGAAGCTATCGCGCATGCCGACCGCCACTGTTGCGGCGGCCGCGGCGAAGTTTTCTTTGACTGTTCTGCCGCGTGCGGCGTAATGGCCATGAACTGAGCGCCGCCATGGCATCGCAGCGATGGAAGTATGCCCCGGCCTAACGACGAATAGTAACATCTTTCATGCGTCACGCCTGCACCACTGCTTTGCGGCATCGAGCTGCGATCTGTTCCTATCGTGGTGGGACTCATGCCCCCACTGCCATGCTCGTGGTGGCCTGTTCATACTTCGAGCGACAAGAGCGACTGGGGACATAGTGTGGTGTACGTAAATAATCACGCACTCGACACTCCGTCCGCAACGAATGTAGTGTGGAACACGTAATTATTTACGTACACCACACTATCGCACACTTCGCTCGGAGTATGAACAGGCCCGAAGCTGAGCCGAGGAATAACTTCGCGATGCCGCCTGCCGCTCCGTGTCGAATGTAGCCACATTTCTCGGCGGCATTCTGCCGCAGTACAATGCATATTGACTTTAACCATAAACGTTCGAGAAATGCTCCCACTGAAGGGTGTGGTGACCCCTCGCTAATGGCAGCAAGGCACCATGCCACAAAACTGTTGCAGGCCTCTCCGAGAGGAGTGGTGAGCCGTGTGACGTTGTTGCTACTAAGGAGTGCGCGTCGGCTGTTTAATCGTGGCGATACGCAGATTCGCTCAATGGCACAGAATTGGACCCAGTTTATAAATCCGCTCAAATCTAGTCATTAAGGGGCAGTACTGTTGTCGACCTTACTGCTTACAATATGCACCTGTTCTCTGGACATGCACCTGCACATGCTAATAGCTGCAGCGATTATCAAACCTCCCAGTACCTAGTATATTTGTAACTTAATACACCGCGGACCCAGACACAGTGTCGTCGATTGTGATGTGCTGTACGTGGTGGACGGCGTGAAACAACCCATCTGACGCGCAGTCATTATCGATGTTGTTGTCGGCGACTGTCCTTCATCCTGCTCATGCTCCTCATCCTTTGTCGATCGTGGCTTCTTCAGTCGCCATGCCGCCCTTTCGAACTTCTTTTCGTTATTGCAGAGCAGAGATTTGTGCTCAGCGAAGTTCCCGGTGAGATTGCTGATGTATTCGAGCGTTTCCAGGCAACTAGTGAGGCTACTAGACTAGCGGGTTTGTGTTGGCGGCGCGCTTTATTAGCAACTAGTTAGCTTGCAGAAGTTTCCGGGATTTCCTTCTGAGTCGTCTAGCTCAGCCATGGCTTCCGTGAAAAGTAATCTTATTAAGCAGTAATTCGTAGCGGTTTGGTTTCCACTCGCCAATGCACTTACAACTGGAAAAAAATCCCGTCCGAGTTGTCCGCGGTGCAACGCCCACAGCCGCGCGATTCAAACCTGGTTTTTATTAACCATGGAACACCCTTACTACAGGCTTTATACGTTGGAGCCAGGGATGAAGGACATTAACGACGCTCAATGGGATTTTCTGCCCATCAGAACCCCCCCCCCCCCGATCCTATTTGCACCGGAGAGGCATGTAAGCAAATATCACTAGCTGCAGCGACTGATTAGTAGAGGGATAGGCAACTCGGTCCCGTAACGATTTCCCTGAATTTCACTCCGAAACTAGGGTGGACAGTTCAGACGGGTTTTTTCCGGTTGTGAGTTTATCAAACACTTTGGTTTCCGAGTGTTTTTATACAAGATCATCTCATGAAATTTCAGGCGAAGGAAAACTAGTGATCAGATTAGATTTACTCTTACCGTTACCAAACCGATGCGTCACCTTAGATGTATAAGTACGCAAGTACGTGTGAAAAGGTTGCGAAAAAATATCTTCATCCATTAAATTGAAGAAGTACGTCAGGGCCTGTTCATAGTTCGCGACAGCAGCGGCAAGAGCGCAGCGCTCAGAAGCATGAACAGGCGACAGCAGCGACTAGAGCGACAACGCCGGCGCTCGAGTATGAACACTTTTCGGCAGCGAGCGCTCTGTTTCAATCGATTCGCATGTTTTGCACGGGCGACGGGAGCGACGAGAGCGCAGCGCGCGAGGCGTGCGCAGCGACAAGAGCGACTGCAGCGACAGCGCCGGCGCTCGAATATGAACACTTTTTCGGCGGCGTGCTCGGTTTTAATCGATATGCATGTTTTGCACGGGCGACAAGTCGCTCTTGTCGCGAAGTATGAACAGGCCCTCATGTCCACGTAACAACAACAACTGGCCGTGAAACAAATCACTAAAAGTTAACAGATCTACAATATAGCATAGGAAACATGGAAATTGAATTGGAAATGAGAAACGAATTAGTGAGGAAGTTCCTAGGTGTCTACGAATCAATTTTTTTTTAAGCAGAAAGTGGTAAACAGACTATGTTTTCATTAAGCAGCCCGTTGAATGACAGTAACACTCTTCTGGGGGAGCTTTTATGGCGGACCTTTCAACTACATTTGAGGAGGTTTCCCGGTGGTGACAATCTCGGAGAGTCTAGTTTAATCTGGACGATCTCGTTTTGATTTAGAAGATGATCAGTTCGGTTTAAAAAGCATCAGATTTCTTCAGAAGAGGGTCCAATTTGGCCAGAAAGTTGTCTAATTTGATGTGAACATTGTAAAGACAACGTAGAACGGATCGTGCAGAGGGCGATTTTCACTTTATGTGTCACCCAGAAAGCTCATAATGTCTTGAATACGCTGGAAACCGCATTAGTTCTATGCCTGTCAAGGACTGGACAGCGTCCAGTCCTTGACAGGCATAATGCGGCTTCCAGCGTATTCAAGACATTATGAGCGTTATGGGTGACACATAAAGTGAAAATCGCCCTCTGCACGATCCGTTCGACGTCGTCTTTACAATTTTCACATCAAACTGGACAATTTTCCTGCCAAATTGGACGCTGTTCTAAAGAAACTTGATGCTTTTTAAATCAAACTGATCGTCTTCTAAATCAAAACGAGATCGTCCAGATTAAACTAGACTCCCAGAGACTGTCAAAATATTACTTTTGTCTAAAAATTTAACTTTTTTTTGAAATTTCGTCAAATTTTTATTTTTATGAAAAAAAATATGATGATTCAATACTTGTTCTGAAGCGCTAAAAGACAAGAATTATTTTTAACCTATTGAAAGACGAGATCGCGCCATGCACTCGTCTAATTCTTTCTTTCATTTGATTGATAATGTAAATGCTGCTTATTTGAGATAGCTGAGTGACGGTGCTTATTTCCTACAAATGTTTTTGTTCTACCGTTAGCAGGTTTGAAGTTCTATGTGCAAACATAATTTTGGCGATCAATCGAATAAAATTCACAACGTAATGGACGGATGTGTGGCACATTCTCTTTTATCATTAAAAATGCCATCTTTCTGCACTTTAAAGTAAGCTCTAGACCATACATTTCCTTGAGAAATAAAAATCTTCGTAAAATTTCAGACAATATGTTCACTTTTTGAGGCAGATGAATTAAGAAATACCAGAGAAAGTCGTACTAATTTTTCTCTAACGAAAGATAATTCTAACTGTAGCGGAGAGTCTCTGTTTTAATGTGGAAGAAAATCATTTTAATTCCGGAGACGTTCGATTCGTTTTCAAAGGCGTCAAATCTGCTTGGACGTGTTTCCAACTTGTTTTGAAAATTGTGAAATCAATCTGATTTGAAAAATGTTCAATTTGACTTGAAGATAGCATATATGCTTTTCAATTTAATAATAAATAATAAAATAATAAATTTTTGGATTATCTTTTGTTCGTTGAAGGATTGTTTTCAACTGTTCACATCCTTCAGATAAGAAGGCCGGAATGTTTGATGATTGGTCCAGTTTGTCGAGGTTCTAAGCGGATTAATGTTATTTTTGAACTTCATGACGAATATAATAAAAACGCCAGACAGTAGTTAAAAAAAAACTGAGCGGAAGCGGAAAGGAAATGAATTTTGAATTTTCACCAGGATGTTTGTGTAAATTAAAAATTCATGAACCTTTCGACGAAAATCGGAAAGGTAGTTTTAATTCGGTGTTTGACTTTCGCAGAATCTCGTATTAGTGGACCAGCGGGTAGGGCATACTACTTCTGACGCCAGTTCGCATCGATTTGGTGTTCGACATCGCCCACAGGCTGTTGAAGCTTTCAACCCGTCCAAAACCCGAAGGCTACCTACAGACACTGATTTGGCCGGCACTATTGTGCTTTCAAGACTCCAGATGACGAGGAGAGGTCGAACAAAATTTTTTTCGCCCAAACTTCACCCAGGGGGGTTATTTGGGGTGCTGATCACGAAGGTGACATCCGCGTTTGAAATTTCGGCCGATTACGGTAGGTTATGGTAGGTACGGGTAATAAGGCTGCCGAGGTCATAATCACCAATTTCACCCAAACTTCGCCTAGGGGGTTATTTGCGGTGCTGATCAAGAATCTGACACCCGTTTTTCGTTTAACGCTGGTGTACGGTAGGTTACGGAAGGTACGGGTGAATAAGGTAATGGTCACCGATTTCGCCCAAACTCCAGCGTAAAGTGAAAAGCGGATGTCAGATTTGTTATCAGCACCCCAAATAACCCCCTAGGCGAAGTTTGGGCGAAATCAGTGATTATGACCTCGGCAGCCTTAGTTACCCGTAGCTACCGTAACCTACCGTAATCGGCCGCGATTTCAAAAACGGATATCAGATTCGTGATCGCAGCGCCCCAAATAACCCCCTGCGCGAAGTTTGGCGAATTTTTTTTTGACCTCTCCTCGACCTCTGGATTCTCGAAAGTACAATAGTGCCATTTGGCCGATAGCGCCTTGCTGGCGTTAAATGTTTTTTTGGAACTGCACAACTGCTGCGTAGAAGTGGAATGCATGGCGCATTCAAAGAGGATAGAGAATGGCCGGGTTTTATCCTTGTTTCAAGTGATGCAGCCCTGCTGACTATTCCTAAGCGACTTCGCTGCTTGAAACTTGCCTTACACACTCATCTTATAGAATGAGGCTTCTTAAAGGGTGATGAGTGCTACTGGGACTGCTAATACAGAGGGAAGAGCCTCACGTCATTTGGTCCCTCCGGGAAATGACAGTGTTGAACAAAACACTGCTGTTATTCTGCTCGGTATTGTTAGGGCTGCAGCGTTTTTACCAGCTATGCAGCCACTGCTCATTAGTCATCCATTGCTTCTCCGCAGCTTTGTCGGAATCTCCGCACGAATGCCGTCAGTAGCGTGGATTTATTAGGTGTTTCGTTACTGTTCTATCGGCACCCTGTCTTCGTAAATATGTTGTCGCATAAGTTCAGGTGTCATATTCTTGTAAATCACTCCTTTGAATTTCATTTATTGTCAGAATTTGACGCGATGAGGGATAAAAACAGCGTTGATCACTTCTTTTTGGAATGTGCCACGTATTCTACTTCTACAAGGATGTCATGGGGCAACCTGATAGCGTCTTTGGCTTATATTAGGTTGTCCCATAAGTCTTCGCCGTTCTTTTCAACGATTCACTGCAGATTTCGCCGGCGCTCTCTTGCATAGCGCTATACAGCCTTCGAAAGAGAATGACTTGCTCTATCAGAGCATTATTCCATTTCTTTTTATCCTGAATTTTGTCAATTTTTAGGTCGTTGAAGTGAAAAGTGAAAAAGTAGCCATTTGCGCAGTTGCTTCTCTCGCTTGAGTTTGGAAGTTTTTGCGTAGCTTTTCATAGCTCTTGGAAGACAATGTTCTGTACTACAAGAATACGTGTTGGTCCTATTTGCTCATTCGTTCTTTATTGATTTTTAGATCAAAGTGGGAGGTCCGAAGAAGATTTATTTTTACCGACAGCTGCTGCTCTCTGGTAGGAATTTTTTGCTTGGTGTCATATGTCGTTTGGAAGAGAATGTCTTGCTCTATAAGAATTTCTGTCGCGTTTATTGGCTCGTGCCGATTTCTGTCGAATATCAACAACTGAAGAAGGAGAAGGAGTTGTTGGTGAAGATGATTTTTCTCTTTTTGGAATTTTGTTGATATTCGACAGAAATCAGCATGAGCCAATAAAAGCGACACAAATTCTTATAGAGCAAGACATTCCTTTCGAGCGACATTAACACCAAGCAAAAAAGTCCTACCACCGAGCAGGAGCTGTAGGTTAAAATAAATCTTCTCCTTCGGACGTCCCACTTTGATGACCTAAAATTCAATAAAGAACTAATCAGCAAATAGGAGCAACACGTATTCTTGTAGTACAGAACATTATCTTCCAAGTGCTATGAAAAGCTGCGCAAAAAAAATTCCAAACCTAAGTGAGAGAGGCAACTGTGCAAATGGCTATTTTTCACTGTTCACTTTAACGACCTAAAATTGACAAAATTCAGATTGAAAAAAGAAATGTATGCTACATGCTCTGATAGTGCAAAGCAATTCTCTTTCGGAATCTGTATAGCGCTATGCAAGAGACCGCCGGCGAAATCCGCAATGAATCGATGAAAAAAACGACGGGAACTTATGGTACATCCTAATACAATGGCTCGCGATGGCCGACCGATGAACAAATCAGACAAGTCTGTTAATAATTCGCCGACCCCGTCGTATGTAAAGGCTTGGTTGGCCTGGGCAGGAGACCTTATTCCAAGCTCCTGTTCCGGATTTGCCACCCGTGCCAACCAAGCCTTCCATCACTCTGGGGTCGGCGAATTGGTTCCGGATTTTTCTGGGAAGAATAGAGCGCTGACTTGTTCATCGGCTGGCCATCGCAACTCATTGTATGGCCCAATACGCCTTCAAACTGCCTCCACGACGTTCTGTAGAAGTAGAATGCTTTGCCCTAAAAGGTGATTAATACCGTCCTTTATCTTATTTAATACAGTAGTGTTCCCTCGTTGTCCTGCACCTCAGCTGCTTCTCTCGCGACTAAATTCCCAAGGGCTGCGACGAGATGGACGCTAAATTGGACGTTATCTTCCTATCTTTGGCCGGCCAATCGCTGTGGGACGAGAACATTTGCCATTTTCCGCCACTGTAGGAGAGGGACATTGTGGGGATTATTAAAGGTACTATCACGAATCTTTTCTCAGTTTCTTCAACCTTTTCGTATTTCTGGAGCCTCTTAGCGATAGTATTTATTCCTTGCGTCTTTTTAGGGTTTCGTTTAAGGCTTTTTGTGCTTTTCAAGCGTTTTGTTTAGGGATTTCTCCCGTCTCAAAGTTTTCTTCGCGTCGAATGAGAATTGTTAGGAAACATGAACAACTCAGTGTTTTTACTTTGTACCGTTCGAGGTTGTTATGGTGGACCTTCATTGCCAGGCCTAACGTAACGTTTCGACGTTAGGCCTGGCAATAAAGGTCCACCATAACAACTTCGAACGGCACAAAGTAAAAACACTGACAACAACTATCTACAATGCCGTGGTTTTATGACGAGAGAAGCTGGAGACTTAATGAACAACTCGGTTGGAACGGTTAGCAAGCATGAGTGACTCAGAAAAGTGGTTTTTATGGCGTTTTCCTCCGGCTTTCCCATTTGCTGGCTTCTCTAGCTGTGTTTTTCATGTTTATAAATAGCGTTTTTACATATTTTTGGGCGCTCTACGCAATATGAACGGAGTGGAACATGAACACACAAACAGAACAGCTAAAAACAAAGCCTGTGCAAATGAAGCCTCTAGAGGAACGAAAGTCTTGAAGAAAACTATCGAAGTACATCAAGAGAAACAAGTGAGAACTCCTGAATTACAGAAAATACAAAGGAAACCGTGCAAGAAGCTCAATAGTGCGAAGAATTTGAAGAAATCTAAGAAAAAATGCGGTCCCACCTTTAGAACACCACCTCCTCCCTGCCCTCTCATTAGTCTGGCTTCCCAAAGCGCCCTAATGGCTACGTAATGAGGGATTCTGGGAGAACTTGTCCAATTAGTACGACCAATCGATGCTCTTGGAAGTTTAGTCGCAAGTCCACTGCTACGCCGTCAGTACATCCATCGACTAATAGCTATCAGCTGGGTTCTCATATGCCCATAGTAATCATAACTGTCTAAATTGGGCGGACGGATTCATCCATGTCTCGTGCCAGAGTAGCTCAGTTTTCTCGTCCATGGGGCACGATTTGATGTGGTAGGGCCGGTTCATTGAAGTAGTGCGATGCTGTCCTGATAAGGATTGATAGGGTGATCTCAAAACACTCATCGATGTAAAAAAGTGCAGATAATAAGGATAACTATGAATGTAGCGACCGAAAGATAAATATTGACCTTAACTAATCCCTTTTTGAGATCTACCACCGCGTTCCACTTCGACAGGATGTCGTGGAGGCAATTGGACTGCGTATTTGGTAAATGCAATGACTTGCGATGGCCGACCGATAGACATGTCTGTGTTTTATCCTTCAAAGACAAGGCTGACACTAATTCATTGACCCAGATAGGGTGGAAGGCTTGCTTGGCCTGGGAGAAAGATCCGATTCCAAGCTCTTGGCTTGGGTTTGCAACCTCCGGGATCGGTGAATTGGAACCAGACTTGTCTGGGGAAGATAAAACACTGACTTGTTCATCGGCTGGACACCGCAAGCTACTGCATAGACCAGATACACATTCAGGGTCGGATTCATCAACGACTTACATAACTTTAACAGAGAATTCACAGCGGAAAACTCAGATAACGAGGCTTATCGCTCACCATATCGCTTGATAAGCCGCGTTATCTGAGTTCTTCGCTGTGAATTCTATGTTAAAATTATGTAAGTCGCTGATGAATCCAACTCAGGTTGTCTCCACGACATCCCGTAGAAGTGGAATGCATCCCAGAAAGGGATTATCCAACGCCAATTTTTACCGTTCATGGTCGTTACGCTAAACAATTACCCGCTAGGCGATGTATTGGCCCGCTTCATGCTCAGTGCTAGTACTTTGGAGTGGCCAAAACAAGATTGGATGTCCGAATTTCTGTCTCCTACGATTTCGAATTTTCCCTATCAGGACAAGCCTCCTTGAGGAATGCTCGAAGAACCTTGCTAACTCGAATAGGTTTGTTTTGATGGGTAGCCGTTTCCTTCAATGTCTGCTGACAGCTCGTTCCTCCCTCTCTACTTCCTACTACAATGCAGTGTTTACCCTAGGCGTTCAATGAACTGACCGACTACGAGTTTCGTGTCAGGTACAACTAGTCTAGTGGCGTTTTTACAGCGTCATTTTTCTCGCTGTACTTATCAGAAGCTCGTCGTTGCGAGCGTATTGAGTTTCTGTTCCAGACGTCCGTCTGCCGTCCGTGACTTCACGTAATTGAATTAGCCGGCTGATTCTATTTGCTTGCAAGAGAAACAAATTAACTGGCGGTGTTAGTTTATTTTGGCTGCTCTGTTCTCCTCGGCTCTTGCTAATAACATAATTTGAGATAAGGGATGAAGGCAGGTATTGGGTTGTCTGATAAGTAACGTCGTTTTTCTCATAAATGGCGTGAACTGTATATTTTTTTATGTAGTTGGGATCGCATGACTTACATTATTATATGCTATTTTAGCATCACTAAAATAAGCTGGAAAAATTAGAAAATTAAGAAAAATAAAATAAAATTAAGCTGAAAATGGAGACAATTATAAACGGCGGATATCAGGACCGGCTCACCGTAACCGCAGTGCGGGTCGCGCCGAGACTTTTGCTGTCTGCGCCCTCCTAGTTCAGAGATCGCGTGTCGTCCGCGCTGCGACGTCCGATCGATGTCTTGTGCGCCCGCGATGGCACTGTGGGCAAGTGGACCGTGGTGCAGTAGGTAGAGGGTTTACTTTATGTGAGGGATGTCGGGGGTTCGGTTCCCGTGCGTCGCCGCGTTCCTGCACTTCAGCTGAGTATCTGAGATCTGAAGGGTTTCGACGTCTACACGACGTGGCGCGTCTTTTGCGCATTGTTTCTGCCGTATGCGCTTCGTCGCTCGAAGAGCGCAGAACCCAGCCGCGGATTTCCCCTGAGCGACGAAAGCAATTTCCATACGAGCAGCTTGTATGGCACACACCCTGGAGTTCCTTCCCTAGCCTGGCTCTGCGCTCCAAGAGCGCAGAACCCAGCCGCGAACTCCCCCTGAGCTAAGAAAGCAGTCTCCATACTAGCAGCTTGTATGGCACACCATGGAGTCCCTTCCCTAGCCTTGTTCTGCGATTGCACAATGGACGTCTCACCCGACGCCTAAGGTTACGGTGAGCCAGTCCTGATATCCGCCGTTTATAATCCTGTTGGAAATGGACAGTCAGAGAGAGCATTAACGGCATATTTTATTTATTTATTTAATATTGTTAAACTTCCGAAAGGACAGAAATGTGGTGCAAGCTTGGAAGAAATAAGGTGATGTTTATGGTGAGGACTGCCTTACTGAATGCCAGTGTTGTCGGTTTGCTCGCTTTCGCTCTGGAAATTTTAGTCTGCAAGATGCTCCACATACTAGTCGTCCAATCACTTCTAATGGCGGCAAAATGAAGGAGTCAATCGGAACTGACCAGCGTATGGCAACTCGAAAGAAGCTTGACATATCGGAACAAATCGCGCTTAGGGCCTGTTCATACTTCGCGACAAGAGCGACTTGTCGTCCGTGCAAAATATGCATATGGACTAAAACCGAGCGCGCCGGGGAAAAGTGTTCATACTCGAGCGCCGGCGCTGTCGCTCCAATCGCTCTTGTCGCTTTTGTCGCTACGCACGCGGCGCGCGCTGCTCTCTCGTCGCTCCCGTCGCCCGTGCAAAATATGCGAATCGATTAAAACAGAGCACGCGCCACCGAAAAGTGTTCATACTCGAGCGCCGGCGTTGTCGCCCCAGCCGCTCTTGTCGCTCCAGTCGCTGCTGTCGCCTGTTCATACTTCCGCGCGCTGTGCTCTTGTCTTTGCTGTCGCGAAGTATGAACAGGCCCTTACTTGCACTCACAACAGCTTGGTTTCGTAAACAAACTGGACGTTGGGGTTCCTCGAGAGACAGGGGAATTCATATCACCAGCCGCATTAACATATGCGAAGGTAGATCCTACTTTGGGCTGCTTCAAAGAAGCCAAACTGTTGATAAGAATTTCTTTTGTCGTCAACTGTCGAAATTGAACGAGGAAATCAAGAAAGACCTCTTGAACTGGCCAGTCGCAATGCGTGATAAGCGCTATGGTAGTTGGGGGGGGGTCACCTTGCAAAAGGTGCCACAGACGCGAAAGAAAGGAACGGTAACACAATGATAGTAAAGAAAATAAACGATGCTATAGCTTTGTGCACAGATTACCGTTTGCTTCACTCCCTTCAGAACCATTTGAATGGCAAAACTTTGATTCCGATCAAGCTGTTGAGAGTTGTACCAGTTCTTCATCAAAAGTTCGTACAATAAAGGGCCTGTTCATACTTAGCGACGAGAGCGTCTCGTCTCGTCGAAAAACATGCAAATGGATTCAAACCGAGCCATCCCCGCCGAAATCTGTTCATCACGAGCGCTAGTGCCGTCGCTCCTATCGCATCTGTCGGTGTTGTCGCTCTTCTCGTCTGTTCATACTTCGCTCCGGCGGTGGGAACAACTAGGGCGACGGACGGAGTGTGAAGGTAAGGCATGCTATTATACTTCTTTTGAGTGCCAGATTGGTGATGTAAGTAATGTGTCTTTCTGCTAGTGTCTGTGTCGAGTGGTTGACTGATTGACAAGAAATAGGGGATCTATCCTAGTCCAGGGGCCACATAACTAAAAAGTATTATATGTGACAAATTCACTTGAGACTTGCCGAGCGACTCCTACAGAACAACAAAAAACCCTAAACAAGAAAAACTCGCAAAAAAAAACAACGAAAATTACATTTGTTGCGGTTGTAAAGGCCCCCGCAGACTTCTGCGGCGAGCGGCGGGCGAAATCGCTGAGTGGCGACGGCGAACTGCGCCGCTGAGTGGCGACAGCGAACGGCGAAACCGCTGAGCGGCGACGGCGAACAGCGAAACCGCTGAGCGGCGCCGCTCAGCGGCTTGACTCATCATCAGTGGGAGCGGTGACGGCGAGGTACTGTACTGTTTCTAGTCGGGACCGACTGGTGCTTAACAATAACGCGCCACGATGACGATCGCGCGCCCGCATCGACCGTCGCCGCTCTGGATCCCGCCGCGAAAGGGCAGAGCGCAGACAGACAGACGCTGGAGCGGCGCCGCCGGGTGGAATGATCCAAGTCATTTCCGCCAGCGACGCCGCCGGTGCCGCTGGGCGGCGAGCTCTGCGTCCCTGCCCTATGGTTAAGCATAGGGCAGCGGCGACGTCGCAAAAGTCTGCGGGGGCCTTAAGCCGGCAAAGTTGTGTGCCCTCCTCACCATGTTGGATCCTGGTTATAACATGTCAGGCGGCGGTCAGCACGTGGCATGCGTCCTTTGCGCCCTCCTCACTATGTTAGATCCTGGTTACAACATGTCAGGCGGTGGTCAGTACGCGGCAGGCTTCCATTGCCTTACTCTTTACCCGCCGAGACGGTTGTAAGGACCGCGGCGGTTTAATTTTTTTGTTCGCTCGTTGGTTTTTTCTTCCTTTTAGGTCCTCTCGAGTCCTTCAGGAGCCGCTCGGTAAGTCCCAGTCGATTTGTTAGATAATTTTTAGATACGTGCCTCCCCCCGGACTAGGATAGATCCGAAATAGGCGTTACGGTGCAATGACGTACACCACACTACGTCCGTCGCCCACTCGCCCTAGTAGCTCTTGTCGCTGGTGTCGCGAAGTATGAACAGGACCGTAGGAGGCAACATCTGTCGTATACACCCAAAATGAAGTTCTTGGTTCGAGTCTCCCGCAAGGCTAACCAAGCCTTACATCTCTTCGGGGTCGGTAATCAAAACTATAAAATAATTCGTGTCTCGAACCCGCGCTCTGTTTACCTAGGCCATTACACGATTGGCGATGTCATATGTTGCTTTCATGCGATTCTCGCCTTGTTCTATAGCTTTGACCGCAACGAAACATCGTCATCACGAAAAATGGATTCTTTCATGTGGTGAAGATGCTGCAACATCAAGAATATCTAGCTGAATAGAGAGAGCTCTAAAGGCTATCGTAAATAGATTTCTCGTCTTCGAGCATCTTGGTGATTTCGGAAGCAGTTCTCCAAAGCCGGCTCGAAGTGCGAACATGACCTAGCCTTATGCTCATTCGAGTTAGACGAGGCACGTTTCAAATACATGAGCGCTTGGCTTCTTCATGGTCGTAACTTCATTTCCCAGTGGTGCTGGTGGCGAAGTTAATTATCACCGCCAAGCGCCGCTGTGTCCCTTCAGTCGAACTGCTCGCTCTTCGGCAGCTGCTGCAAGCATTCCTAGGGGTTGTTCGTCGGATATTTGGGGCTACCAGTGGGCAACCTCAATCGCGGAGAGCCTGAGCAGCTGAAACGTGTCGTATATCATGAAGAATCTTCACCCGCCGAAATATCACGCAGTTGCAGCGGTGCGGTTGGGCGGTGCAGCTATGAACATATGCCGCTTTATCAGAGTACGGTCAGGAATTCTATTCCTGCACCTTGCGGTCGTCTTGTAAGTTTTCATTTTAAACGATCTTTGGTAGAAAAATGGATGCTGTGCACATTTTAAACAATTTTTGCACTACGGTGTGCCGAACACTCGTTTTCTCGTTCGCTATTCATAATTCGTAAGACTTTTAAAAATATCTTCCCGATATGACGGTTTTCGACCTTCAACACCTTCAGTATATCTGGAAGATTATTAAAAAGTCGAATAGCGGACGAGTAAACGAGTGTTCGGCACACCATAGTGCAGAAAGTGTTGGAAATGTGCTCAGATCCATTTTAGTACCAGAGATCGTTTAAAATGAAAAATTGCGAAACGACTGCACAGTGCAGGAATGGCAGTCCTGATCGTTCTCTCATAAAGCGGCATTTTCATAGCTGCACCGCCCAAACCGCACCGCTGCAACCGCGCGATATTTCGACGGGTGCAGATTCTTCGTGCGTGATTTATGATTCGTTTCCGATACCACGATCTATCATCAACCGTGTATACCAGTGCTGCTAACAGCGCTGAAAGTCGAAGGACTGAAATAACTGAAAGATTTTTGAAAAAACTTCTGATGAAATACGAATAATTGTGGAAAAAGTGAGAATTCCGCACTTTATAGGGCAGTAAGTGTTGTAAAGTGCACAGGATCCATTTTCCCACCAAAGGTCGTTTAAAATGAAAAATTGCAATGTGGCAGCAGAGTGCGGGAATAGAACCCCTGCTGACCTTACTCATTATAAAGCGGCATTCTTATAATTGCACCACTGAGCCGTGCGTCTGCAACCGCGTTATGCCTCGAATGCCTACCTTTAGCTCATTAAACATTATAACCTTCAGAGCAGCAAACTCAATTCCCTTAAGAATTCAACAAAAATGGGGATCTATCCTAGATGGGGGAGGGGGGGGGGCACATAGCTTAAAATTACGCAATTAATTGACTTGAGATTTACGGAGCGGCTTCTAGAGAACAGAATAAGGATAAGGATAAAGGATAAAGGACGGCGTTACTCAATCCCTTCTGGGATGCGCCAGCGCATTCTACTTCTACGGGATGTCGTGGAGGCGACATGAATGCGTATTTGGCCATACAATGACTTGCGGTGGCCAGCCGATGAACAAGTCAGCGCTTTATCCTTCCCAGACAAGTCTGGTACCAATTCACCGACCCCGGAGGGATGGAAGGCTTGGTTGGCCTGGGCGGGAAATCCGAACCAGGAACCTGGTATCGGGTGCACGCGACAGTCGCGCCTCCTCCGACTGCGCCACACGCGCCCTTTCAGCTCATTCCTGAACATATACTAAAATTGGAACAATACAGAGAACAGAATAGGACCCAAAAAGCAAACGAAGAAACACACAAGCAAACAAAAACAAACAAATACGGTTGTAAAGATGTCGGGCAGGGTATATTCAAGCACAGCTGACCGCCACCTGACATGTTATAACCAAGATCCGTCATTGTGAGGGAGGGGGGGGGGAGGGCGCATACAGCTTTACAACCGTGGTGAATTTTTTATTTTTGTTGTCTTTTTGTGAATTTTGACAGCTTTTGTCCTATTTCGTCCTCTAGAGCCCGCTCCATGAATCCCAAGTCAATTGGGTGCATAATTTTTAGTCATGTGCACCCCCCCCTCGACTAGGATAGATCCAAAACGGAACACCGTTTCTCATTAGTACCTAAAGGGTGGGATTCTTTGTATATTATTCATTGCAGCTCCTGCGGTGTATCACTCAGAGATGGTAATCAATTCTTAAGCGTTCAGAAGCAGGTTATAGGAAGGGAAAAGGTGCCATTGAGATTGCCGTGGGGTCGAACTTGATGTATATGTTGTCGTGGTAGTCCTACAGGGTGCGTAAAAAGTATTGACGCACCTACTTTTTGTTTCAGCTCCAGCTTTCTCTTTCTACCCCTCTAGGTTTTTGTGTGTTATTTTTGTTGTCTGTATTGTGCTCAAAAAACACTCACGAAAAAACTGAAGAAACATGATCGTCATCGCCACGGTGCCCCTTTTTTTGTCTGTTACCCAGACAGATGAATACTTCCTTAACAAGAGAATTAGGCGCTGTTCGAAACGGTTGGTGAGGAAAGAGGCCAGCAACCCAAACGTCAGCCACGGCTCTGTCATAACAGATGATGATTACAATATGTTCAAGCACGATAACGTTCAAATCCAAATTTATCAATCTCTGTCCGATAACGGCAAACGGATAAGGCGCGCAGGTGTGGACAGCTTCTCAGACGAGCACAGCTTAAACGTGAATCCGCTGGATTACTCTTTTTAGGCGATTTTGGAGAATGAGGTCTGGGCTACTTTCAACAGAAGTGACCAGTCGCAGAAGGCTACCCTGTTAAAAGCACGGAACGAAATCCAAGCGAGTACTTGCGGCGCGTGCTCATGAATTTTTCCGTCGTTTTCGTTCCTGTATTCCCAGTAAAGGAGCCAATGTCAATTACAAGTTATTCTATCGTGTTCGCAAGATCATTTTCCATATTTCTGAAATGAATATTTTAAAACTTACTGCGCAATACTATTTCCACAGCCGTCATTTACTGCGTCAGTACTTTTTACGCACCCTGTAGTTTCTGAAGGGTAGATTGGTTTTTATAGAGCTTATATGCTGTTGGAAGGATCTTTAATTGCGATAAAAACTATTGCGCGGTGTAGGACTCGAACCCATGTCCTCTGCTTTCCGGCCAGGATGCTAGCTTCTACTACACCACGGGCGCTGTTTGATCGAACGCGACATTCACGATATCCTCGTAACCATTCAGCACTCGCCCGTGATTTCGGGATGAGCCGGTTGATGTCATGGATGCTGCGTTCGATCAAACAGCGACGGTGGTGGTGTAGTTGAGGTTACTATCCTGCCCGGAAAGTAAAAGGGACCGGGTTCGAGTCCAGCCCGGCGCAAGAGTTTTGATCGCAACTGAACATCCTTCCATCAGCATATATTCTCTAGTTTTGTGCAGCTTCAAAAGAACCTTAAACAGACACTCTGCTTACTCTCTGGGTGCACGAATGTTAGAAACTCCACGCCCTCAGCTTCAGTCGGTAGGTAATTGCAGCGCAGTTGATCCCAACTATTTGAAGTCTTTGTTACATCCATTCTTTGCGCTGTTTTCTGTGTTTACATCGCTCTCAAGCGCCTTGTATTCAATATTCCTGACGCGTGATATTGACGATCTTACTCTCTTACTTCGTCGTTCCTGCCGTCCCTCATCGATTCACATGCCGTTGCTTTCAGGAACTGATTCTCTAGCTATCAGAGAACGCGTTTTACAATTCACGGCACTTGGAATAGGATAGAGGCTGCTGCATCTGTATCGCATATTCAATCGCAATGACGACAGAATTCCCAACCGCAAATGTCGACGACCACATGACACCCGACGGAAAGATCCGAGTCGAAGATCCGGCCGAGTTTCTGAAGCGGCAACCGAAGAAGAGCATATTGAAGATGAAGCAGGTGGGGATTAACTGTTCAATTTTTCTTCATAGAGTAGCGAGGCAAGTTATGGAGGGTTTAAAGTCGTTGCTTGCTATCTGTTTTTTTCCGCCGCTTTGATTGCGAAGCCTTCGAGACGGCTGTTTTTAGTCGGGCAATTATCGAGTCAGGGAATTGAAACTAAGCCAATTTATGCACAGATTCTTTCGTGGAACGGCTATCTGTAAGGTGTGTCTGATTTTTAAAGCTGCGCCGATTTCACTTCAAATTTGATGCTTAATTGGCACAAAATGAACCACGTTATGAATCCTCTACACTGCACCAACGTGCAACACGGCCTTTATGCGTAAATTTGCGTGTGGCTGGTGCAGCTGCGTCGTCCCTTTTTCTCTCACGCTTCATAATTTGTCGAATTGGTTAGGAAGCGCACCTAGAAGAGTGGAAATGAAGCATCACACATCACTTGTCTCCAGAATTCGTCTAGGGAAGGGACTCCAGGGTGTGTGCCATCCAAGCAGCTCGTGTGGAAACTGCTTTCTTCGCTCAGAAGGAGTCCGCGGGCCGCGGCTTCGTTCTGCGCTCTTCGAGCGGCTGAAAAATGCGCAAAAAATGCCTCAAAATTGCTTACATGTCAAAAACCCTGAAATCTCAAACAGTCAGTTGAAATGCAAGTTAGCCGCTACGCAGGAGAACCGAACCCCGACCACTCTCACATAAAGCGATGCCACTATCCACTGTAGCACGATCCGCTTCCCGGGAGTGCCATCGCGGGCGCACAAATCGATCGAATGTCAACGGATGTACGCCGACGCGCGATCTCTAAGCTAGGAGGGCACAGACAGCATTAGATTACGGTGTAGAAAATCATTTCTATGCAAATGCACCAGCCACACGCAAATTTACGCAAAGGCCGGGTTGCACATTGGTGCAGTGTAATGGAGTTTACACGTTATGACTGCAAAAGTGGCAGAAAACATGAAAAAGAAGAGCGCTATCGCAGTAAGGTGACCCTCGGAGGTTAATGGGTTCCACAAAATCACTAACACATAGAGTCAACGCAGGTCAAAGCGGAATAAAACGATAAATCAGACGGTATTTCCCGTTTTGTTGCATTCATGTTTCGTACTATGTCGTTGTCATGCGGTAGAGACGGTCTCTCGTTTTCTTTTTGTCTGCTTCCATGTTTTTCGTTTCTATTATTCATGCTTTTTGTTTGTTTAATTGCCGTGTTAATGAGTTAGCGTTATTTATTTGTTTATTTAATGGATGCAGTCTAGGTGCGCTAAAATGTCGCGCTGACTTGTTCATTGGCTGGTCACCGTGACCAAATACGCATTCAATGACACCCTCCATGACACCCTGTAGAAGTAGAATGCGTGGCGCATCCCAAAAGGAATTGAGTAAAACACCGTCCTTCATCCTTTTTATCATTTACCAGTCGTTAATACGGCCTATGATAGGAGGCGGAAACGTGCCAGCTCAACCAACCAGGGACCAGATTCATCAACGACTTACAGCAATCTAACTGTTAAAATGCTGCCGAAATCTCTAATAGCCGACTTATCAACAAGCGATATTGTCAGGGATTTCAACGTTGTCGCGCTATCAGGGATTTCTGCAGTATTTTCACCGTTAGCGTGCTGTAAGTCGTTGATGAATCTGGCCCCAGACGGTAAATTCAAAGGGTACTTTCCTAGAGGAAGAATTATAGGCGCCTTCTATGATATCCAATCATATAATGTCTTAGAAGGCGCCTAGGATTGCGCTTATAGAGAAGCAGCAAATTAAAGAAATAGGCACTCATGTACGACGATGGAGTGCAGCTGGCGAGGGCTATTCTGAAACCCCTAAAGGTCAACTATGACCTCAGTCACTTGCAGGGGTCAACTGGAAGGCGAACTATAGTCCACCGAAGAAATCGAGCGGTATTTCCCCCACAGTATTTCTCCCAAACGAGTGCAAAGCTGATAAAAAATGCTCTTCTTGCTGAGTGCAGCAAGTAGAGCGTTTTGTATCAGCCTTGCAGCGGAATCTATACTAAATCAATTAGACGACGCTGCTCGGTGGTCACGAGAGGAACTAGGCGTCCAAGGGTCCGAACTTACGCTCGCTACTCGCACTTTGGATAGGTTGAGTCACTGAGGGGTAGCAGCTGAACAGTAAAGAAGAAAATGGTCAGAAAAGTAGCGGGAAATGTGCAATTAAGCATAGGGTTGTGGACCCAAGCGCGGCTGGTAGGGGGTTGCTCCATGAATGAGGTGCTGTAATGGTCCAACTGTTCGTTCAATCGTTGCTGACGGGTTTGGCTTTAGGAGGTCTCGCTTGACGGCAAAGAAGGTCGAGCTCATTTCGACGAGATGAACATCTTGGCCACGTACCATCCGACCGATAAGGACTACGGGACTATGAAGGTGAGCGGTTAAAGCGGCCATTGTTGCCGTTTTGTACTGAGGAGGGCCTACATTAGCAACTTGCATCTCTACTAGTTGCTTAAGTGTACTGTACTTGCAGATTGATGAGCCAAAAACTCCGTACAACTACTCGGATTGTGAGTCAGAAGGTGATGAGGTGAGCGATAGTTGAGTTTTTAGAGAGTAGCGCGTTCATGTCCGGATTGTTGAGTAATAAACCTGTTCCAGGCGACGTCTGGACAAGGAACTCGGCATCGGCGAGTGTCGCTCGGAGGAGCAATTGATCCTGAAGAGGTAAAAAATGTCTGTGCAATGTTAAGATTTTCAAAAGTTTTGATTCTCATTTTTTTTACTCCACGAAGGCTACTTCACCCATGAATGAGGTGTTTCCGTATTCAGGTGGCCGAAGGTCTTCATCATAACGCTGGCAGTGGATCGATAAAGTCCATCGGTTCCGGCTCAGACAGCGACGACGATGAGTCCCACCTTACTGCTGAACAGATAGGTGAGTCATTCATCAGCTGTTTTGCTGAAAGCTGAAATTGATACGGAAGATTCATCAGCCGCTTACCGCCCTCTAACGGTGAAAATACCGCCAATTCTGATACTAATGAATGTCATATCAGGGGGTTTGGCAGTATTTTCACCGTTAGAGGGCGGTAAGCGGTTGATGAATCTGACCCTGGTTACTTCGTATCTACGTTGGTTAACTACATTACCTTGGACTGTTAGTGGAACGGCAGTGATTAAGTTTCTAAGAGTTAAATTTCTCAGATAACTGCTTTCCTACAGTATCGTTATCACATTTTCCTTCTTCTGTCTAGTGTGGTATGTCGAGACATTCAATTACACTGCACGTGAATCTCATTCATTGCTAACCGGATAAGGGTGTTGGGAGTATGTCTGAGCGGCCAAGGTGAATGTCACTGCGAGAATCTCCACCCTTCAAAATAGTAGAAAAGTGTGTTCCATTTTTGCAAATTCCTTAAGCCTACCGACTTAGAGCTCCTAATGCTTACTATGGAAGCACTCAGTCTCACAAGGCAGTATCTTCCTAACATAGAATATATAGAAATAATGCAAAAATACTATTAGGTTGTAACGAAATAAATGGCACTGAACCACTGTAAATTTAAGGTTAATAACTCGGCTTGTAGGCAAGTTTATTAATCGAAATAAAAACCTTCTGATTCTACACATCTTTGCCAACGTGACACAAGCTTTTTTATCCCAGTAGCGTAAAAATCAGAAGTTCTGGAATTGACGAAATCTTCGAAGGCACTTTCGGCATCCTGTTGGTATTTGAATATTTTCCCCACCAAGAAGTCGCCAAGATTCTTGAAGAAATGGTAGTCTGTTGGGGAGAGGTCGGGAGAAAACGGAGGATGTGGTAGAGTTTCAATGCTCTTCTCATTCAATTTCTGCAACGTCATTCGTGCTACATGGGGGCGAGCATTGTCGTGCAGAAGGAGAACTCGCCTTCGGTTTACCAAGGCCGGCCGGATATCCTTCAACTTTTTCATCATTTCTTCAATTTCAATGCAGTACTTCTCTGCCGTGATGGATTCACCGGGAGGGAGGAAGCTGTGGTGAATAATTCCCAGCGAACACCACCATACTGTCACCATTACTTTCTTTTGGTGCAATTCCGGCTTCGCAAAAACCTTGGGGCTCTCATCGCTGTCCACCCACTGTGCCGATCATCGCCTGTTGTCGTACATTGTCCATTTCTCGTCACAGGTTACGATGCGATCAAGGAATGGGTCCGTTTCGTTCCGTAGAAGCAGTGCGGACGAGATCTCATATCGTCGGCTTCTTTGCTCCTCAGACAGCTCGTGAGGCACCCATCTTTCCAGCTTTTTGGTCTTTCCAATTTCCTTCAGATGCCGGGCAGCTGTGTTGTGACTGACGCCAAGAACCTTCGCTATCTCCCTGGTACCTTTGTGTGGATCCTCCTCTACCACATCTCTCAGCTTGTCCTCATCAACATCACTATGCCTCCCACGACCTTCATGTTCTTCCAAGCTCTCATCTCCATTCCGGAACTTCTGATACCAACGATACGCCGTCCGAATTGTGGAACATCCTTGACCGAATGCGGCGTTGATCTTCTCGTCCGCCTCCTTAGCTGTAGTGCCCAGCTTGAATTCATACAAGTAAATGCCTCGGATTACCCTTTTGTCCATCTGCAAAAAAGTCAATAAAACTCTAAAGTTTTCCCACTTTTACATAGAAAATTTGGTACTCACCGGTAGAGCAAAGTTTGCGCTTCTAAATGATATGCCACATGTTACGGTTTGTTCTTGATCAAACGCGTAAAGACGCGCCAAAAAATGGCGCGAGCCAGTGCCATTTAATTCGTTACAACCTAATACAAGGTCAAGGAATCGAACTCCTGACCCTACGCCTATAAAGCAGTATTTTTGCATTCTTTCTTCACATTCGATGTAGGAAGGTGCTGTCTTGTGTGACCGAGCGTTTCCATAGTAAACGTTTAGAGGCCCTAACTATACTCGGTAGGTTCAAGGACTTTGCAAAAATAGAACATAATTTTCTTCTATTTGAAAGGTGGAGATTATCGCAGTGTTATTCACCCGGACATATGCCTGAGACCCTTTTCTTGGTAAGTTCTCTGAAAGTGGTATGAGTATGGTTAAGCTAGTTGCTCTATATTCTTCATTTAGTACACGTGCATAGAAGTAAAGGATAGTGGTGGGAGTGGATTGATCGCTTCTTAATGAGCCGTGTATTTGTAATATTTCTTCTTCTACGTGATGTCGAGGTTGGATCATGTATGGAATTGATCGATTGTCAAGTTATTCTGTAGAAGCAGCGCCTTTTCCATGATATCATTTATCAAATCAATGGCGGTTCTTGATCACCGGCACTTTATCGGGAACATCCATCAACAACGAATCAGATCCGTCAGTTGGTGTCCAGCTGACCAGAGCGATAAGGTCGAGAGTGTTCGACAGCATCTGTGGGGTGGAATGACGCTATTTCTGTGCGTGGTCAAGCGGAGGCACGTGTTGTTCTTGAAGTACGATCGAGTAGGAGGTTTCTGTGCACCAGGATCACATCAGGGGCCGGATTCATCAACGACCAACAGCAATTTGACAGAGAAAGTACAGCCGAAATCTCTGATAGCGCAGCTGATCAAGCGTTATGGTGAAGCATTTCGCCGCGCTATCAGGGGTTTCGGCTGTATTTTCTCTGTTAAATTGCTGTAAGTCGTTGATGAATCCGACTACAGGTTCCGTCTATCATCCTACGAGCAGTGTAAACGAAGTGAACGTGGAGTTCTTCAAAGTGATCTGTTGAGGATTGTTGGAGATTTTCGAGAAGCCTTTAGTGGTTTTCAGATCTTCGCGCTGACCTGTGGGTAGCTCAAATACGGCGAGTGACCACATTGCTTCGGCACAGGCTAATACTCGGACAAATTTGCGTTTGAAACCGTGAACCAACCGGTTTGAAACCTGTTGGTTAGTAACCGACCATGAAAGCGTTTGAAACCGAGCGGAAAGGGCGGCCACGCCCCTCGCTGAGCAATAGCAACACGTGCTGCGGGGGCGTGGCCACGGTTTTTTTCGTGCTCGGTTCCAAACCCTTTCAGGGCGGTTTCAAACCCTTTCATGGTCGGTTACTAACCAACGGGTTTCAAACCGGTTGGTTCACGGTTTCAAACACAAATTGCCCTGAGTAAGGAAAATCAGGGGTCAGGAACTGCTTCGACATGTCCAGAAATTAACTTGCAATAGGTTTGTGGGTTCAATTATGATCAGTTCGTAGCATTCTGATAATTCAAGTCAGTTTCTTTAAGCCTCAAGTGGTTGGTATCGAGGTTGTAAGGTATTAATACGCTGTGGTGTTGCGATCAAAATTCCGGGCGGGACTCGAACTCGCACCTCCGGCTGACCGGACGGGAATGCTCTACTGACTGACACAATCGGCGCTATTTAATCGAACGCAACATCCACAGCTCATGGGGCCATCAGCACTCACCCGTGTATCGAGATGAGCCGGCCGCTGATATCAGGGTCCAGATTCATCAACCAATTACGGCCCTTTGACGGAGAAAATATCGCCAACCCCCTGTGATGACATTCATCCAGCATCAGGTTTGGTGTCATTTTCACCGTTTGAGGGCAATAAGCGGTTGATGAATCTGGTCCCAGCATCTAACCAGTCAATCTGAGGATCTTGGTAGAAATGATTCAGGTGTTGCGTTCGAAAAAACAGCGCGGCTGGTGTAATGCTGTAGAGCATTTGCGCTCGGTCAGCGGGGGGTGAGGGTTCGAATCCCGCCCGGCGCTAGAGTTTTGATCGCAACGAGACATCATTGTAACAGCTTGGTAGCGATTCTTTGGGAAGCCGCAAGGCTACATTGAGGTAATTTGTTCATCGGCACCGTGAAAGCGAGTGCATGGTCGAGTGGATAGCCTACTGGAGGCGTAGGAGAGGGGTCGAGGTTCCATTCCTTGATGGGATCTAAGCATTTGTACGAGTGATTATTGCGTTTTTTTCTAGATGTAGAGTGCATTTAGACTTCCGCAGGATCTGTTTGTTGGCTTTTTAATCCTTTTTATCTTCTTGTAAGAGTCGAAGGAGTGGAGTTTTCGTTGCGAAGCGTTACATCGCTTGCCTGTAAGCGTAGTTCTTTTGCTGAGGCTCTCTTTGGGCCCATATATAATCTCTCTGGGAGTTCGAGATGTAGCTCTACGCAACGAGATCTAGACTATTCCAGTCTGATAAGAGGTTAGAAATAAGATTGGAACGTGAGCACGATTCCCTAGCAAAGTAGGGATGCACCTTATCTTTAGAAGAACTCAAGAATCGCTCGTACAAGTGAGTGAATCCCACCCCGGAATCGAATTGCGAGCCCTCTTTTGGAAGTCCAATACGTTGTCCAGACGGCCAACCACTCGCTTCCGCTCTGCTGGTTAAGGAATCACCTCAATGTACCCCTGCGGTTTTCGCTAGAACGACCACCAAGTTGTCAGAATGCTACGAACTGATTATAGTTGAACCTATAGTCCTACTGCACGTTGGTTTCTGACCAATATAAAGGAGCTATAAGCGTAAGATTTGGCATATTGGTCGGTGCCAAAGTGATACGGTTTCCTCCACTTTGACCTTGCTAGTCGTCTACAGGTTTGGAAGCCAGCGCTCTGCTTTCCGGACAACCCCACACAATCCTCAGTAGGTCACTTCGAAAAACTTTACGGTCAGTTCATTGATGTCCCCGGTTAGAGAGGGGGTTTGTTGGACAGCTAATTGAGAAAGTGAAGCCGAGACCGTGCCCTGCAAGGTATTCATGCCTTTCATGTCTTTCCTACTAAGGTTTTGATCGCTTAGCTTCACTTTTCCGAGTAGTTCTATCTGCTAAAGCTAGCGGTTCTAGGCGTTCGACTAGCTTGTCATCTTTGCTGGCTCTTCGCACTTGTATCAAATTTCCTCTCCAGTAGGTTTTGAATGCGACTCAGGACTGGAATAAATGGGTGCAGGAAATTGTGCTCTCTGGTGATGGCAAGGGCTTCTTTGACTGGGGTTTAACCGTTGGAGAAACGGTGACAGCGGGGTTAGACTGTGAAGGGATGCATTGTAATGTTGTGCTCTACTGCTGACCAGAGAGCAGACAATGCGGGGACTGCAAATAGGCGGAGAAAATGACCTGGCTTTGTGTTCAGCGGAATAATAGGGAGTGATTTGCCTGAGGAAATGACTGTCTTCTAATGAAATTTTCAATAGCCCTAGTTTGGGCCTGTTCATACTTCGCGACAAGAGCGACTCGTCGCCCGTGAAAAACATGCATATCGATTAAAACCGAGCGCGCGCCACCGAAAAGTGTTCATACTCGAGCGCCGGCGCTGTCAGGCCAGTCGCTCCAGTCCCTCCTGTCGCCTATTCATACTTCCGCGCGCTGCGACGCTGCGCCCTCGTTGCTCCCGTCACCCGTGCAAAACATGCATATCGATTAAAACCGAGCGCGCGCCACCGAAAAGTGTTCATACTTGAGCGCCGGCGCTGTCGCTTCAGTCGCTTTTGTCGCTCTAGTTGCTCCAGTCGCTGCTGTCGCCTGTTCACACTTCCACGCGCTGCGAACGCCGCGCACGCTGCGCTCTCGTGCCGCTGCTGTTGCGAAATATGAACAGGCCCTTTATAGTTGTGCCGCTGCGCGGCGCGGCGCCATAAGGCCCATGCACACTTCTGCGACAGCGCGGCGCGGCCATGATGAAGCATAGGGCCGCGACGGCCGCGGCGCGACACTGCGACACGTGCCGCAGGGTGGGGGCATGCATACTTTTGCGGCTGTCGCGGCGGCTATCGCAGGGGACGCCGCGTTGAGTGCCGCAGGCTGGAATGGTTCAAATCATTCCTGCGGCGCGGCATGCACGGGGACGTCTCCCCCGTTGCCTATAACGATGCTCTAACGCGACCGCGCCGCGACCGCCGGATTTCGCGGAGGTGGCAGTCGCCCCTCTTGCCGCGCGGCGGTGTCGCAAAAGCGTGCATGGGCCTATAGTCGGAGTACATGTCAATCGCGCGAAAATCGATGCGTATGACGTTCGTGGTGCCTCGCCACGTGGCGGCGCAAGTATAAACTAGGGCTTAGGCGCTTAGGACTAATTAATGGTGCTAGAAATGCCGACAAGGTTTTCGTCATTCGAAGGCAGGATCTACACCTCAGTCGCTCAGCGCGGTGCTGTGAAGCCTGAAAGTATCGATTGCCTCATCGATATCGATAGAATCGGTTACAATTATGTGTAAAATTAATTATAAAATACTAAATAAATTAATTATTGTAAAATTATTCAAATTTCAGAGTTCCTTAACAGTTCAAAACTCAATGACACAACATTTGAGTAGGATTAGGTAGAAACACGTGCATAACTATACCTAAAATCACAAAATTTTCAATTTTTTTTTCAATTTTTTTCAAATTTATATCGAAATTTTATCATTCTTGTACAGCATAACAGCGTACCGATATTGATAGGGATATTGATAGCATTCTGAACAAGACTTCGCCCATCGACTAAAGTATAAATCCCTCCTTAGGAAGAGTTTATACTTTAGCCCACGCCGATATAAATTGTCAGCACTGTCTAATCGAAATATGTGGTTCTGGTACTATAAAGCGCGTGCGGGCAGCGACTTAAGTATAAGCACTGCCTTGGAGTCGAAGAAGTCGAAGAGTCGTTGAACGGCCACTTTTTTCGCAACGAAACTGAAAATGGCTGTTCTGAGAGCTGGCTAGCAATACATCAGTACTGTCTGTTTTTGTTTTTCAGCGCATAAACGAGAATTCGAGAAGAAGAGGAAGCTGCACTACAACGAAGGACTGGCGTTGAAGGCGATGAAGGCCCAAGTGGACGACGAAGACATGGAATAGCGGCGGCCGCTGAGCATCGGCACCGTAGATGCAGCGTTCGCGCGCGCTCCCATCGCCTCTTTCATAACGCTGTTCTCTCTATGGTGCATGCAATACATGTGCATTATCGATATCATGTTTTATTCTACAAATTATGACAAGAGAATGTATGTGGTAAAGACGTAGACGCATATTCAGATAGACCGGGAGGTGTACGCCGAAGAAACTCTGTGGCTTATTGGTGATGATGTTGTTGTTTAAGCCATTCCCAGTGTTGTAGCGAGGAGCCGACGGTCCACAGCCGTATGGCTGAGGCGACGTTTATACAAGAGTCGCCGTGCGGCGGCGCTACTGCACGAAAGCGATCGATATCGACTGCGCTGGTGCTCGGCGTCGCACGCGTGCAACTCGACTATAAACCGTCTGTCGGCTTGCTGAGTTTCAGCACTTTGCATAATTCATTGAATCTGTGGAATTGTGTCCGTTTTGCTTGGATGATGATGCTATCGAGTGTGTTACTCTGGCTTGGTATGGACGTATGTGCTCACATTCCACCTCTCCCATTATAGTGTGCACCTAGTGTTCTGGTTGTCTACGTTGTAAATGGTGTCCGTGTTTGAGTGCTGGAGTGGCTTCTGCTGCTCGCAGTTCCTGTGGAGCCACTTTGGTATGTGTATAGCTTCTGTAAAGATTTTTATCGTTCACATAAGAAATTCGAGTTCAAAAGAACGAGAAAGAACATCCATGGGAAAAACGCTGAAGATACACAGATGGTGCTGAGCGATGTCTTCTGAAGTACAGCTGGTAAATTTGATATAACAGCCAAGCGGCGTGCGCAGCTCCGGCATGGGAAGAATGTCTCGTATTCGTAACCCAGCGGATGGCGAGGTGGATTACGCTGGGCCCCGTTTAGAGCCTGTTCATACTTCGCGGTGAGAGCTACTTGTCGCTCGTGAAAAACATGCAAATCGATCAAAACCGAGCGAGTGCCGGCGGAATTTGATCACACTCCGGCGCTGTCGCTGTCGCTTCTGTCACCTGTTCATACTTCGTGCCGGTGACTGGAGCGACTGGACCGAGAGAGAGAGAGAGAGTGCGGCGTACGTAATTACACCGAGTGCCAGATTGATGATGTAGGTAACATGACTGTTTGGTAGTGTCTGTGTTGACTGATTGACGATCGCGGTTATTTGCAGCGGGGGTCCGTTTGATTGGAGCGCGCCATGGTGGCTGGAGCGCGCACTGCCAGCAACGGGGGAGTCGCGCGCTCTTCGAGCGCAGAACAGGCTAGGGAAGGGACTCCAGGGTGAGTGCCATCAAGCTGCTTGTGTGGAAACAGCTTTCGTCGCCCAGGGAGAATCCGCGGCTGGGTTAGGCGCTGTTCGAGCGGCGAAATACAAACGGCTGGAAAAGTGCGCAAAAATTGCACAAGGAAGTTGCACAGGTTAGAACCCCCTAAATCCCAAGCAATAAGCTGAGATGCAATCACTGCCACAAGGTGATAATCGAACCACCGACCTCTCCCGCGTTAATGGACGCGCTGCCCACTGCGCCACGATCTGCTCGTCGGGACTGCCATCGCGAGCGCACAAGACATCGATCGAACGTGGCAACGTCAATGCCGACGCGCGATCTCTAAGCTAGGAGGGCACATACAGCAAAAGACCAACGGACCCCCGCTGCAAATAGCCGCGATCCTGATTGCCTGACTGACGAGAAATAGACGTTATGATGCAATTGCGTACACCACACTACGTTCGTCGCCTCAGTCCCTCTTCTCGCCCTGTCGCTCTCGTCACCTGTTCACACTTTCCGGGCGCTGCAGTCGTTCTCGTCGCTTCTGTCGTGATGTATTAACAGGGCTTATAGCCTCGTTTATAATTCGACGCCTAGCGACAGCTAGGCATTGGGGCCAAACTGATTGGTCGCTTCACTCAGCGTCGACGTCAGCCGATCGGAGTGAATCTCATGAGCTTGCGACCAGTCGAACCGCTCAGCGTCGGATCGGGTCGGTCTCGAAATGGGCGCGATGGATAGGGGTGCTGTATTGCTGCTAAACTAATCCTCGCAGTGTGGACTCGCACTTGTCCGTAGTACGTAATAGTGCGTAATTGCGTGACCACGCCGCCCGCTGTTCGTAGTGGTCATCGTCGTCCAAAATAGCGCGACGCGATGGGACGCATCGCTCTATTTATATCGCGTCGCCAGGCGATGGAAGTATAAACGGGGCCTTATGAGTCGTTTAGTGTGCGCGCGACGCGATGCCACGTGTAGTGGCCGAATTGATTAATCGCGTCGCTCGATCAATTTGGCCTCTACACATGCATCGCGTCGCGCGCACACCAAACGATCCCTGACGCGCCACCTCTTCGGCCAGAGCGTCAGCGATAACTTGCCGCAGCGACCAGCTGTCGACGACGCTGTCGGCGATACTGCCGGCGACCGGCGTATAGCACCCACTGCGACAGCGTCGGCGACAAGTCGCCGAAGTATAAGGCCTCGTTTTTACTTCGACGCCGAGCGACGCGACGCCACGTACGGTGGCGAAATTGATTGAGCGACGTGATCGATCAACTTCGCCACTTTGTATGTCGTCACGTCGCTCGACGTCGGAAGTATAAAGGCGGCCTAGAGGCCCATGCACACTTCTGCGACAGGGCGGCGTGGCCATGATGAAACATAGGGCTGCGACGACCGCAGCGCGACACTGTGACACGTGCCGCAAGGAGGGGCATGCACACTCTTGCGGCTATCGCAGGCGACGCCGCGCTGAGGGCCGATGGCTGGAATGGTTCAAATCATTCCTGGCGGCGCGGCATGCACGGGGACGTCGGTCCCGTTGCCTATAACGATGCTCTAACGCGACCGCGCCGCGTCCGCCGGATTTCGCGGAGGTAGCCGTCGCCCCACTTGTCGCGCTGCGGTGTCGTAGAAGTGCATGGGCCTTAATACTTCCATCGACGGGCGACGCATTCGAAAGGATCGTGCGTCCATCATGTCGCGCTGTTCCGGACGACGATGTGCACCCCGAACGACCGGTGACGCGTTAGTGCGATTACGCGCTATTACGTGCCTGCACATACGTAATTGTGCACACATTTTCGGGTCTTCGCAAAGGATAGCTGGAGCAGCGATACCGTGTTCTAATCCACGAAATCGATCGCATGGCGCCGAGCCGATTTCGAGGACGACGCAATCTGACGCTGAGCGGTGCAGCTAGTCGTGGGTTCACGCGATCCACTCCGGCCGGGTGGCGTAGACGTTGAGTGACGCGATCAGTAAATTTAGCTTCTATGCATGGCATCGCGTCACACGGCGACGGAAGTATAAACGGGGTTCTACGGGCTAGATGCGTCTTCACTCAGAAGTTCCTGCGCTCCGTCGGGCACGAGTGCGTCCGCGTGGTTCCGGCATTTCGTCAGGAAGCCGCACTTCGTCCTGCCGTTGCGGCGGTTCCGTGTAAAGTTTGGATACATGGTTTGTCCTAACTTGAAGTGAATGGGCGGCGTTCTTGATCATTTTCTGAATCTGAACATTGTGGAGCAGTTAACTACAACTGCAGCTCACTAGTAGAAGGAGCTTGATTTGAATACAAGATTCGACGTGGGCGACTGCGTTGCTATCCGAGAGTGTACTCGTAGTCGATTTTTTCGTTCTGTTCTGGCGAGTTGCGTGTATAACGTAGTTGAATGCACTTGCGTCGCAATCCACCCCACGGGCTTGAACTCAATAGATTAACCGAAAGGGATCTCGGTATGGGAGAACAAGTATCCACGAACTTACCAGCCTATGTAGCATGTAGACGTTGGATCCGGCGCCGATTCGGTTAATCCAGATTTTTTCAAACTCTGGTTAAATAGACCGTGCGAAGCATGGGATTTTCGAAAAGCTTCGGATAGGGGTGATTTTTTACTAGATCGAATTTTCGGATAACCTAGGTAATTGATTTTGACCAGAGATCTGATGTCCTATCCGATACGAATATCCGATAGTAAAAAAGACAAATCAGTCCTTTGGATCGGAGGAAATTCGTTCTTTATAGAGCTATTCTCATCCGAATCACCCCAAAAACCAGGATTTTTCGAAGATACCGTAAGTCGCATAGTCTTTTCAACCGGTCTTCAAATTTGACGGAGTAAGCGTTCTACCGGGACTAATGGGTCGAGTACGTGTCAAAATACATGACAACCGATAGAGATAGTTTGCTTGTGGTGGAATACCGGCTATTATATTCGTGTGATTTGGAGTGAGCTTCACTTCAAAATGAAATTTAGAGAACGAAGGTGTATCATATCATATCATATCTATGAAGAAACATGCACAATCCGGAAAAATTTCACATTTTCTATCTTTCTGCTCAATTTCCACAGATTAGTCGATGGCTAAATCTGTTTTTCCGCGTCTTCAGCAAATCCCCGTTTTCGTTCAGGGGCCGGATTCATCAAGAATTAACCCGTGGGTATAAGGGGTAGAGATAAGATAAGAATCAAGTAGAGATAAGGTGGGAGTCAGAGACGCAAGCTCCATCGTAGGTATCTCTACCCCCTATACCCATGGGTTAGTCGTTGATGAATCCGTCCCCAGATTCTCCGTTATCGGTTCATGCCGGTGACTGGTTGGTCGAGGAAATGTGATCGGGGCGGTCAACAAATGCGGTGGAGATTTGAACTTCTACTAAAGCAGGGGCATCCGCTGCATTCCAGTGACTCCTCAGAGTTTACTAGATACCGTTACGGTTACGGTATTCGTGCACATCGGGGGCCGGAGTCATCAACCGCTTACCGCCCTCCAACGGTGAAAATACCGCCAAACTCCCTGATATGCTATTCATTAACATCAGTTTGGCGGTATGTTCACCATTAGAGGGCGGTAAGCGGTCGATGGTCTGGCTCCCGATCTCGATCTTTGTGGAGAAAGTATGACAAGCATTCAAGCGAAACACAATCAGTCGAGTGTAAAATGCAAGGTTTCAGACGAGTGCATGGCGCAATCCATGCCGCTCATATGTCGAAGAATTTCCATTTTCTCAAGCTTTCATATGAGCTCTTAACTTCTTCAGTATCCCTACTGTGAGCAAAGTTATCACCTTTCAAAGAGCGTTTACATTTTTTGAGACATCCTGGATGGACAAAGCAATAGCAATACGCCAATTGATATTTCAATCGATATTTTGTTGGTGATCTTCTGGAGCTGCTTAGGCCGCGTTTATACTTCGACGCCGAGCGACGCGACGCCACGTATTGTGGCCGCATTGATTGGGCGACGCGATCGATCAATTTGGCCACAATGCGTGGCGTCGCGTCGCTCGGCATCGACGTGCGACGCGCGCACACTAAACGACCCCTAAACGGGCCTTAGCACAGTCAGCCGCCACCATGTACTGCAATAAATCAACTGATAGGAAAGCAAGCATTGGAAATTCCTCCAGAATTGCTCTTGCAGCTGTAAGTACAAAGCGCATCCCAAAATGGCATTGATTACCCTACATCATCAGATTTTTTGAATCAGTATTTCAACTAGAAATTCATAGTTTTTAGTTCAATAACCACCACTCCGATCACGAGAGAGAAAGGTTATGCTTCTTCTAGATGTGCAATCTGCACGACATTCGTGCTGTAGAGGCTGCTTCATTGGAGAAAGTGCATGTATTTTTTGCTTCTACGATAAGCAGTTCTGCAGCGGCTTCCAAAATGGTGACGTGCACCATAGACTTGGGGATATCCTAAGTGCATTACTCTGTCATTTTCTGCAAGTCGGCATTGTTCACTAATAACGGCCATTTAAAAGCGCTTCTCTCACGCAGCAATGTAAATGCGATTAAGGATAAGGGACGGCAATACTCACGAATACTATTAGGTTGCTGCGAAAGTTCCTGCTATTTTTTGGATGTGATTTTTTCTCACTAACGATGCCTTATAGCAATCTGTCTTTTGTTCACATAAAGAGATCAGGTATGTATAAGTTTACTATTATTGCGAGCTACTCACTCTCGCGTAACTCCTAGAAAAATAGAGCTTTCAAGGGGGTACATCTGAGGTCTCTTATTGTATGACTTCAAATTTGGTGAGTCCGCAGGCGCTTCCTGTCGTCGTATCAATTGTGGGGACGGCACAGTGTCCGATCGCACTGCACGAGAATGCTTCGCACGCCATCGCAAAGGTAAGTTCAACCTTCAGGATTCGTTCAGGTCAGGGCGTGAATCCGATGTCGACAACGACCGATTGCGACAACTGGTGGAATCGGGCCCACGGCGGACTACTCGTGAACCTACGCAGGACTTGGGTGTGCACTATGCCACCATCGCCAGGCACCTACATCAACTGGGTAAGGTGCACGGGTTGGCAGAGTGGGTTCCCTATGACCTCACCGAACGCGACCGCCAGCGACGTACTGAGGTGACCACTCAATTGCTCTCGTGCAAGCGCAATAGTTGGCTGAAGTCCGCCATCACAGGAGATGAGAAGTGGTGCCTGTACGTCAGCATCAAGAGGAGCAGACACTGCGTTGACAAGGGTGACCAGCCTGAGCCACAGCCAAAGGAGGGTCCTCACCCGTCGAAGATCATGCCTTCTGTTTGGTGGGATTACAAAGGTGTCATCTACTACGAGCTGCTGGCCCGTAACAAAACTCCAACAGCGGACTTTTACCGTCAGCAGCTGGACAGACCGGCCGCCGAGATTGCAGAAAAGCGTCCGAATCATGGCACAGTCCGATTCTTGCACGACAATGCTTGACCACACCTTGCAAGAATGACTCGCCAAAAGCTTCTCGACCTTGGATGGGAAGTGCTGCCTTACCCACCATACAGCTCAGATATTGCACCAACAGAGGGCCACCTTTTCCTGTCTACCTCCAATGCCAAGCAGGGAAAAACGTTCGATGACGAGAACGACATGGAACGCTGGCTGGCTGGCTTTTTCGCATCAAAGCCAGAAAAGTTCTACTGTGACGGCATCGGGAGTCTGCCTGAAAGGTGGAGGAGAGTGATAGAGCATGATGACGGTTACTTCGTTTCTTGACGTTCTTCGCTTTTATTGTAATACTAAAAAATGTAGTGTCTTGAAAATGGCGAGAACTTCTGCAACAACCTAATAGATATATCACGTTAACTGGACGCGTTCGTAGCCTATGCCTCGTTTTCTAGGCGTGGTTAATCTGACCCGAATCTTTAGGCATGGAAACCGATTCGAACAAATAGCTCGATTATTCGAATATTCGAATAAACGAAAAATGGGGCTTATTCGATTTTCGGTCATTCGAAGATACTGGTAGGCGAAGAAATTCGTTCATTCATTTGCTCGAAAATTTTCGACGTCAAATAAATTCTTTCGTTCATTCGTTCGAAAATTTTCGACATCGAATTTATTCGTTCATTCATTCGTTCGATAAAATTTCTCAAAGACCCAATTATAGCGGGTGCAGAGATTTCGATAGCTCCAACTATGAGATGTGCTAGAGCGCTTCCTACTAGGTGAACTTAAAATGCATAAATGAGGAGTGAAGTCATGCAATTTAAAGAAGGAGAAAAAATGAGAATGCTTGACCACAGGCGTCAGCAGGGACCTTGGCTTGGGCTTAAAGGGCTCACCCATCCTATTAGTATAGGGGTCCTACCACGAGGGCCACTCAACGACGCACGATGTGAGAGTCTTGTTTTGTTTTGGCCCAAAAAGTCGCCGAAACGGCTCAAAATCGCTCACTTCGCGCGTCGCTGCTCGACTTCGCGTGGCAGGACCGGCGTTCGATAGGGTGGGTGAGCCCTTTAAGTCCAAACTTAGACCTCCTGGAGACGCTTAGTGTTTTCCCATTCACTTTTTGTATTTGATGTTTTCCGGAACTCATTTTTGCATTTTAGGTCCACTTAGGACGTGTTGTATCACATTCTAGGTAGACCATTGAAATTCCCTGAGCCCCCCTCCCAACTGGGATAGCACATGCAATACTTGTGCTGAACGTAAAAATTTTGGTACTGAAACTTGAGCCGTTGTAATGAGTAGCTTAGAGGCTAGTTGGCGGCGTAAAACATTTGGATCTGAATAATAAAAAAATAATAAAATGAAATATGAATAATAAAAAATAATAAAAAAAAATTCTGGAACAAAATGCTGCGTAACACCACACACAATGAGAGCACACAATAGAAGTTCCCAACAGTCAATTTTAATGAGAGAAAAACGATGAGCTTTTATGTAAATCGATAATGCCTTTGGTAAACGCTGATCCCGACTTCACTAGCTGATGTTGTTCACCATCAATGTGATCAATGGAGTGAACGCCACACCGCACATAATACCTGAAATTACAGTGATCCCGTTGAGACGTAGTGTAGCTGTCACCGCTAAATTGATAGCCTGACATACCTCCAACTAGACATAAAGCCGCTGCCATTCCCGCTGTTTTCGATAAGGATGATGGGACGACCCTGAAAAGTGGAGAAAACGTTAGTATTGATCGTTGACCAAACCAATCAAAACCGTTGTTTGAATGTGCAGCCACAGGAGCGCTTGAGAGTGGGTCGACTAAGCCCTAGTTTATACTTGCCACGCTGCGCGGCGCGGCACGATGGTCGGCATAGATATCGACCGGGCGGGGCGAAAAATCGATATCTAATAGCCCATGCACACTTCTGCGACAGCGCGGCGCCATGAAGCATAGGGCCGCGACGGCCGCGGCGCGACACTGCGACACGTGCCGCAGGGAGGGGGCATGCACACTCTTGCGACTGTCGCGGCGGCTATCGCAGGCGACGCCGCGCTGCGTGCCGCAGGCTGGAATGGTTCAAACCATTCCTGGCGGCGCGGCATCCACGGGGACGTCGGTCCCGTTGCCTAAAACGGTGCTCTAAAGGCCCATGCACACTTCTGCGGCAGCGCGGCGCGGCCATAATGAAGCATAGCGCCGCGACGGCCGCGGCGCGACACTGCGACACGTGCCGCAGGGAGGGGGCATGCACACTCTTGGGACTGTCGCGGCGGCTATCGCACGCGACGCCGCGCTGAGTGCCAAAGGCTGGAATGGTTCAAACCATTCCTGGCGCATCCACGGGGACGTCGGTCCCGTTGCCTAAAACGGTGCTCTAACGCGCCCGCGCCGCGACCGCCGGATTTCGCGGAGGTAGCCGTCCCCCTCCCCTCTTTTGCCGCGCCGCTGTGTCGCAGAAGTGTGCATGGGCCTTATGGCGATCGTGTTGCCGCCCCGCGTGGCGGCGCAAGTATAAACTAGGGCTAAGGGCCTGTTCATACTTCGCGGCGAGAGCGATTTGTCACACGTGGAAAACATGCGAATCGATTAAATCGCTTCACACTCGGCCACTGTCGCCGTCGCTCTTGTCGCTGCAGTCGTTCGCGCCGCACTCTCTCGTCTATTCGTACTCCGCGCCGACGACAGGAGCGACGGGAGCGACTGGGCGACGGAAGGAGTGTGGAAGACGTAACTATATCATAGCGCATTAGTGTTCGAATGAAGCGATTTCTATTCTGCCATTCTTCAGATCAGGGTAAGGCATGCCATTATACCTCCTTTGAGTGCCAGATTGATGATGTAGGCAATACGACCGTTTGCTAGTATCTGTGCTGACTGATTGACTGACTGACAAGAAGTAGGTATTCTGGTGCAATTGCGTACACACACAACACGTCCGCCGCTTCTCTAGCTCTTATCGCTCCCCTCGCCTGTTCATACTTTCCGGGCACTGCCGTCGCTCTCATCGCTCTTGTCGCTACCGTCGCGAAATACGAACAGGCCCCAATGTCCGAGGAAGTCTGTCGTCGCACAGACGGGGTGTAGCAGATCGTGGTGTTCATGCTGTGAGATCGCTGCGCAGTCAGTTTGACGCTTCCGTTCAACGCTATTTCCAGCTTTTCATTGTCGATTCTAGTAGTAGTTCAAGCACTAACTACCTCGTCGTCAGAGCACAGACACCAAGAGAACAACAGAGGCAGGCGAGGTGATGCGATGTTTATTCCACTTTGACATCAAATTGGACACTTTTGAAATTATTTCTTCCAAATCAAAACGAACGGATTAAACTAGACTCCCTAAGCAGGTCTAGATAAACCTTTGTTTTATGAAAATTAACAACGGCTTTCTTTGAAACCTGTAGTTCTTTTAACCAAAATGTGCCCCTTAAGGAATGTGCTCATTTTAGACATGATTCTTTAACCATCGACCATTTAAAATAGCGCAGTGTAGAAAGTATAAACGAGGCATTATGAGCTAGTAACGAAAACGTCTGAGGGCCAGCTTATACTTCGACGCCACGTATGGTGGCCGTATTGATCGAGTTAGCCCCAGTTTATACTTGCGCCGCCGCGCGTCGCGGCGCGATGATCGGGATAGATATTGACCGGCCAGCGCGAAAAATCGATATCTGTGGCGATCGTGGTGCCGCGCCGCGTTGCGGCGCAAGTATAAACTAGGGCTTACGCAATCGATCAATTTTGCCACTATAAATACAGGGTGCGTAAAAAGTATTGACGCACCTACTTTTTGTTTCAGCTCCAGCTCTCTCTTTCTACCCCTATAGGTTTTTGTGTGTTATTTTTGTTGTCTATATTGTGCTCAAAAAACACTCACGAAAAAACTGAAGAAACATGATCGCCATCATTACGGTGGCCCTTTTTTGTCTGTTACCTAAAGAGCTTAATACTTCCTTGACAAGAGAATTAGGCGCTGTTCGAAACGGTTGGTGGGAAAAGAGGTCAGCAACCCAAACATCAGCCACGGCTCTGTCATAGCAGATGATGATTACAATATGTTCAAGCACGATAACGTTCAAATCCAAATTTATCAATCTTTGTCCGATAACGGAAAACAGATAACGCGCGCAGGTGTGGACAGCTTCTCAGACGAGCACAGCTTAAACGTGAATCCGCTGGATTACTCTTTTTAGGCGATTTTGGAGAATGAGGTCTGGGCTACTTTCAACAGAAGTGACCAGTCGCAGAAGGCTACCCTGTTAAAACCACGGAACGAAATCCAAGCGAGTACTTGCGGCGCGTGCTCATGAATTTTTCCATCATTTTCGCTCCTGTATTCACAGTAAAGGAGCCAATGTCAATTAAGAGTTGTTCTTTCGTGTTTGCAAGATCATTTTCCACATTTCTCAAGTGAACATTTTAAAACTTACTGCGCAATACTATTTCCACAGCCGTCATTTACTGCGTCAATACTTTTTACACACCCTGTACCATCGCGCCGCTAGGCGTCGAAGTGTAAAAACCGCTGCACACTTCTGCGGCGTTGCCGCTCGCCGCTATGGTTAAGGATAGGCAAACTCTGCGTCCCTGCCCTTTAAGGATAGGGCCGCGGCGTTGCCGCAGAAGTGTGCGGCTGTCTTAAAGGCCTGTTCATACTTCGCGACAGCAGCGACAAGAGCGACGAGAGCGACGAGAGCGCAGCGCGCGTGGCGTGAGCGGCGTACGCAGCGCACGGAATTATGAACAGGCGACAGCAGCGACTGGAGAAACTAGAACGACAGCGCGGGCGTTCGAGTATGAACACTTTTCGGCGGCGCGCGCTTGGTTTTGATCGATATGCAGGTTTTGTACGGCGACGAGTCGCCTTTGTCGCGAAGTATGAACAGGCCCTAAACGAGGCCTAAGGGCGCGTGTAACGCAGTTGGAGGAGGCGCCTTCCCCCGCGCGGATCCGTTCTTGGCTCGAAGTTCCCGCCCAGGCCAACGAAGTTTTCCATCCCTTCGGGTTCGGTGAGTTGGTACCAAACTTGTCTGGGAAGGATAAAGGGCTGTCTTGTTCATCGGCTGACCACCGCAAGTCATTGTATGTATGGCCAACAACGCATTCAAATCGCCTCCACGACATCCCTTAGAAATAGAATTCGCGGCGTATTCCAAAAGGGATTGATTAACGCCATCCTTTGTCATTTTCTCTTATATTTAAAAGCCAGAAAATTATGGGTCGGTCAGTGTATTACACTTTTGGGTAGAGATGATCAAAAATTCTCTAGGGGTATTTTTCATCGAATTTGAGCCGAAGCATGAAATGCTACTCACCTGGGAGCATACATCATTCCAAGTGAACTAAAGTAACCGCTGGTAAACGCCATGACGGTGTTACCGATGATGAAGAACCACTCGTTCGCGAACCACACTGGCATGACACGATCCTCTGGATTGTAGTTGCACAGCATGAAGTAGGGAATAAAGAGCAGTCGAGCTAGGACGGGGAGGAGGAGGAATCTCGGTCCTGGCTGAAAACCATGTATAATTATTAGCATCGAGAACTATTTTCTAAGGTCAGTAAAAAAAATTAAACCAGAACTCACAAACTGTACAAAATTCGCGGCTGTCGATCCGATGGCTGCGAGAAGGTTGAAGTTGAGAAATGTGGTAAAACCCGGGTATAGTTCCTCTGAAGGGAAATATATTAGTAGAAAGCAGGTAGTGCAGGAATGTGAGTAGGACGAAAAATAGATGGAACCTGACTCGAAATGGCGCTGTTCCACGGTTCGCCCTTCTTGTTTGGAGTGGTGCCGGCTAGCACTGTTGGAAACACGGCAAGCGTGACGAAGAACACCAGAAATACGCTCAGCAGCTGCGCATAACACTGAATACGAAGACTTCAGAAGAAATCGCAGCATTGGAGATGTTACTATGCTCCGGGAGAATTGCGGAAAGGGTATACATGTCGCGAAGGTGAACAGCATTGGTAGGTAGAAGCACACCTACTGTTAGTAACCAAAAAGCATAGACCAAGCACATGCCAGCCAATCGCGGCATCGACTGTACACGCCCTCTGAGTGGCATTCAATGCGGTCTGATTGGATAGGGCGTTCCCATCAGCCAATGCTGCCCGTCTTCGCGACATATGCCGCGGAAAGTGAATGAAAAGATCGGCTGTCTCGAGACCTTCACTTATGTCGATAGTTTGGAAAGTTCATACTCCACCTAGTCAAGGATCCCAGCAAAAAAGCTGCAGCAAAATGCGAAAGGTCATATATCGGGAAGGCAACTAATAAAAACCTCTTACTCAACACGCGTTTGGGACCCTATAATGAAGTACATGCCCACGAAAGATTGGGGAGATGATAAGTACCAAAGAAGGAATGAGCAATAATAATGCAAAAATCCGGCAGCGGACGGGAATCGAACACCTGGCCTCACACCTATGAAGCAGCTCCGTTCTCCCCTGCGCCACCGATCCGCTTCCACTCCAGCCTTCCGCCGCGTGGCACACAGTACGCGCTGACGGTGACAAACTTGGACGGCGCCTAGCTCCTTAGGTTCGAGGACTCAAGAAAAACAAAACATGTTTCTCAGCTATTTTAAGGGTGGAGATTTACGCAGTGCTATCCGTTTTCGCCGTTCAGACCTGAGACCCTTCGTTTATACTCGTCGTCGTCGGATTGTTTATACTGCGCTGTGCTGAACCGCACTATGTCACGAATATTATCGGTGGATGTCATAACTGGAATGGGCTTGTTGTTGTTGAATAAATGACCTCTCTGCGAAAAAGGAAAAGGGCTGGCTTACCAGGATACTATCTCAACGGTAGGTCGGAACGGCGCAAGTGTTGTATATGGGCAGAACCGCCTCTCCCTGGGAACTATCAAACTGCAGGTATCTCGACCCCAATACAACTCTGCGCAGAGTCAGGGGCGACGGAAGTCGCGTGTTGGCGCCCTGTTGATTCACGTGCTCCACAGCTGACGGGCGCGCGGGGGATGAGGGCTCGTATCGCGGATCAGCGAAGTGCACAGGTGGCGTAGTAGGGAAGCGCTCGGGCCTTAGCGATAGGTCAGGGGTTTGAATCCCGCAGACTGCGTTTATTTTGCACTTTTGCAAAATCCATGTTTATCATGTAGGTAATCCACCTAGGGGTATTATAGTGTGTTATAGAGCATGTTTACATATAACATATGCTTCAAACTACAGATTAGCTAACATGTTCACTTCTGTGTGCCACTTATTTTAAGCCTATTTTGTGTGAAGCTGTAGTTATGTAACGATAGATATTTTGTGGCACTAGTTAGAAGTTCCGACTCCACCGACAAGACTTCGGTCAGAAAATTTTTTTCGCTGAAACTTCGTTTAGGGGGGTTATTTGGGTGCTGATCACGAATCTGACATCCGTTTTTTACGATTCTGTCTCTACCTGCCATCACCGGCAGCAACTTTAGGAATATAATTCTGTGCCTTCCTGTATCAATATTATCCAGCCGAATCGTGAAAAACGGATGTCAGATTCGTGATCAGCGCCCAAATAACCCCCCCCCCCCCCCTAGACGAAGTTTCAGCGGAATCGGTGACCCTGCCTGGACCACCCTTGTTAACGGTAAGGGTGGTATGTTATATGTAAACATGCTCTATAGCACACTATAATACCCCAGGTGGATTACCTGTATGATAAACATGCTCTATAGCACACTATAATACCCCAGGTGGATTACCTGTATGATAAACATGGATTTTGCAGAAGAGCAAAACAAACGCAGTGTGCGGGATCCAAACCCCGACCATCTTGTTCACGAGCCCGAGCGCTGCCCTACTACGCCACCTGCGCACCGCGATGTGCCGCGATAAGAGCCCTCATCCCGCGCGCACGTCAGCTGTGGAGCACGTGAATCAACAGAGCGCCAACGCGCGACTTCCGTCGCCCCTAAAGGCCTTCGCACACTTTCGCCGCCACGCGGCGCAGCACCACGATTGCCATAGATATCGATTTGCCTCGCGAGGCGATTCTGCGTCTTTGCCCCATGCTTAAAGATAGGGCTGCCGCGTGGCGGCGAAATTGTGCGAAGGCCTTAACTCTGCGCAGAGTTGTATTGGGGTCGAGATACCTGCAGTTTGTTACTTCCCAGGAAGAGGCAGTTCTGCCTATATACAACACTTGCGCCGTTCCGACCTACCGTTGAGATAGTATCCTGGTTAGCCCTAGTTTACACTTGAGCCGCTGCGCGGCGCGGCACCATGTTCGGAATAGATATCGACCGGGCGACGCGAGAAATCGATACCTATGGCGATCGTGATGCCGCGCCGCGTGGCGGCGCAAGTATAAACTAGGGCTTAGTGGCTTGAATCTCGCCCAAACAAAAGTTTTGGAAGCAATATAACAACTTCGCGATGCAATAGAACACCTCGTAAAGCATCCCTAAAACACTGGGAACCATTGACCTATGATGTTATAGTAGTTTATTTTCGCAACAATCGTGTTTTTGAAACGAATACAGGCAAAAGCAGTATGGGCTGTTGCGTTTACAAGCATAGATGGGGGAAAAATTATTTGTTTAAAATTAGATTTTTTCTGTCATTAAGAAATGAACATCTCTACACCGATTGATGGCCAGCCCATATGATGCGACGTTGACACACTAGGTTTTGTTGGAATTCCTGTCGTGTTCTAGACAGTTCACCAGTGAAAAAGGAGCACTGTCATTGCCGATTGATAGCGCCATTTGAGCACTTCTTTTAGCTGATTTTTAGATCTAGACTGAGTGAACAAACGGTGACGAAATTTGCAAATGAACACAAAGCCATGTGTAGGTGGCGTAAGCTATCTGAGAAGGCTATTCCCTGTGCTGTGTTCCCTACAGCTATGCGACTTCTATCATATGAACTGTCTTGTGGGATAGAACGTGATGTATGTACGCTTTCAAATGTGATGTGGAAAGGAGGTGTTTCTGGAGCTAACAAGGTGGGGCTCTGGAGTGTATGTCTAAACGGGTAAAGCGAGTCCTACAGGAAGAATTCTCACCCCTCAATTAGTAAAAAAATGTGTTTCCTTTCTGCCAAGACATTAAACCCAAGGAGTAGAAGATCCTTGAAGTTACCATGGAACCGGCGGCGCGTTACCTTCACGAGCGCTGGGGTTCTATAGTACGCGAGCGATGCCGTCGTCCTCAAGCTGCTCGAGGCGCAGTGGATAGTGCAGTTGCTTCATGCGAGAGAGGTCGGAGGTTCGGTTCTACTGCATGGCACTGGTTTTGCATTGCAACTGTCTGGTTGGGATTTAAGAGGTCACGACGTCTAGTAGGGGAACCAGTGCCACCGCGGGCGTTCCGGGGCTTCCACTCAGCGTTTGTGATGGCTCTGCGCTGCCGATTCCACAGTAACCGTTTTTAATTTTAATTTTTATAATCGTCTCGCTACTGGTCTCTTTCGACCTTCTTCATCTTTAGAGGCACGATGCTCCACCGTCTAATAGTAGCGCAACCGCTACTATTAGACGGTGGAGCATCGTGCCTCTGAAGATGAAGAAGGTCGAAACCTCAGGCCAATAATCACTCCATCTAACAACCTCGTGCAGCTGACAGAAAACACAGAAGAGCTACAAAAATGCCGAGTTTCCAACACAAAAGAACATTGAGACTACTTTGATAACCCTCTACTCTTTGGGTTTATCGTCCTGGCAAAGAAAAATACATTTTTATACAGGTTGAGGGGAGGAGCTTTTTCCTGACTCCCTTCCCCGCTTAGGCCTACGCTTCAGACCCCTCCCTTGTAAGATTTTGATTTTCGGAGTGAAGTTTTGTGCTACCGAATCTCCTCTATGTCATCGTCGAGAAACGATGGCTGCCATATTTCGATGCAGGGGTCGGATTCATCAACGACTTAATTTAACAGAGAATTCGCAGCGGAAAACTCAGATAACGCGGCTTATCGTTCACCATATCGCTTGATAAGTCGCGCTATGAAGGGAATTTCGGTTGTAATTTTCTATGTTAAATCTCTGTAAGATGTTAATGAATCTAGTCCCAGGTAGTGAAACGGACAGTAAAGGAACTCACGTTCTTAAACGTCTCATAGAACTGCTTCAGGCTGGGCCGCGTCGCACCTTCACGGATACGATGTCGTCTACCCTTTTCCACGTAGAATTTGTAGTAATCCTTAAGTAACTAGATGTTTCGTCGTTTGATGAGCAGTCGTCGTGAGGATAACGTACGAGTCGTGATAAGTACCACAGGGATACACCACATAGGACTAGCGTGCCCAAAGATATGGAAAAGTAGATGAGTGCGACAAGTCTGTAGTCGGTTGGGAACGCTGCAACAATTCCATTGATGATAATTTTTCAAAATTCATGCATTAAAATTTAAAATTCATGTGCTACTGTTGCAAAGAAAACGAACCAACGGTGGATACAATAGAGAGGACACTAATGAGTGTACCGCAGACGTTGTTGCCCACCACTAGAGCGTTTGTGTACGCAGCTGGAAAATCGGCCGTCATGCCAAATATGGAGTTCTGAAATGAGCTAGTTATTACCACGGCAAATACACTGCTCGTATGTAGTGTGTATTTGTCGAAAAACTCGCCATGGCCATTCTAAAGGAGAACTATGTAGCCACTTCGTGAGCTGGGTCCTCTAGCCCTACATACCATGGTATCAGCTGTATCACCGTCGTCCCGTTAATCATCGACTTGCTCGAGCGGGCGCCAGCAGCGTCTGCATTCGTCCCTGTCGCGTGCCAGAGTGGTCCAATGGATCCTCCTCGTTCGAGTGACACGAAGAGCGTCATATCGGTCGTTCAGAGCTTTCACGAAGAAGTCCGAGCGACGCGTTGGTGGGCGTCCTGGTGTTCTCTTGGCATCCCGCGGAATCCAGTCGGCAAGGGCTCTCGTCCAGCAAGTGTCTGCGAAGCGCATTACGTGGCCGGCCCACCTAATTTTCGACAACTTGGCCCACTCGACAGCGTCTCTGATCTTCGAACGTCGGCGAAACTCGGAACTCCGGAGGCCTTCTCTCACTTGCGTGAGTCGTGTCACTCCGAGCATCGTCCTCTCGATTCCACGCTGCGCGACGCTGATCGCGTGTTCATCCTGCTTTCGTATGGCCCAGGTCTCTGAGGCGTATGTTAGGGCAGGAAGAACGGTAGAGTCGAATAGGTTGCACGGAGTCGGACGTTCTTCGGCTTCTTCGCGACTTCTTCGACGCTCTTGAAAGCTCCCCAAGCCGCTCGTTTCCTCCTGCTCAGCTCCGGCGCTGGGTCGACATATCATGGTAAGCAGCGAAATGTTAATGTGCTTGCAGGTTCTTGATAGCTATTCCTATTTCCTGTTTCTATTTAGGCAACCATTCAAGAAGTTTCATCAGCTCCTCATAGGAGAATAGCTAGTTAAAAGGTGCTGCCATACAATATTGTCTCATAGGCCCAGTTTATACTTCCATCGCCGGGCGACGCAATTCAAGCAGAGCGATGCGTCCCATTGTCTCGCGCTGTTTCGGACGACGATGAGCACTCTGAATAACCGGCGATGCGGTCACGCTACTAGGGTCTGTTCATACTTCGCGACGGGAGCGACGGCAGAGTCGGGAGCAACAGGGCGAGGGATACGTATCGATCAGTGCCGAACCGTTGCCTGGCGAAAATCGATAGGCCTTTGTCATACCATCGCTCACCCTGAGCGACGCCTAATGATATGCTCCCATATCGATTGGGCGGAGCGACGGAATCGATATGGGTGCATATCATTAGGCGTCGCTCAGGGTGAGCGATGGTATGACAAAGGCCATAGGTATGCTTTGCTTCGTCGCTATTGTCGTGAACCGGGGTGTTGGGGACTCGTTTATACTTCCGACGCCAAGCGACGCGACGGCGTGTAAAGTGGCCAAATTGATTGATCGATCGATCGCGTCGCTCAGTCAATATGGCCACCATGCGTGGACTCGGGTCGCTCGACGTCGAAGTATAAACGGAGCTCGCCGGAGCAACGGAGCACACTAGATGATCCCTTATACTTCGACTGTCGGAATTGAAATAAGCTTCCGCGTCGCGGCTACTGCACGCATTCGAGCAGTCCACAGAGGCGAGGTAGTCGACGTGGTAGTGCGTCTTTTAAGGGCCGAGCGTGCGCATTTCTATCAACTTTTCGAAGAAGTGCAATGTTTTCTACTAATATTGGTGAGTCAAACACTTCTTCTTCTGTTGTTGTTAAATGAATCACTTTAATTTCCCTCATATGCATTGAAGCTTCATATCTGTTGTTGCTTTTTATCATTGAGCACATTTATCTATGGTAGACACCTCGCTCTTCAGGGAATGACTCAGGCAAGTCTTATCTGATCTATATTACTTGGTCACTCTTAATATATGACAAAGTACTTCTATTTGCTGATAAACGATCGAGAAAAAGCAATTACCATACCTGATACAAGCCATTCGACGCATTCATTATCATAACGATAGTCAGCGACACGATGTAGAACCAGTGCATGGCTGAAAGCAATCTATGAACATTCAGTAAGGATAGCCAGTCCTTTTCCAGCAGAAGTATTAGGCTGTAACGAATTAAATGGCACTGGCTCGCGCCATTTTTTGGCGCGCCTTTACGCGTTTGATCAAGAACAAACTGTGACCTGTGGCATATCATTTAGAAGCGCAAACTTTGCTCTATCGGTGAGTACCAAATTTTCTATGTAAAAGTGGGAAAACTTTAGAGTTTTATTGACTTTTTTGCAGATGGACAAAAGGGTAATCCGAGGCATTTACTTGTATGAATTCAAGTTGGGCACTACAACTAAGGAGGCGGACGAGAAGACCAACGCCGCATTGGTCAAGGATGTTCCACAATTCGGACGGCGTATCGTTGGTATCAGAAGTTCCGGAATGGAGATGAGAGCTTGGAAGAACATGAAGGTCGTGGGAGGCATAGTGATGTTGATGAGGACAAGCTGAGAGATGTGGTAGAGGAGGATCCACACAAAGGCACCAGGGAGATAGCGAAGGTTCTTGGCGTCAGTCACAACACAGCTGCCCGGCATCTGAAGGAAATTGGAAAGACCAAAAAGCTGGAAAGTTGGGTGCCTCACGAGCTGTCTGAGGAGCAAAGAAACCGACGATACGAGATCTCGTCCGCACTGCTTCTACGGAACGAAACGGACCCTTTCCTTGATCGCATCGTAACCTGTGACGAGAAATGGATAATGTACGACAACAGGCGACGATCGGCACAGTGGGTGGACAGCGATGAGAGCCCCAAGGTTTTTGCGAAGCCGGAATTGCACCAAAAGAAAGTAATGGTGACAGTATGGTGGTGTTCGCTGGGAATTATTCACCACAGCTTCCTCCCTCCCGGTGAATCCATCACGGCAGAGAAGTACTGCATTGAAATTGAAGAAATGATGAAAAAGTTGAAGGATATCCGGCCGGCCTTGGTAAACCGAAGGCGAGTTCTCCTTCTGCACGACAATGCTCGCCCCCATGTAGCACGAATGACGTTGCAGAAATTGAACGAGCTGAGCATTGAAACTCTACCACATCCTCCGTTTTCTCCCGACCTCTCCCCAACAGACTACCATTTCTTCAAGCATCTTTTCGACTTCTTGGTAGGGAAAATATTCAAATACCAACAGGATGCCGAAAGTGCCTTCGAAGATTTCGTCAATTCCAGAACTTCTGATTTTTATGCTACTGGGATAAAGAAGCTTGTGTGACGTCACGTTGGCAAAGATGTGTAGAATCAGAAGGTTTTTATTTCGATTAATAAACTTGCCTACAAGCCGAGATATTAACTGTTTAAATTTACAGTGGTTCAGTACCATTTATTTCGTTACAACCTAATATGATGGTGCTTCATGCATCATGGACTCATACCTTCTACGGTAGGGGTTTGGAATATGACCAATCCAAGAATAACCATCACATTGATGCAGTTTATGAGAAGAGGGCCAGCAATTCGAATCATCATTGATCCACTAAAAACAAGAATTTAAATGTATTCTCGAGAATAACACATGCATCTAAAATCCTGTTCTGCTAATGTTTGTTGGAAATGACTCATGATGTATTTATAGCGGATCTAGCCCGTAGGAAGTGAAAAAGTGACGTACGACTACTTTGGCGGCCAGAGGCCGGATTCATCAACAATTAAACCCGTGGGTATGCGGGGTATAAGGGGTAGAGATACGGTGAGAATCAGAGACGCAGGCTTCATCGTGGGTATCCTTACCCTCTATACCCGCGGGTTAGTCGTTAATGAATCCGGCCCGAGGTCAATTCAAGAAACGAAAATGGTTGGACTACTTGGAAGACAAACAAAATAAGTTATTGTAGCGTGTTGAGTCGGGCTGTTAGTCAAGATTGTCATTTATATCATTTTCACGCCGAATTGGGCTCTTTTCAAGTCAAATATGGACACTCTTCTAAGCTAGTTGTAATTTAAGACATTCGAAATCAAAGCGAACTCTTCCAAATCGAAATGACCTTGAGGCAGAATAAACTAGAGACCCAACAAATAATACTAAATAATTAACTAATTTAAATTTCTTCAATTTTTTATTTCAACAAATTTTTTAAAAATTAAAACTGATTAGCTTTCTTTGAAGTTTTTTTAGTTCACTTGCCCAATAAGAGTAATAATTTTTATAATAATTTGATTTTTTAGGAAAAATAATAAATTAAAATTTGTCCTAAAGCACAGCAAAGAAGCAACCATATAGCGCATTATAAGATCAGATCGCGCCATGCACTCGAAAAGCTCAATTTGATTGTTAGTGTAAATGCTGCTTAGATGAAGCATCTAAATAAGGATGTGTGATTATAACAGCCGTTTTTATTGTACCGTTTACAATGTAAAACTCCAAGTAAACAGATATTTGGCTATCAATCGAATGAAGATCTCAACGTCTCAAACGAGGCCATGGCGCAATCTTTTTCTTCGATACAAAAAAATTAACAGCCTTCCTGCTCTTAGAGGATAGCTTTAAACCATTGGTTTTCTTAGAAGAATAAGAATTTTATAGAATTTTAAACAATGCGTTCACTTATTGATTACGGCGCGATCTCTTCTTTCGCCTCCAAGAAATGCCGGCTTTCCCCTCTTTAGAATAGAGTCTAATCCATTATTTCTGCTCAAAAATGCGAATCTTATCAAATTTAAAACGGAGTGTTCACTTATTGGGTAGGCGAGTTAAAACTTCAAAGAAATTGTACTAAAATTTGGATCTATCCCAGTCGAGACGGGCGCGTGTAGCGCAGTCGGAGGAGGCGCCACTGCCGCGTGCACCCGATACCAGGTTCCTGGTTCGGATTTCCCGCCCAGGCCAACCAAGCCTTCCATCCCTCCGGGGTCGGTGAATTGGTACCAGACTTGTCTGGGAAGGATAAAGCGCTGACTTGTTCATCGGCTGGCCACCGCAAGTCATTGTATGGCCACATACGCATTCATGTCGCCTCCACGACATCTCGTAGAAGTAGAATGCGCTGGCGCATCCCAGAAAGGATTGAGTAACGCCGCCCTTTATTCTTTTTTATCCTTTATCCCAGTCGAGAGGGGCAACCGTAAAGGACCAATTGCGCACGTCATCCCATGCCATACATACGCCTTTCCTGAGCCCAAGTAAGGCCCCTAGCATAATGAGACAGCAACGGGAACTCTCGAAAACGAAGAAACTGAAATAAAAAACTTGAGAACGCAAGTCACTATATGCCCCCTCCGACTAGGATAGACCCCAAAATTTTTCTCGAATTAAAACTTGAAAAAATCATGCTTAATTTTTTCTCATATCAAAAATTGGAATCAGAAGTTGCTCATGCTATCAGAAGGATGAAGCTGGGCACTGCTCCCGGACCGGACGGCATTTCTGCTGATCTCCTTCGTGCGGGTGGCAGTGCCGTCTGCTCACTTCTTGCCAAGCACTTCAACCACTACCTTCGACTTGGTAGGATTCCGGACTCATGGAAGGAGTCGAAAACAGTTTTAGTCTTCATAAAAGGTCAGCAGGAGGATATCAACAACTATCGACCCATCAGTCTTCTCTCGGTTGTGTACAAGATCTTCACCAAGATACTGCTTAACCGCATGGAGCGGTGCTTGGATGAATATCAGCCAGTGGAGCAAGCAGGGTTTCGCAAGGATTTCTCTTGCATGGACCATATTCAGACTGTCTCACAGCTCATCGAAAGGAGCCGCGAATACCACCTCCCACTTGTTCTTGTCTTCGTGGATTATCGGAAAGCGTTCGACTCTGTGGAAGTCAACGCCATTCTGAACGCCCTTGTGCACGCTGGTATACCATCGCCCTACATCCGACTTCTCGACGAATGCTTCTCGAACACATCGACTACCATCCAGCTGTTCGATCGAAAGCTTAAAATTCCTATCGGGAAAGGAGTACGGCAGGGAGACACGATTTCTCCCAAGCTATTCACAGCGGCACTCCAGGATGCCATGAAAGACTTGAACTGGGACGATAAAGGCTACCTTGTCGACGGTAAACGGATCAGCAACCTTCGCTTCGCCGACGATATTGTTCTGATCTCTACCAGCACGGCAGAAGCCGAGGAAATGCTGAACGAGCTCAATGTGGCAGGTATGAAGATTGGATTGGACAGGAATATGTCCAAGACACAATTTATGGTCAACCAGTGGTGTGACACGGGACTCGTAAGGTTAAATGGAGTCGCTCTGCAACAGGTCGACTCCTACGTCTATCTGGGAAGAGAGCTGAACATGGATAACGACCTCGCTCCTGAAATCGCCCGCAGGAGACGCGCAGCATGGGCAGCCTTCAGTTCGATTCGCGAAGTCACCGATCAGGTCAAGGATCCCGGCCTCAGGGCCTCGATATTCAACGCCTCTGTACTGCCTGCGATGTGTTACGCGACGGAAACCTGGCCCGACAACAAGACAATCGCCAGAGCGATGCAAACTACGCATCGTGCACTGGAGAGATGTCTTCTGAGGGCAAGCCTTCGTCAGCAATGGCAAGAAGGCCTACGAAGCTCGGAGCTACGGGAGAAGTCGCAATTAGCGGACCCGCTGCGGTACATGAAGAAGTCCAAATATCGCTGGGCCGGACACCTGCTTCGACGAAAGGACGATAGATGGAGTCTCCGTGTCACAGAATGGCTCCCGAGAGACCATAAGAGACCACTGGGACGACCGCCAACGCGATGGGCAGACTCATTCTCAAGATCTTTCAGAGAGCGGAGTCTGCCTCACTGGATGCGAGCAGCCAGAGATCGAGCGGTCTGGAAGAGTTGTGGTCCCCGCTGAGAAGACCTCCAGCCGACAAAGGACCATCAAAGTATCAAAGTAAGTAAGTAAGTATATCAAAAATTATTCTAACCTTTCGAAAGAGCTCGCTTTGATTTCAAAAGTCTGAGGCTAGCTTAGAAGAGTGTCTAATTTGATTTGAAATTTTTTCCGTCCAATTTGACGTTAAAACTTTCGAATAAGACGTGAAAATGGTATAGTCATATTTTTTTGGCAAATACTCACCCAATGATCTGTGCCACATTTATGACGGCCACAAGGAAATTCGGTATCTGCGCTGTGATACCGAGTGCACTCATGAAACTCTTCGCATAGCTGGTCTTATTGCCATCGACTGTGAACCAATATTCTACATAGTACTGAAAAATATGCATTAATTGTGTTGATGAATATCATTTACTGAAAGCAAGAAGTGCTGAAGATCGGCATAAATAGATTTAGATACGCTTTGTGTTTTACTTTTAGTTTGAATGTCTATTTTGAAAGGAGAGCCAAAAGTAAGACCTAAGGTATACTACTACGTGAGTGTCCGCGGGCGGTCACGAATCGTGCCGGGACCCCTCATCAGGCCAATCATCGCACCCCGCCACGCCCACCGTCCATGGCTCGCCGCCGGCGGGCGATGAGAGGGCTGGTATACTTCCTGCCCGTGAGACGGCAGGTCGGCGACGCCGTTTCAAGTTCGGCGCCGAAAACGCGCTCCAATCTGAAGCGGGCCGTCCCAGGTCGACGACGATCGTCCGCGAACGTGCCACGACGCTCCCGCGGGAGTATACATTGGGCCTAAGAGTTCGCCTAATTCTCCCGAGTTTTGAGTGAGCCTCTAATACAGTTGTCCAATCTATAGTACATCAGCATAATCTTTTTCTAGTCCTGAAGGATACTCTTTATCAGGGAAGCAGTTTGACAGATCATGATATGCGATATTATTGTCAAATGCGTGGCACATTCTAGCAATGGCCCTTCGAGATGATGTTCCGGCTAGACCGCTTCAGGTTCAAAGTCCTAATTGGAGGCGTTCCTAGAGTAGACCTGCTGATCTCATTAAGCCTAGTAACTCGAGCGGCTTGTTAGCAGCGAGTTTCGATTAGCCACATTACAGCCGTCTCTATTGAGGATGGCGTCCCCTACTAGAGAAGAGGGCTCCCTTGGTTACCGAGGAAGTGAGAGAAGTTCGTCATGAATCACTTCCGAGATGCTGGAAGTGCTAAGACCACCACTGATGCGTCTGATAGCGAACGATAAGAAGACTAACAGCTTGCTCCACTGATTTAGTAGTTTCAGATGACGTTCCGTGAAACTTAAGCGGAGAAGTGGTGAGAAAAATGTCGACTTCTGACCAGCTTAGATCGAATGTGTTGGAAGCATTATTTGTGGTAGTTTAGAGAAGACCAAGGGTATGGGCATGCCGTTCAGTGAGGACGTATTCAGTCGGTACCCCGATGTGCTGACATGTGTTCGGACTGTGCTCTGTTTGGTTATTATTGGCTGGCGCACTCCCACATATCAATGCTGCTCACCTAGGCGACATGTACCGTTCCACCACCTGTGACAAGGATGTCAAGGTATCGGCAAAAGTTTTAGCTCGGACGAGACTAGAACTAGCGCTTCTGAACTTTTGGAGCAAACTTATCGCCTTCCAAATTCACTGCTTAAGGTCTTCAGCACGCTGACAATTAACATGGATAGAAGACCCTTCTACCACGAAAAGAGCATAAGATTTTGCAAAAGACAGTCAAACACTTGGCGACAAGGCAGTGCTCGAAGGGATCTATGACATAGTGCATCGTTCTGGATTGCTAAGCGTACTGTAGCAAAAATTAGAACTATACTTATAGGCTAATCTGCCCGTCTGTCCGAGCGTTCGTCCGCGCAAAATTGATGACCGGTGAAAGAAATCGGTATTATCGATCTGTTCAGAGCTAAAAGCTTGAGCCAGGGCGTCACACAAGCATAGTGTACCTGGAAGCTACTGTTACCACATTTTGGCAGTATTGATCGACACATGAATGCAGATCAATATTATCGATTTTTTTAAAGAACTGTTCATTTGATGGAGATCGAGCAAATATGCTAGCCGCTGGCTGGGTTCCCAAAGAATTAACGATTTGCTGACTTATATCGATTAAAAGTATAGAATTATGTCAATTTGCGCATATGAAGTAGAGATCATGTGGATATGTTGCTCGCTAGATGAAGCTCACAACAACTAACTAGTAAGCACTATCGATCGGCCAATCTATTTAAATCGATGTTATCGATTTTTCCACAAGTGTAATTTTGAAGTGAGGGTTAGGCAAATATAATGACCGATGGACAGGGTTCATGCCAAATAAACAGTATCGATCAGGCAGTCTATGCTGATCAATATCGATCTCTACAGAAGTGGCGGCCATCCGGAAGTCCAGGGAGTATGATGAAAAGTCGACAGAATTCACAACAAGGAAGGAATATACCACACAGTATAAAACAAGCAAGCGCTAACAATTGATAGCGATCGATCGATATTATCGACTTCTGAAGTGAGGCCTCAATCAATATTTAAACGGGTTTTGCTAGTGGGATTATTGTAACAATGCGTTAATTTGCGTTGGAGCGTGAATCTGGAGCATTATTTCTTGTTACCATGCGCAGCCTTTAATACTATTCAGATGGTCTGTGAATGAAACAGTTTACCTAGATTAAAACCCTAGAAGAATAATAGCTGCTTAGTACTTAGAGTAAAATGCATTTCCTCAAGTTTAGCTGCAAAACTTGCTGCAGAAATGCTTAGAAAACTCACTAGAGAGAACGGAATCTTCCCAATTATAATGGATGAAAATGTGCTCCTATCTAGAAATTGCGCTCCAGTGCAAACTAATCCTTTGTCACAATGGTCATCATAGCAAAACTTTTGACCAAACCATTGGATAATAAAGATGATTGCTAGCTGTGCCAACCAGGTTTGTTATAAAGTTATTTATTGATTTTACTGATTGCTAGCCTTATCTATGAATAGCCAAAAACTCACATTTGGAGCAATAGTAATAAACATATTCCATGGTAACAACACACCGATGCCATTAAGTAGAACGATCATGAACACGATCCAACACTGAAAGGAAAATTACTTAAAATATTGTCTAAATCGTAATTCTTCTGAGTTATCTTAATCGTTGGTGAACCTCATCAAGCGGATATAGGCCTTTGAACCCTTCAAACTAATAGCAAACATTGAAATAAAAGGGTCACTGTACCCGATCCAGCGGTGGCTCTCCCATATCGGCATCGTCATCTGGCACTTTTTCAGATTTCGACGACTCGGCGCTAGCTATGCTTTTCGAGTCCCATTTTTCCTTCATCTGAAGCAGTAGCAGATTTTAGTCGACGGTAGCCAGGATTGGAGCATATTCCACGAGAAGCGGTCGACGTAATCTCTGACCCCAACGGACTGATAGCAAGTTGTCGCAAAAATGATGACCATTTTATGACGCTACTTAATAGCCGCCGCAACGGCCGCGGCAGCTTGACGACTCTGGTAGTCCAATTTCTATAACTTCCGTGCAAAACATGAACTTTATGCTGAAGAACAAGATTAATAAGTGTAGCGGGCGGTGTATGGTGGTTGTCAGGATTGCGCCATGCATTACATTTCCACTGACATTATGAAGTTAGCTTGGAAGAATATTGGAAAGACGTTGGAAGGTCAATACCTCATAGTAGCAATAGAGGTTGCCGCTAACCAATACATTTTCCGGATGCGCCACGCATTTCACTTCTACAGGAAGTCATGAAGGCAGTTTGACATGCACAATGACCTGCCATAGAAAGGTAAGTATTCTTTTCACTGCATACAAGTCTAGTACCAATTGGCCGAGATACGGAAATGTAGGTTGGTCTCGATGCGACCTGAACCTCTAGCCGATTCTGGATGTATTTATTCGCCTACGTTACACTCGCCCTTGTAAGAAAATGCCACAAACTAGTATATCGACGTCCTATCAAAACCCAGACGTCTTCAGAAGTCACGGAATCAATATTTCAGCACTATTTGTTAATCTGGCCTACGTAGGATGAAGGACGCACCACACCAATCAGACCCCACTGACTCTGCCACCCATCCGAGAAGGTACGGTCGTAGATCTGGTTGGTTGTTTTGAGTTGGCGCATTCCCGTATCATATTGTAGATCACAATAACGACTGGTGAAGAATAAAGAGGATCAGGTACGACGTTACTCAATCCCTTTTGAGAAGAGCCACGCATTCGACATACTTCTACGGATGCGATTTGAAGGCGTATTGGCTATACAGTGACTTGCGGTGACCAGCCTCAACTCTTTATCCTTCCCAGACATGTCTGGCACCAATTCACCGTCCCCGGAGGTATGGAAAGCTTGGTTGACCTGAGCGGGAAATCCGATCCAGGAAACTGTTATCGGGTGCACGCTACAGCCGACTCCTCTGAGTTCGCTAGACGCGCCCCTAACGACTGGCATCTCTTTAAATTCCTGAACGAGCAGCACAGTTGGGAAGATTTCGGACCCCATCAGCTGGTGAATCAGAACTTGCTAAATTAAAGTGCAATTGAATTCAGACCGAACAACGAGAAGGATCTCAAACACGCTGCTAATGCGCAATGGAATGTATGTAGATGTGATTCTGATAAGAGAACAACAGCACGTATTCGGAAGTATTGGCGCTAAAGACAAGGGGTTCTAATGGGATATGTTTAGACATTAGACGCGCATAGAACGCAGTCAGAAAAGGTGCCTGCTGTCGCGTGCATTCGATACCAGGTTCATGGTTCGAATTTCCGCACAGGCCAACCAATGTTTCCGTCCCTTCGGAGTCGGTTAATTAGTACCAGACTTCTCTGAGAATGATAAACCACTGACTCGTTTCATCAATTGCCGCCCGAAGGTCGTTGTACGGACCTAATGCGCATTAAGAATCGCCGGGCTCATCCTAATCGGTGGGGGTGCAAAGTGGTTTGCGTCTTCAATCCCTTCCTCGAGCTTCAGAAGCAATCCCATGGTGCGAATGCGAATGCGAACACGTGGGATTCTAGGCAAAATGTACACTTTATGGTTGCTCCCTCCCGACTACGATGGATCCAAATCGCCTCTACGACATGCCGTGGAGGTATGTTAAATGCGTGGCGCATCTCAAGAAATATTGACTAATCCGCCCTTTATGTTTTAATCCCTTTTTTGGATGTTGCTATGCATTACAGAAGTGTTTGGCATCCGATTTTTCCTTTCGGTACTAGTCGTTAATGCGGCCTACATGGGAGGCGGGAACGCTCCAGCCAGCCATAGTCAATCGGATCACTGGTTGATGTGTTGCATCCCTTCTCTCCCAGTTTTGACTATAAGGACAGAGGTTAACCCAACCTCTTTTGGGATGCGCCACCCATTCTACCTATGGGAGTGCCGCTGAAGCGATTGAAATATATATCTGTCCATTACAATACCTGCGATGGCCACCCGATGAACAGGTCAGTACTGTCTCCTTTTCCAACAGGTCTGGTACACCACGGAGGGATAAAGGGCTTGGTTGACCTGGGTGGGGAATTCGAACCAAGAACTTGAAATCGGGTGCACACGACGACCAGCACCTTCTCCGACTACGCTACCACGCACCTAAGGCACGAGAAACTGCTCCATTCGTCCGTCACCCTCATGTAGCAAGTTGATAGAATAACAGTAGAACTTTGTTTAAATAATTTATTTAAAAACGCTCTCAATTGCTTTAAACTTCGATTCCCTATTCCTCCGAGATGTTCTGATTTTTGAACAATTTTTGAATTTTACGGTTTTTTGGGCTTCCCGGTAGAGTAGAGCTTATGATGCCTGCCAGGAATAAATTAGGAGGCCACTTTGAAGGAAAAAGGGACGCACATATGAAATTCATAGGCCGTTAACGGGGGTGGTTTATGCATCGAAGGCAAATGTTAGCGGGTTCTAAACTATATAATTCCTTCGGAATTCTTCAATAAAAATGTCAGAAACCATTTTTATTCTTAGGTGACTGACCTGTTTTTTGTTTCGAAAAGTTTTAGAAGCTTTTTTATTTTTATGCAGTTAGAATGGCGCGATAAAGTTTGTTTTGAAGCTCGGAATATGGATAGCTGATCCATTGGGATCCGCCACGCATTAAACTTTTCCGTACATGAAGCCATGCGCTTAGTTTGACCTCGCGTTTAGACTACAGGCCGTGAACAGAGTTGACTTTGCTACTGGTCGATTGACAGACAAGCAGCTCAGACAACTTTAGAAGGACGATATCCAGCCATAGGTAGCGTGAACACCAAGTCGAACCCAAATGGCACCAGTGCTCTTTTTCGAGCGGTTGCCTTTTTTCGCAAGTTGAAGCTCGAAATCGGCTATTATTTTCTACGACTCTTTCGCGTTATCCGCTACAAAGAAGACGTCCAAAGTTGAATGATCATTGCAGAAACCAAGAGTTCAGAGGGTTCAAAGGTCTACCTGGGAAGGACCAGGCTGTCTTGTAGCAGACTTTCTATAAAGTTCTATCGAATATAGGTTGACAGATAGCCCAGAACCACACACATACACGTGAAAAGAAAATAAGAATGGCTGACGATAAGCAGGCCAGGCTTCTTATCGCAGAAACGTGCATGAGAAAACTGGCCCTAGTCTTATCACAATAAGACAAGGCTTACGTGCGCTGCGCTCGTCGGGAAATCTGATGACGGCGGGGGATGATGTGGGAGAGGTCTTGGGGCCCCTTGAGGGGACGGTATTTCTTACTCGCTTAAGGGATGGAGGGGTGGGAGTCAGGGATGGGTGAAATTTCTGTTTTCTGGGAAAATGATCAAAAATTGCTCAGCAAACAGAAAATGTAGCTGCGAACAAAATTATATCGAAATCCAATAAAACCCCCAAAAAGTCTCGTAGAATTATGAGTGTTCTATTCTAAAATAATGTTTCTGGAGTACTTTAAATTGCAAGCTTGTGGTGCTTTTGGATGTGCTCGTGTCGAAATTGCGCCATGTACTCGTGAACTAGGCCGCTTTGTTTCTTTGAAAGATTTTGTAGTTGCTGCTTGAAATGGAGTCCCTTCATAGGACATTTTTCGACTTTCATAACTTGGCTTCTAACTCATTTCGATTTCAGCAGTAATTTGGACCATTTACGAATACTTAGGACTTTATATTGAGGCTACAGAACCAGTGCTAATTGAAAACTGTTAGTCGGTCAGACCCCGTCAGATCAGGTTGGCCTCAATGTGGACGACGGGGATCTGAGGCAATTCTGAGACAATCGGCTTAGCAAGGGGTTCATAAGACAGTAAGATAGTCACATTGACGCTCAGCAGCTCAACTGAGGTCAGTTACTTTCAAGGCTTTCTAACCTCATAGATAACTCATCGACATGCTGTTTGAAGCCGTCAAGACCTCACAGATCTGCTCCAAACGGTCAGTCAACTCGCCGCTCCTAACACACGAGGACCTCTGCCTCTGTAACCATCAACGGCCATATGGCGCAGCCATGCCATGCCTCCTGATAACAGCCACTGCCGAACGCAGAAGGCGATGACGTCGGCCCGATGAACTCACGTGGCATGCTAACCTTTTGGAGAGCCTGTAGTTTAATGTGGAAGAAGTTCTTCTCGATTTGGAAGAGTTCGCTTTGCTTTCACGTCTTACAAGGAAGGGTTCCCAACTCAAGGTGAGCTTCTTGCGATGTTATTTTGACAGGATGTAGGGCCGTGTGCAGAATTACAGTTAGTTTTTGCTGAACGCTTTTTTAAAGACCTGAGAGGTGTGAAAACGTGTGCGCAACACTGATCAGCCACGACGACACCCCACGAGATGTGTCTCGGTGGCGCAGCCGGTAGGACTGCCGCCTCATAGGAGGACACCGGCCGGTTTTTGAGTTCGAGTCCGAGTACTGCCAATGTTTTTGCTCATATTCGTTTGTTGTTATTACGCTTTCTCATGATCACAGGAACCAAATTTGGGTCATCAATGCTTACAACAAACCAACGCTGTCTATTTGCGCCTTCGTATGTGTTAGTTCTTCAATGATGCGTATCTGCACCACTACCATATCGCACGATGATACCGTAACTGCACACAAATTCTCATACCTTGGTGTTGAATATTATGAACCCAGGTCATATCTTTACATGAGTGCTGAAAATGTCGTTCTAACCTGAACATGCTGTCGACCGAATACTTTGCACCTTTGCACCGGATTTTAAAGGTGGTATAACGAAAATGGGACCTTGGAGAAGTTTGTTTCTCACTGGATTTTGTAAGATGCTGCTGGTGTGACAAACGCTTGTGTCTTACTTGATACATAGTTTTGTAACATAGCTGTTGGCTAAAACTAAAGAGCAATAGGACCTTTTAGTTTCAGAGAATTGATATGGTGCAGATAGGAATTGATGAAAAACTAGCACATAAAAACGTGCAAATAGACAGCCTTGGTAAGCATTGATGATCTAAAATTCGCTCCTGTAATCATGAGAAAGCTTAGTAACAACAAACTAATTTGTGCAAAAACATTGGCAGTACGCGGACTCGAACTCAAAAACCCGCCGTTGTGGTTCTATGAGGCAGCACTCTTACCGACTGCGCCACCGAGGCACATCTCGTGAAGTGTCATAGGGGTTGATGAGTGTTGCGCACACATTTTCACACATCTTTTTTCAGGTCTCTAAAAAAGTGTTCAGCAAAAACGAAGTGTAATTCTGGACTCCGCTCACACGGCCCTACATCCTGTCAAAATCGCAAAAGCTCGCCTTGAGTTTGGGACCTTTCCTTGTTAGGCTTGTTTAGAAGAGTGTCCAGTTATCTGAAAAGTGCCTAGCGGTCATAAGGGGAGTTGATTTCAGGCAAGGATTTCTTCATTCTTTTTAGCGAAGTTGTCGAACGTAATTCTTTTTTTTTAACGGCAAAGCAAGAATCTACGCATTCTTTTCACTAATCACCATTTACTGATTTCTGCTAATTTCTATTAGGTTGTCACATAAGTTCTGTCCGATTTTCGACGGCAACTTTGCGGTGTAGTATCTCAGCAGAAAATAAAGTTTATTAATCAAAGTAAGAACCGTTACAATCAATGCACTTCTGCCAACGATATACAAGAGCGTTAATTCCATTTCGGTAGAAATCTGAATTTCTAGAAGCAATGAAACACTCGAAGGCAATTTCGATATCTGCTAAATTAGTAAAGTTTTTATCCTTGAGGAAACCATCGAGATGCTTGAAAAGATGAAAGTCCGTTGGAGCTAGGTCTGGTGAATAAGCGGGATGCGGGAGAACTTCTGCGGGAGAATGGTTTAATTTTTGGGTGGTCAGATGCGACACATGTGGACGGGCGTTGTCGTGAAGAAGGATCGGTCCTCTTCGATTCACCAGTGCAGGACGCATTTCAAGCAACTTTCGGTGAACCACGTCTAATTCACGACAGTACCTCTCTGCCGTGATGGTTTCACCAGGCTTCAAGAAGTCGTAGTGGATAATACCAGTTGCAGTCCACCAGACAGTGAGCATGACCTTCCTCGGATGGAGGCTAGGTTTGGGAAAGTGCTCCGGCGGTTCTTCCTTATCCAGCCATTGCGCTGATCTTCTTCGATTGTCGTACCGATCCATTTTTCGTCACACGTAATTATCCGGTCAGGAAACGGATCGTTTTCGTTCCTTATAGTAAGGGAAGGACAGATCTCCACGCGACACCTCTGCTGCTCCTCAGTGAGTTCGTGGGGCACCCACTTATCCAGCTTTTTCACCTTTCCTATCGCCTCTAGGTGCCTCGAAATGGTTGTACGACTGACCTGAAGTTCTCTCCCCATCTCACGCACAGTTCCTCGTGAATCGGCTTCCACTCGTTCTTTCAAACGTCCGTCATCACATTTGGCTGGTCGTCCTGGGCGGTCCTTGTCTTCGGGGTTCACGTCTCCAACCCGGAACTTCTGGTACCATCTGCGCACGGTGCGTTCGTTAGCGGAGTCCTCTCCCCATGCCATCTTGATGTTTTGAGTTGCCTCGCTAACACTGCGGCGAAGCTTGAACTCATGAAGCATTATTACCCGCAAGTGCGTTTTTTCCATGGTTTCGTCCAGCACCTAAAACGAAGCAATGCTCACGACTTTTTGAAAGCAACACACCAAGTTTTATAGAGCAAAACAAATAAACAAATACAAAATAGTATACAACATATATACAATTGCTTTCTCTATACATGGAAAAAACAATCACAAAGTAACGCCTATCGGGATCGGACAGAACTTTTATGGCAACCTAATACTTCTGTTTTTTTTTCCAATGCCAGAAACATAGAAGATAGCCTGCCGATACACATTTAAGAAATCACATCAGCTTTATACTTTCCAAAGTGACCATTGAATCAGGCAAAAATATTTAAAGTGGTTCCATATGGTGCCAGGTGATGCGAGTTTCTTAAAGTTCCTCCACGCCGCAGCTCTCAAGCTTACTGTTTCTACTCAAAGTATTTGGTACTTTCGAGTAACAGAAGCATGGCAATCTTAAGAAAAACTTTTTTAGCATTTTGATTAAAGAAAGTGCGTATTCAATTTGAAAAGAAAATAAAGAGATAAAGAGAGGCAAATTAATGAAGTGGCTCTGTATGAGCTATTATACTAAGGAGAAGTAATAGGCTGTCGCAAAATTAATCGCCCAAACGGACCGCTTACTTCAAACTACTATAACTCAGCTTAAACACAACTTTATTAATCAAAGTAGAAACCACCAAAATCTGTACACTTCTGCCAACAAATAGGTAATAAAGCTATTCCTTTACAATAAAACTGAGATCACAGGAATTGTCGAAATCAAGGAAGGCACATTCAACATCGACCAAATTGGTGAATTGTCTCTGAGGCAAATGAGAATCAAGAGCTCGGAAAAAGCGAAAGTCAGTAGAGGAAAGGACAAGTCTTCGCTTCCTGTCATTGTAAAGGACCACTTTCATCTACAGTGATAGTACGGCTTGCAAAAGGCCTATTTTTAGAGCGAACTAGCCGGTTGGAGCAGGTGTCGAAGCGGGCCAGACGCTGCTCATCGGGCAGCTCATGAGGCACCTACTTCGACGTCTTCTTCACATTGCCGATTCCAGTCAACCGTCTTGGTACCGTACTGTGATGTACTCCATGATGCTCTGCTAAGTACGTGTATTCGACTCTGGATTTGCTTCCACGGCTCTTCTCAAAACTTCGTCGTCAAGCGACGACCTTCGCCGTAACCAGGGTTTTCTTCGAGATCGAAATGGCCAGAAGCGAATTTTTTGAAGCAGAGCCTCACCATTCGTTCGCAAGGAGAGGCCGTCCTAAATACGCTGCTAAGGCTACGGGATGCCTAGCCGCAGAATGTCCCAATTTAAATTCGTAAAAGAAAAAGACTACCGAACGGTATGTGTAGCTTTGCCTTTAAGGAAACGATTCAGGGTAAAAAAAAACTTATTTATTCATGCATACCTCGAAACGGAGGTTAATTGTGCGACAGCCTAATATATTTCTCCTTGGGATAAAAAAGTGGAGAGTATCCTTTTAGCGCTCTAGGACCAGATTTATCAACGACTTACAGCAGTTTAACAAAGAAAATACAGCCGAATTCCTGATAGCGTGGCTTATCAACAAGCGATATAGTGAAATGCTTGTTGTTAAGCTGCGCTATCAGGAATTTCGGCTGTATTTTCTCCGTTAGATTGCTGTAAGTCGTTGATGAATTCGGTCCCTGGTAGCTCTAGTAGATAGTAGGTCGTAGTAATTAAAGTACTAAATTTGCTGGGAATACCGGTTTTTTAAGACCTTAACATGTTTTTTAAAGGAGGAATTTGTAGCGGATATTTCTGGGAATAATGCCTTCTCCACGTCGGTTCGATCTTATTCAAACTAGCTACATTTTTATAATGCGTCTAGAATTACGGTATTCAGAATGTAACGAGAGACGTCGATATTTCCTCGTTATTTTTCATCCCTTGTCTCTTATCATTTTTTAATTTCAAAAATAGATAAAAATAGATTATTTGGCTGGGAACAACAAAGAGTGGACAACGACAACAAAGCCGAAAGTCAACTATTATACAAGAACTACATCTACGAGAAAAGGCAATTTCCTATCCGAAGGATCCGATCAAGTATTCGATTAGCTTTTTCAACGACGCCTTGCTCCCCCCTCCCAATTGGGAACGTAATCGAGCTGTTATCGGCGGCAAAGCTAGGCTAGCGGTCAGAGGAGACACCAGCTATTACTGCTGTATTGTACTGACAGGTCCATCACTTTTGACGGCAAACATAAGACGACTGGAGAGAATAAGGTCGCGTCAAGTGCTGGTGGAAGCTCTTTCAAGATCAGGGGCTTAGAGGCACTGGCCCATGGTACTCAGTCGACAAATATTTGCTCCGCTCACGAACTGGTTTAGTGCCACCTGCTGGAAGAAAGCGATTTGTAGAATGTCAGAGCAGCAAACATTGTCCACTAAAGCATCGTTAGAGATCAGCGTGAGCTGCTTATGGTCCTGAAAAGATTGTCGTGGTGTTTGCCTGTAAGGGCCCGTTGCGTTTATACTTCGACGCTGACTGACGAGGCGCTACGTATGGCCCCGTTTACACTTCGGACGCCGAGCGACGCGACGACATGTAAAGTGGCCAAATTGATCGATCGCGTAGCTCAATCAATATGGCCGTTATACGTGGCGTCGCGTCGCTCGGCGTCGAAGTATAAACGTGGCCTATTGTGACCACATTGATCGCGCAACGCGATCGATCAATTTGGCTACTATTAGGGGGGGGGGGCCAAAAGTAATGAGACAAAATGAAAAAAATCTTTATCTCCTTATAACTCAATTACAACTCAACGATGCTGAGGAGTGTATTTGCCATTAACGACAAGGACCTTGCTGCAATCGCTCAGCCAACTTCCTGATCCCATCCTTCCAGAACTGCTTGAGCCTGGTGTTGATCAACTGCTCGATATGGTTGTCAAGGACTGCTTGGGTTCTTGTGTCCCTTCCGACTAGGAAGTCCTGTAGGCTCAAGTAGTAGTGGTAGTTGCATGGAGAGATGTCCAGCGAATACGCTGGGTGAGGCATGTGAACGTAGCCCAGCTGGCCAAGCTTATCCGTGCTTACTTGTTCCCGATGGGGTGCGGCGTTGTCGGAGATGAGGACCTTCTTGAAGCGCTGCGAATGAATAAGAGCGAGTCGCCAGCCCATCTCCTCTATTTCGTTCACCATGGCTTTGGGTTCATCGTGGTGCTCTTGGGAAACAGCCTCCGGTAAACCGATCCATGGGCGCAGACCCAAAAGCTCCAAAGATGCTTCTCGCCGTGAACATCTCGCCGAACGAAGGTTGGTAACAGGTCACCAGGCCTCACCCAGACTCGCTGCTTGGCAGGGTTAAGGTAGAAGACGTACTTCTCATCTTGCGTGAATATTGAGCCTAGGCTGCTCGGGGTTGGGAATTGGGGGAGATTTGCGCGACACAGGTCGACTCGTCAGACTGGGGTTTCGGCATGAGACAGGCTGGAATTTTTGGCATGCTTCTGGAAAGGGCCGAAGTGGTAACTTTTCAGATGGGCTTCAGTAAGTAGCATACAAACATACAAATACAACAAGTACGAATTCAGACTCCAGCCACGAGATATATGGACACGGCATGGGGTGTCTCATTACTTTTGGCCCCCCCCCTAATATGTATACCATCGCGTCGCCCGGCATCGGAAGTATAAACGGGGCCCAAAGCGATGAGCGATGGTTCGAGCACAGAAGATGGTGGTTTTCTACCATTACGTCGACTTTTCGACTTAATTTTGCTATTTTTCGAGCTCTTCAATTATTTCCTTGTTAGATTACGACGGTACTTTTAGGCTTTTCATTTATTTTGCTATGAATACGTTCCTCCTCTTCTTATAAGTTTGATAGAATTTGAAGGAGACACATACATAGAACATAAAGAGTGACATGTCTTCGGAATTCAGACGCTCATTCAACTACGTCGGTTCCGAATCCGCACGATGCCCTTCCCCCCCCCCCCCCCCCCCACTCGTTCCTGCTTACTGGATCCGTTTGCTGGTCGGCCCTTACTGGTCCCCCTTATTGCTTCACCTTCTTGCTCCCAACTCCTGGCCCACTTCGATGTTGTTCCTATGGATATGTTCATATGTTCCTTACCGGTCCCTTCTTCCTGGTTCCCTAGCTCTGTCTAGATCCTTCTTCCCTGCTCACTCTCCTGGTGCCTCTCAGAGGTCCCCCTAACTGCCCTCGCCCTTACCATGAATTTCCCCTAAAGATTCTCAACGAGACCTATATGGGGCATCGGACGAGGATCACAGAACTGAGTTTCGTTTTTGCTACGTGCCACTGGGTGGTTCAAAAATGGCAAAAAACGGCATCACTTCAGAGCGGGCAATGGAATGGCCCTGTCGTGCTCAGAACATCACCAGTATCACCTGTCGTCCCGTTGATCATCGACTTGCTCGAGCGGGCGCCAGCAGCGTTTCCATTCGTCCCTGTCGCGTGCCAGAGTGGTCCAATGGATCCTCCTCACTTGAGGCACACGAAGAGCGTCATATCGGTCGTTCAGGGCTTTCACGAAGAAGTCCGACCAACGCGTTGGTGGGCATCCCGGTGTTCTCTTGACATCGCGCGGAATCCAGTCGGAAGCTGCAAGGTACGTTCAAGTGATTCATCCGCACCGGCAGCGACTGGATGGCCGAGTGGATAGCGACGCGGACTTACGAAAGGGATAGAGGGTACGATTCCGGAGGAGCTTAGGAGATTTGCTGGTGGTCTGTTCTCATTTTTTTTCAAAAGAAGGGTAGATTTTAGCATCGGTAGGTTAAGTTCTGAGCAGTACAGGGTGATTCCAAGTGTCACTTATGCCTTATCAGCCTGCTCTGAAGTGATACAATTTTTCTGTCGTTTTCGAACCACCCAGTGGCCCGAAAAGCACAGCTCGGTGATCCTCGTCCGATGCCCTACAAGACCATATAGGTCTCGTTCAGAATCTTTGGGGAAAGTTCATGGGCTCCCCTTGTTAGTGCTCCTTCCCCGCCTATGGCAGAAGTCGGCGACGCGTCTTCTGAACTTCGATACCCGTTGCGCGACGGCGGTGACACATCTTCCAAATTCGGACGCTAGAGACGGCAAGAAGAGCCTGCGTTTCCCTTGCTGCAGCAGCTTTTCACGTTGAGTGACAAATTTTGTCCGCGTGGGATACGGGGAAGCGTTTCTCGCGCCGTTAAGATCACTCAAACGTCATCGATAGCTAACTCAAGGTAGATGTAAATAAATTGATGTATAGATAGATGGGTATTAGGAAAAATAAGAAAGAAAGGTCTTCATCACGAGTACACCTCCCCCCTCTTAAAACGCATTGCGCTCGTGCACATACCTGAACAGTGGGGAAGCCAGACAAAATTTAGAAAAAATCACCCGAACCTCTTCAGCAGATGGCTTCTGCTTTCCCACAGCCTTCTCGGGTTGCTTTTTGGGCTCCATCTTCCGCTTCTGTGCAGACTTTGGTGGCTGCTCGAGCTCAGCCGACTTTTTCGGCTCCTCTTCAGGTGGCGATTGCTCCGGCGCGTCCTTCTGCTCATGCTTCTGATAGTGTTCTTCTGGTTGATCAGCTTCGTCGATTTCGCGCTGTGCTTTTTGAGCCGCATCGTCCGGATCTTCGGGGACATTGCCGTCCTTAGCAGCGCGGATTCGACGGCATTCTCTGGAGCTCGGCGACGTCTCCAGACTGCGAGTGTCGGAGTCGTCGTCGCTGTGCTGAAACATCGACACCTATAGCTCGTCGTTAGCACTACTACATTGGCTAACGAGTAGAACAACAGCTACCTGCGAATTGGGCCGCATTCCCGCTGCAGCGCAACGACGGAATGAGCGAACATGATCTACCTGAGAAGCATCGGCTATCACTATCAACAACTGTTTAGGGAAACACCTTCAATCATATGATGTGACATGGGATCTCCAGAGGCCGGCCTGTCACAAGGGCCTGTCCTTGCACCCTGTCCGGCTCGGCTCGCAAATGCGGCAGTCTCCGGTGGCACCACGTGGAGGAACGAGCATCACCACCATATTTTTATTATTTTTGTTTTTATATTTTTTATTTATATTTACTTATGTTTGTATATTTTTATTTTTATTTCATATAACTTTTGTTTTGATCTTTGTCCATCTACTTACTTTGTATTTTTATTCACTAGTTAGATTTTTTATTTTTGGACGACGCAAAGTCGACAAGCAGACATGGCTGTGGACAGACGATGTGAAAGCGAAGGTTCGAGAGAAGAAGTCGCTGTATCGTGTTTCTCGGCGACAGAACAGCCGACAACTGGCAGGAGTATCAGAAGGCGAAGAAGGCTGCAAAGAAAGCCGTGGCTGTTGCGAAAGCCACTCATTATAGTGATGTCAACGAGAAGCTCGAGTCTACTTTGAGGAAATTTCCACTATGGAATTTCCTCACCCGGCCATCCCTTCTGTGGATTCTGTTCACGGTCCCGTTCACAAGATCACTGTGGAGGAAACAGAAGCGGCTCTGAAGAAGATGAAGCCATGCAAGGCGACAGGACCGGATGATCTGGCAGCCGATGTTTGGAAGTCGAAGCTCTGGTATCCTGCTGAGTGGTTGGCTGAGTTCTTCAACCAGGTAGTAAAGGAGAAGAAAGTACCGGAGTGCTGGCACAACAGTACGACGATTCTGATTTGGAAGAAGAAAGGCAGTCCTGCAGACTGCTCCAATTACCGTCCGATTCGCTTGCTTTCGCACAGCATGAAGATCTTCGAGCGAATCCTCGACAGACGAATCCGTGAAATCGTCAAGCTCTCCGACAACCAGTGCGGCTTTGTGTCTGGTTGTGGGACCATTGATGCTATACACGCCGCCCGCCTCCTGATAGAGAAGCATGGCGAGAAACAGAAGCCGGTGCATATCGCCTTTCTCGACCTGGAGAAGGCCTTCGACCGCGTACCGCGTGAGGTTATACGGTACTCCTTGCGACAACACAACGTACCTGAGGAGCTCATAGAGTGGGTGCGGTTGCTCTACTCTTGCCCAAAGAGTAGAGTGCAAGCTGCAGCTGGAACCTCAATGGAGTTTCCCATCTCTGTTGGGGTGCACCGGTTCTGCGCTTTCTCCACTCCTCTTTGTTGCCGTCATCGATGCCAGCGTTGGTCGGATACGTTACACATGGACATGAAAGTAACTGGCGTCCACCCTGATCAAGCGCATGACCGGGAAAGGTGGCGTCATGACAGCAGAAGAGCGGACCCCGCGACGAAGCGGGACAAACGCTGAAGAAGAAGAAGAAATCTACTTCATTTAGTCAATATAATATATTTTATTTGTATATATAATATATTTTTGTACCTAATTTTTTATATTTCTATCATTTTAATACCATATTATTACATAAACATACTTGTATTTTTTTAAGTTTTACATCTTTAGTATTACTAAAATCTTTTACTAAAAAAGATAACATTTTAAATAACATTTATTAACATTTATTTAACATCAACATTTAATTTTTATTTTTAATATTTTAATGTTTTATTATTTTATTAATATACTAATTTATTAATATATTCGTATTAACATTTTTTATGTTTTTATTTTGTTTTTATTTCATATATTCTGATCTTTGTAGACTTAGTTAGGTTACTTTTTATAGTTTTAGTAGTTTAAACTAAAACTAAACAATTGAAGGCAATAACTAATTGAGATTTCCTTCTTGTTATTGTTTTTCACTGTGTGTTTCTTTTTTGTGCTTTCTGTTGTTATTATAATTGTTCTATAGGCGCTGACGAGCCCTCTGAGACCAAAGCCGGCGCTTGATGTCATCATATCCGAAGAAGTCGCTGGAGGATGGGCACGATTCAGCATCGAAGACGACGACCGGGCGTTTCTTGATGTAGTTTCGGATTCTCATTTGTACTTGTTCATTGTGTAAAAGGGAGAAGAACGACGTCGTTCAATCCCCTTCAGCCCTCCGGGGTGTGGTGCCAATTCCACCAATCCCCGGAAGGGCTAGAAGGCTTGGTTGACCTGGTCGGAGGCCACCGAACCAGGTCAACCGGAATCGATCGCACCAGCGACAGCCGCCGGTACCTCCTCCGACTGCGCTCCACGCGCCGTATTTGGATTTGTATTGAAGGGCGCGTGAAGCGCAATCGGAGGAGGTGCCAGCGGTGTCGCTGGTGCGATCGATTCCCGGTGACCTGGTTCGATGGTTTCCGACCAGGCCAACCAATCCTTATTGTTGCTGTTGTTTTGGGCTTAGCTTTGTATATATTTTTGTTGTTGATTTTCCTTGGTTTTTGATTTTTATTTATTCATTGTGATTTTGTTTTTGTTTATTTTATATTTATATTTATATTTATATTTTTAATTTATCGTTTTATTTTTATATTTTTTATATTTAAATTTTGTTTTTATTTTTGCATTTCAATTTTTTGTCATTTTTAGTTTTACATTTTTTATTTTACATTTTTTGTTTTAATCTTAATTTTAATTTTTGTTGTATTTTTAAAAAAATTTTCATAATTAATTTATGTTTGTTTTTTATTTATAATTATTTTTTATTGTATTTATATTTATATTTACATTTACATTGTTATTTTTGTTACTTATATTTATATTTTAAACATATATTTATTTATTTATAATTGTTTATATTTTTTATTTTATTCATTTTAATTTTTAATTTAATTTACTTTGCTTTCATTTTTTATTTTTATTTTCATTTATATTTGAATCTACATGTTTATTTTTATTTTTACTATTTATTTAAATTTACATTTTATCTTTATTTTGATTTTTAATTTCATTTTTATCGTTTTTGGGATTTTTCTGTTTTCTAATTCTTATATTTTATGAAAAATTTTAAAATTTTCATTTCCTTTTCTTTTGCTTTATTTTAATTTTATTTTTAAATTTTTATTTACTTTTTGTTTTATTTTTTATTCATATTTATAATTACATTTTCATTATTTATTCATTTATTTTGTGATTAGGAATAAGCTGCTCACCTACCTTTGTACCTTGCGCAGAAGAAATGAGGCAGGTGCTTGGCGTCGTTGATGTCATCTGCAAATATAGTGATCAATTCTGATCTACCGGGGATTCTCTTCTCACTTACTTGTCCCATGAAGCACCACCGTAGGCCGGGTGTCGCGACACAGCGTGGTCCACGCTGCTAGCCGCTTATATAGAAAGGAAATGAGGTCGGCTTGTGCTAGGGACCATGTACAGCGAGGCGCGGGTGCCCCGAGGAAAGGTCTCCGCTCTCCATGGGTCAACCGACCCAGCGACAGCCACCGGCACCCCCTAGTCTTTGAATTCTCGCACTTAGACCCTTGTGCTCTGTGGGAAAGGGGGCCGACCGCAGTCGACGACGAGACCTCTTCGAAGTTCAGACCTATAGTGTGTGGGGGATTTTCCTTGGAACGATTTTCCTTGGAAGAAGCGAAACGATTTCCTGTCGGGTGAATTCTGTCTTATTGGGTTTGAGGGAAGTTACTTCAGCTACTTCAGTTTTCGTCCAAGATCTGTGAGAAGCGTTGTAAGTGAAGGTTTGTTTTGGAATAAAAGATCATGGACGACATTTCTCGATCGCTTTTCGGATGCGCCACGCATTCCCCTTCTACGGAATAACATGGAGGCGGCTTGAATGCGTACAGGGTGCGTAAAAGTATTGGCGCACTTAATGGCGGTTGTGAAAACAGCAATGCGCGGAAAGATTTAACATATTTACATCCATAATATGAAAAATGATGCCACAAGCACGATAGAATAACTCGTAATCGGTATTAGCTCCTTTGCTATGAACACAGGAGCGAAAACGATGGGGAACCTCATCGGTAGTGCGCCGCGAGTACTCTCCGTGGATTTCGTCCCGTGGTTTGGACCAGGGGCGCGTGCAGCGCAGTCGGAGGAGGCGCCGACTGTCGCCTGCAAACGACCAGGTTTCTGGTTCGGATTTCCCGCCCAGGCCAACCAAGCCCTCCATCCCTCCGGGGTCGGTGAATTGGAACCAGACTTGTCTGGGAAGGATAAAGCGCTGACTTGTTCATCGGCTGGCTACCGCAAGTCATTGTATGGCCAAATACGCATTCATGTCGCCTCCACAACATCCCGTGGAAGTAGAATACGTGGCGCATCTCAAAAGGGATTGAGTAACGCTGTCCTTTGTCCTTTATCCTTATCCTTTGGACCAGAGTAGTCTTCAGCGACTGGTCACTCTGCTAGAAGTACCCCAGGCCTAAATCTCCAAGACTGACTGGAGAGAGTAATCCAGAGGATTCATGTTTAGGCTGTGCCCGTCTAGGCAGCTGCTTACACCTGCGAGCCTCTGTCTCTTTGCTATCATCGGACAGAGATTGATGATTTTGGAATTGAACGTTATCATGATTGAACATCTAGTAAGCAATTGTTACGACAGAGCCGTAATTAACTTTTAGATCATTATCGTTTTCCTCACCGACTGTTTCTTAGAGCGCATAATTCGTTTATGTATAAAGTGCTCTTATGTATAAAGTGCTTAGGGCGCGTGTAGCGCAGTCGGAGGAGGCGCAACTGTCGCTTGCACCCGAACCAGGAACCTGGTATCGGGTGCAGGCGACAGCCGCGGCCTCCTCCGACTGCGCTACACGCGCCCATCACTGGCCCCTAAGCGGTCTAAACGAGCTCCTTCATTCCACTGCTGGGCTCAAAGTCCACTTGTGCGACGAAAACAGGAGATGTCTGCTCGGAGTTGCTGCCGTCGCATATTATATTGAGGTACTAGACTTCAAGCACTAAGGGAAATCAATTAAATGATTATGGAATTAATTAGAATAACTCACTTAGTTCTGATATGCAGTGCAAAATTATTGCCGCTCGCGCTGACCGCAGGCTGCTTCTTTTGTTCAAAACTCTTGTCTAAGGGTTCTAGGCCTGTTACTGGAGTCCAGTAGGCCTTTGCTCGACTACTGTGTTTCTGTGTATAGTCCCTACGTGGTTTTGAAAAGAAACAAGAATGAAGATCGCCGCCACTCAGTCCCTTGTGTGATACCCCAGTATTCTATTAGGGTGGGCCAAAAGTAATGAGGCAAATTCAAGAAATTTCGTTATTTCTTTATAACTCAAAATTACAACTCGACGGTGCTGAGGAATGAATTTTCCATTATGGTCAATGCCCTTGCTGCCATCGATCAGCCAACTTCCTGATCCCATCCTTCCAGAACAGCTTAGGCCTGGTTCTGATCCACTGCTCGTTATGGTTGTCGAGGTCTGCTTGGATCCTTGTGTTCCTTCCGACCATGAAGTCCTATAGGTTCAAGAAGCAGTGGTAGTCGCACGGTGAGATGTCCGGCGAATACGGTGGGTGAGGCATGTGATCGTAGCCCAGCTGAGCAAGCTTATCCGTGGTCACTTCTACCCGATGGGGTGCGGTGTTGTCGAAGAGGAGGACCTTCTTGAAGCGCTGAGACCGAATACGTGCGAGTCGCCGGTCCATCTCTTCTATTTCGCTCACCATGACCTTGGAGTCCATGTCGTGCTTTTGGAAAACAGTTTCCAGTATTCCGGTCCATGGGCGCAGACCCAAAAGCTCAGTAGGTGCTTCTCGCTGTGAACATCCCGCCGAACGAAGGTCGGTAACAGGTCATCAGGCCTCACACAGACTCGCTGCTTGGCAGGATTAAGGTAGAGGACGTACTTCTCATCTTGCGTCAAGATTGAGTCCAGGCTGCTCGGGGTTGGGAATTGGGCGAGATTTGCGCGACACAGGTCGACTCGTCAGACTGGGATTTCGGCCTGAGACAGACTGGGGTTTTGGCATGCTTCTGGAAAAGGCAAAAGGGGTCACTTCTCAAGTGGCGTTCAGTAAGTAGCGAACAAACATACAAATACGAGAAGCACGACACCGGACTCCAGTCACGACATATGTGGGCACGGCATGGAGAGTCTCAATACTTCCCCTCCCCCCCCCCCTAGTACATCTACGAGATATGGTGAAGCAGCGTGAATGCATATTCAGGGGGCGAATAGAGTGAAGCGAACAGAGCAGACATTTATTCTTTCCGCAGAAGTCAAACGAAAAAGAGCACACGTCGTCAGTAACATCCTCGTGCTCCGTATTGGCTGACAAGTTGACTGAAGTACTGCCTATGGTCGGAGATGCTTGTGTGCCACACACCGTTGCTGCAGTTGTTGTCCTCGCCACCTGAGTGAAGTTTAGATTAGTTGTAGTTAGTAGATACACATTTTCTTGGAATATTTCTCGACAAGGACTATAAACGCAGTGTGGCGCAGTCGGAGGAGGCGCGACTGTCGCGTGCACCCGATACCAGGTTCCTGGTTCGGATTTCCCGCCCAGGCCAACCAAGCCTTCCATCCCTCCGGGGTCGGTGAATTGGTACCAGACTCGTCTGGGAAGGATAATCGCTGATTTGTTCATCGGCTGGCCACCGCAAGTCATTGTATGGCCAAATACGCATTCATGTCGCCTCCACGACATCCCGTAGAAGTAGAATGCGCTGGCGCATCTCAGAAGGGATTGAGTAACGCCGTCCTTTATCCTTATCCTTTATTTCTCGACAATAAGCCTTTAAAATTTTTAAGATTTACACTTTCTCTTCAAAGCTTCACGGCCTAATTGCGGGTTGATTACATATTTCCTGCGCTACTATGTTGCACTTCTGTTGGAGTTTTCTAGTCTTTTCTATACGATATCGTAGTTCCTCTGAGGTTTACTAGTGTTTGTTATACTAGTTCTGTGAGCTTCTGGGGTTTGGTTGGCGTCGAGTTTTTACTATGGCTCGCATTGGCATGATCTGCGCTTCAAAAGATAAGGATAAAGTCTTTACGTTTAGGAGACAATAATGAAATAGCTCCACGCGTGGCTACGTCGTATATCAACTTGGCTAGGAATGCAGAGTTGAAAGGACGGTGCGCTTTTAAACAAGCCAAAGGCTCTGCTTTGAACAACTGATGCACAGCTGTTTAGGGAATCCTATCAATTTGTGCAAATCGGATGATGTCTACCTGAACAGATGGTGAAGTTGGCAGGAGGCATGCCCTGTTGGTAGAATACCTGCAAAGAAAATTGCATCAGGACTTTACTGACGCACCAACTATGTATTAGCTATTACATTTTGTCTCAAATTTACAGGAGAGGTTACATAGGTGCCAAGTATGAAATATTGTTATTGGAATTGATATTGTTATTGTCTTTTTAGTTTATTTTCCAGAAGATCAGAGACGCTTTCGCATGGGTCAAATCGTCGAAAATTAGGTGGGCCGGCCACATAATGAGCTTCGCAAACACCCGTTGGACGAGAGCCGTCACCGACTGATTTCCGCGGAATGTCAAGAGAACGCCAGGCCACTCATCATCGCGTTGGTCGGGCTTCTTCGTGAATGCAATGAACGAACGATATGACCACCCTCGTGTCCCTCGAGTGAGGAGGATCCTTTGGAGCACTCTGGCACGCGACAGGGATGAAAGGAGACGCTGCTGGCGCCCGCTCGAGTAGCTCGGCGATCAACGGGACGACAGGTGATACAGGTAGTTTTCCACAAGCCAAGGAGCAAATATCAAATTTTTTAGGGAGCATTTTGCACATTTAAGCGATTCGTTGGATAATAAGCTTGCAAGCCGCAACTGAAGGCTTTTTCTTTCTCACCATCAGACAAATAGTAATGTGCTGCAGGAAAAATAGAATATATGTTAATAAGCAAAACAACAATACTACCAAAGTAAACAAGTACACTAAAAAAAGTATTGAAAAAGACCTTACAATAGTTTCGTTCCTTCCCTTAGACGATTGTAAGAGTAATACATGATGCATAAAAGAATAGGGGTCTCCCCGGAATGTATTGTATTTACTTTAGGAATAAAGTCCTAGAGATTGCAAGGACTAACCTCCTTTCCGTGGTGGTAGTACCCATAATCGTTCTTCACCGGAATATGAGGTACGATATCATGCCAATGAGTTACTCGATAAGAGAAGTCTAGCTGGAAATATTGACCATTTGACCTTTTGAAAGTTAAAAAATCATAGGATGCTGTGAACACTTAACATGCTAGCTGATCTCTTTCTTTAGCTTATCAAGCCCAATCATTTTGTGCGCATTCAAGACGATGGTTTAGTTCAAACTGGAAAGGTCCATGCATTTTGTAGAGAAACTATTCATTTCTATAGCGTTAAAAAGTCAGTGGTATTTTTGGTATTTTTTCCATTTTTCATTAGGAAGCACGCTCTAAATTTTTCATAGAATAGCGGAAGAGGTTTCTTACCTGAGAATCGTGATTCAGAGCGAAAAGTTTATCGCCGGTTCTCGGCTGCCCAGACGTGACCAGCTTCACCTTACTTCGCTCGGCTAATCCTGTGGCGACTAGGTACGAAGCGGCCAACGAAGCCATAGCTCCACCGAGTGAATGTCCTGTGACCTGGAAGGCCAGTTCTATGTTAGCGAAAACTGAATCAGGCTCTTCACATGTTCAGGCTTTTGGAATACTCTCATCTTAGACTTATCTTAATCGGAGGGTGCATATGGTGGTGATTTGCATCTTCAACCCGTTGAGTGAGTTTTTAGGAGACTTTTGACCGCTGTCCCAAAGTGCTACCTTTTATATTTGAATTTAGGGGATGTGGTTGTGTGGCATATGATGTAGCGGATACATTACGGTTGCCCCCTTTCGACTAGGATAGATCCTTCGTCTTTCCTAGCATTTCGAAGTCAACTCTACTCGTTTGCGAAAACTCCTCCCAAGCCGCCTGGGACGAGGGAGGGCGATCATTCTATTAGGTTGTCCGGAAAGTTTTTAGACTAATGTCGACCATTGTTTAGTTAATAACTTTATTGGCATTTTGGAACTTTAAGAAACTCATCCTGCTTATAGGCGAATCTGAAAGTTTTCACAACATGTCTGTTTGTCAGTACATATAAGCACGTTTTAACCCGATGAGGTCTTTTGTAGATGTTTTATTTACAGTTAAATAAATAAGTAAATAAATAAATAAAGGATAAAGGATAAAGGACGGCGTTAGTCAATCCCTTCTGGGATGCGCCAGCGCATTCTACTTCTATGGGATGTCGTGGAGGCGACATGAATGCGTATTTGGCCATACAATGACTTGCGGTGGCCAGCCGATGAACAAGTCAGTGCTCTATCCTTCCCAGACAAGTCTGGTACCAATTCACCGACCCCGGAGGGATGGAAGGCTTGGTTGGCCTGGGCGGGAAATCCGAACCAGGAACCTGGTATCGGGTGCACGCGACAGTCGCACCTCCTCCGACTGCGCTACACGCGCCCAAATAAATAAATAAATAAATAAATAAATAAACCACTACCATTCAACAAAGTGTTCACCATTATGATCTGTCACATATTGCCATCCACGAAGACTTGTACAGCAAGAAGTTGTTGACACCACTTTTGACATCCTCCCGATTTGCCAACTTTTCTCCAGCTAAGAAAGACTGCAGCGACCGGAAAACGTGGTGGTTACTGTGTACAAGATCAGACGAGACAGCGGATCGGGTACCAGCTCAATCCCGAGTTCCTCCAATTTTTTCTGCGTATTCTTTGCTGTGTGTGGTCTGGTGTTATCCATGAGAAGAAGAATTCTTCCTCTACTGGGATTGCGATTACGTAGGGCGTTTTGCTCATTTTCTCCAGCTGAGCGCAGAACACGTTCGAGTCATGGCACCGGTAGGAACCAATTCCCAGAATACTGGGCCATTGATGTCCCACCAGAAGGAAAGCAACTCCTTTTTATCGTGATCAGGACGTTTCGACTGTGGTTGGGGCAACTCATCGAACTCCACCCAGTGCTTGCGACGCACCAAATTGTCGTAGACGCAGTTCTTTCCATCTTTGGTGATGATCGAGTCGATCCAACCAAATGTACAGCGACGATTAAGGAGAGAAGTGCAGGTAGCAACACGCTTCCGTTCGTCCTGAGGCGTCAAAGCATGTGGTACCTGCACTTCTCTCCTGAACTGTGGCCGTACACTTGCTTGGATCGACTCGATCACGTTGCCCTTTGGTCGAGGCAACTTCGCGACTTTGCCTGAAGAACGAGGGGCATTGTGTACTGCGGACTTGGGAGCATCTGTAAGGTCTGAAAGTTCGCGTACAGAAAGATCAGGTCGAGCACCGCAGGTGGCGAGTACGAGCTGTCTGATCTGCGTATGTGGTCGACCTGTGCGTCGGGAATCCTCGAGCGATTTGTCACCATTGTCGAACTTGCGGTACCAATTGAAGCACGTCACCGAGAGCGGGCTTGCCCCTTCATTACTTCCTGCAGAAAGCAATGGGAGTCGTTCGTGGCTCGGACGGGGCGGTACCGCAGAAGGAGAGCTGGTCCGTAGAGCATGTTCTTGTCGTCCACTGCGAAGGCAGCACTGGGAGTAGGAGACAATATCTCGCACGTCCTGCTGGCAGTTACATATGCAGAACATAAAACACAAATCTGTCAAGTCCGGCTCGCTTACAACTTCAGCTGCCAAGAATACGTTGTTTTGAATCATACCATGCAATTAGTCTAAAAACTTTCCGGACAACCTAATGCTATAGTCGCAGAAGGGGCACCTAACGTACGAATCTCCCGAAAACCCCGGACGGGCCTTGTAAGAGCAAGAGAGAGTGTTCCTGCCCATTTCGTGACTTCAACTTCCGTCGCAACTCTTACATATGGTGGCCCTCCGCGGAACGGTATAAAAATGCACTAAAAGGCTTACTAGGGTCAAATTTCCACTTTCACTAAGGTCCTTATTTTGTAGTACTGCAAAGCTGAAGTGTAGACAAAACTTGCCCAAATTTCATAATCCGGGTGGGCGGATTTGAGGTTGTGAAAGTCCTCTTTCATGCCGGAGTCCCAGATATTCAAGAAGGCATCATGGAAATATTTTGAAACTTGACCACCATAAATCCAAGTGCTCTGAAATGAATTGAAATGATTCCAAAGCTACATATAGCTCCTTCGTGGAGGGGTGTGCGTAAATAAAATGCGAAATTTCGTGAACCGTAAATCGTAAGAGTTATCCAACGTGTTAAAACCGTATTTAAATGATGATTTTCTTCTAACAAAAAAGAGTTTTATCAACACTAAAACAGCTTAATTTTAGGTTTTGACGAAGCCGAGGTCGCTGAAACGTAAGCCGAGCTAAATAAACGTGATAGCAACCATGGCTAACAACAAAATTTATGGGGTTTATTGGACGTCAAACCTGGACAATATGTTTATTTATTGGATAGGTAAATTTAAGTTTTGCAGAAATCATGTTAAAATTTCCCTAAAACAAAAAAATTACTCTAATCCTTTTGGAGGGTTTCCAGTTTAATGTAGAAGAAGCTTGTTATAATTTGAAAAAGATTGCTCTAATTTAAAAAGTCTTAGGCAAATTTAAAAGTGTTCAATTTTACCTAAAAATTGTACAAACCGCAACCGCACTATGACACGGCATTGTGTCACACGATCTTTCGCGCTGGGAAGAGTGTGTCAAGACATCGCGTCATCCTGTCATCAACGTATTAAAGAACAATGGAGAAAATGATGCAATGCATTCTTGATACGCGGATCTATCGCTGTTAGTGTTACAGGGTACGGCAAAATTACCCGTGCACCTGAACATTTTAAAATTTTGCCCGCCTTTTCCTCGAAATTTTCTCTCTTTACTCGCCTAATATATGTATATTGACTGAACTTTATGGAATTTATACGTACTTGAGTACGAGATGGTTAATTGCTCCAACCTACGAAGTGCTATCATCGAACTTCATAAGGCCGTTTGCTTGCAAACGAGAGATATTGTGAAGATCCTCTCCGTGTCATGAAGAACGGTTCAGGATACAGCAAAACGCTCCAAGGAATTGAAGACCGAAGAGGATGAAAAGGAAGTGGGCGTCCCATGACAGCTACCAGCCGCAAAAATGTGAAACTCGTGAGAGAAAAAATCCAGAGAAACGCCAGGAGATCGATGCGCCAGATGGCAAAAGTCGTAGGAATAAGCGAAAGGTGAATAAGAATGATAGTCAGGGGAAGCTTAAGACGTTCCCTTACCTTCTGCAGAACTCCCAACTCCTGACGGACACTATGAAGAAGAGGAGATTGGAAAGATGCAAAAGGTTGCCGGTGGCCCGCGCTGGAGACATCGTCTTTAGCGATGAAAAGATTTTTAAGTTGAATCCAGTCTTCAACTCCCAAAATGAGAGGATTATTGGGGACTCGCTTGCTGATGCTACCGCCAAAGGACGACTTCAGGAAAGTGCAAAACAGCCTCACTCCATTATGGTTTGGGGAGGCGTCACATCTTCAGGAAAAACTCCACTTGTCTTCGTCGAAGCCGGCGTGAAAATTAACGCAGCGGTTTACAAGGATATCCTGGGAAAAGTTCTTAACTGTGGGCCGATTACCACTTTGAAGGAGCCTACTGGTGCTTTCAACAAGATTCTGCTCCAGCACACAAAGCGAAGGTGGTCCAGGACTGGTGCGCCGAGCAGCTGCCCGACATCATCACACACGACGAGTGGCCATCCAGTTCTGCAGACCTTAACCCGATGAATTATTCCGTAAAGGCCAACTTAGAGAAAAAAGCTTGCTCTACCGAACATCCAAATTTGGACTCTCTTAAAGAAGCGCTTTTGAAATCCTGGGACGAAATTGATGATCCGTACCTGTCTGCCAGCGTTTGTCGAACGTCTGAAGGACTGTGTGGAGGCTGAAGGCGATCATTTCGGAAACTGTTAGCATGCTTTGAATTGCCATGATTGTAGTAGATAAATTTGATAGTTAGTATTGATCTGCGAAGTTTGATTTTAAAATGCCATTGAATTTTTAGTGCACGGGTAATTTTGCCACACCCCGTACATGTTGGCGTAACTCATAAAAGAATGTACATAAAGACTTCAAGGAGAGTAGCAGATATGGTTCACGGAACTCTAAATAAATAAATAAATAAATATACAAATAAATAAATAAATAAAATTACCCAGCTCTTTGCAACGCTCCGTCGGATTTCCTCCGCCAGTTGTGCATGGCCTTGCGTGCCCCTGACAATTCGATGTGTACTTTTATTGGGAAAACCTGTGCACATTTGTTGTTCTTTTTGTCAAAACAATTGGTGACCTTTACAATAATTTACAACAAATTCTGAGCATTTCAGCGTTTTATAAGCAAACGAATAGAAGAAACCTGAAACTCATAGCAATCGCCTTGTATCTTGGCATCACCGCTGTAAATCCAGAGCAGATATCACCTTCGAAGGAGTCACAGTCGACAAAGATTTGTCGATATAGCTGAAATACGCTTCTGCTTAGAAGAATATTCTGGATGATTGACGGTCAGAAGAGACCTTGGAGTATGGAAAGTGAGTGGCTAGGCATATCCAGGGATGATTTGAATAGGCGGCGGCACTGAGTGGAAACATCACATTTCTGGCGAAGTCATCCGTGTAGTTGGCAGAAGAGGTTGTTATCAGAAGACTCGTCACTAGAAGGAACATCATTACCTGAAGTGGAAGAAAATGATATTTCCACTGATGAATTTGGACGGAATTGCACTGACGTGAATAGATCTAGTTCACTAAGAAAGAGTCTGAGAGACAGTAATGGAGAAAGGATGGAGGACGGAGCTACATATTTAATCCATTTTGGGATGCGCCACGCACTCTACTTCTACGTGGTGTCGTAATAACGATTTGAGAACAAATCTGGCCCATACAATGACCTACGGTGGCCAGCTGATGAACATGTCGGCGCTTTAGCCTTCTCAGACAAGTCTGGTACCAATTCACCGACCCCGGAGGGATGGATTGGTTGGCCTGGGAGGGAAATCCGAACCAAAAACTTTCGTATCGGGTTCACGCAACAGCCGGCACCTCATCCGATTGCGCTACACGCGTCCTGAAAGGCGGTTGCCTAACTTATTAGAAAGAATATTTATATATTTATTTCCATAAGGATGCACTAACAGTGATCGTAATAAGGCCGCGACAACATTGCCCAGAAAAACACGATCAGAAAAAACTCAGAACTCAACTTACAATTAGCGAAAATCACTAAAAAGAGGGCTATCGAGAGCACTGAGGAGAAGGCCCACCATCTATGAACCTGCGCTGTAAAGGGAGAAAATAACAAGACGAAGGGTAGGACAGCCCACCCACACGTAACATGCTCACTACAGAAAATCAGATCAGCTTGCCCATGATAAGCTATGGTGTCATAAGGATAAGGATAAAGGACGGCGTTATTCAATCCCTTTGGGATGCGCCGTGCATCCTACTTCTACGGGATATCGTGGAGGCGAGTTGAATGCGTATTTAGCCATACAATGACTTGCGGTGGCCAGCCGATGAACACCTCAGCGCTTTATCGTTCTCAGACAAGTCTGGTACCAATTCGCCGACCCCGGAGGGATGGAAGGCTTAGTTGGCCTGGGCGGGAAATCCGAACCAGGAACCTGGTATCGGGTGCAGGCGACAGCCGCCGCCTCCTTCGACTGCGCTCCACCCGCCCATGGTGTTTAATGCACCGAAATATAGGAAAAACAACAGAGTAAAAAGTGCGATATAGTACCTACGAAGATGACCATCCGTAGGCCAGTTGTCTGTGTATGAGACAACACTTTTGCCCGATGCCTGAAACAAGCTGTCAGAAACAGACAGTATTACTACACTCCGTGCAGAATTGTAGGTTCACCCCCGACTTGTCCATTACTACCAGAAGAACCCGCTGCCGAGGCTCAATGATGTTACCATCGTAGTCCACACTATCGAAATCCTCTATAGATCAATTCTAAGCAGGTTATCTTGTCGGTGCAGGAAACCCCGAAGGTTTGTTGAAGATTTAACGAATGGACACCGGTGCAGAATATAAGCTCACTTTACATAAAACCTAATTAGTCACAAAATTACCTATAGACAAAATAAGATTAGTACTTCATCATATCACCATTGTTGTAAACAACATCGAAAAACTCTGTTTGGAATAACTGATAAAGTTATCAATAACAGTTTCCTCTACATTGGTATATGCATCAAGTATGGATCAGAGACCGAAATTTAAGTGGTTCCATTTTTGTACACTTTGTGTACAAGAATGCCCCACAATTCACTATCGGGTGAAGATCTGGAAAACAACTAGGTCACTCCAAAAGTTGATTTCTTTTAGAGTTAAGCCCATCTGTAGTTGGCTGCGATATGTGTACATATGGATGCATTTCCTTGTTGGAAAGGTTGTGCCTCCAAAATCTTCTGAAGTATGGCAGAAGGTGATCTCCGAGCAATTTCTGGCAGTCTTCACTGTTGATCATACACGAGACGAAGTCAAAGGCAACAAGTCTGTATCCAGAGAACGCATCCCAAACTATGAGTCTTCCACCGCCAAAGTTGGACCTGGGCCCGGATTCATCAACGCGCATACCTATGGGTATGCTGGGTATAGGGGTAGACATACCCACGATGTGGACATACCTACGATTCATGATAAACCTTACTAGCCAAATCGTGGGTATATCAGTGGGTAGAGAAAATCCGCCGATCGTTTTGGGTACATCCGTATACCCGCGACTCATTCGCGCCCCACTGACAAAATGGCGCTCCAGTGAGATCATCTGTTTTCGCAAAAGGCCTAGTTGTACCTTACCCTTGATTCCTTTCATGAATACGATTCGTATCCACTACCCATTGCTGGTAGTGGGTATGATTTCCTTACGGTATCTCTACCTATACCCATTGCTTGATAAATCCGGGCCTTGGAGAATGCTCCCTCCTCCTTCCTCAGATCGCTTCAGTAATGAAGTCTTTATGGGTCCGACGGGTACAAAAACCACTGGAGAGATCTGAGGGAAGAGGAGCGAGTATTCTCCAGGTGCAACTTTATCGGTGGAATTCTCATGTTTTGTGCTGCGTTTTCTAGGTACGAACTTGTTGCCTTGGAGTTCGTCTCGTGTAACATGAACAGTGAAGACTATCAGAAATTGCTCGGAGATCACATATGCCTTTTTCAGAAAATTTCAAAGGCACAACCTTATTTTCCAACAAGATTATGCATCCATACACGTATCACAGCCAACAACAGATTGGCTTAACTCCAACAGAATTCAACATTTGGAGTGGCCTAGTTGTTCTCCAGATCACAACCCGATAGAGAACTTGTAGGGCACTCTTGAACACAGAGTGTACAAAGATGGGACCACTTATATTTCTGTTTCTTATCTGAAGAGTGCCATACTTGATACATGGACCAATATAGAGCAAACTGTTATTGATATCCTTATCAGTAGTGTGCGAAATGGAATTTTCGATGTTGTTTACAATAGAGGTGATCTGAAAAATACAAATCTTACTTTGTCTGCAGGTACTTTTGTGATTAGTGAGGTTTTTTATGAAGTGAATTTATATTTTGCACCGGTCTCCATTCGTTAAATTTCCAATAAAACTTCGTGGTATCCTGCACCGGCTAGGTAACCTGCTTAGAATTCTTCTTTAGAGGTTCTCAATAGTGTGAAGTACGATGGTAACATCATTGAGCCTAATAAGCGGGTTCTCCTGGTAGTAATGGACAACTCAGAGGTGAACCTATAATTTTGCACCGGGGTGTATGATAGTGATCCTGGGGCACTTGAAGATCTAGCAGTAAATAAACCATGCCAAAGTGATGGTGTTCCAGACCTCCATTGTATTAAAACCCCGACAAGGTGCCTGGTGGGGAACGTAGTGGAACCTTAAAACTAGCAGGTGGTTAACAAACCCAACTCTGGCACCTCACATCACCGACAGCATCACCATCGTCCTCTCAGCCCCTACAAACAAAAACACGAAGAGAGGGCACCAAGAAATTCAGAGCATATGGAGAAGGAAACTTTCTCGCATTCATATCCTTCAAGGCAAAAAAACAATCTTCGCCTAGTCAAGGGCACACATATAGGTGAATGGACTTCAGTTATAATATATTAGTAGTTACGGTATGGTGAATAAAGTTATGCCATATTTATTAATAGCTACAATCATAGTAATGCTAATTCATTGATGCTGTTTGGTGCAGAAGAAATTCCAAACATTAAGCAGCATTTTATGGTTGTCGATTGTCAGAGACGTTAGAAGAGGAGCTGTTGAAAGTTTTCGAGGTGAAACAGCTTTTATATTTCCCCGATTTTTCTCGCATTCATATCGCGTGATGGTGTTATCTAAATCGCTTAATACTATTTCCTGCATTGCGAGGACTCGTCGCTCTGCTCTTCACCTTATTTGGCCAAAGCTCACCTAGAGTTCCCAGGATACGTTTCTGCACTTGAGCGGGTACAGCTGTTGAAACGCATGCCGTTTTCAAGCCTACAGCCTACAAATCCTATTAGTTCTTCGTAAAATATCGAATTTTCTTCACATGAAGAAAAACTCGGTATTTGTTCATTCTATTAGGTTGGTGCATAAGTTCTCGGACATTTGGGGCATGAAATATTTATTATCACAACATACGAACAACAATATCAAATCATTTGAAGTATCCCTTCGTCCAGCAGCTCCCAGTATTCTACGCCAAGAACGCTCCACCAAATGCATAGCATCACCTTTTTCACGTGAAGGTCGGGTTTCGGAACGTCCTCTGCCTCTCCAGTTGCGTCAACCCACTGTGCACGCCGGTGATAATTAGAGTAGAGTATCCATTTCTCATCCCCGGTGACAAGGTTGTCCAGCCATCCGTGGGTACGTCTGAGGGTAAGGAGAGGCAGAGCGACATCGGCTCTGCGATCTATGTCATGTTGTGTCAAGTCGTGAGGTACCCAGCGACCCAATTTTTGCACCTTGCCAATCGACTTCAGTCCTCGAACGACTGTTGAGTGACTAACACCAAGAGTGCTTGATAGTTCGCGAGTGGTTTGGTATGGGTCCGCTTCCACTCTACTTCGGAGGCCATCCAAATCCAGTGTCATCGGGCGCCCTTTTCGCTCATTACCTTCAACGGAGAATTCACCAACTGCAAACTTCGAGAACCACTGGTACACAGTACTTCGAGCAGGAGCACTCTCGTTGTGAACATCCTTCAGGCGTCGATACGATTCGTTGGCATTGAGGCCAGACTGATGCAGGAATAACATGACGTGCCGAATATGCGTCTCAGTTGGGATGAATTGCTTAGCCATAATAGCTGACGTTGACAACGCGGAAGTAAATGTTAGAAACAGTTTTGTAGCCCTTTCCTTTCTCTATCGGTCGATCATTTACGCGTTGATACAGCGTGTGAGAAATTTGGCGGGAAAATGCGCTTTCAATTCAGGAGGGATCAAATGTCCGAGAACTTATGCACCAACCTAATACGTGCCATCATCATGACGCTGTTACTCTAATGTGTTTTTTGTCTCATTTGCAAACATTTATTTATTTATTTTTTATATACAAATAAACACAATTACACTCAATGAAAACATAAAACACTTAAAAGACAACAGCACAACACAACCCATAGAAACTACTTACAACTATAGGGTGCGGCAAAATTACCCGTGCACTAAAAATTCAATCACTTTTGTTGCAAGTCGGTATCAGAAAGTTAAAAGATCTAGTGATCAGCTCGCGTAGGCTGCTCTTTCGTACCACTGTCGTTCAGTGTCAGTAAGTTGTCTCAGTAATTTGTATTGTTCTTACGTTTTCGTCGTTTCGATTCCTATTTGCTAAGCTTGAAGCACTCAACATGGCGTAGTCCAATTTCTGCGGATGCTTACGTAGCTGTTCAACGTTGAGGAAAGTGTTGTATTCAGTTGTTTTTCCTTAGGAATAATGAGCACTTTTCTTCCGATTCTTATCAGTCAGACCACTCGCTGATCCAAAACAACGTGTTGGCGTCGGCCACATTATACAGCTTTGCACGATTTACGTATTCAAATAGGTGTTCCAATGATTTTCATTCGAATTCGAATATTCATAGAAACCACCTCTTCGAATATCTTCAAATTCGAATACTCGGAAATTGTGGGCATTCGAAACCACTTGAATATTCGAAAATTTTTGGGGAGCACAACTAAGGCCTATAGTATACTTCCGCGTCGACGGGTCGAGGCGACAATGTTGCGGGGGTAGCTATGCTGTTCGTAACTATCCGCACAACACTGTCGCCGCGATCCGTCGTCGGCGCGACTCGGGAATATATCAGGACTAACCAGGATACTATCTCAACGGTAGGTCGGAACGGCGCAAGTGTTGTATATGGGCAGAACTCTCCCTGGGAAGTAACAAACTGCAGGTATCTCGACCCCAATACAACTCTGCGCAGAGTTAGGGGCGGCGGAAGCCGCGTGATGCAGGAACCATGTCTTAAAGGCACAAGAGTAACCAAGGAGTGTCACGACTGCCGTCTTCACTGTGCCTTTAATTTTTTTGAACTTATTCGCTCTCACCTGCTCATCTCCTTTACTTTCTTCCTTTCATTTGTAGTTGGTTTGAATTTGATAAAAAACTTCATCCCACTTAAATCCGTTGCAGGGCAATGCAGTTCCAAATCGTGCACCGGCAGAACGTAAAAAAACCCAAAACGAGGAAACTACGCATAGCGACCAAAAACCTTAACGGAAATTGTCGTGTCTTTGGTCACGGCTCTTAAAGGCCGCAGAGTCTCTGCAATCTTACGGATCCCGTCGCGCACAAGCCGAACTACAACATCGATTCTTCGCGACCGACTGTAAACGCGTGCGCGGACTCTCGACAGTGTCCTACGCCTCTCTTCGTCGCAAGCGGTCGTGTCCGCTTTCTCTATTCGATAAGACGACTGTCATGGATTCGTCAGCGTAAATCATCTTAAAGCCGCAGATCTATCGGGACATCCGCGGATGCTCTCGCGGGAGTATAACATGGGCCTTAGCCCTACTTCACACTTGCCCGCTGCGCGGCGCGGCACGATGGCCGAGATAGATATCGACCGGACGGCGCGAAAAATCGATATCTATGGCGATCGTAATGCCGCGCCGCCTGGCGCGCAAGTATAAAATAAAGGCCCCCACAGAGTTCTGCGGCAACGCCGCGGCCCTATGCTTAACCATAGGGCAGAGACGCAGAGCTCGCCGCCGGCGGCGTCCCTGCCCTATCCTTAACCATTGCGGCGGGCGGCGTTGCCGCAGAACTCTGTGGGGCCCTAAGGCTTACACCGCCCTCAGAAAGGGGCGGAGCAAAGCGCGACGAGCGTTCATTCGCCAAAAGAAGGAGGAGATTTCCGGGTACGCAAGAATTAGCCTCCTTTGGAGTTCTTAATTTCGCTCTGATTGCTCTGCCCGCGCTGGGTGCCATCGTCGATTCTTTTATCTTAATTTTACAAGCAGGTAGATCCTTCGGTCCTTCTTTTGGTCTCCTTCGAGGTTTTTGGACGACGTCACGCCAAATAACGAATCCGCAAACTGCGGGGAGGTTTTCGCGGGCGCAGGGTCCGGGGGGTCATCTTATAAAAAGTGTCACCAACATCAAGAAAACGAGACAAGGCACACTGATAGTAAAGAAAACAAACAAATAGTGCTGTAGCTGTGTTCTGCGCCAACTAGGGCGGCGCGGGCAGGACGATAAGTGGGCGATGGGCCTTCTCGGAGTTTGCAGTAGGACATGGAGGAGAGATGATCGACTTCGGCATGACGCCGGCAGGAGGTTACCGCGCGCCTCTGGGTGAGAAGCACCGCTTTGTGGGCGCAGACAGGACGTCTTCTTTGCCGCCGTTGTTGTTTAAGTTTCCGCTAGTTGGAAGGTTGGGTTGCTTGATATTTATTTATTTATTTATTTATTTATTGAATACGTCACATAGACGTACCATAGTGAAAAACATCAGACAGGTGGAAAGTTAAAGCAGAACACGTAATGCAGCTGTCTAATTGCCGACAAAATTGATCAAGAATAAGAGAAAAAACAAAATGGAACACTAGGGATAAAACGTAGATAAAAAGGGGGAGGATAGAACGTCAAGACATCCCAGAGGTGAAAACCATCAACGGAACCGAGCATAATTCCCTCCACTAAGCACACCGTTTGGAAACACCGGATTGGGTGCCACTATCAGACGCGGCACCGGGAGACAGGCTCCAGCAATCGACTTTTAGTATTTCCAAAAAATACTTCCTGGGTAACATTAGTGCTAGAGAGAGACGGTAAGAGGTTAAAGCAACCTAGCCTATATCCTGTACGAGCTCAAGAGTGTCCTGATAGTACGACTCCGCGGAAGGTGCCAACGAAGAAGCACGTCCTGAAGCAGTCCTAAAGCGGGTAACTTTCAAAGAGAAGAACAAATTCTATAGCTATATATTGGACATGATTGAGTGAGACGTGCTGCCTGTGGCCCTTAAAAAAGTAGCGAAGCGTGGTACCCGCAACGTATTATACTCGACACTAAAGGAAATCGTGGAAATTCCAGGGACGGCCCTGGATTCCCTAGATTGAACTGCAAGACACATTTATGCCCTAAAAAACCAGATAGACTGCAAAAAATTGTAAATGTAACGTCATAAACTGTAGTTTTCAACGGATGCTTATCCCACAGGTGATCGTCCGGGATTGGCATCCTAGTGTTGTGAATTCTTGATACTATGATTGGAAAGGTATGGAAAAAACAATTCCATTGAGGAGTCCCAAGGAGCAACAAAAATTTACCTTATGTGAGAGAGAGGCAAAGTTACAAACAAAAAGAACCAAAATGAACAATGACGATTACACTGACATGCCCGTACAAAAACAAAGGTTATGCTTTCTCAAATATGTCAGTCAGATATGTATGTCTTGTTTTGCATTACAGTTCTGGAAATGTCGTGTATTTTTGGTAATCTACATGACATATTTTGTGTCTTGAAGACGGTTAGGGAAGTCTGCTTCATCCAACGCATCTTTATTGGCGGCAAGTACTAAGTGTCATGTGAGAATGGAGGCTGAGTGGCGTTCGGGGCAGTGGCGCAGGAATGTAGACGTCTCAGCGAGCTAAATGCGACCGTAGTACGACCCAATGTGGCGTGGTTAATGCAGCAGGGCCAATAGCCACATCGCAGGCAGTGATGAGCATTAGCGTGCGGTAGGTACCCACCGATATGTCTCACAACTGGGCCTCGTGATCGGGCCATTTTCATCGGTGCCGGTGGACACAGGCCGGGGGAACTACAAAACTGTTACTACCTTATTAAACAGACCTTCTTCTTCTGCTTTTCTCTTTTCTTTTTTCTTTCGCTTTTCTTGTGATTCATCACCACGCCATCTTCTCAATAGCGTGGCGCCAACTTTGTCGAGATGACGATGACGATGACGTCCTTCCACCTCTTTCTTGACGACGTCCTTCCACCTCTTCGTTGGGGCTAGCTTTCTCGCTGCCTCGAAATCTGATGCCAACCTTCTGAGATGATTCGCTGGTTTTCTGAGAATGTGTCCGTAACACCTCAAACGCTGCTCCCTTGTCTCCAGCTGGATCGGGGCCGGGGTTGATTTTTTCGATAAATTTTTAACAACCATTTTTAACGAAAAATTTTTGCGTTAAAATCGAGAGATTTGGTAAATTAGTTTAATAATATTTTCCTTACTGCAGCCAGTTTAGCAGCATTTTAATATATAAAAAGCCAGATTTTTAGTCTATTGTTGTTGGTTTCTTCATCTCCATCTACATGGCAAGCCGGCAGGGCGGGATGTACGACCGAGTTGGCGAGGGGGCAGAGTCGAGTTGCTAACCTAGCGCCCCGACAGGCCGGGACAATTTGTTTTGTGTCCTTAAGGTTTCGTAAGGCAGCCATTAGCCCCAGTTTATACTTGCGCCGCTGCGCGCGCGGCATGATGGTCGGAATACATATCGACCGGGCGGCGCGAAAGATCGATATCTATGCCCTGGTTTATACTTGCCCCGCTGCGCGGCGTGGCACGATGATCGGGATAGATATCGACCGGGCGACGCGAAAAATCGATATCTATGGCGATCGTGGTACCGCGCCGCGCGGCGGCGCAAGTATAAACTAGGGCTATGGCGATCGGGTGCCGCGCCGCGTGGCGGCGCAAGTGTAAGGGTCTGTTCATACTGAGCGACAAGAGCGACTCGTCGCCCGTGCAAACATGCATATCGATTAAAACCGAGCGCGCGCTTCCGAAAAGTGTCATACTCGACCGCCGACACCGTCGCTCCAGTCGCTCTTGTCGCTCTTGTCGCTCTTGTCGCCTGTTCATACTTCGCGCCGGTGCAGGGAGCGACTGGACCGACTAGGGCGACGAACTGAGTGTGGAGTACGTAATTACACCGTGCTAGTGCTGGAAGGAAACGTTTCCTGTTCTGCCGTTCTTCATAGAAAGGTAAGGAGAACTTTCATGCCTATTTTGAGTGCCACACCGACGATGTAGGTTATATGATTGTTCGCTTCCGTCTGTTTCAGTTTCTAACAACTTTTTTGACTAAAAATATGACTGTTTGCTTGTGTTTGTTTCAGTTTCCAGAAACTTTTTACTAATATAACTGTTTGCTTTTGTCTATTTCAGTTTCCAGAAACTAATGCAATTGAATAGTTAGACGAGAACACCTCTATTCGCTTGATATTTTAGGCCACAAAGTAGACGTTATGGTGCAATTACGTACACCACACTCCGTCTGTCGCCCCAGTCGCTCTTGTCGCTCTTGTCGCTCTTGTCGCCTGTTCATACTTCCGCGCGCTGCGCACGCTGCGCACTCTGCGCACGCTGCGCTCTTGTCGCTGCTGTCGCGAGGTATGAACAGGGCCTAAACTAGGGCTTAAGGCCCCCACAGAGTTCTGCGGCAGCGCCGCGGCCCTACGCTTAACCATAGGGCAAAGACGCAGAGCTCGCCGCCGGCGGCGTCCCTGCCCTATCCTTAACCATTGCGGCGAGCGGCGTTGCCGCAGAACTCTGTGGGGGCCTTTAGACTCTCAAGGAAGCCTAGGGGGGTTAGGGGGGGGGGGGCTAGCCAGGGGGACGAGGGGAAGATTGAATGCCCTCCCCCTGCGAGGGGCGTGGCCCATTTCGTACATCCTTACCGTCCTCCGAGAACTCCTTGCCGCAGCTGCACCTTCTCATTCACCTCTTCCCGGCTGTCAGCTACTAGTGCGATATCGTCCGCATAGAGGATGGTCCTAAGAAGGCCGTCTTCAAGGTGATTCACTATGCAGTCAAGCGTCAGCAGGAACAGGAATGGACTCAGAGCTCTATCCCTCTGTGATATACATCTTCCTTTCTTTTGAGACAAGGTATTCTTATCGAAATGATCTTTAATAACTAGTATAGCTACTAATCATGGGCACATTCTGAGGTATGATACATATCGATTATGATAGCTCAGCACGTGTTAATCCTGACAGAGCCGCGGTGCTTTAGCACCAGGTTGACTGGTCTACTCATACACAGCAATTTGTACAAACACAGCATTTCTTAAAAATGTTACACATCCAGCGACTGGCTGCCATGGTCCGGTGAACGAGAGGAGATTCGAATTCGACGCAACGCTTGAGAACAGTAAGTACTGACATTACACGTATCACTGCATACAGTAATCTCTTGTGAAGTGGAATCCAAGAAGGCTGTGAGCATTGCTTCTAGACGCATCCTTTTCGTCCATATTCGGAAACTTTGTGACCAAAGTAGTGAGTGTGTTCGTGTATGCTAGCAGTGAACCATAAACCGTCGCTGCACTCACCAGCTTCTGCCTCTAAAATATCAAGAAAGAATGATAGCGAAACCAGATGATTCATGCACTGCTGCCTACTATTCTCCTTCTCTCACAAGGGAAGGGTCTGAAGCGTATGTCTGAACGGGGGGAGCGAGTCATATAGGGAGAATCCTCATCCCTCAATTGGTTTGAAAATGTGTTTATTTTTCGCCAAGTCGTTAAACCCAAGGAGTAGGGGATCACAATGGGATACGGCGCAGCACGCATTTGGGGTCTTGTGCGTCTGCACCCAGCGGCTCGGAGCGCAGGTGGGTAGAGGATTGACTCGTGCTAGGGAGGTCAGGGGTTTGGTTCTTCTGCGCTGCTGCATTTTTGCATTTCAACTGATTGGTTGAGATCTGGGGGATGCTGACGTCTATACCATTCTCAGACGTTTTCCGCGCATTTTTCCAGCTGTACGCTGTGGTATTCAACATGGTGATAAATGTTCAGCAGCAGTGATACGCAGGTACAAAGTGCCTGTGTAGTGAATCGCGGTGTCTTTCTCCATGATTATGAGCACGCAACCAAAATCCAATTGAAGACGTACCCTTTCCTCCGAAACAAGAGTTCCACCCGAAACGTTATCATATGCCCACTGCTTGCTTGCTTCTCCACGCCCATCAGTTCATCTTGCGGATCCCAATTTTCTTCGTCTTCTTCCACCACTTCCAGTTGTTCGTCTTCGTCAACTTCAAGTTGACGTGCTTCGAACTCCTTGAGTATGCTGTCCATCCTTTCGGCCAGCTTCATTTCTTCCCTCGAAGACTCCTTGTCTAAAGGTGGGCCACACTTCAGCGTGACCAGGTGGATCACCACTCGACCGTCGGTGGACATTGTTGGTGTTAAGTTCTAGAAACCTTCAGCAGACCTCTTATTTTCAGGTGGCAGGCAGACATGGGGGAAAGAGTGTATCGGTGCCGTTTAGTTTAATTTGCGGGATCCGCACACCTCGTTTCTCATTTGAACCACCTCCGACGGCACATCCTGGTCTCTTTTGAAAATCCGAGCAGGATGGCTTTTTCGGAGGTCGTTCGTCCATTTATGGAAACAGACTGTGAGGAGCCTGTAGCCTTTATACGCTGCCCGTATTGTGCCCAGCGGTGCTCCATGCACTTTGTACCTGTGAAACACTGATGTTGAACACTTCTACATCATCATGTTGAATACCACAGCATAAAGGATAAGGATAAAGGACGGCGTTACTCAATCCCTTCTGGGATGCGCCAGCGCATTCTACTTCTACGGGATGTCGTGGAGGCGACATGAATGCGTATTTGGCCATACAATGACTTGCGGTGGCCAGCCGATGAACAAGTCAGCGCTCTATCCTTCCCAGACACGTCTGGTACCAATTCACCGACCCCGGAGGGATGGAAGGCTTGGTTGGCCTGGGCGGGAAATCCGAACCAGGAACTTGGTATCGGGTGCACGCGACCGTCGGCGCCTCCTCCGACTGCGCTACACGCGCCCGTATACCACAGCATGCAGCTGAAAAATTAGGCAAAAAACGTCTAAAAATGGTACAGACGTCAGGATCCCCCAAATCTCGACCAATCAGTTGAAATGCAAAAACGCAGCAGCGCAGAATAACCGAACCACCACCTTCTTCGCACGAAGCAACGTCACTATCCACTGCGCTCCAAGCCGTTTGCCGGCAGATGCATCGCGAGCCTAGAGGTCCCTAAACTGTTGATGCGCCGTATTCCATTTTAACTTCAAAGTCCCCCTTCTCCTTGGATTTGAGGACTTGGCAAACAATAAACACATTTTAATACTAATTGAGGGGATTCTTCCTATATGACTCGCTCCACCCGTTCGAGGTACTCTTTAGACCCTTCCCTTGTAAGCGCAAATTCATACCTATGACTAGGAAAAGAACAATTTAGTAAAGCTTATTAAGTCTCCGCCCATTCATTGAGCCGAAAAAAATTAACTGACCTGGGCAGATTGTGATGTCATTAGGATTCATATCGTTCTTGTAGAACGCCTAAAAATTGGCTTCGCTTCATACTTGTTTGTGTTTATTTAGATGAAACTGATTTGTTAAATGTTCACGCCAAATTAGACACTTTTCAAATCAAAACGGACAGTTTTCACGTCAATTTGGACACCCTTCTCAACAAACCCTGTGCTTCAGAAATCGAAGTGAACGTCTTCCAAATCGAAGGGTTAAGCCGTACTCTCTACAGAACGGCTGGAATAATTTTTGGTATATGTGGCGTAGGTGAGCAGCATTGGTAGGTAGGAACGCCTAAACCAATCAGACCGCATGGAATGGGCATGCCATTCAGAGAGGGCATATACAGTTGGCATCCTGATGTGCTCGGCCTGTGCTCTGTTTGGTTACTATTGGCTGGCGCGCTTCCCACCTACCAATGCTGCTCACCTACGCGACATGTACCTAATTTTTTGACAAGGCAAGTCCGAATGAGTGTACTTACAAAATTTTACAAAATTTCTATTTTTCGAGAAAAACAATAAGTTAGAGTTGAAATGGTATATGTCGCGTAGGTGAGCAGCATTGGTAGGTGGGGATTCGCCAGCCAATGATAACAAAGCAGAGCACAACCCAAACACATGCCAGCCTATCAGGGTACCGACTGAATACGCCCTCTCTGAACGGCATGCCCACTCAGTGCGATCTGATTGGTTTAGGCGTTCCTACCTACCAATACTGCTCACCTACGTGACATATACCGTTGAAATTATCCAGTGTGACAAAACATGAGATTGCGCCGCGCACTCGGAAAGCTCATCATTGTTGATTTCATTGATTGTGAGCACTGAAGTGAGAATATGTGTGTTCTTCGTAATTGTTTTTGTTGAATCGCTTGTAGGCGTAAAACTTCATGCAAACAATTTTTGCTAATCATCGAATCAAAACAGCGACGTCATGGACGAGGGCATGGCGCAATATCTCCTTTTTGCACCACAAAATAGCCGCCTTCCTGCTTTTTCAAACAAGTTTTGAATCATTTTCCCCAAAAATAAGAATTTTATCAAATTCAAAACACTGTGTTCACTTATTGCATAAGTGATTTGATACTTCAAAGAAAGTTACTAACAATATTTCCTTCGATAAAAAATTATTCTAACGTTTCTGAAAAGTCTAGTCTAGTTTAATGTAGACAGAGGTCGACTTGACTTGGAATGTGTTCAGTTTCATTTCAGAGTTTTGCTTTAGCCCTGGATTATAGTTGCGCCGCTGCGCGGAGCGGCACCATTGTCGAAATAGATATCGACCGGGCAGCGCGAAAAATCGATATCTACGACGACCGTGACGCCGCGCCGCGTGGCGGCGGAAGTGTAAACCAGGCCTTAGGCAGAATAGGCTTGCTTAAAAGAGTCCCCATTTTGACGTGAAAAATCCAATTCGATTTGAAAAATGTCGAAATTGACGTTAAAATGGTGTATGTATATATAGGGTTACCTCTTGCTTATGATGGAAGTATCCTCCAAGGGTGCCCAGAGGAATGTGTGGTACGATGTCTCGCCAGTGCGTCACACGGAAGGAATACTCTACCTGAAATCAGTGTTTAAGGCCCCGTTTATACTTCCATCGCAGCGCGACGCGATGCCATGCACAGTATCCAAATTGATCGATCGCGTCGCTCGGCGTCGAAGTATAAACGGGGCCTAACGGGCAGCTATTTTTTCACCCACTCCCACATTTTTTCGACTCACCTGCGAGTTGTGTATTCGAGAATAGTGGACATCTCCAGTTCTTGGCTGGCCGAACGTGATCAGCTTAACCTCGCTCGAGTTTGCTACGTGTGAACCCACCAAGAAGGAGGCGGCCAGAGAGGCTATTGAGCCTCCGAGGGAATGGCCAGTGACCTTCAAAAATTGAAATTTAATTTGTTCCCTGGCATTATAGAGTTTCATTATGATAGAAGCTTACCCAAATTTCATAATCTGGGTATTGATCTCTCAGTGCGAAGAAGTCCTCATGCATTCCGGAACTCCAGATGGAAGTAAATGCATCGCCGAAGTATCTTGAAATCCTGCCTCCAAACAACCAAGAGCACTGCAAATACTGATTGAGATTTCAAAACACCACAACACCAATAAAAGGTGAACGCAACGGGTAAACATACGAGATTCAGGAAGATCGTTTTGTGCATTTCTTGGAGGAGTTGAAGCAAACGCGACGTGCCTCTGAAAACAACTGATAAATTCTGCAACTGTACTTACCTTTATCTTCTTAAAATAAAAGTAATTGGGTTGCTGCAATGAAGCTCAGCTATGCTGGCAGACGAAGGAGCTTCAGGCCCTTTCAAAGATACTGACCGGTGATGTTATACGGTCTGCTTTGATCTAAAGAAGAAGACGTAATTGTAAATCCCCAAAGAACTGCCTGACGTTCTTCGGCCTGCTCACGTAGCATTTTTGCACTTCCACATGGCTTACACCTTGTCAGTGATACTTCAAGGAATGTGGAGAATGTAGCCTACCTAAACGCCAATACTATGGCCTTTTTATCGTGAAACACTGCCGTGAATCCAGAGCACGTGTCGTTCCGGAAGCCGTCACACTGAACGGTCACCTGACGTTTCAGCTGAATAACAGTGTCTTAATCCAGCATCAAGGTTTTGTTGAATAAAGCAGCAGAAAGAATGTGGACACTGGTGTACAGAAACACTATAACTCCGCCATATAAGTCCCTCACACAAGTGTGAGCGGTACGGAATTCGAAGACGAATCCATGTCGCAGTAGCGACCACAAGAAATAACCTAACGATCCGCCACATTAACTAATTGCATCACTTTCTGTATGTTGCTCATGTTATCTGGATAATCCCCTATATAGATAAACTCCCCTTGAGCTTGTAACGTTTCGAAGTTGTGTAAATTTTCTACCTCTTTGAGCTATAGCTTGTACTGCTGAAGACTTGAAGTTTTGTCGAAACTGTTGTATTCCTTTTACCGGACGAATGTAGTAAAATTGGTAGTGAATAAATTTGTATTTCAATAAAGTATTTTTAGCAATACAAGCAATAAACGCACTTGCGTGCGCCCTTCAGTATTTGTGTACTGCCGTCACTCGAAATTGGTACCTCTACAACTGGCAGTACTCCCACTCCTCGTGCTCCTAACAGTATTCTCAGCACTAACTGTTGGGGGGGGGGGACAAAAGTAATGAGACAAATTGAAAATATTCTTCATCCCCCATATATCTCTTTATAACTCAATTACAACTCAACGATGCTGAGGAGTGTATTTACCATTAAGGGCAATGACCTTGCTGCCATCGCTCAGCCAACTTCCTGCTCCCATCCTTGGAGAACTGCTTGGGCCTGGTGTTGATCAACTGCTCGATATGGTTGTCAAGGACTGCTTGGGTTCTTGTGTCCCTTCCGACTAGGAAGTCCTGTAGGCTCAAGTAGTAGTGGTGGTCGCATGGAGAGATGTCCAGTGAATACGGTGGGTGAGGCATGTGAACGTAGCCCAGCTGGCCAAGCTTATCCGTGGTTACTTGTTCCCGATGGGGTGCTGCGTTGTCGAAGAGGAGAACCTTCTTGAAGCGCAGCGAATTGATAAGAGCGAGTCGCCGGCCCATCTCTTCTATTTCGCTTACCATGACCTTGGAGTCTATCGTCGTGCTTTTGGAAGACAGCCTCCAGTATACCGGTCCATGGGAGCAGACTCAAAAGCTCAGAAGGTGCTTCTCGCCATGAACATCTCGCCGAACGAAGGTCGGTAACAGGTGACCCGGCCTCACCCAGACTTGCTGCTTGGTGGGGTTAAGGTAGAAGACGTACTTCTCATCTTGCGTGACTATTGAGCCCAGGCTGCTCGGGGTTGGGAATTGGGGGAGATTTGCGCGACACAGGTCGACTCGTCAGACTGGGGTTTCAGCATAAGACAGACTGGGGTTATGGCATGCTTCTGGAAAGGGCGGAATCGGTAACTTCTCAGGTAGCCTTCAGTAAGTAGCATACAAACATACAAATACGATAAACACGAAACCAGACTCCAGCCACGGGATATATGGACACGCCATGGAGAGTCTCATTACTTTTGCCCCCCCCCCCTAATACCACGTCTTCTAGTTTTCCAATATTTAGTACTACTTCAACTTCTGCTGTACCGACCACTACAACTCTAGGTAGAGGTACTAATTTCGAAGGTAGTGCAAAGTACTGAAGCTGCACGCAAGTTGAGTTGGCGTATTTGAGCAGCGCGTGCTGCGAGATGCATGCACCAGCGTTGCTTCGAACGCCCTCTAGGCCGCTTTCCTACTACCTCGAAATTAAGGTCTATCCTACGGACGCTGTCTTCCCTTCCACGCAGAACGTGGCCGTACCATCGCAAGCGAGCTTCGCGTATCTTGTCGGCTATCGGCGCGACACCGAACTTCTGCCGAATGGCATCGTTTCGGATGTGGTCCAATCGTGTGACTCCAGCCGTCCAGCGCAGCATCTTCGTCTCCGTGACGCTGAGACGGGTTTCAACTTCCTTGGTCACAGGCCAACACTCTTCGACGTACATCGCTACTGGCCGCACGACTGCTCTGTAAATCTCCGACTTCAAACGCTCCGGTATCTTCCTATCGCAGAGTACGCCAGTCAACGAGCGTCACTTGGACCAACCCGTATAAACGGTGCCACAGCCAGCCACGAAGCCGCACTGATTGCTGGAAAGCTGGACGATGTCCCGAATTCGTCAATTGATAATTCGCTCAACGATCTTCATGCCGTGCGAAAGCAAGCGAATCGGAATCGGTAGCTGGAGCAGTCAGCAGGACTGCCCTTCTTCTTCCAAATCGGAATCACTGTACTTTGGTGCCAACACTCAGGCACCTTCTTCTCCGCTACGAGTTAACACACATGCTCGTTCCAATTAAAATTTGTTTGGTTTTTGTTCTTTCCGTGCAACTTGAAAAGAGCATAGCTATTACACAGAGTGAACAGACTCTCTGTAATAGCTATGCTAGCCGGTAGAATATGTTCTTGGCCAGGTCGCTAGTTCTGCTCCGTTGCAGACTCCTTGCTGTTGTATAGTCCTCATAGTTCACGTTCGTAAATGCTGATTACGCGTATGTAGCAAAAAGTAATGAATTGTAGACGGCTGCAATTCCTTATCAGCAGAGGCTTCCCGTACTTCAAGACAGGCATACCGCTACAGCGAGTTTCACTACCCAAGCAGTGAGCTAACTGTATGTGGGAGGCGGAGCAAATGCAGATTGGCCGCACTGTGGTTGAAGTCAGGCTGTATAGGATACGTTTTATATCAGGCTGTTGCAAAACGAATCTCCGTTTCGAGGCATGTTTAAATCACCTGTATCACCTGTCGTCCCGTTGATCATCGACTTGCTCGAGCGGGCGCCAGCAGCGTCTCCAATCGTCCCTGTCATGTGCCGGAGTGATCCAATGGATCCTCCTCGCACGAGGGACATGAAGAGCGTCATATCGGTCGTTCAGGGATTTCACGAAGAACTCCTACCAACGCGTTGGTGGGAGTCCCGGTGTTCTCTTGACATCCCGCGGAATCCAGTCGGTAACGGCTCTCGTCCAGCGGGTGTCCGCGAATCGCATTACGTGGCCGGCCCACCTAATTTTCGACGACTTGGCCCATGCGACAGCGTCTCTGATCTTCGAACGTTGGCGAAGCGCGGAACTCCGGAGGCCTTACCTACTCCGGAGGATGTTTAAATAAGGATAAGGATGAAGGACAGAGGACGGCTTTATTCAATCCTTTTTGGGATGCGCCACGCATTCTACTTCTACAGGATGTCGTAGAGGCGTGTTGAATGCGTATTTGGACATACAATGACTTGCGGTTGCCAGCCGATCTACAAGTCAGTGCTTTATCCTTCCAGGACAATCACCGACCCCGGAGGGATGGAAGGCTTGGTTGGCCTGGGCGGGAAATCCGAACCAGGAACCTGGTATCGAGTGCAGGCGACAGCCGGCGCCTCCTCCGACTGCGCTCCACGCGCCCATGTTTAAATAAATAAGTTTATTACCCCAAATCATTCCGTCGAAGCAAATCCGAAGACGAATACAATTGCGCTAGCAGAGGACCTTGGCGTACATTATAGCGCGGTAGCAAGACATTTGACGAGAACCGACAGGGTGAAGAAGACGTCGAAGTGGGTGCCCCACCGATGAGCTGACCGATGAGCAGCGTCTGGCACGGTTCGACACTTTCTCCAACCTGCTAGTTCGCTTTAAAAATAAGCCTTTTGTAACCAGTGTTATAACTGTGGATGAAAACGGGTCCTTCATGATAACAGGAAGCGAGGATTTGTCTGGGTAGATGAGGATGCTTCTCCAACATCCTTTCCCAAACCCGACCTTCACCTTGAAAAAGTTATGTTTACTTTGTGATGGTGTTGCGAAGGATTAATCCACTACAACTTTCTGCAACCTGGTCAGACTGTCACATTAGGGTCCTATTGCTGTGATTTAGAGCAAAAGTATGATAAGTTGCAAAAATTGTGGCCGGTAGTGGTGAATACAAGAGGGCCGTTCGTGCTGCAGGACAACGCAAGGCCACACACCACACAAATCACTCAGCGAAAAATGACCTATTTAGGTACTGAAGTTCTTCCTCACCCGTCATATCTTCGACACCTTCCCTCAACCCCCCCCCCTTCCACTGAATATCGCTCCTCCAAGCTCTTGATTCTCATTTGCGTCAGAAACAATTCACTAATTTGGCCGATGTTGAATGTGACCACTTGATTTCGTTAATTCCTGCGATCTCAGTTCTTACTCTAAAAGAACAGATTTATAAGCTGTTTGTTGGCAAAAACGTATAGACTCTGGTTGTTTTTTCTCTAATTAATAAAGATGTATTTAAGGTGAGTTATAGCAGTTTGAAGTGAGCGGTTTGTTTCGGCGATTAATTTTGCGACAACTTAAACTTCATTTTATCGCGGAGCTTTCTGACACAGGAGCACCGGCGCAGTCTCATCATGGCTGCAGATTTCATGGCTAATGATTTCGCGACCTTAACGAATTAACGGCGTTTGTTCCAACTTAGTTAAAATGTTGAACGGGATGTTCCAAAAATTTAGCGGTTTTTTAGCGGATTTTTTTTTGAAATTTGCAATCCTCTCTCCTCTCTGAACCCTCTCTAGAAATTAGCTGACCTCGTCAAAGAAAATTTCTAGAAAAAATTCACCATAAAATGGAAAACTCCGCCGGAATTAGTTATGGTGAAGCAGTGTGCTTTCAAACTTGAAGCGAAGCCCTTCATGTTGGGCTGTGCCCCCTTCCGTAACTACCATACCCCTCCTGAACTTACTCGAGAGAGGTCGAGCGAATCTCGGGGAAAATTAGGGAAAGGAATGGAGTCGAAATCGAAATGTGTCGTTTTCAGGCCAAACTGAACACCTTCAAAATCGAATCGGTTGCCTACCAGATTTATCTAAGCACTGTCTGAGAAGGCTTAAACAAATCTTCGATTTAAAAAATTTATTGGGCCTTGTTTGAAGTTTTATAAATTACTTGTGTCCAAAATTAATGCTGTGTAATGCTGCATTTTTAATGGAGAAAAACTGTTTGAGTTCGCTTCAGAATGGAAAAAGCAGCAGTCTTTCAGTGTTCTATGAAAAGAGATCGCTCGGCTGCACTCGTCTGCGAGCGCGGTTTTCTTTTTCGATTGGTGGTAGTGTAAATGCTGGTTACCTAAAGCTTTGAAGCAAAAATATGTCCGTTTTCTACAATTTTTTCTGATTTATAGTTGACAAGTGCGCAACTTCACGCAAGTAGAGTTCTTGCTCGTAATGTGAAGAAAGCAGCCTCGTGAAAGACGAGTACATGGCGCGATCTCTTCTTGAAGAACGCTGAAAACCTGCTAGTAAAACCTGCTAATTCTGTTTCCTTTAGAAATGCCCAGTTTGACGTATATAAAACGTATATAAAACTCGGTATGTAAAAAGCTTCCACTAATGTTTTAAATCTAAAAGAGAAGGGTGCAGAGAACCGAAGTTGAACGGTTTACCGAAAATTTACCGAAATTTAAAAAATCGATAAAAAGGTCCCAGGGCTCAACACACACTGTGATCATCCTGTCATCTTAAGATTTGATGCCTTTTAACGAGAATTTAGAAAAAAGATATAACAGAGTTTGTTAAGGTAAGTATTGTTCCTAAATTTTTTAGTTAAAAGGTTTATGAACACGAACACGAGCTGTCATAACGATCTCTCTCCTCACGAAAGAAAAATTCTCAGGTACTTGACTCTTACCGTGGCGTTCGGGAACAGTCGATTGAGACACTGTTCAGGTTGGTCGGAGTAGGCTGCAGCGCTCAGTGGAAACATGTAATTCCTAGCGAGAGAATCGGAGTACTGTACGGCTGCATGTGCAGAGACCACAAGAGAGACGACCAACAATGGAATCATTCTGAAAATGGAGGAAATTTCCCTTATTCTTGATCAACTTTCACTTAGTTGCCTTAAATACATGTATAGTGCTACAAAATATGGTCCTCAGTCTTCAGAGAGTAGTTACTTAAGCCCCGTTTGTACTTCCGACCACGAGCCACGCGATGGCATGTATAGTCGGCATGTCGAAGTATAAACGGGCCCTTTAGCCCTGGTTTATAGTTACGCCGCCGGGCGGCGCAGCACCATAGTCGGAATAGATATCGACCGGGCGGCGCGAAATATAGACATCTATGGCGACTATCATGCCGCGCCACGTGGCGGCGCAGGTATAAACCAGACCTAAAGGCCCCCGCAGACTTCCGCGGCGTTGCCGCTGCCCTATGCTTAACCATAGGGCAGGGACGCAGAGCTCGCCGCCAGCGGCAACGGCGGCGTCGCTGGCGGAAATGACTTGAATCATTCCACCCGGCGGCGTCGCTCCAGCGTCTGTCTGTCTGCGCTCCGCGCTCTGCCCTTTCGCGGCGAGATCCAGAGCGGAGACGGTCGATGCGGGCGCGCGATCGTCATCGGGGGCGCGTTATTGTTAAGCACCAGTCGGTCCCGACTAGAGACAGTACAGTACCTCGCCGTCACCGCTCCCACTGATGATGAGTCAAGCCGCTGAGCGGCGCCGCTCGGCGGCGCCGCTCAGCGGTTTCGCCGTTCGCCGTCGCCGCTCGCCGCAGAAGTCTGCGGGGGCCTTAAGGCTCCACACACTTCTGCAGCAACGCTGCTCGCCGCTATGGTTAAGGATAGGGCAAGGACGCCGCCGGCGGCGAGCTCTACGTTCCTGCCATATTTCGGACATTCGCTCTCGAGGGCCGCACAATCATTGCCATTTGGGTGGAAACCTACTTCTATGTGCATACATGTATATGCATATGTATGTACATGTGTATACATAGTATATACCTACTTACATACGTATGCGCATGTATATGTAAGTACGAGCCGGATATATGTGGGTATATGGCTGCACAAGAAAGCTGCAACACTCTAGCAACAGGAGCCGACCCTTAGGCCTAATGATATACTTCCACACCACCGTCAACGGGATGCATGTAATCGCACCGGAGCCCCTCACTTGGCCAATCGGCGCAGCCCGCCACACCCACTGCAACAGGTTCTCACCCCAATAGCAAGTGGTTGTGCGACCCATCGAGAGCGAATGTCCGGGCTATAGGCTTATGTTATACTTCGGCGACACTGTGTTAGGCGGGTTGCTATGAGTGAACACTTTTCGAACACTATTCGCGCTCGGTTTTAATCGATTTGCATATTTTGAACGAGCGACGAGAGCGACTGAAGCGACAGCGCCGGCGCTCGAGTATGAACACTCTTCGGCGGCGTGTTCTCGGTTAGTCGATATGCATGTTTTGCGCGAGCGACGAGTCGCTCATGTCACGAAGTATGAACAGGCCCTTATATTTACACGTTTGATAGAGTTGTTCCAACAAGTGCCTGCCAAATGAATTCCAGATCGAGCGGATGTACGCTCCACAGATCACAACGATGTTTTGTTACAATCAAAGCTCTAGTGCCAGGCGGGACTCGAACCCAAAGGAGATTATTTGAACGATATTATAACTAAGTGATCCGTTACAAAATAATTTAGTGCTTCAATTGTAAAAGTAATATCAGAATATCTTCTATCGTTCCTTATGGAAAGTTATGGCGAAAAAGACCGACGAAGAAGATAGCACATATTCTGAAGTCGAAGTTAATCCTATAACGGACTATACTTTCTAGCCCACCCCGTATCAAATCCTATAGCACAAACGGCTGCCTCAAGAAGAAGACGTGAGCAGCTGTGCACAGAGAAGGATAAGCTAGGCTAATGCGACGAGTCACACACAGCGTGACTGACTGATTGCCGATTAGTATGCCTTTATCAACGTGTCTTAAGCGCTTGTAATGCTCTTTTATAGAGTGCACTCTGTGAAAAATTCAAGATCATACCATCTCGCTTATCGCAGTGGTCTTGCACTGATTATCAGCGCTGCTTGGCGGTTGAGTGTCAGTTTGTTGAGGCGTCATTCCATGTGGAATGCGTGTCTGCAATGACACGCGGTCGAGCCAGACAGTGGATCTCGGCCAAATCAGACGTCAGGAGGTTCGTTGCGAAAACACGGTTGTTGGTCTGCCATAATTTCTGAAGTAGATTCAGATTATGCAAGTGCTGGAATCTGACCAGGGCTCAGTAAGGCCTCGTTTAGGGCTCGTTTAGGCCTATGGTATACTCCCGCGTCGCTCCGGCGACGGGCTTGGGGCAACTATCAATGATGCGCCTTCGCTGCAGTGGCGGACGGTGCAGTGTGTGGCGCGGTTGTCAGTTGTCGTGCCGTTGCTCCCGCGACGCGTCGCAGAGGGGTGTTATACAGGGATGAGCGGATAATGAAATTTTGAAAACCGGATGACGGATAACGGACAATTTTGCCCGAAAATGGCCGGATAACGGAAAAACGGATAACGAACAAACAACAAAAATTAAAACTCGTTTTAAATTGCACTAGTTTCAAAACCAGACCAGGACTTAAAGACTGTTAATTTATAAGCAATTTCTAGACATTTTAGTAGTGTTTTTCAAACGTTTTGCAGTCGCCACATTAACACATTGACGACAATACGCAGCATTTATGCTGCGTAAGCAAGCGGTCGCGTGGGACAATACGCATCATTTTTGCTGCGCAACTTTTAACTCGATTTTCCTTTAAAGCGAAGCAATTTTGTGTGGGTTTTTTGCAGTGTGCTTATATACTGAATCTGTGAGAAGCCTCAATAGTTGTGGGCAAAGAAATGGTTTGGTGGTACTCGTGAAAATTTGGTAGTAAGGCGACGATAACGCCACACCATTACACTTCTGTTGGAGGTTGTATAGTAAGAAGAGATTTGGTTTCTACAAATGGTGCTGAAGGAATGTTACATATTGAACCTCACTAAAAACATTTCAAGGAAAGGATAATTGATGAAGGAACGAAAGAACCGCTTCTCACAAAGCAAGTTAACATTGCAGTATGATGCACGCGCACGGAGACACTAATGTTGGCTTCGTCATTTTCATGCGATTTGAACTAGATCTAATATATTCTTTATTATATAATAGGATATGTAATAGAGTGTTTTACGATCTATTAAAAAGCTTTTGTCCAGATTTCTTATGAGGTGCATTGTACTCTCGGTTAGAAAGTCAGTCATGGTGCATAGCAGTCACCATTCCTTCTTATATTCTTATATTCCTTCTTATATTCAAATCCATGAGAATCCAGTGAGAATTCAACATTTGACCCACAACAGTACAAAGAGCAGAGATGTTTCCTTTTTTTAGGCAGGCCTCAGCAAAAACTATTTTGCTAAATATTTATTTTATAGGTATTTATTTTCGGTAGTGGTGCCCGGTAAGTACAAAAAACAAATATAAATACCTATAAAATAAACACTTGGATTGCACATACTCGTAGAACACTCACATAAGCAAGGTTCCTTCCTTTGCGTAGTTCTGTGCTCTCTGCGTCAGCGGATAAAGAAAGCAGAACAACAGAAGGGAAGGTCTAAAAGTGGCAGTGAACCGGAATTCCGAGCATGAAACACAAGTTTCGCATATCCCTGTTGAAGGGCCTTCCAAAGCTGTTGTTAGATTTACAATTTTGTTGCATTATTCAGCCCACACTGTTGGCGCGGCAAAAAAGCGTCCCTGTGGGACAATACGCAGCATAAATGATGCGTACGCGCCAGCTGGCTCAGAAATCGATTGTCCCACGCGCGCAACACTGCAAAATGTGCGATGTCGTCAATGTGTTAAAAACGCTCTATGGTGTTTTCTGCCCATCCGAAGGAAGACAAACGCACAGTAACATACCCGCCCTTGACCTGAATTGTCTTATTTATCAGCCTTACTCTGCGCTTAACTCTTTTTTTTCAATTAGAGCAGTTGAAAAATAGAATAGTCCTTGGAAGAGCAATTCTTCCGATGTCTCTAGAAATGGGCGCGTGTAGCGCAGTCGGAGGAGGAGCGACTGTCGCGTGCACCCGATACCAGGTTCCTGCTTCGGATTTCCCGCCCAGGTCAACCAAGCCTTCCATCCCTCCGGGGTCGGTGAATTGGTACCAGACTTGTCTGGGAAGGATAAAGCGCTGACTTGTTCATCGGCTGGCCACCGCAAGTCATTGTATGGCCAAATACGCATTCATGTCGCCTCCACGACATCCCGTAGAAGTAGAATGCGCTGGCGCATCCCAGAAGGGATTGACTAACGTTCCTTTATCCTTTATTTATCCTCTAAAAATAAGAAGGCAGGAGACATCCAGCTAAACAAACTTCACATAACGTCTTGATCCTACACATGCTATGAGCCGTTACTGTTGTTGCTGCTCATCACAAGATCCAAGGTACTTCAACGTGGAATTATCTGGGATGGATAAAATACTAACTTTTGGGTAGTAACTGCAAGCAATTGCGTACGGCATACACACACTCAAAGAGTTATGACATCCAGACCTTCTGGATCTGAGAAAGAATATCCGACATCCCTTCTGGAGCAGAGGAAGAGTGCCCAACCCAGCCCCAAAACGAAGGTGTGCTCCATGTTGCAGATAAGTTTCACAAAAAAAAAACGCAGAAATTAAAACAAATTTACATGTCTTCAGCACCCGCGATGATAAGCTTGTTTAGTAGTTTATTGCTCCCCTAAAATTTTCAAGGAAGAAGTTGCTTACTCTATGTATTTGGATTAGTCCTGTTTCTTTTGCTAGTATTCATTGTTGTACTGCAGTATCTTTTGATAATTCACGACAGCTTATGGCTAAAAAGGTGCCATTACCGCCTGCAATCGAATCGAACATACTGCAATCGTGTAACCACAAATGGTACAATGGAAAGATCGGCGGTAAAAAATTCTTCCCAGGATGCGGCTCTCCACTTTTGACGATTGCTAGTAGCAGTTTGTATGCCTTCTTGGTCAGCACAAGACTTGAGATGAATGAACAATGCTGTGCTAAGTAGGCCTCACATAAGTATGGTACAGGCTTAGCGCGGAGGCTGGAAGTTAGATATCTTTAAAACGATGTAGCCAGTTCCCAAGTGAGGAAACTTCAATTAACCCCTCTATATTTGAATACTTCTGTTGTTTCTGACGACCACTCTTACGGTCGTGAAGGATCCTGTACATAGTCCACCCATCACCACGTCCAAAGCTAAGATTCAGCTAATTTGTTGTTCGTTATCCGGGCCAAAATCGCCGGATAACGAATAACAAAACGGATAGGCCAAAACCCCCGGATACCAGATAACGGATAACGGATAATCCGCTCATCCCTGGTGTTATAGCTCTGATTGGCGGGAGCCAGACATACTGCCGCGCTACGGCCCTCGCTGCAGTGCACACGGTCGCGGAGAGGGAAGCGCCCGTCGTGCACTATTTGTGCACTTATTTCGACTACTCGTCGCGAGGGATTGCTGTCGCTGTGCAATGTCGCGTCGCTGCTGTGGACGGGGGTATACCATAGGCTATAGTGCGCACGCGACACGCGACGAGGTGTTATGGTAAGCTTCCATATCGATCGCGCGACGCGATGCCATGTATAGTGGCCACATTGATCGATCAGTTTGATCGATCATACATGCCATCGCGTCGCGTGGCGTCGTAGTATAAACGGGCCCGAACGCATCAGGACCATAATCACTACGCTTTTCCTGCTGTCCAGGTAGAAATTCTCCTTTCAATATTCGTTTTGGAAGGATGGGGCGAGTGGGGCACAGTCGGGAGAAGTGCCGGCTGTCGTGTGCACCCGATACCATGTTCTTGGTTCTTGGACTTTCCAGCCAACAAAGCCTTGCGTCCTTCGGGTGTTGGTGAAATGGTGCCAAATTTGTCCGGGAAGCATAAAGCGCTGATTTGTTCATTGGCTGGTCACTGCAGAGCATTGTGTGGTCAGATAAGCATTCAAACCGCCTCTGCGACATCCCGTAGAAGAAGAACACTTGGCGCACACACAAAGGGATCGAGTCCTCTATCCTTCTTATTGATGTTTTCCGTTCCTCTTTGTGTTTGTATTCTGTTGTAATCATTTTCTGATATTTTCAATTTTTGCTCATGCCAATTTAGTATTTGTAATTGGCTTTTGGCAAATTGTTTTATGGAGGTTGTTATTGTAATCTACACAAGCATGAATAAATATTAATAATAACATCAGGTCATTAAATATCAAATAGCCGATCTGACCATTGTTAAGATTCAAGGTTGATATTCCGGTTAAAAACCCTTTTACGGTTCTATATTCTATTTTTCTGTTCTGAAGGCATGTTATTACACTTTTGATCACTTGATTTTATTTGTAACAGCCTTTCAAAGCGTCTTCAGAGCAGTTTTTCGAATCCATGGGAAAGTAAAATTTCAAGTCGTTTCGAATATGAGGTAATTCGTGGGAGCAGGGTATCGCAGGCGGTCTGAACATTAACAATGTTTTCGGCGGAGACGTGGCAAGCGAACGCACAGTACGTCGATGGTTCGAGATGTTTCGATCTGGCGATTTTTATCGTGAAAATGAGCCATGTGGGAGAACTGTATCCAAGGTGGATAGCGATGAATTGAAAGCAACAGCGAAAGGCGATACATCTCAAACTATGCCTGAATTAGCAGCAAGGTTCAGAATCTCTATCTCTACAATATTGGACCATTTGAAGCAATTCGGCAAGGTAAAAAAGCGGGATCAATCTCCGATGGACCGCGCGAATAGAGCGAGTAGCAGAAGTGGTGTCGTTTCGACGCTTGTCTTTCTTTGCGCTCACGGCAAAAATCCGAACCGTTTTTAGATCGCATTGTTACCTGTAATGAAAAATATATTTATGGATTCGATAACCGTAAGCGTTTGGCGCGATGTATGAACAAATATGAAGTATCGAAACACAGTCCGAAACCCAACATCTTCGAAAAAAGTTGATGGTGTCTGTTTGGTAGTCTATCTATGAAATCGTCGACTACAGCTTCACGTGACCTTGAGCCGGATTCGTTAACGATTTACAGCAATTTAACAGTGAAAATAAAGCCGAAACCGCTGATAGCACGGTGAAATGTTTCACCATATCGCTTGATAAGCCGCGTTATCAGGGATTTCGGCTGCATTTTCTCTGTTAAATTTCTGTAAGTCGTTGATGAATCCGGTCCTTTGGTGGAACGGTAACTGCGGACGTATACTGTAACCAGCTGGACGACATGATGAAAAAGCTTGCAATTAAGCACCGAAGATTGATTAACAGAGACAGGTCAATGCTCTTGCAAGACAACGCACGAACACACGTCGCACAAGCAACGTTGCTGAAACTGACTGCAGGAGTTGGATGTGAATCTTCTCGTTCACATAACGTATTCATCGCGTCTCGCAGCAACTGGCTACCATGTCTTCCAAGCATTGGACCACTTCTTACAGGATAAAAAATTCAATTTTCGAGAGGGTGTGAAAAACGCCTTCTGTGATTTCATCGCTTCTCGCCATCCAGGCTTATACGCTTCCGGCGTGAAGAAGTTACCGTTAAGATGGCAGAGATGTGTTGATTGCTTAGGCACATACACTGATTGATTACATTGTCTGTGGTTTGAGAAATAATATGTCAAAATTCTGACTCAAAATCGACCATCTCATACTTAATAACTAATATACGGTTAGCAGAATTACAAGCCTCTCCAATCTATGAAGACGTTCTAGCTCATACTGAGTTGGGATGAATATAAACTGGATGCGCCGATAAGTCTCCACCGAGAATATGCAAATGACAAGGAAATCGAGAGCGAAGACGATGACGTATTGTTCTAATGAGGCGCTGCATTGCATTACAAAATATTAGCAGTTTAATAAACAAGAGCAAATAGTAGCAAATGGTTTTAAAATTTTATTTTCTTTGTGGGGAGAGAAGGGATGGCACCGTAAGGCTGTCAAGCTCTCTTTCACACAATAAGAACTTACTCCAGAGTGGTTCTACATTATTCCTCAATGTAATTGTTGTTGTTTATTTTTTGCATTGTCGTTACTATTTGTTATAAATTGACAGCTATTATTATAAAACGGTAGGTTGAGCTGCTGAGGTGGTTATTTTTTATTTTTGTTATCACTTTTTTATTTTCTGTTTTGTTTAGCGTGTCTATGCTGTTTAATTGTTGACCATTATGCCCTATAAGGGCAATTAAATAAATAAACAATAAATAAATAAATAAATAAATAAATAAATAAACAATAATAAATAAATAAATAAATAAACAATAAATAATAAATAAATAAATAAATAAATAAAATTTGAATGTACTATACACCAATTTTTTTAAAATGCTGCCACCGTCTGAGCAGCTGAACAACAATTGCAGCCGAAGCTGAGCAGTTCTCTGGGCTGTGGACACTCGGTGATAGACATTGTGCATCTACAGAAGCACTTTTTAGAAGACGATTGACAGTGGGGAGATTATATAATTGATAAAAGGTGGCCTTACATAACAACAAAAACCAGTTTCAGAAGCCGGAACGCTCTTCTGGCGCTCTGGTGTTTCACCTAGATTTTATCAGTTGAAGGATATTCCAGAATTGACGACATACAGTAGCTGGTTCCGTTGCACGTGTAACTTCCTCGTAGAATTCGACCGCAGTACGACGTCACCAAGAAGTGCAACCAAAAAAATTCACAAACCAAAGATTTTTACGAAAGGCAACAAAGGAAACCGGACTTGCTGGTCACTGTAGTTCTCGTCTTCATAAATTGTTGTCCGTCCTTTACAGTAGTGTTTTTATTCCTAAATATTTGTGAGCAAAGTCAAAACTGGAACCTAAGAAGCGTATAAAGCGGCGAACATAGCTTGACACATGTTGAAAGGCAAGCTCTTTTTCAAGTGCTGTGTTATGCCACGTGATGATAGGTGCCTTTTCCTGCGCGCTGTCCTTTTTCAAAGTCTTTGTAATTTTGATAAGCCTCATGAACGTGGGAAGATAGCTCGTTAGGCTTCTTACAGCATAGCACTGCTGGTGGCACTCTTCAAACGCGCACTGAATGGCCGTAAAGCGAAAACAGGTCAATGTCGCGAAGATGGGCAGCATTGGGAGGTGGAATGGCGCCAGCCAATCAGACCGCATCGACTTGTCATGCCAGTTAGCGTCGGTACCAAGACGGGTGGCGTGTGTGAACATACTTCATTTTCGATACAATTCTGAGCTCATCTTCGAAGAATTAGGTATATTTGTTTGCTACCTACTGAAGGTCACCTGAGAAGTGACCACTTTCGCTCTTTCTAAAAGCATGCCGAAACCCAGCCTGACGAGTCGACCTGTGTCGCGCAAATCTCTCCCGATTCCCAACCCCGAGCAGCCTGTACTAGTCATGCAAGATCAGAAGTACGTACGTCTTCTACCTTAACCCTGCCAAGCAGAGAGTCTAGATCAGGCCTGGTGACTTGTTACCGACTTTCGTTCGGCGAGACGTTCATGGCCAGAAGCACCTTCAGAGCTTTTGGGTCTGCTCCCACGGACCGTTCTACTGGAATCTGTTTTCCAAAAGCACGGCGATGGACTCCAAGGCCAACTGGTGAACGAAATGGAAGAGATGGACTGGCGCCTCGTACTTATTCGGTCTCAGCGCTTCAAGAAGGTCCTCCTCTTCGACAACGCCGCACCCCATCATGCAAAAGTGACCACGGATAAGCTTGCTCACCTGGGCTACGTTCACATGCATCACCCACCGTACGGACATCTCTCCATGCGACTACCACTACTACTTGAGCCTACAGGACTTCCTGGTCGGAAGGGAGACAAGGACCCAAGCAGACCTCGACAACCATAACGAGCAGTGGATCAGCACCAGGCCTAAGCAGTACTGGAAGGATGGGATCAGGAAGTTGGCTGATCGACGGCAGCAAAGTCATTAAGCTTAATAGCGAATACATTTCTCAGCACCGTTGAGATGTAATTGAGTTATAAAGAGATAAAGAAATTTGTTGAACTTTTCTCATTACTTTTTGAACACCCTAATATCAGAATATCGCGGGGAAAGTGGAGGTCCTAAAAATGTCCAGCAGTTTATTCAAAAGAATATCTTTAACGACGCAAACACAATACAATTCAGGAGTAGTTAAAATTCTATGACAAGACGAAACTATACGCCGTAAGCCCGAATGTCGTAACAACCGAAAACATCGGCAGATATGATCCGCAGTCAAATGCTTTATTGGGTTAGAAACTAGGTTATTAAACATTTTATTCTAAATTTCTCTGAAAGTCTTTTCATAACGCTATATACCATCCCAAAAAATTATACGCTGTAAAAGGTTGTTTTCATTGTCAAGTTCTAAACGTCAAAAAAGAACAGAACACGGAACAGAACAGGTTATTCTGAGCAAGTAGTAACACGATTGTAACAGGAATTCAGCACATACACAATCAATCGAGTCGGAAATGCAAGGTTCCAGGCGGGAACGTAGCGCAATCTTGACTATTTGCACACCACAGTACTCTCATTACTCTGTTGATTCATATGAGCCTCAAACGTTTTCAAAAGATTCACTAGCAGCAATGTTACAATCTTTCACATAGTACCTTCATTTTCTAGGATACCCTGCATTTTTCGCAAGCCATAGTGTGTTTGTAAGTTTTATATCTTAAATAAAGCACAATTCAGTCGATAAAGTCACTTTGTGAAGCAATTATAGCAAGCATTCGAGCGAAACACAATCAATCGGGTGTAGAATGGAACGTTTCAGACGAGTGCATGGCGTATTCTATACCGTTCACAAGATAGAGAAACCCTATTTTTAAGCTTTGATATGAGCCGTTAACTTTTCTATAATCATCTGTGAACAACGTTTCACCTTTCAAACAGTGTATACATTTTTTTGAGACACCCTGTATTCTGATAGAGAGAAACATTCTCTTCCCAATGATCTATGACATCGTGTGAAAGAAGCGGTAAAGGTTATTTTTACATTCCGTTGAAGTGACAAAAATCTGCATGAGCAAATAAAACGCAACGCAACCTTTGATATAGCAAAACATGCTCTTTCTTCGGGACCCTTTTATAAAAGTATAAAGGACGGCGTTACTCAATCCGTTTTGGGATGCGCCACGCATTCCACTTCTACAAGATGTCCTGGAGGCGATATTTGGCCATACAATGACTTGCGGTGGCCAGCCGATGAACAAGTCAGCACTCTATCCTTCCCAGACAAGTCTGGTACCAATTCACCGACCCCGGAGGGATGGAAGGCTTGGTTGGCCTGCGCGGGAAATTCGAACCAGGAACCTGGTATCGGGTGCACGCGACAGCCGGCGCCTCCTCCGACTGCGCTACATGCGCCCTCGACCCTTTTATAGGCCCCATTTATGTGATGCACACATTTAACAGTTTTGTATTGCTATACAGAAACAGCTTTTTTGTGAAATCCGAGGTAATCCATCCGTCGGTCGCCCTGAATATCTGTCTGTCCATCCGCCCGTCAAAGCGCCACCATGGTCGTCCGAAGGACTCCACATCTCCATCTATCGGCGTCATTGATCGCTGCTGAGAGTAAGCGCTTAAGCATGATAAGCACTCGAATATGTTGGCCGGAGGTCATGATTTACTGGACAATATTGATCGATTTTATCGATTTTTGTCGAGAGCTGACCACTTGAGGTGTCAATCACGCTGATACGTTGTACAATGTGCTGAACGCATTATAACTTGCAAAAGACATCATCGGCTAACTGTTATCGATAGATTTTATCGATTTTTGTCCAGAGTTGACCAATTGAGGTAGAAATGGCGCACTCTATTTCTACGGGGTGTTGTAACAAAGACGATTTGAATGCGTACACAACCAATTGCGGTGCCCATCCGATGGATCAGTCAGTGTTTTATCCTTCTCAGAGAAGTCCGAAACCAGTCCAGCGAAATGGAGGAAGAGGGATGGAAGGCTTAGTTGGCCTGGTCGAAAATCTGAACCAAGAACTAGAAATCGGGTGCACGTGACAGCCAGCACGTCCTGCGCTCCATACGCTCAGTTAAGCATTATTGATCGAGTTTATCGATTTTTGTCGCCCTTTCCCCTTATAGTGGGCATCACGTGAATATATTTGGTAGATGACGAGGCTCAACAATAAACAAATAGTAAAAATAGGTTTGTATCAAATACTATATTGCGAAGCCCATCCAGCAATTAGTCAAATAATAATGTCTAACAATCACCTTTTCTTACAGCTTTTGTTTTTGATGTAGATTTCATTATAGAAGGATGCACTTCAAGGCGTAAAAAAATTTATCGTATCTATCCTAATCGGGAGGGAGCAACACTAACGTGCCAGTTGCGCACGTCATTCCATTCCACAAAACCGTATCCACTAAATTTAGATCAAAATCCTCGCATCATAGTACAGCATCCGAATTTCTCGTAAAAACCCAAGTAATAGAGACGTAAATCATTACATGCTCCTCTCCGCAGATTGGGATTGATTCAGAAAATCCTATCATACCATACCCAGAAAATCCTAGTCGGGAAACAAGATTGCGCTTTTTCTGAAGACCTCTATGCCATATAATTCTAAAACTTTTCCGTTTTTGGTACAGTGTCCGGCGGATTCTATCCAAAACATCGGAAGGAAAACATTTAAGGCGAATCTTTTTCCAATGAATAACTGATAGAAATGCCGTGTACGTTTCGACGCCAGCAGACGGTCTGTGCTGATAAGACCACCGTAGGTAGTTTTTGATTTCTCGCCTAATCTTTGATGTCGTCGCTGACTCCTTGTCGATGCAGACAAAGAATTCGAGAGGTAGATAACCGGTTTTCTTAAACATTTTGCGTCAAAAAACCAAAAAATTAAATAAATAAATAAAGAAATAAACAAAATCTTTCTCGATAAGTTTCTCGATAATCAAATTGTAGTTGCTCCTTGGCCTATAAAGCGGTAAGAGAGTTTACGCGACTAAAAAGGAGTCAAAGGATTCAGGATTTTTCTTGACAACGATTGATAGGGCTGCTTTCAATTCTATCTAACTCATAAGAATTTCAGATGTTCATCTCCACTCGCATTGAGGACCCTAAGGACTTTTCAACTCGTCGTTTTGTGGTTCTGCTGTTCTCTAGGTTGTCCTATGGACCGCCCAGGGCAAGTAGAATGCGTAGCGCATCCCAAACAAAATCAGTAATATCGTCCGTTAACCTTTACTATTCACATAAACTCTTTAAAGCTTCTTCCAGGTCGCGTGTAGCGCAGTCGGAGCAGGCGCCGGCTGTCACGTGCACGCTTCATACTTGGTTCGATAGTCCCGCCCAGGCCAATCCAGTCCCTTCGGGGTCAATGACTTGGTACCAGACTTGTCTGGGAAGAATAGAGCGCTGGTTCGTTTATTAGATGACCACTGCAAGTCGTTGTGTGGCCAAATACGCATTCAAGCTCGCCTCCACGACATCCAGTAGAAGTAGAATGCGTGGCGCATCCTGAAAAGGATTGATCAGCGCTGTCCTTTATCCTTCCATCTCTATGCCTTTTTATCAATGCTAACAATCGTTCAATATAAGGCATCTCTCCCCCTCCGAGCTGCTTCACGCCAAATTTTATTTTTATTGAAAAATAACCGTTTTTATGAGTAACTCCACACATACAAAATCTTTGCTATCCTGCGAATAATGATAGCGGCAACCTAGTCGACTGCATGGCACGATCTCTTCTTTTAATTGCCCTTTTCTGATTGGTGCTACTTTACTGCACTTTAAAACAAAAATCAACTATTTTTTCTTTAAAGAAAATTATGGGTTTAAAATTTCCGACAGTGTGTTCACTTACTGGAATAGGTAAATTTTGAAAAAATCAAAATCAAAAATGTAGAGAAGCAATGCAAACACGAACGGGACGATTTAAGTCTGTTTCTTTAAGCTTTAAGTGGCTAGTGTCGAGGTTGGAAGCTGCTACGACGACGTTTTCTAATCCATAGCAGCAGGCGGGACTCGAACTTGCGCCTCTTGTTGAACGGAAGGGAATGCTCTACGCCATTACACCACCGGCGGTGTTTCACTGGTTCCATGCTGATATCAGCGGCCAGCTCACCCCGATATACGGGCGAGTGCTAACGGGTTCCACGAGATGTGAATGTTGTTGCTCGGTCAGACGTCGCAGGTGGTGTAGTGGCGTACAGCATTTCCGCCAGGTTAGCAGAAGGTGCGAGTTCGACTCCGGCCTGGGCAAAAGTTTTGATCACAGCAGAAGAGAGCTCTTACAACAAACAGTATGCCGATCATAGGTAGGAAATTACATAGAAAGGACCTCTCGTACGCTAGCTGAGTGTGTGGTCTTTCTTGAAGGAGTGCACTTTCAAATTTGCCATCGTTGACAAAAACACGGCACAATCCTAGTTGGTGTTGGCCGCTCTAAATCGATTTCCCATTATAATAAAGCACAATGAATAAGTAGCATAATGAATACAAATAAAAATAAATAAACTACACCAAGCTTATTGCTCAGATAGACCACTCACCGCGTTCCTAGTCGGGAGGGGTGAGCGCAAAATTTATTATTTATAGAAACAGACAAGCGCAGAAACATCACTGACTGTTGGTTGAAAATAACGGTAAAAAATTCCATAAATAGACAACAACGCTCCTAGAATACAGAGCGCTGAGACCAAGAGCGTAGCAACAATGGTCCTCTATAAGTGGACACTTTTTTCAATCTGTGTACACAGAATGTATTTCAGGTCCTAAGGGTTTGTTCATACTTCGCGACGGGAGCAATTATTCGTTTAGACAAATTATACGTATCGATTCTTGCCATGCAATCTCCCAGCAAAAATCGATACGTGTGATTTGGCTGGCCGACCAAACGATCCCGTCGCGAAGTATGAACAGGCCCTAATCATTTTCAAACGTTCCGATCTGGCCCTCAAATATTACATACAAGTTCTCCGACACGCCTAAGGCCCCGTTTATACTTCGACGCCGAGCGACACAACGCCACGTATAGTGGCCGTATTGATTGAGCGACGCGATCGATCGATTTGGCCACTTTACATGCCGTCGCGTCGCTCCGCGTCGGAAGTATAAACGGGGCCTCACGGCGTGTCTTGCACTTGCGCGCTTCGCGCAACTTTACAGCATCACTGATCTGCGGAAAGTAGTTTTTGTAAAGCATAAAAGTCGCTAGCATCTAGGATCTGCTGCAGTCGCTAGCATCTAGGATCTGCTGCGTACTTCATTGGCATCAAGCCATTCACCACTTCCGTGCATTCATCATAGACATTCTCTCCGTACCGCCATTAACGTCATTGGTTTGTGTTGTGCAGTACTTCTGTCCATCAGGTTGCTCCTCCGCAACCGTTCTCATGCTCAACAGCTAGCGTTTCCAGATATCGTTGACATGTCTTCCGAAGCCAGGTCTCGTCTCTCGTCTCTTCTTACTTACTTTACTTTGATACTTTGATGGTCCTTTTGTCGGCTGGAGGTCTTCTCAGCGGGGACCACAACTCTTCCAGACCAGACTCTGGCTGTTTACATCCAGTGAGGCAGACTCCGCTCTCTGAAAGATCTTGAGAATGAGTCTGCCCATCGCGTTGGCGGTCGCCCCAGTGGTCTCTTATGGTCTCTCGGGAGCCATTCTGTGACACGGAGACTCCATCTATCGTCCTTTCGTCGAAGCAGGTGTCCGGCCCAGCGATATTTGGACTTCTTCATGTACTGCAGCTGGTCTGCTAATTGCGACTTCTCCCGTAGCTCCGAGCTTCGTAGGCCTTCTTGCCATTGCTGACGAAGGCTTGTCCTTAGAAGACATCTCTCCAGTGCACGATGCGTAGTTTGCATCGCTCTGGCGATTGTCTTGTCGGGCCAGGTTTCCGTCGCGTAACACATCGCAGGCAGTACAGAGGCGTTGAATATCGAGGCCCTGAGGCCGGGATCCTTGACCTGATCGGTGACTTCGCGAATCGAACTGAAGGCTGCCCATGCTGCGCGTCTCCTGCGGGCGATTTCAGGAGCGAGGTCGTTATCCATGTTCAGCTCTCTTCCCAGATAGACGTAGGAGTCGACCTGTTGTAGAGCGACTCCATTTAACCTTACGAGTCCCGTGTCACACCACTGGTTGACCACAAACTGCGTTTTGGACATATTCATGTCCAATCCAATCGTCTCTTCTTACTGGATCTAATTGCTGGTCCGCTTTTACTGGTCCTCCCTTCCCGTCTTTAGTCCCCCACCTTCCTGGTCCCAGCCCTGCTCACTTCTTTGTATCCATTATTGACCCCCTACTGGTCTCTTCTTGCTGGTTTCCCCGTCCTTGCCCCTCCTCCAGGTTGCTCATTTCCTTCCTGGTCGCTCTCCTGGTCCACCCTTTAGGTCGCCCTTACTGCCCTTCTCCACCACCCCCTTAGTGGTCCTCCCATGCTCACGGCAGACGTTGATGACACGTATTCAGAATCAGGACGCTTGTTGAGCGACGTAGGGACCCGTCTTCTGAATCCAGAAGCTCGGAAGCGCTCGAAGTCGCCGCTGTGTCGAGCATGAAGAGGATATGGCAGATTCCTTGTTCTCCGTATGAATTCCCTTACGGCTCCCTTCTTGTTGGTTTCCCGTCCTGGTTCCGCCTCCAGGTTCCTTCTTCAAGGTAGATTCCTCCCCCCCCCCCCCTCGGAATTCTCCTTACTACTCTACCCCAAATAAGTAGCCCTCCCACGCTCACGACACGGCGATGGCGAGTGAACGCTCGTTGAGCGACATCGGTGTCACATCTTCTAAATCCAGTCTCCCTTACTGGTAATGGATCTCCTTTCTGATCCTCCTTACTGCCCCTCCCCCTTATTGGTAACTCCCTACTGGTCCTTCCTTATTGCCTAAACCCTTCTTGATGCCAGCTCCTGCTTCATTGTTCCCCCTATCGACCCTCCCCATCCCGATGCCTCCTCCAGGTCGCTCCTTTCTGATCGCTGTCGGTTCCCACCCTCGAAGTCCCCTTCTACTCTTACCTTTTTAGTGTTCTTCTCACTAGTGGCACGAAATCACGAAATCGGCTTCCGAATCTGGACACTCAGAAACGCGCGAGGTGCTGTTGTATTGAGCAGTAAAGGGCTGTGCTTCCCTTGCTGCAGCAACATTCCACCTTCAATAGCAAATTTTGCCCGCGGTGTAGATGATGAAGCGTATTTCACTCAGGTTAGATCACTCGACCGCCCCGCTGCAGATGATGCGGCGTATCTCACTCAGGTTAGATCACTCAAACGTCGTCGACCGCTAACTCAATTAGGTGCAATCCTAGTTGGTGGTGGCCACTCTTAAACGATTTTTTTGATGTAACGAAACATAGTAAATGGGCAACAACATGATTAGACACAGTTGCAAGTCGGGAGAGGAACCTGAAAAGGGTCATTCTCGGTGAAAATCTACTATGGGAGAACCATCTGGTTATATTTGAGGATCAATTTCAAGGAGCTAAAACAGACAACATCTGAAAAATAAAATAATATTGGGCCAAGACATAATCAACCAAAACGTGGACACTGGTAAGACAATGTATTTCACGTCCCAATCAATTGAAAGCATCCCGACCAAGCTTGCAAATGTTATATACAAGTGCCACGACACGCCTAACGGCGTGTCTCGCACTTGCCCGCTTGGCGGGGTTATAGGTTTGCGCTTTTTTCTCAGGGAATATTCTCACACAAAAAGCACGTGTGATCTTCAAAACAATTTTGTTAACAAAACAACAAAAAGACAACACTTACTGAAGCATCTTGGTGAATACTACGTTTGGTATCGACTTGAGTACTGGTGTTAACCAAATTTTCAGGTGGGACTTCTGTCGAACTCGCGAGAACGCCACGTGCAGTTGACCATGAGAAAATTCTGGAGATATACGCAGAGGCGTACCTGTCTTTTCCATTCAACATGGGATAATGCTGAGTTCTGCATGCAGCCGGTCGTCGTACGACGACGATGCGACCTCTGCTTCCTTTCTTTTCGATCTTCTGACTCCAGACGGTTGTAGTGCGACGAAGGGAACATGTCTTCTGGATTCAGGCACTCAGAAACGCGCGCAGATGCCGTTGTGTCAAGCAGGAGGAGGCTGCGCTTCCTCTGCTGCAGCAGCATCTCATGCTCAATTCTGAATGCGATCCCTCGTCGTAGGGCGACGGTGTCTCCTCTTCTGACTCCAGAAGTTGTGGTGCGACGAAGGGAACCCGTCTTCTGGATGCAGGGACTCAGAAACGCGCGCAGATGCCGGTGTGTCAAGCAGGAGGAGGATGCGCTTCCTCTGATGCAACAATATCCCATGTTGAACGGCAAACGTTGTCCGCGCGAGGTATGCAGAGGCGTAGCTGTCGCGGGTAAACTTTTCCGTTCAACATGGGATAATGCTGAGTTCTGCATACGGCCGGTCGTCGTGCGAGGACGATGTGACCTCTGCTTCCTTTCTTTTCGATCTTCTGACTCCAGACGGTTGTGGTGCGACGAAGGGAACCCGTCTTCTGGATTCAGGCACTCAGAAACGCGCGCAGATGCCGTTGTGTCAAGCAGGAGGGGATGCGCTTCCTCTGCTGCAGCAGCATCTCATGCTCAATTCTGAATGCGATCCCTCGTCGTAGGGCGACGGTGTCTCCTCTTCTGACTCCAGAATGTGTGGTGCGACGAAGTGAACCCGTCTTCTGGATTCAGGCACTCAGAAACGCGCGCAGACGCCGTTGTGTCAAGCAGGAGGTGGATGCGCTTCCTCTGCTGTAACAACATCCCATGTTGAACGGCAGACGTTGCCCGCGCGAGGTACGCGGAGGTGTCGCAAGGGGTTGCATGAGATTGCGCGTGGTTCCACGAGGCGTATTTCAGCCAGGTTTCCAACCTGAGTGAGATACGCATCATCATCTACAGGGCAGGGAGCTAACTCAAGTATGTAGTGGTAGATTTTCATGTTTTAGCGTTATTTATCCTGATTTCTTTAGTGCAATTGCTTCCTAAGGAGTGACAGGTTCAATATGCTTCAATACTGGACACATTCAGTTTTTACGAAATCGCTTAACAGCGGCCACCACCAACTAGGATTGCACCCTCAATTATATAGTGGTAGATAGATAGATTCTCATGCTTTTTGGATTACTTATTTCGATTTTATTAATGAATACGTTCAGTTTCAACAAAATCGTTTAGGAGCGGCTACCACCAACCAGGATTGGACTGGATCTAAGGTCCGCTAAAACCAAATTGGAATAGATTTTGAGCGCGAAACTTCGATTGGAGCATGGTTTTCCTCCCGCGAGCGTTTAACACCTAGGCACGCATATCTCCATTTGATGACTTTGAGCGCACTAAAACTGCTTAGCCGGGAAGTGCGCTGGGTTCTGTGCTCTTCGGGCGCAGAACCAGGCTAGGAAAGGGATGTGTGGACCATTCAAGCTGCTCGCGATAAAACAGCTCTCGTCACCCAGAAAATTGTGTAGACGTCAAAACCTCAAACCTCAATAAGTCAATCGAAATGCAAAAATGTCGAGACGCAAGGGAACCGAACCCCCGGTCTCCTCCGCATGAAGCAACGCCACAGTTCATTGCACTACGATCCGCCTGCCAGTAGCGTACATGGTACCGATGCGCATCGATCGAATCTCCACGTGGGCGCGGAGCAGCCCATGTGTGCGGCGCGTCGAACAAGTGCGCTCCAGCTCCAACTGCGCGCTCCTATGCGATGCATCTATTCCGATCTGGTTCTAGTGGTCTTATCCGTTCCCCAAGGATTGTACCAAAAATACTGTGTGAAATGCCCCCCCCCCCCCCCCCCGCCCCAGTACGATAGGCCCGAATTTATTTCACGTCAAGACTGATGAATCCAGTCCCTGAAGACGACTTCGGGCTCTGATGGTGGGAGCTTGGAGTGCCTAACCAGTACTGTCGGGTTCGTTTTGCGAAGAACTCCACGTCAGCGGGGGACAACGTGTCCGACTGAACCATCACCACTCATTTGAAGTCTACTGCGGGCTTATCCGACGGCCGTATCAGTCGGTATAAAAGCGCTCGTCGACGTCGCTACGTCTCATTCTTCGCTAGACGACGATGCTTTCATTAAATGCGGTGCTCGTCCTCGTCGCCATTGTGCACCGCGTTCGACCAGCCAGCCAGATACCGACGTGGGACGTCACGAGGCCGGTGAGCCGTCTTCAATACGACGCCGTCGACTATGACGACGACGATGACGACGATCTTCTTCCAGATAGTCACCGCATTTGGAGACAAGAACGGTCACAATTTCCTGTTCGATTATGATTATCGCGGTTCAAAAAATCAGTACATGTACACTGGAGTGGCTGTATAGTGAGTTTCGTTTGAACAATACCTTGCCCGAGAAAAGTCGACGAGAAATCATGTGGTGGCCATTTGAGACGTCGCCTTGTTGTTTCTGTCCGGCTGTGGGGTGCACAGGCTTTATAAATCACTACAAAAGTGCCCTAGAAAGAAAAGAATTAAGCAACCTGGCAGTTTAGCGCAGTTGAGAAGAGGCGCCAGACCACGCTGCTGACCTGTTCTAGGTTCGATTCCGCGCCCATGCCAACAAAGGCTTTCCCTCCGTGCTCGTTTCTAACCAACAGCCACTGGTCCGCGCTACTTAAAAAAGGGCCAAAAAAGGGTCAATGCTAGCCAGAAATCGACGCTATGCGGGTTAGGGGGCTTGGGCGGGGAGGGGGCACTCCTAGGGTCATATGCTCGCTCGTCTACCACGAACCTCCTCCGATGGGGATGGGGTGCCCCGGCGCGTCTCCCTGGTATGCTCGTCTCACTCAGCCCCTGTTCGGAGTGAGGCCACGCCCTCTCGGAAGTGGGGAAGTCTTCACCAAGCATTGAGTAGGGGGAGAGGCAGAATGGCGCGCTTATTTAGCGATGGGGCGCGTTGTTGTCGAACAGCTGAGATGGAGAACCTAGGCGAAGAGCAGAAAACGAGCTATATTGGCCGTGGTTGGGATATAGACGTGCTGGACGCACGCCAGCGATGCATAGAAATGGATCTCCTGCTCAAACTCACCATCTTTTCTTGGTGTTGGGCTATGTTCTGTATATTCTGAGCCATAAAATCGAACCGCCTCTGTAATTACTCACGGTTTTCTTAGTCTCCAAGGGCTTGCGGGTTGAAAAGGGATGTGTTCCTAGCAACCATAAAAAAAAAGCCAGTTAAAAAGTGATTCTAAGGTCGTAGTAACTGATGCCCACGCCCTATTTCATGCTCAGGGCGCTTTTCTTGAGACATATCTCTCATTATTTTATTCTCTGAAAGCAGTAGTGTATTTTACTCAGGGCGCGGGGTAGCACAGATGGAGGAGGCGTCGGCTACCGCCTGCACCCTTATCCAAGGTTAATCATCAAGGTCCCTCTCCTGCTAATGGTAAGCAAAATTTCCATCCCTCGGGGTCAAATACAAGCATAAAACCGTTAGTAGTGAGACTTCCTCTTTTTTTTTGGATTTTTAAAAGCCAGTTTCCAAGTTCTTCGTGTTTATGGGGAAGTTCTGTGAGTTCTTAATTCCACTAAACCGTTTCCTTGCATTTTCGTAATCATTTTTCCTTTTCCTTCGTACTTGCTGAGTGCTATAAGTGGCGAAATAGAAGAGCAAGGTGAAGGCTTGGATGAAATAATCGACTGACAAGGAAAACTGTAGAAAAAAATGCTAGAAAAGCGTCAAGCTGCAAGTCAATGTAGCCTATGCATTAAAAAACGGATGGAAAAGGTAGAAAGAATGCGAGGAAACTAAGAAGACATAGACGCCCCGTGGAAGGAAATCTCCTTAATAAGGGTTTTCCATTGGACTGAGGGAACTTGTGGTACAGTTGGGGGTGCCGAGGTCCTTATGTGCGTCAAAAATTGGTATAAGGTCGGTTCCAACCTTGGCTAACCAAGCGTTCCATCTCTTCGGCTTTCTTCGTCTCTAGGCTCTAGGAAGAGGCGCAGATGCTCTCATTCACAGCTGTGTGTAAAGAAGGAAGCCGGATTATCACCGCTCCTAAGATTTCGGAATGCAGATTTTCTGCAGTATGGCGTCAAACTCCGAGTTTGATAGCCATTGATAGACCTAACCAGGCGCTGACGTGGCAAAGTGCCAGCGCCCGCGCACGCCATCCGAGTGTTGTCATTGGAGCACGTTTTCGTCCTCCAGTGGCAGTCGACAGCTCTTCGAGCGCAGAACAAGGCCAGGGAAGGGACTCTAGGACGTTTTCGTCCCCCAGTGGCAGTCGACAGCTCTTCGAGCGCAGAACAAGGCTAGGGAAGGGACTCTAGGATGCGGTGCAAAAATTCCGCACCGAAGAAGAACAGAACCCCGGCCTCCTTCGCATGCAGCACGCCTCTATCCACCGCCCCATGATCCGCTTGTCGTGTGTGCCAACGCGGGCATATAAGTCAACGGTCGAACGCGCACGATCGGAGGCCGACACGATCCAGGACGCAACGGCAGCAGCCACACGCTACAGTATCGCGGGTTGATGAGCTAACCTGCACATCAACCCCCGACTCCATGGAGTGCATCGGCAGAATTTGGTTAGGTCTAAGTAAAACCGTGATTTTCTGATTTTCTGCAGTATGGCGTCAAACTCCGAGTTTCGCCTCCCTCGGGAGCCCTCGGAGACGTGCATACCATCTCGCTCGTGGTGCCCCGGTCCACGCATTCGCCCCGAACCGGGGTGCACGCCAACGTACCCCGAACGGGAAGATGAGCATACGGCCCCTAGTCAGGAGGGCAACCTAAAAGTATCAGTGCGTCATCCTAGCCACAGAGCCACACTCCTGAAATCAAATAAAGGCCTTCACATAATGGGACAGGATGACGTCATCAAGAGAGATCTCGCCGAAGTCGGCGCCACGGCAGATGGCGCCCTTGATAGGATGAGGTGGCGACAGATCACAAGAACAGCGGACCCTGCGACTGCGCGGGACTAAACGCTCAGGAGAAGAAGAAGAAGACATAATGGGACGGCTGGTGAAAGCCCCGTAGAAACTCAAGCAAGGCAATGGAAATGGAAATCATTGCATGCCCCCACCGATTAGGACAGATCCGATCTCCCCCTTAGGGGACTGGACCTCTTCAATTTAGAACTCGCGCTAGGACATCAAGTGGCGCAAAGCGGATCGAGAGGGTGGGGAGAGAAGGGTCGCCATCTGGGACATCCCGGTGCAAGTCTAATGGGTGGGGGTCCACATGGTATCTCCTTCACACTTGGCAGTTTTATCCTAGATAAAGCTGTCGGAGATGTCTTCCTGCAGTTGTTCTCTAAATGTTTGCAATTTATGGAGAGAAATGAAGGTGGGGCTCAATCCCAAGGGGGGGGGGCGGCACTCCATACTCATGACCAAACACTAATTGGAGTTGGGCACTTTCAAGCGACACGTACAGGGACGTCTGCGGGTTCCACGTATCGACTCACGCCTATTTCTATTCTTGTATGTGGCGCATTTTGAGGACAGCAGTGTATAAAGTAGGCATGTTAGAGTGTTGTATTGCATGACGCATGCCTTTGGACGTGACTATGGAGTGCCCCCTTGGGATTGAATCGAAGGTGGGTTCTCCTCATTGCACCGACAACCCTAAGTAACCTTTTGTGTTGTAGGAAATAAAAATTTTACACAGTACTGGGCCGGTGTGCATATCTCGCTCGGGACCTCCCGTCGGGAAATAATTTAAAGGGCGGCGGAATCCCGCGATCACATCTCCGGGGAGGTACCGTATTTCCCAGCCCCCCTACTCCGACTTGCGTCGCTGGGCATGCTGCCAGCAGCCGTTCTTCGTTTAAATCTTTCGGCCGTCGTGGATCGCGTCGGCATCCACGTGGACATTCGATCGATGCGCATGACCGCGTTGAGGCTTCTATCCGCAATGGCGCTACCGGCAAATGCATTGTGACGCAGTGGATAGCAGCGTTGCTTGATACGATGAAGTTCGGAGGGTTCGGTTCTCCTGCAGTGCGGCGTTGTTGCATTTCAACTGACTGCTTGAAATTTGAGACCTCTGATAAAACGTCACTATTAGAGATGATAACCAACAGTGTTTTCGAAGGATAGCACAGATTCGAGCAGGGGAAGGGGCGTGACTAGACTAACGCTGCCTTGATAAAACTGCGATATTGAATTTCGGATTTATTTCGTTGCTTTGCTAACTCCGGGAAAAGGGGAGTATTTTTAGCTGTAAGCTGTGTACTTTATCACTAATCAGTCGTTCGGCGGCCTAGCGGCCGCCTACGACTGGTTGGGGGCTTCGCCGTGGCCGATACGGGTTTCCTATTTTTCCCTAGGCCTTCTGACCTTTATGTTAATTGAGATGAATCGATTGATCGACTTCAGGTTCGTATTCAGCGACCCCCAGGGCCGAAGTTTCACGCCACTTGAGCGACATCCACAAAAAATCGATAATATCGATCGATATCGATTGGTCGATTTCAGATTCGTGTTCAGCGATCTCGATTACCCCCAGGCCTGAAGTTTCGTGCCACTTGAACGACATCCACAAAAAATCGATAACATCGATCGATATCGATTGAGCCGACTTCAGATTCGTGTTCAGTGATCTCGATTACCCCCCGGCCTGAAGTTTCGTGCCACTTGAACGACATCCACAAAAATCGATAACATCGATCGAAATCGATTGTTCAATTTCAGATTCGTATTCAGCGACCTTGGTTACCCCGGGGCTGAAGTTTCGTGTTACATCCACAAAAAATTGATAATATCGATCGATATCGATTGCCTCCAAAACCCCTCCCGTCGATGATCAACTTCGGCACGTCTACGGCTCGCCATGCACGGTTGCCGACGTGTTCGGCTGCCGCCCCACAACTCAAGTGTGGCGGACGGGCAGTGTGACACACACGTACACACACACACGCTTGCTGCTTTATAGTAGGGTTTTTTGCATCCACACAGCTGGGATAGAATCGAGAACGGTTTCAGGCGAATTAAATTTCCCTCACGACGTTCTAATAGTTACACTTCAGCATCAGCCTGAATGAGATTGCCTTTTCGCGGTACACGTTCGATGAGTACTGGGATAATTCGCGTTGCACAATGTTTCAAACATTGAGAGGGCCGGTGAATACGTGCGACGAGTTCTTCCTGCTGGTTAACGACTGGTATTGGTGAGTAGTCTTTTATCCTGCACGACTGTACTCAGGATGGACCCGCTGACATTAATGTTGTCTACTGTTCAGGTTCGAGAGGGTGACATGGGACAAGAGGGATAGTTGTCAGAAGCCTGTTCAATTCAATCTCTTTGTGCTCGTCTTCATAAAATAGTGAGGTTTAGCGTAAATTTCTAATTACATGGCTTTCCAAAATGCAATAATTTGGGGGTTCTATCCTCACATGGGAAGGGTCTGAAGCGTACGTCTGATCTGGGAAAGCAAGTTATATAGGAAGAGTCCCATGTTTCAATTAGTATAAAAATGTGATTTCCAGTTGTCAAGTCGTGACGCCAAACGAGCTGGGGGTCCTGAATTTTGGTTCAATCCAACGGGGGAGGGCACTTCATAATCACTTGCAAACCACATCTATTTGAGGATAAACACATGCAACATCTTCTAACACTATATAATTAAGTTTGCGGTCGATGACGTTTGAGTGATCTAACCTAAGTGAGATACGCCGCGTCATCCACAGCAAGGGCGGTCGAATGATCTAAGGCATCTGGCATACCTCCGAGTCGCTCCAGCGACTGGTCGCGGCGATAGTGTTGCGAGAGCAGCTACGAACTGCGTAGCTTCCCTCACAACACTATCGCCTCAACCAGTCGCTGCGGCTACTCGGAGGTGAACCAGATGCTTAACCTAAATGAGATACGCCGCATCATCTACAGCGCGGGCAAAATTTGCTATTGAACGTGGGATATTGCTGCAGCAGGGAAGCGTAGTCCTTTGCTGATTAACACAACATTACTTACGCGCGTTTCTGAGCGTCCAAATTCAAAAGCCGTGCTGCCGACTTCGCGCCATTAGCATGAGAAGACTACTAAAGGAGTAAGAGTAGAAGGAGGACTTCGAGGGTGGAGAACCGACAGCGACCAGGAGGGAGCGATCTGGAGGAGACATAGGGATGGGGTGGGGTAGTCGATAAAGGGAACAATGAAGTAGGCCAGGAGGTGGCACCAAGAATGGTTTAGGCAATATGGACGGACTAGTAGGTAGTTACCAATAAGGGGGAAAGGCAGTAAAGTGGATCAGCAAGGGGATCCATTACCAGTAAGGGAGACCGGACTTAGAAGATGTGACGCCGATGCCGTGAAATGGCCGTCGTCGTGTCGTGAGCGTGGGAGGGCTATTTAATTGGGGTAGATAGTAGGGAGGATTCCGAGGGAAGGGGATCTACCTGGAAGAAGGGACCTGGAGTCGGGACCAGGACGATTAACAAACAAGAAAGGAGCCGTAAAGGAATTCATACGGGGCACAAGAAATCTGCCATATGCGTAGCCTCTTCAGGCTCGACACAGCGACGCCTGCGCGCTACTAAGCTTCTGAATTCGGGAGACGGGTCTTCTGAGCTTCCGGATCCAGGAGACGGGCCCCTACGTCGCGCAACAAGCGTACTGATTCTGAATATGTGTCACCGACGCCTACCGAAAGCATGGGAAGCCCACTAAGGATGTGCTGGAGAAGGGCAGTAAGGGCACCTCTAGGGTTTACCAGGAGAGCGACCAGGAAGGAAATGAACAATCTGGAGAAGGGGCCAGGACGGGGAATCCAGCAAGAAGAGACCAGTAGGGGGTCAATAGTGGAAACAAAGAAGTGGGCCAGGAGTTGGGACCAGAAGGGTGGGGGAGCTAAAGAGGAGTGAAGACCAGTAAAGGCGGACTAGCAGTTAGATTCAGTAAAAAGAAACGAATGAGGGGAAACCCGGTTTCGGTAGAGATGCAAACGATATCCGGAGAACGCTAGATGTTGAGCATGAGAACGGTTGCGGAAGAGCAACCTGAGGGACAGAAGTACTGCGCAGCACAAACCAATGACGTTACTGGCAAGTCCGGAAAGAATGTCTATGATGAAGGTACCGAAGTGGTGAACGGCTTGTTGCCGATAAAGTACGCACCAGCTCCTAGATGTTAGCGAATTTTATGTTTTACAAAAACTACCTTCCATAAGTCAGTGGTGCTGCAAAGTCGCGCGAAGCGCGCAAGTGCGAGATACGCCGTTAGGCGTGTCGAAGCACTTGTAACATATAAGCGACTTTACCTGATGCTCTCTCTAAGAAATAGCGGGTCCCGTCGCTGGAATATTGAAAAAAATTAGTTATAAAAGCATGAAGAGACTCCAGCGGCTCCGCACGTAAACCCCGTGTTCAAATTCCCGCGCAACGAAGGCGTGCGCGTCGACTCATTCACCATGGGGAGACACGTAGAGGGGACCCAGGGACGCCTAGGGCGTATTTTGCGTTTTTGTTTCTTTCATTTTTCGTTTATTATTTTTGTCTCTGTGTTTTTGACTGTTTCTGATGCTGATTAGCCTTCCCAGGGGACTCTGGGGGCCACGTTGTAACTGGACTTGCGTCCGGGACCGAGCAGTAGGACGTCCAACTCCAGTTATAAGGTGCCCCCCTCTAGGATTGAACCCAAATTTTCTATGCAGTCGCTATAGAAAAGTGAGTGTAATCCCACGCGGGGATGGGCGCCTTATAGAGAGACTTGCGCCCTACCCCCCGTTCGCTCGCCGTGTCCACCCAAATCCCCCACCCCAGAGTCCCCTGGGAGGACCCAACAGAAAGAGTCCCCGGGAAGACCCAATAAAAAACATTAAAACAAAAACAAAAACAAAGGCAAGCAATAATATGCAAAAAATACGCCTCAAGCGTCCCCGGGTCATCTCTACGTATGGCCCCCACGGTAGATCAGCCGACTCTCAACACATTGGGTAGCGCGGGAATTTAAACTGGGATTAGCAGCTGAAGTCTTTTCATGCTTTTACATTAAAGTTTTGGTTCAATCTCAAGGGGGGGGGGCGCCATTTAACATTCACGTCCAAACACTAAATGGAGTTGAGCACTTGCAACATAGCATGCTTACTGAACCCCTCCTGTGACTACTGCGGTCTACTTACTGAAACAAAGAGAAAATTTAGACGTAAAAACACGCAGAGCCTCCAACGTGCTCCGGCCGCAACGCATGAGTGCGCGTCGACAGGTTCACCGTGGCGATACGTACGTAAGAAAACCGGTACTTATGAAGCAGAGGGCCCGTGGTGCCGTGGGGCTGCCGGGAAACATGTTAACGCGGCAAACATGTTAACGCGGCAACCCACGGCACCCGAGGGCGGGTTCTTCATAAGTACTGGCCTCGTGGTGCAGTGGGTTTGCCGCGCTAACATGTTTCCCGGCAACCCCACGGCACCATGGGCCCTTTGCTTCACAAGAACCGAAAAACCATACAACAGATAGGCCATACGACGCAGGCCTCCCTGAATCATCTCTACGTATCACTTTTATAGTCAATCTGTCGACGCGCACGCATTTGTACGATGACGCGAATGCGCAGGACAAATTATTCACTTAAATGGGAAAATCCGCTGGAGCCTTTGAACTTGACTACAATTAGACTTTCATCATCCTCCCGTAACGAGAATTGCTGCATAGCCATCTCATAAGGTAGACAGCATTATTGCATGCACAGAAGATTATTATTATTTCAACTATTATTTAAATGTGTATAGAAGATGGACCACCCCTTGGGATTGCACCAAGCAGAGGTGAGAGGAAGAGGAGGAGGCCACAAGAGCGAGAGCACCGAAAAAGTGTACACGGGGGAGCTGGGGGAAGATGACCTTTGAAAAAGGTACTGTTAGAAAAGAAAAGCAACAGTTTTCTGTTCTGTTTGGAATTTGGGTAGGGAAGGGGACTCCGGGGTGTAGTCAAACCAAGGTAACCATGGCTATTGTTATTGTCAAAATTGTCTGGTACGGAACTGTCTTAAATTTTAATTTTGTTTACTAAGATTGTAGATTCCGCAGAACTGTGTGTTCGTTAACTTCTTATGTAAATATTCTTCTAGGTATATGTAGTTTTTGCTGAATAATCGCACCTACCCTACTCAGATAGCGTTGAAATGTGTTTATGGTAGAGAGCATTATACAACGTTTTACAACGAAATTAATTTTTTTTTATGCAGCACCGGTGTATTCCTCTCCTATGATGAACTGAGGGCACAATATGGGAAGGAGCGGTGCAGTAACCTTACCGATCTATCTAGGATGTGTCAGATCCCATACTAGGAGGATCGAAAATAGAAAAGCATAGTGCAGAAAACATCAAAAGAGATAAAAAATAATTTTAAAGCTGACCCATGCAGCAGCCTATGCAGCAGCCCTAGCCTAGGGCTCGTATCGTATCGGTATGGTAGTTTCGCGACAAGTCGTCGACTGCAATCGCACGCGAGCCGTGCTCGCATTGCATCTGCCCTACTGCGACTTCGGCATATGTTATACTTCGGCGACGACCCGTAGCCGAGGCGCGGAGCTCCGGCATGACGAGCTAGAGAGCGCACGTGCACTCCGTTTCTCCTGCGCTGAGCACGGCGAGAGAGAAAGATAATGGCGCCGCTAAGGGTCGTTTAGGCCTATGGTATACTCCCGTCCACCGCAGCTACGCGACATTGCATAGTGACAGCGATGCCTCGCGACGAGCAGTCGAAACGAGTGCAAAAATAGTGCACGACAGGCGCTTCCCCTCCGCGAATGTCGCTCGTCGCTGTGCACTGCACGGCGACGACTAATGTTAAATGCCACGTATTGTGGTCACATTGATCCTGCAACGCGATCGATTAATTTGGCCACTATACATGCCTTCGCGTCGCTCGGCGTCACTATGTAATGATGAGCGCCCATATCGATCGCGCGATTGAATGGATAAGGACGCTTATCACATACATAGTGTGTCGCGGGTCGCGTGCACACTAAGGCCTATGGTATACTCCTGCGTCGCTCCAGCGACGGGCGCGGAGCAACTGTCAACGGCGCGCCTTCGCTGCAGTGGCGTACGGCGCATTGGGGCGCGGTTGTCAGTTGACGCGCTATCGCTCCCGCGTTGCGTCGCAGAGGGGTGTTATACCTCCGCGTCGCGGGAGTGAAACATACTCCCGTGCGACGGCCGTCGCAGCCCGTCGCTCGTCGCAGTTCAGTGCACTGCGACTAGCGACGGGCAGCGATGGTCGCGGAGGGGGAGCGCTTGTCGTGCCCTATTCTACGCACTTCCGCTCACTTATTTCGGCACTTCCTTGGTTCGTGACCATACCACAGCAATTTCAACACACGTCTGGTGATGTTGGGTGGTCATGCGATGTCTCTGTTGTTCTCCTCGTAGGGTTTTTCTCGAGGCTAGACTCATTTTGGGCTTTTCGACGGCTTGAACGGCTAGTTTTTTGAGAAGATATTTTTCTAGGCCGTTTTTTCTCACTTTTCTGCCGATCCTCGCATTTTTTCGCCTCTGAACTTCCTCGCCGGCACCGAAGTCTACATTTCTGTGTCGGGCAAGTCACAGGGAGGTTCTATTGACATGTCCGGCACAGAAATGTGCCAATTGAACGGCTAGTTTTTGAGGAGATTTCTAAGAAATTGCTGGCGCGGGCTTTTTTGCGATTGTAGCTAATTATTTTCGAGAACACATTCCCTTAAGCTTAGCGCACTGTGCTAGTGCCCAGTAGTGTCAGGCATGCAACTCGAGTGAGCCATACACAATGCACATAGAATCGGCGAAATCAACTAAGTGAGCAAAGATTGTCCATCTGGCACACTACAGGGCACTGGCAAAGTACGCCATGCGACTTCGAGAACTTCTATGTCATGAGAAATAAGTTGCTCCAATCGTTAGAGGCTACTCGAATCATTTTTTGAGCCGCCCACGACGAAATTCCCATGATCTGGTGAAGTTATACAAATGATTGTGGAGATCTCAAAGAGGTGAAAAGAACGATGTCAACCTTTCCTCAAAATATGTAGCTATCTAAATTGGAGGAGTTATGAGCATGCGACGTTTTGCGACGGATTACTCCATCGCAACCCTTTTTTGAACCGTGCGACCCTAGCAGTATTGCATCTCATGCGGGGTTAGGGTTTTGCGACTCTGCCACCGCTTTTGCTTCCTGTGCTCTAATACGGGTTGTCTCGAAAAAACTCATGCGCTCTCTGTGAGGTCAAATAATCTTGTTCTGTTGCATGAAAAATCTGTGTAAACTCGTTTTGAGAAAGGAAAGGCTCGTAAATTAGGAGTCCGACTGCGATTAAGGCATTTGATTCCTTTTCCTATACCGCTCGCTCCCCCGCTACATTTGTCTGATCATTCCTGCAACACGATGCTCTCAGTTAGTCCATATGGGCTCTTGAGCGAATTTACGACAGGACTCACGGTGGTTGTGTAATGACAAAGCACTATTTCGTCACTGCACTGGATCAGCTGATTCGCCAAAATTCTGCAAAAGTCTCCGTCTACGGAACTGCGTGAACTGTGTCAGCCTCAGCGATGGCGACGGCTCGCGACGCGCATCGCGAGCCGTCTCGTCGCTGTGCACTCCCGCATCGCTGCAGCCGACGGGAGTATACCATAGGCCTAAACGCTTCCTAAGGCCGGCAGCAGAGTCTTGCGGGTGCTGCGGAACCGCCATGACAACGGCGGGTGGTGCGGCGCCCGCAGGGTTACTGTGAGCAATGCTGCGTACTTTTGCCTGCAGTTGCAACTTCTAAGGATGTCAGAGATGTAGTAAGCAAAACGCTTTTTGTTTTGTGAAGAAGCCTTTTCTAAGCGAAGTTGGGAGTTCTTGAATGTAAGCCAAATCTAATACAACACTCCTCATAACTAAACAGTTCTGTACCATTTTGCGCTTGCTCTCACTCTTGTCGCTCTACCTCCACTAAAAGCTCCTCGGTTGACAAGCAGCTCGAAGATATTGTGGTAGCCTTTGTGATGACAGCACTCCCCCGATGCCTTGTTGAGTCCGGGAGTTCTGTCCGATGCAGTTATAGCTCATACTAAAAAGAACGGTCTGCTTTGCTCCTGCATTTCAGTGCAAGGGTTTCCCTAAACCCCATACGGCTAACTTGTAGTTGGAAGGCCACGAAAATTTGCAATGCAACAGAATCAAGGTTACCTAATATCGTGCCAAGGTTTTTATTACGTTACGTTTTGAGTGCAGAGGCCGGATTCATCAAAGTTACTGCAGTAACTTTAACAGAGAACCGTAAACGAAAGCTCAGATAACGTGGCTTATCGCTCACCATATCGCTTGATAAGCCGCGTTATCTGAGCTATTTGCTTACAATTCTCCGTTAAAGTTACTGCAGTAACTTTGATGAATCCGGCCCCAAGATTCCATACGTCTCCATTTGTCGACACTAACGGAGACTATACTGTTTGTCGTCAAGCTCCTTTATGGATAGAAATTATGCACCGACCTATTATATTCCTTGCATGTAGATTCGGTAAAAAAATCTTTCCAAATAGATGAACCATAATCGACATTCATCTACCACGCCCCCGGCGGGTCTCATCCGCGGGTCCTGGCAGTGCGGGTGAGAGCCGCCGTGAACTACGGCAGCCCTCGGGGACCCTTGCGACCAGCGGCTCCGCGACAACTCGTCCGCGCCGCAGTTCCCACCACAGTGGCAACATGGGTCCCACTGCGGCGGGAGCGATATGGACGAGTTCTCCGGGTGCTGCCGCGAGATTCTGAAGAGGCCCTAACATATGTCTTCGCGCGGACGAGTTGTCGTGAACCTATAGTACAACGCCCGAAACCATTGCGGTCGTGTTCGTGGCACATGAGGCACTCTTTAGGCCGCTATAGCTTTTCTAGTTTTTACGTCACTTGTTTATTTCTTTTAAGCAGAATGGACTCTGGAGAACTTGGGCGAATGCAGTAACCCCCGCCGACTTTATAGTGTAATTGGACATACCAAGGCGAATATCCACTGAGCACGAGTTGACTCCTTTCAATCCGATCTGCGCCAAGATTTTTTAGTTTCCTGTTGACTTCTTCACACTAGCCTCTGAAGCCACGACGATATTTGTCTGCTTTGCTTTGCAGTGATGTGATGAAAGAGGACAGTCCAAAGTTCGTTGGCACGTATTCAAGAGCGCGAGATAAGCTGTACTATACCGGACTCGACGGCCACAGGGTAAGAAGACGCTGAACGAGCCATCGGAAGAGTTTTGTTTTGGCAACGCTAGCGAATCTGGCTGTATTCAGGTTGTGATTTCGAATTTCGACGCGAAGATTCAGAAAAAATACTACTCGCCGACAAAGTTTGAAATAGTGTGCACGAAGCAGAGATAATCGCTAAATTCGGCCGCGAGTAAACGTTTCAGTTGTCCGGAAATGTTGAATGAAAAAGTTCCACAACAGCCGTAGCAATTATATGAAACGTGTTCACTGCGACACAGGCAGTTCACTGGTGACATCTTCATTTCCTTGGAACCGCTTATATCGTTTACAAGCTAGAAAGTGGAAACACTCCAACAAAAATCTATTACAAACTCAGATGTATCGATAGGAATTGACAAATATTATACTAGCATATCCTGCATCAAGATCGACGATTCATTGCGGATTACAAATGTTGTGGTATTCCACGACACACTGCACATTTACAAGTAGTGCTTTTCAAAAGCTCAGCTTAGGTCGAAACTAAGTGCATTATTGATGAAAGTCGAAACTAAGGGTTAAAAATGCAAAAATAAAGGCGATTTTTCGTTTCAGCAGCTTGCTTACTAACGTGATGAACCAGACAGCACTATTATGTGCGATTTGGCTTTGCGAAAAGTTTGCCATACAGGCACAAAGTCTACCCCGTAACCTTATCGCTTGTCCTCATGCTCTTGCGGCTTCAAAAAATGCGGTCAGTGGTATTCGCAAGTTATCAAGAAATCATTCTCCGCGTCGGCACTGCACTGAGTGGTTGCGTTAAGCGGTTCTCACACTGAAATAAGATAATGAGATAAGACCTGTGATATGCCTCCGTTGACGACAACAAGAAATGATGGCGATTATTCCTTGCTGCTGAGCCCGCGCAACAAATTGCACAACCTATGCCAGTGTTGCTGATGCGGAGTTGGGGCAACAGCAGTGTGAAAGCCTCCCTCGTTGCTATTGTTGCTCCTCTACGTCTCTGCGGTATGCTTCGTCATTACGGCGTCGGTTGCGCAACAGCAGCAACGGGGCTTAATCCGTTTGAACACCAACTTCCAAACTGGAGACATTTCTGGCGTGTTGGATCCACGTCCAACACGCGTCTTTACGCGCAAGGTCCATTATATCAATGACGCTGCACTGGTGTAATCCACGTCCTCAACACGTCTTTACAGGTCCGATAGATGATGCACTTTCATTTTCAGGTGCAAGCCTAGAGAGGAGGTTTAACCTGTTCTTCTATTTTTTTTTGACAGATTTACACCGAAGAAGCGAGGTCAGGTATACTGCTAGGTCTAGCTGAATAGGTAACGTGGTTAGTGTTTCGTTTTAGGTTTTTGGGCATTCTGGGTGTTGTGAACAAGCATGAGGGTAGATCCACCGCTCTAGACTTGCACCAACCTTCGGAGCCTTACTCGCAACGTTGGAGATTTCGCTCACTTCTTTTAAACAAATCTTGGCGCAATGTGACAACGGAGGGGTTACTGAAATTGAAAAAAATATATGCCTAGGTAGACATTTATGTAAGCAATACAAAACCACATTTAACCGGAATGGAGTCGGCTCCATTCTGGTTAAATGGTAAGTGGTTGCTTGGGGGGGGGTCACCCGAGTAACTTACTGGTTAGAGCCTAAGGACAGATACTCCTCTTTTCTTTTCTCACGACTGTTGTCGTTTAAGAAGTATGAGTCATTATTCACAGACAGTTTTGGCAATACCTGGAAGTCGAACCTGGCAGAACTAACAGGGGACTGCGATCTAGCGGTCTGCAAAGTCCTCACAGAACACCGCACAAACGCACTGCAGAGTAGATGGATCAGAAAAAACTGGAAGTGAATCGCTTGGCTGCGACTGCTATTGTATCCGACGCCGGAGGTATTGCCTGTTATAAATAAATAAATATGTCGAGAGCGCTTTCATTCTAACGAGTTTCTTACTCAACAGCGCAATGAAGAAGACGTTAAGAATATCAAGTTTATATCCCAGTCGATAGAGGTGGTTGGCACCTAGAAAAATGGATTGAGCACGGTGGCGTCTTCCTAACAGGAATTTTCAAAACATTATGTCGATTTTTAACTTTGCTTGAGCCTAGAGCGGCTGGTATAGAGGATACAAGTTGTGAGATGGATGTCTAGTTGCGATCAAAACTCTTGCGCCAGGCGGGACTCGAACCCCGCATCTTCTGCTTTCCGGGCAGCGATGTTCGCCTTACACCACCGGCGCTGTTTGGTCGAACTGAACATCCACGATATCTTCCTAGCAAGTACTCACCTATCAGCACTCACCCGTTATCGGGATGAGCCGGGCGCTGATATCAGCATGAAACCGGTCAAGCTGAAGGAACTCGAAAAAAAGATTTTTAACTTTGCTTGAGCCTAGAGCGGCTGGTATAGAAGATACAAGTTGTTAGATGGATGTCTAGTTGCAATCAAAACTCTTGCGCCAGGCGGGACTCGAACCCACATCTTCTGCTTTCCGGGCAGCGACGTTCGCCTTACACCACCGGCGCCACTAGACATCCATCTAACAACTTGTATCTTTGAGTTTTGATCGCAACTAGACATCCATCTAACAACAATTATGTCGATTACCCATTTACCCGGAGGAGCTTGTAAGTTCAATATATATGCATGTACGAGAAAGCCGAATGCCTCTCTACGCTAGCTGCTTCAGTACTATTTAGCTCAAGAGTGCTCCAAATTAAATTGCTGATTTTCGTGGCATTTGTGGCACAGTATTAGGGAATTCCTATTCTCCGTTCATTCTGGTATAGATTCGAGCCCAGCTAACTTCGTGTAGTTTACTACTAAGCAGGCCACGACCGCTAGTCATGCAGCTAGTGGCGGTCTAAATGACGTCGTCACGTGTTACACCAACGCAGCATCACCAATGCGATGGGATTTGCGCGTAATAACGCGTGTTGCACTTCGATCCAACAGGCCAGAAAAGTCTCCAGTTGGGAAGCTGGTGTCTAAACGGATTTAGCCCAGCAACGGCAGTGTGAAAGATGCTTTAGCCATCACTCCGGTATCACATCGCGGGGCAATGAGCGAAAGAGAGGGCATCCCATGGGCCTCGAGCTTAGCAGTCGGCGACGTGGAATTTCCCACATTGTACACAAATTGGCGCGTACGCGTGTGTAATGCAAGTTGTAGCGAGAGGATCTAGGTCAAACTGTACGCCACGCGCGAACTAAACGGGTAAAAACTCGTCGGGCATGTGGGAAATGCCACGACACGTCGTACTTTTTTGAGTACTGATGGGCTGCCCCCTCTTCCGCGCATTACGCCCTCTTCGCCTGGTGCCAGGTGTTCAGACCACATTTTTGATGAATGATAACCTACAGCTGGTTTCACACTGCCGTTGCTGCTGTTGCAGCAACGAGCAACGAAAAAGGGGCGGAGTTCGATGCTTGTTGCAGCCGCAGCGCGGTGAGATAAGATATTGAGATAAGACCTGTGATTTGCCTCCGCTGACGAGTATCAGCAACAAGGAATGATGGCGATCATTCCTTGTTGCTGAAGCCGCGCAACCGTTGCGCAGGCGATGCCGGTGTTGCTGATAAGGGGTCGCGGCAACAGCAGTGTGAAAAGCCTCTCTCGTTGCTGTTGTTGCTCCTCTGCGTCTCTGCGGTATGCTTCATCATTACGGCTTCGGTTGCGCAACAGCAGCAATGGCAGTATGAAAACAGCTTACTGACGGAAAAAATCAACTGTTGTGGCTATTGTGGAAGTGAATTTCCAGTCAAAGCAGAGGACAACACGTAAGAACCTAACAGGAGCAGCATTTGCGATGGAACGGCCGCACGTACGCCTAAAAAGATTATGGAGTAGAAACTGCGCCCATATGGTAGAATCATTTCTATAAGGAGCCGTGGATCATTTTCAATTTGCGCTGCGGTGCGGTTTTGCACCCCACCTTCGAGGGCCTAGCTGTTTTGGTTCAAGGACTCAGCAGAAACAAAAGGTGTTCTTCTACTATACGAAGGGTGGAAATTCTCGTAGTACTATCCATTTACCCCGTTAGGATAGATGCCTGAAACCCCTCGCTGATAAGGTTTGAAAGGAAAGGCAAAAAGAGAAGGCTGTTATGGGTAGGATCTTCATATGGCTTCTGAAAAGGCCAGTACTTCAATTTTTCGACGATATCATGCAGAACTGAGAGGCGCGGCGTATTTCAAAAGCTATAGCAATATATATATATATATATATATATATATATATTCAAAAGGTTATCATCTTTTTCTCCCTTAACAGTTTGCAGAATTAGGATACTAATCAGTCTGTTTACTATAGGCACGTCTTATTGCACAGCGAAATACGGTTATTGGTTATTCGTTCATTCAAACAAATTATTCGATTATTCGATCATTCGAAGATTTTCGACATTGAAGAACCCAGCGTACACCGCCGCAACCCAGCGTGGACTCCCTCTAAGAGAAAAATGCTCCCTCGTCCAGCCCCTATCCAAATTATCCGCGAAAGCGTCATCTGAGCCACCCAGTTACCGAACGTTTTCGATAGGAACGATAACAGCGACCTAACAGGGAAACAGTTGCGAACGGGGTCTGAGCTGTGCCGCGTCACAGACCTCACGGAAACGTATCAGAATTGAAAGAAGGAAATATTCCCTTACAGGTCTAGAAAAGGGGCGTATCCTCGTTTTCTTCCATACAAACGTAGGAATTTATTCTTAGTCTTTTAGAGCGGAGACATTAAGCTAGGCATTAGATCTTAAAGCCGTGGAAGCTCACGCAAGCCCATTTCAACTAGAGTAAGCCCTCTACATCTGTCAAGTGCACCGACCTCTAGAGGTTATGGGTCTTCTGTCAAGTGGCGCAAATGCATCTTTCTGGCCGCAGATTTATTTGATATTTTATTACAATAATTCGATCAAATGAAGATTATTAATCGATTTTCGAATAATATTCGACTATGGCTTCCTTCGGTGGATGTTCGAATTCGAACGAATATTCGACTTTTGAAAATCATCGATATTCGAATTCGAACGAATATTCGGAAATCAAGAAATATCGAATGATGGAGTAATTCGAATAAATTATTCGAATAATTATTCGAATATTATTGTTCGGACACCACTATAATCTACACTATTCTTGCGTGGAATTGAACACTTTCAAGTCAAACTGTACACTTCTGAGCTAGCCTAAGACTTCTAAAATCAAAGGAAACTCTTCCAAATCGAAATGAGCTTTTTTCACATTAAACTAGAGGCTCTCCAGAAATGTTCGAATATTTTTGTTCAAGGAATATTTTAGTATAGCTTTCTTTGAAGTTTTAACTTAGTTTTCAATAAAAGAACACGTAGTTTAAAATTTTATAAAAATTTTATTTTTTCGAGGATTACAATGACAATGATTCAATATTTGTTTGGAAGAGCAGGAAGGCGATCTCTGGACAAATCTTTGCGTAAAGGGTCGTTTAGTGTGCGAGCGATGCGCGAAGCGATGCATGTGTAGTGGCCAAGTTGATTGAGCGACGCGACTTTATACTTCGACACCGAGCGAGGCGACGCCACACATAGTGGCTATATTGAGTGAGCGACGTGATCGATCAGTTTGGCCACTTTACATACGGTCGCGTCGCTCGGCAGTATAAACGGGGCCTAAGCTCTAGTTTATACTAGCGCCGCCACGCGGCGCGGCATCACGACCACCGTAGATATCGATTTTTCGCGCCGCTCGGTCGATATCTATCTCCACCATCGTGCCGCGCCGCGCAGTGGCGTAAAGGCCCCCACAGAGTTCTGCGGCAGCGCCGCGGCCCTGTGCTTAACCGTACGGCAGAGAAGCAGAGCTCGCCGCCGCCGGCGTCCCTGCCCTATCCTTAACCATAGCGGAAGCGGCGTTGCCGCAGAACTCTGTGGGGGCCTTAAGGGGTCGTTTAGCCCTAGTTTATTCTTGCGCCGCCACGCAGCGCGGCACCACGATCGCCACGGATTTCGATTTTTCGCGCCGCCCGGTCGATATCCATCCCGACCATCGTGCCGCGCCGCGCACCGGCGCAACTATAAACTAGGGCTTAGCGTGCGCGCGACGCGCAACGCGATGCATGGTAGTGGCCAAATTCATCGAGCGGCGCGATTAAGTATAAACCAGGGCTAAGGGGTCGTTTAGTTCGCGCGCTATATAGTGGTCAAATTGATCGATCGCGTCGCCCGATCAATGTGGCCACAATTTGTGGCGTCGTATCGCTTGGCGTCAATGTATAAACGGGCACTAAAAGAGTGAATTAAGTAGCATTTTCGGCCGTACTCTACAGCTATGAACTCCTGTATGGTCTCTTATGTTTCAGTTGCCATAGCAGGTTATTCTATTTTCATTATAATTCGATTCTTTGATACTTGCTTTGCTCTTATGTCTAAAATTGTGCTCACGTGATTAAATGAAGAAAAATAAAAACAATAATAATGAAAATAAAAAAAAATATATTTAAGGGACTTACTCTGAAATAGCTTTTCATACAGCACGAATGTTTTCCGAGTGCTTTCAAACGCGTCACAACAGAAGAAGTACTGCCAACAGAATTTTTTGCTATTTATTTATTGTTTATTTTCATTTTTATATAGAAAGAAGGAAACGTCCATGGCACACAGAGCAGGATACGGAGGTTACGATCAATTTTATTACAGCAAGCAGATGTTGTCACAATAAACTTGAGACAGCTATAAAGTCTACGAGGATTTCCATAGTACTAGTTAAAAAATAGTTTCCGCAGAAAACTTATATCTTTGGATATCTCGTTGACAACATTGGCGCCTATCCTAGTGGGGGGGGGGCGGTGGCGTGCTAGGCAGAAGAATCGAACACACTTTGGGCCGCTGAACACTCTTGCGGCAACGCGGTAACCCTATCTTTGAGCACAGGGCAGAAACGAAGAGATCGCCGACGGAGGCAAAACTTGCCGCTGATGTGCCGCCTCGGCGGCAACGGTAATAATGTTTCGAAGCGTTACTGCCGCCTACGCGGCAGTTTTACCGCCTGCCGCGTTACCACAAAAGTGGGCGGAGGATTTTAAGATAGCGTCCTCTGCATGTGGAATTGCAGAGTACTGACCTATCACACACCAGCGGCCGGATTCATCAAGGACTTGCAGCAATTTATAAGAGAAATTGCAACCGAAATTCCCGATAGCGCGGCTTATAGCTCACCATATCGCCTGATAAGCCGCACACTCAGGAATTTCGGCTGTGATTTCTCTGTTAAATTACTGTAAGTCGTTGATGAATCTGACCCCAGTTTGGTAAGTTGCCTTCATATAGTAATCAACGCTCAATTTTTCTGCCGTTGTCGAATGCCTGTGGAGGTACAGTTTATCATATCAAAGGTGGAGAACACTTTAATACAGACACATGTGCGACCAACGATCGCGTTCAAGCACAGCCGCCTATTCCGTACGTGGAGACGTGCTTTCCGAAGTAGTTGAGGTGCTCTTTGATGCTGACGGTGAACCACAGCCCGTCGCTGCAGTGCACATTTTCACCACCTGAACAGGCAATACATTTGAGCGAACAAATCTAGCCACCAGACGACGTACCGTCGCAGATTTGAACTTCGGACGGTTCCATCTTGGTCTTGTAGAACGCCTGAAAATACATCTAGTTGGATAGATCAACATACAAACAAATAGAAGGTCTATTTTTTATTAGACCCTTTATACATGCAGTATAGCTTGAGAGGCTCTATGGTACTCTGAAGGTTGCTTCTTACAGAACAGGTGCGAGCGGCGAATGTCCAAACAGCTATCTGTCATACTCCAGGAATCTTCAGCCGTAATTCACCGCCATCAGAATGACAGAAGACTCACTTGCCTAATTGAAGGACTAAACCAGGCGCCGGATTCATCAACCGATTACCGCCCTCTAACGGTGAAAATACCGCTAAACCTGATACTGAAGAGTGCCGTATTAGGGGTTGGCGGTATTTTCACCGATAGAGGGCGGTAAGCGGTTGATGAATCTGCTGACTCTACGATATCAGCCAGCGTTAATGGTCAATGATCTCTATTTGGCGTCGTTTACACTTGCGCTGAAAAGCGACGCAGCGTCATGATCGATCGGCATTGATATCGATTTTTCGTGCCATCCGGCTCCACCACATCTCTCCGCCTCAGCGCACCTTATTTGACGGAATTTCCAAGCACAAAAATAGAAATTAAAGCAAAATTAAAAAAATAAAATTAAAATAAAACAAAAATAAAAATAAATATAAAATATAAAATAATAATATAATAAAAATACAAGCACTATGGTATTCTCACAAACCAGGAGTTAAGAAAAGGTTGGAAAAGATTTTATAAGGCAAAATAAAAAAATAAAATAATAACATAATAAAATTAAAATAAGAACAAAAATAAATAAATATAAAATATAAAATAATAATATAATAAAAATAATAATATAATAAAAATACAATCACTATGGTATTCTCACAAACCAGGGGTCAAGGAAATGTCGGAAAAAAATTTTATAAGGCAAAATTAAAAAAAAAATAAAATAATAACATAATAAAATTAAAATAAAAACAAAAATAAAAATAAATATAAAATATAAAATAATAATATAATAAAAATACAAGCACTATGGTATTCTCACAAGCCAGGGGTCAAGGAAAGGTCGGAAAAAATTTACCCAATCCTCTAAAATAAAAAATGAATTATTTGTGGAGCTGCTGACGAATCTGAAATCTTCTCCTAGCCAAACCCAAAATCCAGACTAGCTGAACCGATGTACCGATTTATCGATTACCAAAGTAGCTGAGCCGAAAGTGTACAGTAACCGACCTCTTGCCGATGATGGAAGAATCCGCCAATAGGTCCAACTGGGATGTGTGGAACAATGTCTCGCCAGTGCGTAACGCGGAACGAGTATTCCATCTGAAACCTGGTGCATTTATCGTAACTTCTTGTGGAGGAGGACAGGAACCGTAACCGAAACAAGAGTGACTAGCGGTGGGCCACATGCACCGGTGCCTTTGTTGGAGCTCTGTTCGTTCTGATCTGGCTTTTTGCTGCCTTTTGTTATCCATACTTAAGGTTATTCGCTTATCTGTAGTTGTAAGAGGTATCGGATATTGTCACCGTTGTGTTTTCAAGATGAGTAACCTAACCATAAGGTGAAATGATATCTAGGCCGGTGGGATTGTTCCCTACACAACTTTTCCGGGCTCCGATGAAATCGAATCGGCTTAAACGTAAGCCAAATATTAGGTTGTTGCAGAAGTTCTCACCATTTTCAAGCACCGCATTTTTTTAGTTCTTCAAAAAAGCGAAACATGTTAAGAAACGAAGTAAGCGCCATCATGTTTTATCACTCTCCTTCACCTTTCAGGCAGACTCCCGACCCGTCAGCGTAGAAATTTTCTGGCTTTGATACGAAAAAGCCAGCCAGCCAGCGTTCCATGTCGTCCTCGTCATCGAATGTTATATATATTTATTACATAAGTATTTACTTATGTGAAAAGAACCTGAGAACAAAAACAAAAAGCGTTATCATAACAACACACTTCCAGATAGTAAAGTAGTGAAAAAAAAATAAGAAAATGAGTAAAAACAAACAAACAGACTTCAGGGAGAACAGCGTACGACATCACGGACTGAAACTTTCAAGCACGCGTCTTTTGAACGCATTGTAACTCAGCGCGGTGATCCCATTTCTGGATAGTTTCTCAAATATTGGTAGGGTTCTATTGACAAAAAAGAAGCGCCGGCAATTGAGTTTTGGGACCCTAGCCTGGAATTTCCTGGCTCCTCCTCTGGTGGAAGAAGCCCTAACAAAAAAGAGATCCTCCGGTTTTATATCACATTTACCAAAAAGAATTTTGTGGAGTAGCAAGAGATCGTTGGCTTTTCTCCGAGTCGACAATTTATGGAGACTCAGATTTTGATTTCTTTCAATGCTGGAGGGTATCTTATCATAAACAAAACCAAGAGCTCTGATCATCAGTTTCCTGGTAAAACAGTTTTGAACTCTCTCCAGCATTTCAATGACCCTACGTTTGAATGGAGAGAACACCGGTGTGCCATATTCTAACAGTGGTCTTACATAAGTCTTATAAGCCCAAAGTAGGACAGCAGAGTTTGACGTTGACAAGGCCCTGAATAATTTGAACACCATCGCTGTAGCTTTGTTCGCAATCAACTCGCAGTGCTTGTCAAAGCTGAGACTCTTGGTAACCACAAAACCTAGATCGGTGACCTCATCTACACTAGTAATTAAAGACCCGTCCACATAATAAGGATAATTAGGGTTGTTGCCTCCTAGATGAAGCACTTTCGTTTTTTCTTTAGATAATGGTAAATTCCAATCCACTGTCCATGAATGTAGCGCATCAATTGAGTTTTGCAGGCTTTGCGAATCATTGACGGAATCTATCACGCGGAAAATTTTGATATCATCTGCGAATGCGCTGAATTCAACCCCATTCCTACTAAGCAAGTGGGGAAGCTCATGTGTGTAAATATTGAACAAGACCGGAGATAGCACTCCGCCTTGGGGTACGCCACTGGTTACAGGTCTAGGATCAGAGAATGATTCATTGATACGTACTGAGAACGTTCGACCTTCAAGGAAAGCAGCGATCCAAGCAATTATCCGAGGATGAACCCCAACCATAACAAGTTTTTGAACTAGTTTGGAATGCGGAACCCTGTCAAAAGCTTTGGAAAAGTCAAAATAGATGACGTCGATATTTTTACCATCATCCAGAGCAGAAGTCCACTTATTTAAATTCATGAGCATAGCAGTAACAGTCGATTTACCTTTTTGAAAGCCATGTTGGTTGGATGAAATAACAGAGTTGGCCTCGAGATGAGCAACAATTCTCTTCCTTAAAATCTTTTCAAAAAGTCGTGCAAACAAAGAAGTGATGCTAACTGGCCTGAAGTTGGAAGGCAAAGTGTGAGGAGGTTTTTTTGGGATTGGTGTTACAAAAGAATGCCTCCACCTGCTCGGAACCTCTCCCCTCATGAAACTTAAGTTGAAGATATGCTCCAATGGTCCTGCAATGATGTGGGCAACTTTTTGAATAAACAGTAGTGGAATGCCATCCGGGGTGATAGAGCGGGACTTGAGGCCTTTAAGAATGATCTCTAGGATTTCTTCTCTATGGAACCACACAGAATCCTGCATCAAGGGAAAATTAGACTCAGCTACGGATTGCCGAGGTGTTTTTCCTTCCATGGCATTGGAAGGAGACAGGAGAAGGTGGTGGTCTGTTGGAGCAATATCTGGGCTGTACGGTGTGTGAGGCAGCACTTCCCATCCAAGGTCGAGAAGCTCTTGGCGAGTCATTCTTGCAATGTGCGGTCGAGCATCGTCGTGCAAGAATCGGATTGTGTCATGATTCGGACGCTTTTCTGCGATCTTGCCAACCGGTCTCTCCAGCTTCTGACAGTACAAGTCCGCTGTTGGAGTTTCGTCACGGGCCAGCAACTCGTAGTAGATGACACCTTTGTAATCTCACCAAACAGAAGGCATGATCTTCGACAGGTGAGCACCCTCCTTTGGCTGTGGCTCAGGATGGTCACCCTTGTCAACGCAGTGTCTGCTCCTCTTGATGCTGACGTATAGGCACCTCTTCTCATCTTCTGTGATTATGGACTTCAGCCAACCATCTGTGCGCTTGTACGAGAGCAGTTGAGTGGCCACCTCAGCACGTCGCTGGCGGTCGCGTTCGGTGAGGCCGTGGGGAACCCACTGTGCCAACTTGTGCACCTTACCCAGTCGATGTAGGTGCGATGGTGGCATAGTGCACACCCAAGTCCTGCGTAGGTTTACGAGTAGTCCGCCATGGGCCCGATTCCACCAGCTGTCGCAATCGGTCGTTGTCGACGTCGGATTCATGCCCTGACCTGAACGAATCCTGAAGGTTGAACTCCCCTTTGCGAAGGCGTGCGAATCATTCTCGTGCAGTGCGATTGGACACTGTGCCCTCTCAAAATGCGCCATTGATGCGGCGACAGGAAGCGGCTGCTGGCTCACCGAATATGAAGTCATACAATAGGAGACCTCGGATGTACTCCTTTGTAAGCTCCGTTTTTCTAGGAGTTACGCCAGAGTGAGTAGCTAGCAATAATAGTATTAGGTAGGTGCATAAGTTCTCGGACATTTGATCCCTCCTGAATTGAAAGCTCATTTTCCCGCCAAATTTGTCACATGTATCAACGCGTAAATGATCGATTGATAGAGAAAGGAAAGGGGTACAAAACTGTTCCTAACATTTACTTCTACGTTGTTAACGTCAGCTATTATGGCTAAGCAATTCATTCCAACTGAGACGCATATTCGGCACGTCATGTTATTCCTGCATCAATCTGGCCTCACTGCCAACGAATCGTATCGTCGCCTGAAGGATGTTTACAACGAGAGTGCTCCTGCTCGAAGTACTGTGTACCAGTGGTTCTCGAAGTTTGCAGTTGGTGAATTCCCCGTTGATGATAATGAACGAGAAGGGCGCCCGATGACACTGGATTTAGATGGCCTCCGAAGTAGAGTGGAAGCGGACCCATACCAAACCACTTGCGAACTATCAAACACTCTTGGTGTTAGTCACTCAACAGTCGTTCGAGGATTGAAGTCGATTGGCAAGGTGCAAAAATTGGGTCGCTGGGTACCTCACGACTAGACACAACATGACATGGATCGCAGAGCCGATGTCGCTCCGTTTCTCCTTACCCTCAAACGTACCCACGGATGGCTGGACAACCTTGTCCCCGGGGATGAGAAGTGGATACTCTACTCTAATTATCACCGGCGTGCACTGTGGGTTGACGCAACTGGAGAGGCAAAGGACGTTCCGAAACCCGACCTTCACGTGAAAAAGGTGATGCTATGCATTTGGGGAGCGTTCTTGGCGTAGAATACTGGGAGCTGCTGGATGAAGGGATAACAGTGACGGCAGAGGTTTACGTCAACCCACTGAGGAAGTTGAGGGCCCACCTTCAAACCACACGAGGAGAGCAAGTGAAGGTGTACTTTCAACACGACAACGCTAGACCGCATATTGCTAGAGCGACGGCGGCTGAGTTGGCGGACTACGGATGGACCGTCCTTCCACATCCACCCCACTCAACAGATCTCGCTCCTTCTGACTATCATTTGTTTTCAAGCCTTCAACGCTATTTGGACGGCCAGCAATTTATGAACCGAGAGGATGTCAAGGAGGCACTGCTCACATTTTTCGAATCACAACCGGCCACGTTCTGGAGAAAAGGCATCCATGACTTACCAGCACGTTGGCGAAAGACAATTGATGTGAAGGGCGGTTACTTCAAACGATTTGATATTGTTGTTCGTATGTTGTGATAATAAATATTTCACGCCCCAAATGTCCGAGAATTTATGCACCAACCTAATACAATTATACATGCCTGATCTCTTCACGTGAAAAAAGATAGGTTGCTACAAGGTAGTGTTAGTGAGAAAAAAAGCACATTCAAAAAATAGCGGTAACTTACGCAACAACCTAATAAAAAGCGAAAACAATCAACGAGGAGACATTTTTAGTTTTATTTAGCTTCGATTTTCAAGTCACGGGTGAACTTCATCTTCGAATAGACTACTTATTCCCGATGATGACACTAACCTGAGCGTTGTGCCTCGCTGAGAAGTGCACGTCTCCTGTCCTTGGCTGTCCGAAAGTGACCAGCTTCACCTCGCTGGCATTGGCCACACGCGCTCCTACAAGAAACGAAGCCGCCAACGACGCCAAGGAACCTCCTAAGGAATGGCCGGTCACCTGAACGACTCTTGCTGGGTTCACCATCAGCAGCGTTTTTCCATATGTGCGGAAAACCTACCCAAATTTCATAGTTGGGATATTGATTTCTTAACGTATAGAAGTCCTCGTGCATTCCAGCACTCCAGATTTTCGTGAAGGCATCGTTGAAGTAGCGTGAGATTCGTCCGCCAAACAGCCAGGAGCACTATAGCGATTCAGTTTTGATGCTGTGTTCGCTAGGATTCTGAATTATGAAGCCTACCAGATTTAGAAAGATGGTCTTGTTCACTTCTTCAAGGAGCTGAAGGAAACGTGTGGTGCCTCTAAACGAAACAGATAATAGAAAGCGACTGCGGTACAAATAGCATCCAACGACGATAAAGGACGGTGTTGCTCAATCCTTTTCGGGATGCGCCACGCTTTCAACTTCAACGGATCCCGTGAAGATGATTTGAACGCGTATTTGGCCATACAGTGATCTGCGGTGGCCAGCCAATGAACATGCCAGCGCTGTATCCTTCCAAGGCAAGTCTGGTACCAATTCACCTAACCGGGCAGGATGAAAGGCTTGGTTGGCCTGGGCGGGAAATCCGAACCAAGAACCTTATGTCGGGTGCACGCGAGTGCCGACCCCTTCCCTGGCATGGCCCAGTAGTAAAATTGTACTTGTCGTTGACGTGGACTACATGGGGACGCGAATACGTGCCAGCCAATTTTAACCAATCACAGCAACGCACGAAAGTACGGCAGCCGGCAGCTGAAGGAAAATCCCGATTAGGAACCTACATAAATAGTATCAGGTGCGCAGGACAGTTTTTTCATACCGCACTCCATGCCCCCCCCCCCATTGGTAAAGCACTTGCCTTTGGTGTGGCCTACATGGGAAGGCGAGAGCCAGCTAGCCAATCAGAGCAACGACCAAACGCGCGGCAGCCAATCAAGGCACTGTTCACACACATTTCTTGTGGGTGGTGCACCCTGTTAATGGGGCCTGATTGATTGTGGTGCGTCTAAGTTCAGGTGTAATACATAAAATAATAATTGTTTTTACAAAATTTTCAAAATTGTAGTTAATTGTTTTCCTTAAAAATTGTTAGGTAAGCTATGCTGTAAAGCGAACTGCCTAGTTTACCTAAAAAGAGCATCTGCAGGAAAGATGAGACATACCTTAACCATGTACGCCATCGGGTTGAATTGTACGAGTAATCTGGTAAACTGAAAGTCGCAGAACAAATCGCTGTTGAGCAATCGCTCACCTAAAGCTCAAAACAATGGCATTGTGCTCGTGAAGAACAGCAGTGAATCCGGAGCAAGTGTCCTTCTTGAAGTCGTCACATTGCACTGTCACTTGGCGGTGGAGCTGTAGTATTATGCTTTATCTTCCTTCTAGAGTAAGTAGAGCATTTACAGCTTGATGCTCAGCACTATTTTGTATTCTTTTCCAAATTGGAGGAAAAATTACGCCACTTGGAGTGAACGCAAGCTTCTATGTACCAGCTGTTACTACGTATTCCACACTTCTATGAGCTCACAGCTCTCCTTAAGCGACGGTCGGTGGTTCAGGTCCGTTTTCCTCGACACACAACACAAACGCAAGTAGTAGATCACGGTTCACGATCTACTTCAAACTTGGGTAATTAAACCAAAGTGTGTAGTCTATAAATACATAACATATGAGAGCATCTTAAATACATCCTACAAAAGGCTAATATAAGGAATAAATAAAAAGAACATTGCCAAGACACGCAGTGTGGAATTCCATATATGACCTGCTTTTGTAATGTGTTGTTTTTTGACTGTATAGCGCGACAATCTGATAATGCTCCAAGCGAAATTCTTCTACAGTATCCCACGAATCGTCCTATGATCGCGAGAAAGTCGGGATACTCCTCAAGCTTTAGTTTAAGCTGTAAACGACATTTCCTAGTGCTTTAAAGTGTTGAAAAAGCTCAACGTACGGTTGAGTTAGGGAAGAGCCGGTTGAGGCACTGCTGTGGTTGATCGGAGTAGGCCGCGGCGCTGAGTGGAAGCATGAAATTTCTCGCGAATGAATCCGAATACTGCACATCACCACGAGCCGAAGGGTAGACGAGGAAGGCGACCAGGAGTAGCAGCATTCTGAGAGGTGCACTTTCTTCATTTTTTATGTTGGCTTCATCCAAAGTCCCATAGGCTATTTGAGATCTGAGGCTACTATAGTTGCGCTCAAACGAATATATTCGAGTAGTCATTTGAATAATTTATTCGAATAGTTGAATATTTATTCTATTTATTTATTTATTTATGCGAATATTCCATATTTCTAGAATTTTAATTAATCGTTCGAGTATTTTATTCGAATATTTATTCTAATGGTTGGATATTCGACATTTCTAGATTTTCGAATAATGGTTCAATTAATTTATTAGAATATTCATTCGAATAGTCGAATAATCGATATTTCTACCAGGCTGTCCAATAATTCCTGTCCGAAAATTTTCAAAATTCTATAATTTTCCTTAGAAGAGTTATAATATCAGGCAAGTGTAAAAGCCTTCTAGAAGGTTCACCAGAGTTCCACGCTAGGGGTATATAAGGCGCAATCGCCTCGTCTAGCTACCAGTACAAGCTAAAATGGACCAAGGTCGAATTCGTGCGTTCGTGTACTACCAGTGTCGTCCGCATCGCAAGGAGTTTCTCGAGGATCTGGTCACTGGGGATGAGAGCTGGGTCCTCCACGACAACGTCGCCCGCCGTGCCGTCTGGATCCCGCGCGGAGAAGAGCCGCCGACGACGCCGAAAGCCGACCTGCACCCGCTGAAGATCATGCTCTACTGCTGGTGGGACGCCAAGGGCATGCTGTACTTCGAGCTGCTCCCGCAAGACAGGACGGTCACCGCCTCCATCTACACCGATCAGCTCGAGAAACTAGCCGCCGCCGTCCGAGAAAAGCGTCCCCGACGGGCCTCGGTCCACCTGCTGCACGACAACGCACGCCCCATGTGGCGAAGGAGACCCAGCAAAAGTTGGCGACGCTCGGCTGGGAGACGGTTGCCCATCCGTCGTATTCCCTGGACCTCGCCCCCTCCGACTACCACTTGTTCCGCCCGCTGAAGCACCATTTGGCCGGAAGAAAATTCACCAACTACGACAACCTCAAATCCGACATCGCGGACTTCTTCGAGTCGCAGCCCTCGGAGTTCTGGGCGAAGGGCATCGGCGACCTGCCAAATCGATGGGCCACTGTTGTGGATAACTGTGGTGATTATATTGTTGATTAGACTTGTTTTTCAATGAAGTTAAAAAAATTAAAAATGTTGAAATTTTCGGACAAGAATTATTGGACAGCCTGGTAGATCCATACTATATAACAAGCCGCTTGGCAATAACTCATACCATCGATCGACGCTGAGTCATAAAATAAAGGATAAAAAGGATAAAGGACGACTGGCTGGATGTTGCGTTCGATCAAACGGCGCCGGTGGTGTAATGGCGTAGAGCATTCCCGCCCGGTTAGGGGGAGGTGCGGGTTCGAGTCCCGCCTGGCGCTAGAAGTTTTGATCGCAACAAAGCATCGTTACGACAGCTCACAACCTCGATACCAGCCACTCGAGGCTTAATGAAACTGATTTGAATCATAAAGGACGACGTTACTCAATCCCTTTTGGGATGCGCCACGCATTCTATTTCTACGGGATGTCGTGGAGGCGAGTTGAATGCGTATTTGGCCACACAGTGACTTGCGGTGGCCAGCCGATGAACAAGCCAGTGCTTTGTCCTTCCCAAACAAGTCTGGTACCAATTCACCGACCCCGGATTGATGGAAGGCTTAGTTGGTCTGGGCGGGAAATCCGAACCAGGAACCTGGTGTCGGGTGCACGCGACAGCTGGCGCCTCCTCCGACTGCGCTACACGCGCCCTGAGTCATAAAATAGGAGGGAAAATAGGGGGGAAAATCAGGAGAAAATGGAGGGGAAATTACGAGGCGCAAAAATAGCGCAAAATACCCACACCTCTTCTACGTGCCAGGGGATTCAGAAGACGTGAAGAACACATCGCCCAGCGTACATGCCTGGAGATTCAGAGGACGTGCTGGACCAGTTATCTGCTTTGGTAAGGGGAATCATTGCGGGGGAACCGGTACCAGCAATGAGGGACGAGGTCTAGTCAGGGGGTACCAGTAGTGCTGGATCAGGAAAATCGAATATTCGTTCGATTTCGAACATCGAAAAGAAGCCACATTCGAACATTATTCGAAAATCGAATAATTTTATTCGAATATCAATTAAGCTCTTAGTCTTCAAGCACAAAATCTGATTCGCCATTCGAATATCGAACAGCCTTCAACCTTCAAGCATAGAAGCTGTCTCAAAAAAAAATTATCGACCATTCAAGCAAACGAAAGATGGAGCTTATTCGATTTGCTTAGTTTTTGCATTTTCTTTTGCTTTTCTATGAAGCTTATTCGAAAAAATTGATGAGCGCGTAAGCTGTTTCATTCCTCCTCGGAACTTTTGATTGAAAATGTTTGACATAGAATTAATTCGTTCGCTCATTTTTGCGATAAAATTTCTCAAAAGCATAAGTATACGAGTTGGTCACGTCTTCAAGAACGCCTTCGGGTCTTCTAGAGAGACTACTGCGAGACTACTGGGCGACATTAACGCCTCCTAACCAGAAAAGCAACGCATGCCTAAGGTAAGGCAAAAACCTCATTTAACTTCATTTCCTTTGGTGAAAGCGTTATAAACAACCGCTCATGGCTGTTTAGGCTCATTACGGTATGCCTGACTGGTAGACCTAAAAAGGGATAGTGAAACAATAATGAAGTCCATACACAGCTACCCTACCATACCTGTGGAGGACCCACTTTTATATGGCGCCTCTCGTGTATCAGTAATGGAGGCCAGACGACCACGAACATAAAGTCGTGGATGGACTGATAACCTGACTCACGAATGCGTCGCCAGACGCCGGACTTCCCCTGATCGAAGCTCATTCCAGCACGTGTCAAGGCAGCCGCAGCAGACTCGTCGACTCCTGCCAAAGTTAGAAGCTGTCGGCTTTTGTCTAAAAGGCAGTTTTTATCCATCTCCGATAAGATAAAGTTCCACAAGAATTACTGTAATTGATGAATGACTGAGATCCGTAATGAAGACGTGTCAGTCGCGATGTTTGCTGCAGGATCAGGTGATTGAAGCAACACTTTATCTTCGGTCGTTAAACGTTTTTTCCTATTTTTATGAGACCAACACGAGCTGTTCTTATGTGTAGTATAGATTCTGTAGTTTACATTACAAGCTTGTACGTTCCGTTCAGAAAATTCTTCTCCTTTGAAGATCACGGGCCTCCAAAAGAAGTGCGTATTAGTAGGCGGTATAGGTGGTATTCTGGGCCCGAATTTATTACCTATTCACCGCCCGCTAACGACGGAACATACCGCGAAACCGCCACGTACCGCGCGATTCACCAACCCGCGGCGTGGTAGGTTTCTTGTGAAAGCCACTGCAACGGTTACCTGGTGAAGCGTCGAGTAAACAACGTGGTGAAATACCGATAATGCTCCACTGCTGATGTCTGACGCAGTGGCCACGAGTTAGGCTCGCTACCGAGAGTAATCAGACGCATGCGCAGAGGCATTTTGCGAAATTTCCTTCGCCGCGACAACTGTTCCTCTGTGCGGTTCCCACCACGTAGTATGGCAGCATGGGTCACACCACGATAGGAAGAGAAGGGAACAGATCGCCATGCGGTGCCGCGAGATGATGTTGCAAGCCTGTTCATACTTCGCAACGGCAGCGACAAGGGCGACGAGGGCGACAGCAGCGCTCGGAATGTATGAACAGGTGACAGCAGCGACGAGGGCGACAATAGCGCCGCCCTAGTATGAACAGATTTCGGCGGCGATCGCTCGGTTTCAATCGATTTGCATGTTTTAGCGACGAATCGCTCTCGTCGCGAAGTAGTAGCAGGCCCTAACGGGTGTACCGATGGGTAGGGGGGTACTTACGATGGAAACCAATAACGTTGCTTAACACATTAACACGTTGACGACCGCAATAACACAGTTAACTGGTAATCCCGCCCGCCGTTCCTAATCTAGAGCTACTTGAGAAGCAGGGATTGTTAAAGCAATCGTGCCCGGGTGAGTCCGCTGCACCGGTGGTGTAACTCGTGCAGTCCTCAACCCGGCCAAATGTGAGGCACAATCAGAGTCGAGGTCTTACCTATGCGCGCTACTTCTTGCATAGTCTGCCACGTTAAGGTTAGGCCCCTGCTGTTCCGAGTGTAGCACACCTCAAACCAATACGGTGTTATTTAGGATCTCCTGCGCAGACTGCACCTGCGCTGCCCACCGCCCTTCTTTACATCACTCACAAACAACATGATACAATTGAACCAACCGACCTTCTGCAGTATTTATCACTGCGCTCGGAATAAACCTTTTCCCACTCTCGAGTCATATGACAGTGCGCAATAGATATCAGACTTCATAGCAACATCAATACACACAGTACGCCAATAGAGGAACACAACTGCCTACGAGTTAAGGCTGAGCCCCGCCACGTCACCTACGGGTCGGCCCCTAGCGCGACCCGCAGATCTTCCCTGGTTCCTACCCTGGAGCCTGCGCTCACGAGCCCGGTGGCGCGGTCGGTCTCTGCGGTTACCTCCTGACTGATGTCTCTGCGCGTCCCGTCCTGGTCGTGGAGTCCTACGCGGCTGGTCGAGTCGATGTCCCGATGGAGTGGACACTGGGCTGACGATGGAGTACCGGAGTGAAGAGCGGACCGACCGCTCGGTGCGACGACGAAGCCGAAGACTGCCGGGCCCGCGTGGGAAGGCGTTTATAGTGCATCGCGGCGCCTGCGCGCGAGCGTATGTCCTCCGCGTCGGGACTTAGGCTACTCCCAGCGCGTGTGTCCTTGAAGAGTCGTGATAGAGCGTGGCGAACTTGACGATAGGTCGTGTGCGGTTTCTCATGTGTTTGTAAGCGACCTTTATTTGATTTACACCAGCAGGTAAACCAGATGTCCTTCATCCCCAACTGTACCACGCAGTAGGAACAATAAAAAATACAAAATCGTTTTATTTCTCGCAAAGTTTGCACGTCGAAGCACAGAAGCTCTTCTTCTGTTCGTCCGTGTAATAACTGCTGTCGCAGAATCCGACTCGATCCCATGCTGGGCAGCTAAAACGGAGAAGCTTAACGGTGTATTGAGAAGCGCTTAAGTAGAGCTGACCTTGCAGTGCTGTCCAGACACCCGACATCTTCGCAGAGGTTACAGGTTTTTGCACAGTTCTCGCTCATCAGATGCCTATACGCGGTGTTGTTGCACATCGTTGTCGCGTATTTCGAGCAGTCAGGCAGGACGTCTTTGCAGTCCTGCGATTGTTGGAAGTGGAGGCATACACTTTATTGATTACTTTATTAGGATACGCCATGCATTTTACGAACGCTTTCAATGACATAACGTCAAGCCTTCGCTCTCCTCCCTTTTAGATACTAATCTATGAAGAAGAACCTTTATAAGCAAAGACGCACCGCAGGAGTGTGGGACAACGCCGTTGCTCCTACCGCAACTTCGGCAGCGTATCAGGCCCCGGCTTAGCCGCAGGCAGAGTACATGATTGGTTGCCACCATTACGGTAGGAGCACCGAAGCTTCCCCATACCCCCGCGGCTCGTCGTCGCGACATGTACAGCAGGGACAAAGAACCTCAAAAATAGACACCCACAAGATACACGGCTGCACCCAGAGACTTCCTGGCCAGGGATTTTCGCCTATATAAGACAACGGAAAATGCAGTGGCAAGGACAATCCTGAAAATCCTAGCGGTCAACTGCGGGTGAACTTTCGGTGAAGTAGAGAGACAACTTCCCTTCGTGACAAAAACATCGTTTGGTGGCGGGATTTTCGGCCACTGGTGACTGGGTGAATGACAGAACCAACTAGCACATCGGATGTTTTGCAGTCGCGAGCACATCATGAAATCAAATATTACATCTCACCGCGAAACTACCCAGACCGACACGAGCGGTCGCGTCGCGGGTTGTTGGCAAGTTGTCAAGGAGCCAGACGTCGTCCAGATATTTAGGCCTAGCATTTTGCAATGCGAGCCTCCTAGTCACCATGGTCACCGTTTTCGTCTAAACTTTGTTAATAGGGGTTACCTAAAGTGTTGGTCACGAAGCTGATCCTCCTTTGACAATCTAGGATGAAATAAACGTGTAGGAGATGTGAAGGGAGCGAATTGGTAAAGGAGGCACCGGTGATGAGAAAACGCAGAAGTAGGGCATAGCACGGGAGTCGAACATCTGGCGTACCTATGAAGCAACGTCGTCGCACCCTGCTGAGCCATCGATTCGCTTGCCGCAGAGCCTTCCGCCGCGTCACATACACGCATGCACGTTGGCACGTGCAGACGGTACCCCGCCTTCGAGACCCCGTAGCTCTTTTGGTTCAAGGACTCAGCAAAAACAAAACATGTTTTTCTAATATATGTAGGGGGAGATTCTCGCAGTACTCTCCATTTCCCCCGTTCAAACCTACGCCCCCCCCCCCCCTTCCCTGGTCAGTTAAACAAGTTATCGCTTCATATTTCGTTGTCATACTAAATCACTATCTCAGATCCATCCTAGTGGCCCCCAACTAGGATGGATCTGAGAGAGAGGCACCCCACTCTGACTCTTTCTTACAACGGCTACAAAACTAAAACCAAGCAAATTTGATTTCATGTAAATGCGGACCAGCTGTCCGACGCGTATGACCGCGCCGCGCCCAACGCAATCTCTGCGTTCGATTAGAGCGCGCTAACCCCAAGGCGTTCCACTTATATGGGATCGTGCTACGGAACCTTTGCGGTATTTGCGACAGTTCGATCACGCAGAGATGTTCTTAGAGGGACTGGCGATCATGGTTGGACTTCACCAGTGAATGGTGGGTGGATGCCATCTAAGTTACTCGTGTGGAAACTGCTTTCGTCGCTCAGGGGGAGTCCGCAGCTGGGTTCTACGCTCTTCGTCACATCTTCCCATTCTTTCAATGTTGTAGGATTGTAAATTGTAAAAAGCGGAAAATTGGTACCAGACTTATCTGAGAAGGATAAAGCGCTGACTTGTCCACCCGCTGGCCACCGCAAGTCAAGTATGGCCAAATACGCATTCAACTCACCTCCACGACATCCCGTAGAAGTAGAATGCGTGGCGCATCCCGAAAGGGAATGATTAAGGCCGTCTCCTATCCTTTTCTATACTACTGATAGTTCAAAATGTTCAAGAAATTGGTGAAACTGCTTTGTAGTAAAACAGCTTTCAAGCAATTTATTGGTAGGTGTTTAGGAGCATACATCACGCCTTACGATCAGAGAGACTCTTCGACACCTATTAGCCGAATAAGCAATTGATAAGGAAAGCCTTGGAGAAGAACACTCGTGAGAATTGCCGACGAACCGCTGTGGTAGGCGCTTCGGTGCTGCCGCCGCTGCTGCTGTTGCTGATCCAGCCATCGGAAGCGTCTGGCAAAGTTGTCGTCGCGCTGGCTTCAGCAGCTGTTTGGTTGGATGGGCTCTGACTTGTCGTCAAAGCCACCAGCATCGTACCGACGATCAGTGGAAGCATCTGGAAGCATAGCCAGTGAGATTTGAAAGCGTTTGATGACACGAAAGGAACGACAACCAGGCGACAATAATGAGGCCCTTGACTGAAGAAGAAGCAAATTGAAGGCTGTGAAGTTAGGGATGAGTGGCATTGATGCGCATCTGTGAGAAGCGTGAAGTGCACATGAACTCTTAAGCTGATGAGTACCTACACTTCTTACGTCGTCATTAGCCACAATGAAGACGCTTCTCGACTCATTACTGACTGCTAGAACGTCTAGAAAAACGAATGGTTTTCGTCTTTCACAGAGCTGCGATTGGACTTCAAATAAGAGACGGAATAATCAACGTCGTTGGAGGTCGATCTTTTCTATCGTTAGACTACTCAGAAGCAACGGAAAAATGGCGATGTTGGAGCGCTTAGGGACTTCTGAGCGTTCTGATGATTGTGGAGAGGGATGTGTTGTTGTGATGATCGGTATTTATCGTCTTCTGGTAGTGTGTGCACACCTGCTCGCTCTTCATCAGCAGACCATGTACGATGTTCTGAACAGCATGAACAAGCGGTAGGATTCGGATTCGCGACAGTATACGACAACGTAATCTACCCTCTGTAGCGGAAACGATATTGACTTGAAGACTTTAGGCAGGAACGATGAAAGGCTTTCTTGCTAGCGATAAGCTCATACAATCCTGAGACCACCTGAACACCACCGCTTACTTTGCTTCCTGTCATTCAGGAACGTTCTTCTAAAACTGTAGCAGCGCAGTGAAAAACAGTCAGTGAAATCTGTGGAAAGGACAGAAGACAAATGACGGTGTTGCTCATTCCCTTTTGGGATGCGCCACGCATTCTAGTTCTGCGGGACGTCGTGGAGGCAATTTGAAGGCGTATTTGACCTATACAATGAATTGCAGTGGCCAGCCGATGAATCACATATAGGTTGCCATCATCACACGACTTCTCATGGTCTCTGTTATCAAATGAATTCGTACGACAACGTTTGTATGCATATGAGGTCGAGTAGACGACAAACTGCAAAATGCTTACAATAAGAAGAACTAGTGAACGAAAAAAGGACGGCGTTGCTCAATCCCTTTTAGGATGCGCCACTCATTCAACTTCTACGGGATGTCGTGAAGGCGATTTGAAAGCGTATTGTATTTGACCACACAATGGCTTGTGGTGGCCAACCGATAAACAAGTTATCGTTCTATCCTTCTCTAACAAGTTTGGTACCGATTCACCGACCCCATAGAGATAGAAGTCTTGGTTGGCCTGGGCGGAAAATTCGAACCGAGAAGCTTGGTAACGGGTGCACGCGAGAGCCGGCACCTCCTCCGACTGCGCCACAAGCGCCCGTTTAAGCCAAATACACATTCGAATTGATCACATCGACATTCTAAAGAAGTAGAATGCGTGGCACATTTCAAAGAGTGATTAACTAACACCCTCCTTCATACGCGTTCACCCTTTATTGATTGTCCCGGCTATTTCGTTAGCTTATTGTAAGACATGTCTGTCTGTACTCATTACGTTCACGTCATTCTATCTCAATCGATGAAGTAATCGATAAACGGGAAACCAAGATTACCGATCAATTCTGATCAGCTGATCCATATCGACAATGTTCAGAGACATACCAGATCCCTTGTGTATACGTGTCATCTCAATCGGACAAATTAAGGCAAAAATCGATACTGCATATATTGATTGCTCGATTGATTGAAAGAAACCAAGATTGTAGAAACCAAGATTTTGTTTTCGTTTCCACAACTAGGAAAGTTTCTATTTCAATTGCTGATGAACATCTGCCGAACATTCGCGGAATGATGATGTCTCGCTCCGCGTGACCTCTGTTGTATATATTGGTTGGTAGAGGTAGGAAGCATTTTGCAGTATCATCCGCTAAGCTCCAAAGAAAGGCAGGCGAATAATAGACAGCAGAGCCAAAGCTCTGCCTCAGATGTATGTTTAATATCTCCCGCCGCAATAAATATTGAAAGGAATTGGAGCACATCACCAGGGCGATAACCAAGCCCAGCGGGCTGAACCACACCACCGGTTCAGATGAACTATCGTTCTTCTTCTTGAGTTGGGGAATCCGACAGCTTTAAACATCAATTTCACGGATGTAAGCAGCATTGGGAGGAAATAGCTAATCATAACCAATCAGGGCACCGACCGAACACCGGCCAACTAACCGCGCTGTACCGACCGTACACGTGACCTCTTTACGATACGAGGCGGCCTGCTTGGCAGGCGCGTTCCCACCTTCCCATTATACATTGGATCCGACCAAAAATCTTCGGATAATTGGATGATTCGGATTTTTGGCAATTTTGCGGACCCCAGATTTTTAGATGGTTCGGATAACGGCGATTTTGCAATCTCGGATTTTTGGATAATTCGGACGGATCGTGTTATCCGAATCGTGTATCCGAAAATGATTCATTAAATACATTGAAATCGACCAAACTTTCGGATAATTGAACGATTCGGATAACGCTATTTTAGGTGACCCCGGATTTTTGGATGAATCGGTTGGGGTTATCGGAATCGGATATCCGAAAATGATTCATTCGGATCCAGTGTATACTTCCCATGCTGGTCCCACTAGAGCCGGTAATGGCGTAGTCTTATTTATCTATTTATTTACTGACAGTAGGTAAGATGTTGTCGAAGTGACGTAAAGGCAGTCGAGTGTGATGCAATGGTGGGCCACATACATAGAGCTACTGTTTACTGTTGTGTTTATCAACAGCGACGACGGCGGCGCCTGGTATTTTATCTTCTGAATAAACTGGAGTCCCCCACTGAAAAACAACAACAACAGTGCTGGAAACAGGGTAAAAATGTGGCAGTCTAGGCGATCTTTAGAGCACAGTGGCCTTGGACAGGAAAAGCTGTCAGATCTCGGCGGAATTGCTACTTGACGCTTTCTTTTGCAAATTTTTACCACCAGAAGTGGTCAAGCCTCTTTTCAGCTCATAACCTGAACATGAAATACTTGAAGCTTTGAATTTCACGGCTCATGTAGCATGATGGACCATATTGGGCCCATCGTCCTACATGAACATGCAAGTTTCTGTAAAACGCACGGATCTCTCCTAGTCGGGGGGGGGGGGAGGCACTTATCTAAAAATTATGCAACAAATTGACGTCAGACATGGAGCTCCTCCAGTAGAAGAAAGTAGGTCCTAAAATCCGAACAAGCAAACGAACAAACAAGCAAAAAACAAAAAAAAATCGTCGCGGTTGAAAAGACGTCTTGGCGGGCAAGGAGCATTGAAAAACAACTGGCCGCGGACAGACATGTTATAAGGCCTCGTTTAGGCCTTGTTTAGTGTGCACGCGACGCGATGCATGCGTAGTGGCCAAATCGATCCATCGCGTCGCTCGATCAATGTGGCCACAGCATCAAGTCGTTCGGCGTCGAAGTATTAGGTTGTCCCATAAGTCCCCGCCGTTTTTTCCAACGATTCACTGCAGATTTCGCCGTCGGTCTCTTGCATAGCACTGCATAGCTTTCGAAAGAAAATGATTCGTTCTATCAGAACATGAATTGTATTTCTTTTTTTCATCACGAATTTTGTCAATTTTTAGGTCGTTGAAATGAAAAGTGAAAAAGTGAAAAAGTGGCCATCTGCGCAGTCGCTTCTCTCCGCTTAGGTTTGTAATTTTTTGCGCAGTTTTTTATAGCACTTGAAAGACAATGTTCTGTACTACAAGAATATGTGTTAGTGCTATTTGCTCATTTGTCCTTTATTGATTTTTAGGCCATCAAATTGGGAATTCTTTTCCGTCCGAATTTTTACCAAAACTCCGGTTCTGTGGTTGGACTTTTTTGCTTGGTGTTGTATTTCATTTGGAAGAGGATATCTTGGTCAGTATGAATACCCAAGTGATGTAGCTGACGAACCAAGATTAGTACAGATCCTTTATTCCGGCTAACGTTTCGGCGTAACCGCCTTCTTCAGAGCCTGGAAGAGTCAAGTTGAAAAACCATCCGTCCAAGAGCCATTTCAGACCACAGCGGAGAATCAGAGGTTGGTAGGAGAGGGAGACGAAACACGAGGAGGTAACACAAACAGTCCAGTGCAGATGGGCGAACGGTACCCCTTTTAAGGGGGCACATGAGGAGATGAGGTCACCTTCGGTTCACCCTCCTAGCGAGCCTCTGGCAGACTGTCCTCCGGTTCGAGACCGCAAAGGTCAGGATATCTTGGTCAGTAAGAATTTGTGTCGCGTTTATTGGCTCACGCTGATTTCTGTCGAATGTCAAAAACTGAAGAAGGAGAAGGAGCTGTTGGTGAAGACGATTTTTCTCTTTTTGGCATTTTGTTGATATTCAAAAGAAATCAATAAACGCGACACATATTCTTATAGTGCAAGACATTCTCTTTCGAATGACATATAACACCAACCCAAAAAGTCCAACCACAGAGCAGGAGCTGTAGGCAAAAATAACCATCCTCCTTCGGACGTCCCAATTTGATGACCTAAAAATCAATAAAGGACAAATGAGCAAATAGCACTAACATATATTCTTGTAATACAGAACATTGTCTTCCAAATGCTTTTAAAAACTGCGCAAAAAAATTGCAAACCTGAGCGGAGAGAACAAGTGCGCAAATGGCTACTTTTTCACTTTTCACTTTTCACTTCAACGACCTAAAAATTGACAAATTTCTCGATGAAAAAAGGAATGGAATACATGTTCTGATAGAGCAAATCATTCTCTTTCGAAAGCTATGCAGCGCTATGCAAGAGACCGCCGGCGAAATCTGCAGTGAATCGTTGAAAAAAACGGCGAAGACTTATGGGACAACCTAATATACACACACCCTAACACGGATCTATCAGTATGGGGGGAATAGTGGGGTGCATAGCTTTGTCTATTTACAACCGTGGCGAATCGTTTTTTTGTTAATTTCGTTAGCTTAGGTCCTATTCTGTCCTGTAGAAGTCGCTCCATGAATCCCAAATCAGTTTGTTCCATATTTTTTTTTAGGTATGTGCCCCTCCCCGATTAGGATAGGTCCAAACACACTTCTGGCTTTGTTCCTCAAAGTAGCATTATTTTTGTTTATTTATTTGTTGCTGCACCTTAGGTGCGCTGATAAAACAGGGAAATAACGAGCAATGCAATTGTGAACAATTTTGGGTAACTTACGGCGGGTCAACAGTGCCAAATATAATATCGCTATGCACTGAAATTTCGTATTTTCCGTGTTGTGCAAGAATTCGGAAGTCCAAATACAAGAAGCCGTAAAATAAAAATATCAATAACAAGTCACTGTAATTTAACCATAAGTGCACCCTCGAGTGCACTAAATAAATAAATAAATAAATAAATTTTATGCAAATGAGTAGAATGTGGTATTATGGTGCAGAAATTAGTTAGCCAATCAGTATAGCAATGGCATGACTTCGATTCAGTGTGGAAATCACTTTCGAGCAGCTTAAAAGGAGGAATCACTTAACTAGGGAAGGGTTTCGACCTTCCATGAAACTTCAAGTTGAGACCAGGATCATTAGAAAGAGCTCGGAATGCTGATTACGAATATGGGTGTCAAAATGGCAAAGTGAATGTCCTGAGCGAGTTATGGCCTGCCGAAATCGGGGACCTCACCACAGACTGGCTGTGCGACACACTGGGCGCGAGAGTGGTGAGTCATCGGGGCTCCGTAAGAAGTGCCAGGCAGTTGCGGCGGTGGCGCAGGGGTAGTGTTCACGCTCGTTGGGTGCGACGTCGTTGGTTTGGTTCCTGTTGCTGCCCGTTTTTTTGCAAATCATAATTTATCTTCGAAATGACCTTTTGTTTTGAATTATGACACGTGTCTGATTAAATAGCCGGGAAAACTCCATACACGTTTGTAAAAATGATTTGAGAAAAAAAACTGCTGTGGTGACATTTTTATTTACTCTGGCACCCCAAATTCAGCGAGAAGAATGGACACCACCTTTGCTGGTGAAAAGGACTTAATGAGTGAAGAAAAAGCAGTAGATCAACGACATTTTCTTCTTCCTCATCATTCATTCTACTCACCTTTTTACTTCACACATTTTTTTTGCTTTGTTCCATGAATGCCAAGGTTGTTAGAAACACCTCTAGTTGTTCAATATATGATTTGGACTCTATTTGTGCAAAATAATAAATAAAAATGTCACCACAGCAGTTTTTTTCTCAAATCATTTTTACAAACGTGTATGGAGTTTTCCCGGCTATTTAATCAGAAGCGTGTCATAATTCAAAACAAAAGGTCATTTCGAAGATAAATTATGATTTGCAAAAGACAGGCAGCAACGGGAACCGAACCAACGACGTCGCACCCAACGAGCGTGAACACTCCCCCTTCGCCACTGCCGCAGCTGGCTGGCACTTCTTACGGAGCCCCGATGGCTCACCACTCTCGCGCCAGGTGTGTCGCACGGCCAGTCTGTGGTGAGGCCCCGATTTCGGCAGGCCATAACTCGCTCAGGAATTTCGTTTTGCAATTTTGACACCCATATTCGTAATCAGCATTCCGAGCTCTTTTTAATGATCCAGGTCTCAACTTGAAGCTCCATGGGTGGTCGAAACCCTTCCCTAGTAAGAATCCGGTCTTCATTCCGGTCATACCTAGGAGCGCCGTAGCCTCATTACACTTCCATTCTATGCTGCTTCCATGAGCAACTGAGTTAGGGTTAAGATTATGGCTACAACGGAGAAATTCAAGTCATCTCCACTTTGACCGAATGATCTGTCTTTCTACTGAGCATAAGGATAAGGATAAAGGACGGCGTTACTCATCCTCTTTTAGGATACGCCACTCATTCTACTTCTACGGGATGTCGTGAAAGCGATTTAAATGGTCCATGGCCTACACTATGACTTGCGGTGGCCAGCCGATGAACAAGTCAGCGCTTTATCCTTCCCAAACAAGTCTGCTACCAATTCGTCGATCCCGGACGGATAAAAGGCTTGCACGAAACCGAGCAAAGCTACCTGCAATTGAAGGCTCGCGACGGCTGGTGCCTCCTCCGACTGCTCTACCAGGCACCAGTCACACCGTGATGCTCGTTTCCTAAATTTGTTGAATTCTTCACGTCAAAACTGAAAACCCATTCATCTTCCATGGAGAACATCAGCGTACTGTCTCCGATTTTCGCAGCCGTTCTTCTAATGGAGACGATTGCGCAACTTTACGCAAACTGAGCGCTGTGTGGTCGCGCGTGTGTCAACAAACACGCTCACTCTGTTATCAGCGGCGACTGCTGTTCTGCAACTTTGGACCATTTTCGTCCGCCTTATAAACTCCGGTTACCGATAGCGATAGCGTAACAGCTCCTATAGAGGTCTCCTTTCGTGGCTCATTTCACTGTCACGGTTCCTTCTTTCTTAAGTTTCGTGGCGTTCTTAGGACCTCAGATGTAAGCCTCAAATTTCCATGGAACTCACCATTTTTAAATTGATTTTTTACTAAATATCTAGCGAAAAGGCGCTCTTTCTGAAGATGAGAGCTTTTTCAAGAAGGACGGACCACCATCTCTTCTTCGAGCTAGACGTTCACTCTAATATAGATACTGTACTATCCTTTCTTTTGGGCGGGACATCTGTCAACTGACTTCAGATACGAGCTATCGATCATCGCTTTCAGAACAAAATCGACTCTTATGAATCGCTGCGACATTAAACTCGATACAAGGTGCTCCATATCACCACAACCGATCTCATCATGACATTGAGTGGCGCCACGACGGCGGAAACAACGACAACTCTACAAGACGTCGACGGCCAGATGACAACTGACGCTTCGTGTGACGCCATAGTAGGCGTAAGCGAGTAAGTTACCAGTTTTTTGTGTCAAAAAGTGGCTTCAAACACCTTTGGGATAGATCCAAAAAATGCCCCTTAAAGAAACGCCTTAAAGTTTATTAGTCGTGGCGCTAGCCACAGTGGCAATGATTGACCCACTTTTTTTTGGGATGAACTACGTATTCTAGCTTTGAACGAGGACTGGTTGCTGTATGTGATGTGACTATCCTCGACCGACTCCTATACCAGCAGGTCTTGAGTACTAGTCGTTAATGCGGCCTGCATAGGGAGACGGGCACGCATAGGCCAATCGCAACCAATCAGAACACAGACCGAACACGCGCCAATCAATCGCGAGACCGACCGTACACCCAGCCCTCTTGGGAAGAAGTCCGTTGTTTCTGATTGGTCTGGTGCGTTTTCCCTGACCATTTAGGCCATATCAGCAACTAATGCCGACTTGACTCCGGCCGCGATCCGAACCCACACCATTCCCTACTTGCGTCCTTCACCCTTCTCTGTTCTGCGCTATAGAAGGAACAACTAGGGCGCAGTCGTTTAGCAGTCAGCAGTTGGTTGGGATTTCGCAGAACAATCTATAAGGAATTGAGGGCAACCCTTAGAAGCAGAATCCTCTCCATGCAACCTTATCTCATGCCAAAGTAGCCCAGCCCAGTAAATGAAAACGGTAGATGTCGCGACTCGTCGGCCAGCGTGTATCTAGATGTGGTGCTAGAGATTTTAGAGTCCTAGTCGCGAATTTGAGCAGCATGGTGCGGCGGAACGCGCCAGTCAATCGCTTCGCTTCGAATGGGTATGCCATTCAGAGAGGGAGTGTTCGGGCGGTGCACTGATTGGTTATGATTGAGTGATGCTTTTCCATCTGGTAATGCATCACACATTCGCGACATCTACCGTTTTCAGTTACTGTAAAGTGCCCCTTATAGTTGCGATCCCTATTTCGCCCATTCTATTCAGTAATTGACCCTTTTTCCAGGACCCAGCCTCTTCTAGACAACGAAGAGCCCTCGACTACTAAGGTATGTGCTTTACAGCATCCAGTCTTCTAAGCTCTTTAGTTTCTAACGCATAATTCCATCTTCAGGCGACGTTCTCCTCCTTCACCGCTCGAGAATGGAGCATTCTGGTTATGCTCGCCTTGGCCAACTTCTGGTCTGTTGTGGCGTTCAGCTGCATAGCTCCGTTCTATCCAATGGAGGTATGCCTTTTGTTGCTCAGTTTGGAGCTTTAAGAACGTTCCCCGAGCCCAAGATTGGTTCAACGATACCAAAGCTTTTAGGCGGCAAAGAAGGGTCTGACCGAGTTCGAGATCGGCATCACCTTCGGAATATTCGAGCTGGTCATCTTCCTAGTATCGCCTATAGTTGGAAAACTTGTGAGTTCTCATTCATCGGCTGTTTCATACGACTACAAGGCAACAGCCTAATGTAGTGCAGTGGCATGCGATACCGCTGGTAGGTGTATCAATCGATCATAGTTCGATTCCGCGGCCAACCTTAGCCACATTTCCCTACGGCGCCAGCGGCATAAGCATTAGCAAAATTAGAAGAACAGTTTTTACCCTAATTAGATCTACACAGTTTAGACACGAATTTAAGGTCCTTCCGTGCTAGAAGTAGAATTAGGTCCATGTCGGTAATGTGGGCAGCGTTGGAAGATGAGAGCGCGCCAGCTGATTATAACGAATTAGAGCACCGCCCGTGCACGCGCTGGCCAATTGGGTCACCGATCGCGCACAATCCCTCTTCGACTGGCATGCTCCTTCGAGGCGGACGTTGATTAGCTGGCGTGCATCTGCCCCAGCATGCTACCCACATTCGCGACTACTACCAAATAATGCATGGCGCATCTGAAGTGGCCTTCGTTCGTATTCCCTGTAGTAATAGATTCCTCTATTGATTCATTCTTTTGAAAAATTATTGATAGTTATTGATCAATTTATCAGTGTAGTTTGATTATTACTGGCCTACTATTGATCTACTGATGAGTAGTACCCTTTAGTTGTAGTGAAATCTGTCCGCCGTCCATTACCGAGTGATTCCAATTCTAACGATCAAACTTGAACACAACTAAAATAAAGAAAACAAACAAAAATATAAAAATATAAAAATATAATACAATAAAATATAATAATTAAAAATAAATAAAATAAAAAAGAGTAATATCGATCGATATTGGTTGTTCGATTCACATTATTTACTCACTGCGAACCAGCCATAGGAATTGAGTAAGGTCCACTCCCAACATCTAAGTGGAGGTCGATCTACCCATCAAGGTGTGAAGCCCTCCCTCTCGGCCATTAATTTTGCGCGGACGCACATACTCATGTCTGAGCTATAAAGCATGAAAACTATTTTTTGCATTGTGGGACAAGATAAAACGCGAAGAGTAATGTTGGAAGTCAAATGTTCAAGAATATGATTCCCCTGCTATTGTTAATGTAATTTTTAAAATCATTATTCCCATCATATATTTCAGATGCCCCGATTCGGTCCTAAGAATTTCTTCACCATTGGTTGTGCATCCACGGGTCTCATAGCGATGTCATTTGGGTAGGTCCACTCCAGCTGTCCAACATTTTAACGAATTTTCGAAAAGATTAACGTAATATTTTTTAGATTCGTTGATCTAATTCCAACCCGCCGAGCTTTTTTCATCGCCAGTCTCACCATCCGATGTCTGCAGGGTGTAGGCGAAGCAGCATTCATCACCTCCAGCTTCACCATCAATGCCAACTGCTTTCCGGAGATGCTGTCTACTATTCTTGTAAGCTACAACATTAATTAAGTTACAAACCAAAGATCGCTAAAATCGATCGAGACCAAAGACATACGGCGGCCATTAATTTGGCGCCGACGGATGGAGGGACGCATGGACACATAGAAGCGGAAGGGTGAACTGGTTGCTTTGTATATAGTAAGCCTGCAAGAGTACGCAGTAGGTAAACCTAGATGTCGCCTCAAACGAGTTCACACCCTCAAAGTGCCGTTCAGATCGCTTTTGTTTTTCGTTTTTATTGATTTTATTCATACTTTAGGGTTATTTTTGCTTATTTTTTAGATTTTTTAACCTAAAAAAGAATTCGTTCCATTTCAGGGAATCCTACAGACATGCGGCGGTATCGGCTTCTCGATGGGTCCATTTCTGGGCGGCCTTCTCTACAACATCGGCGGCTTCCGTCTCCCGTTCTACTGCCTCAGTGTGATCTTCTTCGTGATAGCCGTCATCAGTCGATGGCTTATACCCAATGATCAAGGTGATTTCTGAATTCCTATTCGGTTGGAGTGTGCCATGACTTCGTTTTCTTGGTGCCGTTCTTTTGGTGTCCGTTTTGTCCGAGACGTCATATCTCAACCCTAAACCACTGTCCATCTTTCTTCATTTGAAGATTTGAAGATAATCTCAAGGCATGAAGCCAGAACTGACCTTAGGTTCTTTTTAGGTCTGAGATGATTGAAGGATAAAGGATTAAGGATTAAGGATAAAGGACGGCATTACTCAATTCCTCTTGGATTGCGCCACGCATTCAATTTTAGGGGATGTCGAGAAGACGATTTGAATGTGTATTTGGCGATACTACGACTTGCGGTAGCCAGTCGATGAACAAGTCAGCGCTTTATCCTTCACCGGCAAGTCTGCTACCAATTCATCGACTCCGGAGTGCTGGAAGGCTTGGTTGACCTGGGCGGGAAATCCGAACCAAGAACCTGGTATCAAATGCACGCGACAGCCGGCACCTTCTCCGACTGCGCTACCCGCGCCATGATTGAACTAGACCATAAAAATGTACCAGAAAGCCGAGTGCATGGCGCACTCTCATAGCGGACTCAATACGCAGTTTCTTTCGCCATATGGAAACCGTTAACGTGCTTGTTTCAGGATTAAGTACCGAAGCCCATAGCACTACTGGATATCGCCAGTTGCTTCGGAATCCCACTATTTGGCTGATGATGTTCGCCTTGTTCAACACGGCTTTGTCAAGCTCGTTCATCAACCCGTCGCTGGCTGGTCACCTAGCGTCGGTAGGTTGCACCTGCAGCCTTGAAAAATTTGAAAATTTAATTTTTTTCGATGAACTCCTGTAGTGTAATCCTGTTTCAGTTCCATCTTAGTCCTCCGGTGCTCGGTCTGGTGTTTCTGCTCAGCGGCGTTTGCTACAGGTTGGTTGACCGGCCGGTCTTGGCCGTGGATTCGAACCTTCATATGGCGCCTCTTGGCTCTGCGCCATCTAATCGTCGATTTTCAGCATAACGGCCCCTCTGAATGGAATGGTCGTCGATCGTTACAAGTGCCATCGTGCAGCGATGCTTGTGGCACCGGTGGCCATCATCATCGCCTTGACGATGACGGGTCCATCGCCGCTTCTTCCACTGAGCAAGTACGTTCACAGGCCTTCTGGAGGCGTGCTCCTTGCTCTGATTGACGTATTCACTCCAGGAATCTGGCTGTAATCGTCGTCGGCCAGGTAATCTTCGGTGCTGGCCTCTCCACACTGCAGATCCCGACCTACAGGAACACGCTTGATGCGGCAAAGTTTGTCATTCCAGTCATTTTTGAATTATTTTGCGACTTCTTTAATTATTTTTTAATGTATATGCCATTTTGACGCCAAACTTGACACTTTTGACATCTGATTTGCCAGTCTTTTAAGCTACTCTAATACTTTTAAGCGCACTCTTCTAATCTAAAATTACCTTTTCTACATTGAATTAAAGACCCTTTAAAAAAGTTAAACTAATTTTTCGTCCAAGAAGAACTTCAGCGTGATTTCATTGAAGTTCTAATTCACCTACAAAATAAGTGAACACATTATTTAAAATTTAATAAAATTCGCGTTTTTTAAACGAAAAGTGATTACTTAAAGCTTATTTTAAAGAGTAGAAGGGCGGGAATTTTTTGGCAGACGCTAAAAGGAAAGGTTGCGCCATGCGCTCGTCAAAGACGTTGCGATTTTTATTCGATTGATTGCAAAATTTCACATACATACCTGTAAACCGTACAACAAGCACAGTTCCAAGGAACACACATCTATTTAATTGATTTTGCATGTAATCAACATTTACACTATCGCGACGAGCTTTTCGAGTGCATGGCGCTATCTGACCTTTTAGTGCCCAATATTTTGCTGCCTTGCGCTCGAAAGCGAATTATAACTTATCATTCTCTACTGCTCTCATTTTTTGAGGTAAATAATGATTAATAATATATAATTTTTAAAGCTTACTTTAAAGTGCAGGAAGGCGTTATTTTTCAATGCCACAAAAAGATTGCGCCGTGCTCTCGTCCAGGGCGCCGCGCTTTTGCAATTGATGTTCGTATGTGAGTAGCATTTACGCTAGCAATCAAAACAAAAATCACAAGGAGCTTTTCAAAAGCATGGCGCAATCTGATTTTTCAACGCCACATATGATTGCTGCCTTCCTGCGCTTTAAAACGAAATTTAATTTTTTTTAAATAAAAATTTTATAAAATTATTGTATTCATTCGTGGAGCTGTACTAAAAAATTAAAAAAAGGTTATACCAAATTTCCCTTGAACAAGAAAATCTCTAAAAAGGCTAGAATAATTTTTTATAAGAAAAACAAAATGATTTCATTGGAGTTCTGATCCACATGTCCAAAAATGAATACTTTGTTTGAAATTTTATAAAAATCTTTTTTTTTGGAAAAAGAATGTTTCACTTACTTTAAAGTGCAGAAAGGCGTCCATTTTTTAGTGCCACAAAAAGATTGCGCCATGCGCTCGTCCAAGGCGCCGCGATTTTCTAATCGATTGATAGCAAAATTGTTGTTCGCATGGAGTTGCAAACACTTGTAAACGATACAACAGAAAGAATTTTAGAGAGCTTCGTATGTGAGCAGCATTTACACTATCAATCAAATAAAAATCGCTCAGAACTTTTCGAGTGCCTGCCGCAATCTGGTTTTTTAATGCACGCAATGATTGCTGCCTTGCTGCGCTTTAAAGAAAAATTCAATTCACAATTTTTCTCAAAAATTTTTTTTATAAAATTACCACACTCATTCGCGCAGCTGTACTAAAAAATTTCTAAGAGTGTTACACCAAGTTTTTATTTAAAAAAATTGTTCTAACCCTCCTAATTAGTCTATAGTTTAACTCGTCTGACGGTCATTTCGATTAGGAAGACGTTCCATTTGATTTAAAAAATCTTAGGCTTAGTCCTGGTTTATACAGGGTGCGTAAAAAGTATTGACGCAGTAAATGGCGGTTGTGAAAACAGTATTGCGCAGTAAGTTTTAAAATATTCACTTGAGAAATGTGGAAAATGATCTTGAAAACACGATAGAATAACTTGTAATCGACATCGTTTCCTTTGCTGTGAATACAGGAGCGAAAACGACGGAAAAATTCATGAGCACGCGCCGCATGTACTCGCTTGGATTTCGTCCCGTGCTTTGAACAGGGTAGCCTTCTGCAACTGGCCACTTCTGGAGAAAGTAGCCCAGACTTCATTCTCCAAAATCGCCTAAAAAGAGTAATCCAGCGGATTCACGTTTAAGCTGTGCTCGTCTGAGAAGCTGTCCACACCTGCGCGCCTTATCCGTTTACCGTTATCGGACAGAGGTTGATAATTTCGGATTTAAACGTTATTGTGTTATGACAGAGCCGTGGCTGACGTTTAGGTTGCTGACCTCTTTCCTCATCAACCGTTTCGAACAGCGCCTAATTCTCTTGTTAAGGAAGTATTCAGCTGTCTGGGTAACAGACAAAAAAAGGGCCACCGTAACGGTGACGATCATGTTTCTTCAGTTTTTTCGTTTTTTTTGAGCACAATATAGACAACAAAAATAACACACAAAAACTTTGAAAAGTAGAAAGACAAAGTTGGCGCTGAAAGAAAAAGTAGGTGCGTCAATACTTTTTACGCACCCTGTGGTTGCGCCGCTTTGCCACGCGGCACCATAGTCGGAAGAGATATCGACCGGACGGCGCGAAAAATCGATAGCTGTGGCGACTTTCACGCCGCGTCGCGTGGCGGAACAAGTATAAACCAGGCCTTAGCCCTAGTTTACACTTGCGCCGCTGTGCGGCGCGGCACGATGGACGCGATAGATATCGACCGAGCTGCGCGAAAAATCTATATCTATGGCGACCGTCGTGCCGCGCCGCGTAGCGACGCAAGTATAAACTAGTGCTTAGGTTTAGAAGAGTGTCCAGTTTGACGCGAAAAGTGTCCGATTTTATTTGAAGAGTTTCCAGTCTGATCTGCAAAGTGTCCAATTATCTAGATCCTAGTTGAGTATTGACAAACGGCACTGTTATTGTTCAGAGAACAAGGCTTCGAAGACGGCACCGCGACCTATGGACTGATCTCCGGGCTGATAGAAGCCACGTATTCCATGGGGTAAGCCCACCGACGCGATTCGTGGTCATTTGTTGGTCATCTGTCTGTAAGCCTCTATAATTTAAGAGCGTTCATCGGGCCAACAGCCGGCGGTTTTATCGAGCAGTATTACGGCTTCGCCTGGACCATTACCGTGATCTCTGGCTTTCATTTATGCTTCGTAAGTTTTTCTTCGCTCATTTTACAAGTGGCAAGCAGCCGTTTAAACATTCTAATCAGATTTATTGAACTAGCTTGAAGTTCTGCAAACAAAGTCATTATTTGTACATCGCAGAAATACGTACATCCTATGTCATGTTGTCCAAGGAGAACGTCCTAGACGGGATTTACAGTTCAGTCACCAAGCGGCGCGACCCTGAGGCTCATGGTATAGGCCTTGTTTAGGCCTATGTTATACTTCGGCGACGCTGTGTTGCGCGGGTTGCAATGCACTGCGTAATAGCCCGCGTAACACTGTCGCCGATGTCGCCGAAGTATAACATTTAGTGTACACGCGACTCGCGACGCGATGCATGCGTAGTTGCCAAATTGATCGAGCGACGCGATTGATTCCACGTTGCGTCGGCGACGGGCTCGGGGCAACTGTCAATGACGCGTATTTGCTGCAATGGCGAACGGAGCAGTGCGTGTCTCGATTGTGAGTTGTCGCGCCGTCGCTCCCGCGATGCGTCGCAGAGGGGTGTTATACCTCCGTGTGGCGGAAGAGAAACATAGTCCCGCGCTACGGCCGTTGCTGCCCGTCGTGCACTATTTTTGCAATTGTTTCGACCGCGATTCGCGAGCCATCGCCGTCGCTTTGCTATCGCGCGTCGCTCCGGTGGACGGAAGTATACCATATACCTAAGAAAATATGAATATTGATTAGCCCTAGTTTATACTTGCGCCGCTGCGCGGCGCGGCAGGATGGTCGGGATAGATATCGACCGGGCGGCGCGAAAAATCGATATCTATGGCGATCGTGGTGCCGTGCCGCGTGGCGGCGCAAATAAAACTAGGGCTTAGGCGCACTGGCAATCGATATCACTATCGTCACTCGACGACTGAAGTATAAATCCCGCATTAGGCACTGTATATTCCGAAAAATGTTCTATTGCTTACAGCTTGTTGTCTACTCCACCGTATACGTGTACAAACGGTGCCGTACAAAGTCACTGGACGACGACGAACTGAATGTGTGACTTCGTCTCATTGTTGCTCAAAACGTATTCAAATCCTATAAAGATCGTTTATTTGTGTGAGACAGAATACGAAGACAACAAGTACATAAAATGAAGATGCTAAATGGGTGTCATGTCATAAACTGCCGGCTAGAGGCAATGCCCGGTTCCACCTATCTGAAGTTTTCGATAAAAATTCTATTTTTAAGGAAAGATCACAAATCAAATTTCGCTTTGAAGCGCACGATGCAACCAATCATTTCAAAAGCATGTCGGAAGGCAGACGGTCCCAATTATTTATTAGGTCATTACCAAAGTTCTGGCTTTTTTACCTCTAATTTTAAATGTAAATATCTCGGCTCAAACATAACTTTATTAGTCAAAATAAGAACCTTTACTATCTACACCTCTTTGCTGAGATGGTAGTTAATTCATTTCAGTAGCTTAAAACTCCGGAGATCTAGAATGAATTCTTCTTTAAGAGCATATTCTGCATCATGTCGGTTCCTGAAGTATTTTCCGGGAAGGAAGCCGTCGGGATGTTTGAAAAAGTGGTAGTCTGTAGACGATAGGTCGGGCGAATACGGCGGATGGTCCAGTGTTTCGTATCCCAAGGAATGGAGCTTCTGCCTGGTGATCATCGATACGTGCCGCCTAGCGTTGTCGCGCAAAAGTATCGGTCCCCTTCTGTAGATCAGCGCTGGGTAGATTCGCTGGAGCTTCTTGTGCACCTCGTCCAGCTGCTGACAGTATTTTTCGCCGTAATTGTTTCACAAGGTTTGAGAACGCTATAGTGGATTAAACCAGTGACGCACCACCAAACCGTCACCATCACCTTCTCCTGGTGCATGCTCTGCTTTGGGCAGTGTTTACGTGCTTCGTCAATATCCAATCATTGAGCACTTCATCACCAATTGTCGTAGGCGATCCATTTTTTGTCACACGTCGCAATTCGTTAGAGAAACGGGTCGTTTTTGTTGCGCAGAAAGAGCGATGGCGATACTTGCAAACGGCGAGCTCTCTGACTCTCGCTTAAATCGTGCGGCACCTACTTGTCCAGCTTCTTTCTCTTCCCGATCTTCCGCATATGGATGCAAACTGATACTCCTAATTCAGAAGCCAATTGCTGAAGAGTTGCTCGCGGATTCGCTTCAACTAGCGTCTTCACTGGTAGTCGTCGATTTCTGAAGGCCGCCCGCTGCGTTGGTGATTTTTGAGTTCCTCGTCTTCATTTCGGAATCTGGGGCCGGATTCATCAACGACTTACGTAACTTTAACGGAGAATTGTAAGTTTATAAAATAATATGGTGAGCGATAAGTTGCGTTATCTGAGCTTTTAACGCAGCTTATCGCTCACCATATCGCTTGATAAGCATACAATTCTCCTTAAAGTTACTTAAATCGGGGATGAATCCGGGCCCTGCTGAACCACCGCTTCACCGTGCGTACGCAAGTAGTCTCCGGCCCAAATGCGGTGTTGTGTATATATCGTACGCATCCGTGTTAAACCACGCAAACATAATTTTTGCTGCCAGTGGGATAAAAATGGCTGCCGTCTGGTATAGCGCACTAATACTACACTGAATGATTGCTGCCTTCCTACGCCTTAAAATATTGTATATTAATATTAAAATATGCATATGAAATGGCCGATTTTGACAGAAAACTTTGACAGATCATAACTTTGCTTGGGAGCAATTTTATAGATCGAAATAAGCGCCGTTACAATTAGTGCACTTTTCCCAACGCGACAGTAGCTCAGTAGTTCCATCGTTGTGAAAATCAGATCACGAGAATTAACAAAACATAAGAAGTCATCTTTGACGTCATCTTGGCTTCTGAATTTTCATCTTTTACTTAATCTAAATGCTTGAAAAATAACAGTCGGTAAGGGACAGATCTGTGTATATGCTGGATGTGGCAGTTTCGCATCCAAATTCATCCAGTTTTTGGGCAACAATTTTTGAAACGAGCGGACACTGTCATGCATTGGGGTCGGTCCACTTCGACTGAATTGGATTGGCGGCCTCCATCTTCTGTTTTATCATTCGGTATCCAATTTTTATGGCAGAAGACCTGTTGTGTCGTTTGCCAGTGAGGTTGTTTTATTAGATCTTCTTTTAGTTTTTGAAACACCTCGACAGACGTTATTTTGACGGAGACCGTTAGTAATCAAAATTATTGAGCATTGAGAAGCAACAATAATACTAATCAAAGGCCTCTTGTAGAAAACGTGGTTGGTCTTACAAATAGAATAGAATCAGTTACAAATCGTTATGCAAAATTATTCAAATCTCACAGTTCTTTAACAGTTTAGTGAGGCTGCGCGGCAAGGGGAGGGAGCCAGAAGAAATGGAGGACAACCAACCCACGAGCAAAATGCTTCCATAAAGTGTAAAATGTTTCATATTAACTTGGCCATAGTTTGTATGAAGTCAAATTGCACGAAGATACCTGAAGGAGGCACGTGCAATACCGCTACTTAGTGCCAACGAATATGACTACCACATACCAGTTGCGTGCTTGTGCAACAGAATATGTGCCCGATAGTAGCACACGGCAAGCTGTCAGAACTGGTGGTGCTCTTGATAGCCAGCCTGAGGCACTGGAAGGATGTAGCAATGAGTAAGTGAAGGACAAGAAAATTCTAGTGCTCCAGACTTCAATGTAGAACCACGGCAAGGTGTCTAATTTTTGGAAGAAAGTAGGTAGAACATAAAACTAGTGGGTGGTAAGCCAACCGAACTTCAGCACCCCACCGTTCACGCCACCGACAGCTTCGCCATCATGCTCTCTACCTCCAGAGTTACAGGATACAATACAGTGAAACAAAACGAGAAAACAACACAAAGCACGCGGAGAGGCACCTATTTCGTCTGAGCAAAAGCAACCATCGTCATTTGAGGTTCATTACTACATATATGCTCTGTGTATCACTTAAGCTAAACGAATTTCTCATAAAGCAACAAGAAGAGAGGCAAAATGGACACAGACATGAATGCTTACTAAAGATAGGGACATCAATATGCATTTGTGACTTCTGCAACTCAACCTTGAGTGATATCAGCTATCACTGAATAGCTCTAAGCAGTTGAGTTCAAACACAGCCCGACCCTGAAGCGGGTCAGTATACACTTGGTAGATTGAGAAATGAAACCGTTGCAGTCGCAATACTATACCCAAATTAACTCGAAGTTTTATAATTCTTCAACAGCATAAACACAACATCATAACAATCACAAACTAAAGACGACAACAACTAGAACAATGACAACCACTTAACATGTTTTGTTTCGCATCTATCTTTTTACAAACCATGTTTACAATTAGTTACCCCGAGGCTCATCAGTGAAGAAGGTATCTAATTAATTTAGTTGCTAGTACAATATTAGGTTATAAAGTCATTTTAACATATATTTGGAAGGATCTTGCAATGAGTAAGTGAATGTCAAGAAAATTCTAGTGCTCCAGAATTCAATGTAGATCCACGGCAAGGTGTCTAATGTTTGGAACAAAGTAGGTAGAACATAAAACTAGTGGATGGTAAGCCAACCAAAGCTCAGCACCCCCACCAGCGCTCACGCCACCAACAGCATCGCCCTCATGCTCTCTGCCTCCAGAGTTGGATACAATACCGTGAAACGAAACGAGAAAACAAGACAATGCACACGGAGAGGGAGCCATTTCATTTGAGCAGGAGCAACCATCGTCATTTGAGGTCCATTATTACATATACGATCTAAGTACCACTTAAGCTAAATGAATTTCTCATAAGGCAAAAAGAAGAGAGGCAAAATGGACCCAGACACGAGTAGTTTACTAAAGATAGGAACAACTGCATCCACTTATGACTTCTGCAACTCAACCTTGAGTGATATCAGCTATCACTGAACAGCTCTAAGCAACTGAGTTCAAACACAGCCCGAACCTGAAGCGGGTCAGTATATACTTGGTAGATTGAGAATTGAAACCGTTGCAGTCGCAATACTATACCCAAATTCACTCGAAGTTTTATAATTCTTCAACAACATAAACTCAACATCACAACATTCACAAACAAAAGACGGCAACAACCAGAACAATGACAACCATACACTTAACATGTTTTGTTTTTCTATCTTCTTACAAACCATGTTTACAATTGGTTATTCCGAGGCTCTTCAGTGAAGAAGGTATCTAATTAATTTAGTCGCTAGTACAACATTAGGTTATAAAGTTATTTTAATACAATAGTGGATTTGAATTCAGGACTGTTTACGTCCCTTTTGAATAAATGCACAATAGTTTTTTCACAGATGAGACGGCAAAGCGTTCGACGTTCGTCCAGCGGTTGCTGGGTGAGCGCACGTGAAAAACCCCACCGCTCCGTTCTGCAACTTTTGCCTGCAACCTTTGACCGATCGTCGCATGTTCGCAATCAAAGTCCTCGGACAGGTAGCCGAGACTTTCTCCGTCTTTCCAACGATTGCATCTCTGTCGGCTTCTAGTGGACGCTCGAAGAGCAGAAGTTCAACGAAATTGTCTCTGTCGTCTTCGTCAAGCCTTATGATTCATTGAAATGTCGTGTTGTCACGACAATGTTGAAATGTTCCAACCTGATCTGCGTTCCCCTTGACTAATGATTGATTCCTTTTTTGAAGTTCGTACGTTGCATCGCGTTTCAAATGCTTTTCGTAAAGTAGCGAATTGCTAATGGCATATTTTGACAAGGCCATGCTGTGACGATTCAGTGTTTATCACTGCTATACACCATAAGAAGAAAAGTTTCTACACAGCACAGTGCAAGAATTGGGATATTTCTGCGTTTCAGATTTGGTATATTTCGAGCCACCCTCAAGACTTATTAGGACACCTGACAGATTTTCCAGATACTCAGTGTATTTGTTTTTGTTTATTTGTTTATATTTTTTATTGTGTACGTTATATTTTTATTTATTGTTTTTGTTTATCACCTGTTGTCAAATTCATTCATCGAGTTGCTCGCGCAGGCGCCAGCAGCGTCCCCATTCGTCCCTGTCGAGTGCCAGAGTGCTCCAATTGATCTGTCTAGCTCGAGGGACACGAAGAGCGTCATATCGGTCGTTCAGGGCTTTCGCGAAGAAATCCGGCCAAGGCGTTAGTTGGCGTCCTGGGGCGAGATTCATCAACCGCTTACCGGCAGGCAACGGCATTTCGGTTATCGTATCTGTATCTCTGCACGTCTGTGTCTCTCTGTATCACTCACTATGTAGGCAGATATGACGAATCCGCGGTAAGATAATAGCGGTGGTATCGTTGATGAATCTGGCCCCTGGTGTTCTCTGGACATCCAGCGGAATCCAGTCAGTGACGGCTCTCGTCCAGCGGGTGTCTGCGAAGCGCACTACGTGGCCGGACCACCTAATTTTCGACGACTTGGCACAAACGACAGCGTCTCTTATCTTCGAACGTCGACGAAGCTCAGAACTCCGGAGGCCTTCTCTTGCTTGCGTGAGTCGCGTCACTCCGATCGTCGTCCTCTCGATTCCACGCTACGCGATGCTGACCGTCTGTTTGTTTTTATTTATATGCATTATATTATTGGGCGTGTAGCGCAGTCGGAGGAGGCGCCAGCTGTCACGTACACACCATACCAGGTTCCTGGCTCGGATTTCCCGCCCAAGCCAACCAAGCTTCCATCCCTCCAGGGTCGATGAATTGGTACCAGACTTATTTGGGGAGGACAAAGCGCTAACTTGTTCGTCGGCTTGCCTCCTCAAGCCATTGTATGGCCGGATACGCATTCACAACGCCTCCATGATATCCCGTAGAAGTAGAATGCGTGGCGCGTCTCAAAATGAATTGAGTAACGCTGTCCTTTATCTTTATCCCACATTATATTATTATATTTTGTTTATTTATGTCAATGTTTTTATTTATTTATGGCCTTTATTTTTGTTCGCCTTTTGTATTTATTTACTCTAACGCTATATTTTTCTATTCCTCTATTTTCTGTCCCCTTCATGTATTAAAAAGCTAACCCGTTAAGGCCGCCACAGACTTCTGCGGCGCCGCTGGCGGCGCCGCTGGAGGCGAGCTCTGCGTCTCTGCCCTATGGTTAAGCATAGGGCAGCGGCGCCGCCGAGCGGCGCCGCAGAAGTTTGTGGCGGCCTTTAGTCTGTCCGTTTTAGCCGATGGTCAGGCCTCACAACACTGAAGTTTTGTCTATGTATTTGTCAGGATCTACTTGTCTACTATCCATCTATCGATTCTCGATGTTATTGATTTTTGTCCAAAATTGACCGTTTCGAATGGTAATCTCGTGAATATGTCCACCGATACAGAAGTTTCACTACAAATGAACCTAATGAGAAATTATCAATTAGAAGCTATCATTGGAACAAAGGACATCCAGTAGTCAGGAGGAGCGTTATGCTGCGTGGCTGTTGCTTGCGAATAATTAGACTGCCGCAAATATTTGCTTAATGAATGCAAATGTTCTCCCAAATGCAGACGATACTAGCAATGTTTTATGTCGTAGCGCAAAACTTTTTCGTCGTTCTTGATAATTATTTTCAATTGTTAGTAGTTTTTTTAGAGGTCAATAGTTTTAATTAATTTCAAAACTATTACACTATTCGTACCATTCTCAAAGAATTTCACTGGTAAACGTTTTTAAGTTGTGAACATTTGAGTGAGTTTGAACGCCCATGAATTGACGGAACATACCATTCACCATTTTCACGTCAAAATGGACGCCTCCAATCTAATTGGACACTGTTTTAGGCAAACCTGATACCTTTGAAATCAAAGTGAACGTCTTCCAAATCGAAACGAGCTTTTTATACTCATTACAAGACAAACTACTGTACAAACTTTACAAGATAGTTAAACAATTTTTTTTTCAAAGAAAATTTGATACAGCTTTCTCTGAATTTTTTTAGTCCATTTTTAGTTTTTTTTTAGTTTTTTAGTTTTAGTTAGTTTTTCAAGTTTTAGTTTAGTTTCAGTTCAACTACCCGAATCAGTGTATTAATTTTATATTTTTTTTGTAAAAGAAAGATTAAATTTAGTCTTAAAGTGCGGCAAAATAGCAACCATCATGCAGTGCCTTGAACGACGAGATCATGTCATGCACTCAAAGAGTTTGTTGCGATTTTTATTTGATTAGTAGTGTGATGCTTACATGAAGTATCGAAGTGGGGATATGTGACCTTGAACAAAAAATTATTTCAATTTTTTTAATGTGGCTTGTTTTGATTTGTAAGATGTTCATTTAGACTTCGAAAGCGTTAGGTTTGTCTAAAAGAGAGTCCAGTTTGGCTTGAGATAAGTCTGAAGTAGAGGTGAAATATCTCCAACTTGACGAGGAAATGGAACGTTTTTGATATGTTTTCGTAGAAGTACATGATGAATTTTCTGTGCTTAAAACGTTTTTAAAAATTCGTAAAAACAAGAATAAGGGGAAAAAGGATTTACAGGTTTTATGGTTAAGGAAATAAAAAGAAAACAAGAATTTATTTCATTAAAGATAAAGGATCCAGAACGTGTGTCTATGACTGTCTTTGAAATATTTTGAAAGACCCAAAAAAACTTTACAAATAATATGTCAGAGTTATATAAAATAAATTACAACCTCGGATCCAAAATCCGTCAATTTTAGTGCGAATGTGTTTGATGTTGGTTTGTTTAGGTCTGTCTTTCGAGTATACCTATATCGTCCCTCCTTTGTCAAAATTATTTCGTTGTTTCTTGACCTTGCCAGCAATTGTTAGCCTGTTTTATAATAATAATAATAATAATAATAATAATAATAATAATAATTTGGAGTGCCTCGATTTTTCACCACGTTGTGTTGCTCATCATCTTTTGTTCGTTTTTCAAAGGTTATCTGCTGTATGCGGTTGAATAAATAAATGAATAAATAAATAAATAAATAAACATTCGTATCAAGTATTTTTTAGAGTTATCGATGACGTCACTTCGATTTTGCACTGGATCCAAAAAGTGAGTTGATCATATTTATAACGATCTACTTTATGCCTGAATTCTCTCATAGCTAACGGATAAGCTAAGTTTCCCACCATTACAAACATTTCTTGTAGCGATCTACAGCAGGGCGCGTGTAGCGCAGTCGGAGGAGGCGCCAGCTGTCACATGCACCCGATACCAGGTTCCTGGTTCGGATTTCCCGCCCAGGCAAACCAAGCCCTTCCGTCCCTCCGGAGTAGGTGAATTGTTAACAGAGACTTGTACGGGAAGGATAAAGCGGTGACTTCTTCATCGGCTGGCCAGCGCAAGTCAGTGTACTAAATACGCATTCGAATCGTCTGCAAGACATCCTGTAAAAGTAGAATGCATGGCGCATCTTAAGAGAGGCTGAGAAACACCGTCCTTTACCTTTTAGGCTCTACAGCGCTCTAGAAAGTTCGCCGCAGATCACTTCAGCGACAATCAGGTGGTATAGAGAAGAAAGACATGTTAAAAAAACAACCACTAACTAAATGAAGATGAAGGCTAAAGGAGGGCGCTATTCAGTCCCTTTTGGGATACGCCACGCATTCTACTTCAACGGGATGTCGTAGAGGCGATTTGAGTGCCTATTTTGTCATACAACAACTTGCGGTGGTTAGCCCATGGACAAGTCAGCACTTTGTCCTTCCCAAACAAGTCTGGTACCAATTCACCGACCCCGGAGGGATAGAAGGCTTGGTTGGCCTGGGCGGGAAATCCGAAGCAAGAACCTGGTGTCGGGTGCACGCGACAGCCAGCACCACCTCCGATTGCCCTACAGGCGCTCAATTAAATAAAGGCACATAGAAATTGCTAAGCCGAAGAAACATTTCAAACAAACAAACCACTACACCTTGTAAAGGCTGAAGAGGGCGAATCGATCCTTTATTGTAGGGTAAGAAGAGAAGATATCAAGGGCGCAGAGCTTAAGTAAGTCAGCCAGCTGTGTTTAGAACGTTGCCACTTGATGTAGAAACTGCGAGCATTAGTGTTTGAAATAGAACGATTCTCTAAGCCTAGAAGGTTGTCTGAGCGAACGTAGCGCAGTCGGAGGAGACGTCGACTTTCTCTAATATCCCGGGTAGAGTCAAGGTTCTGATTTCAATCAGGTCAAAGCGACCAGAGCGTTTTTACAGGAGCGCCCTAGCCTGTTATGAGTCCTATGTCTTCCACTTTCTCAATAGTTCTTAATTCATTTTTTAGAGAAAAGCACCCCATCGACTGCAAGGAACCCGTCACCTCAAAGGCAAGTGCTGAGGACTTTTGACGCATTCCGTCTCTTTGCTCATACCTTTACCTTTAGGCGACGTTTTCGTCATTCACCGCTAGGGAGTGGAGCATTCTGTTCATGCTTGCCTTGGCGGATCTCTGGTCGGTGGTGACGTTCAGCTGCATTGCTCCTTTCTATCCCATAGAGGTGAGCTGGGCACTTTTCACGTCAAATTCTTAACAAGCCAAAAGCTTTTGAAATCAAATTGAACATATTTCAAAGCAAAACCCACTCCTTACACATTGAACTGGAGACTCTCCAAAACCGTTAGAATAATATTTCGTTGAATGAATATTTGGTAAAGCTTCCTTTGAAGTTTTTTAGTTCAACTGCTTGGATGAGTGTAATAATTAAATTTTTTTGTCCTTCGAGAAAAAATAATTCAATTTTTGTTTTAAAGCTCAGCAAGGCAGCAGTCATTTAGTGCAGTAAAAAACGAGATTGTGCTATGTTCTCAAAAATTTCGTCGCTATCGTTATTTGATCCACAGTGTAAATGCTGCTTTCATAAACCATCAAAATGAAGATACGTGCTTTATTTACAATTGCATTTGTTTACAGGTGTGAAACTCCTTGCAGTCAGAAATTTTACCATCAACCGAATAAATATTCTCCACGTCTTAGACAAGAGCATGGCGCGGTCTTTTTTTTGCACTAAAAATGGCCTACTTCCAGTTCTTTGAAACAATCTTTAAACCATTATTTTTGGTTAATTTTTAAAATAAAATTTAAACAAGCACTTAATCCAATTGTACAATAAATTCAATGATGCTTCAAAGCGCAACAAGATATCAATCATGAATGCAGTGCACTGATTGAAGATATCACGCCATGCATTCGAAAAGCTCGTCGCTATTTTTTATTTGCTAAATGCTGGCTACATATATGAATAAATAAAAGTAAATAAATAAAATAAATAAACAAAACAAATAAATAAAAGCGCATGTTAATCTTAAAAGGTACTATCAAGTGTCCGGAAAGTTTTGAGAAAATTCAGAACTTTTATTGTATTCAAACTGCAAATTAACAAAAGATTAGTCAGTTAACAGTGTATGCTCCCTTGGTGGCCACAACATTCCTCCATCGTTCGGGCAGGGAGACAAATGGCTCTCTCCCAAAAGAAGCAAGGCGTGACACCGCCCATTCGTCGACTGCGCGCGATGTCGTCGTTGTTGTGAAACTGTCGTCCACGGCAGAAGTGATCGAGACGTGAGGGAAAGCGTGGAAATCACAGGGAGAGAGATCCGGGGAGTAGGGTGGATGGGGTAGCCTCACGATGTTCAGCTTCTCTAGCTGGCTTTTGGTAGCCTTTGCGAAGTGTGGTCTCGCCTTATCCATCAGAAGATGAATCTTGCCATTGTACATGTGGTCAGCAAAGTTACTGCAGTCCGTTAAGGGGTCGTTTAGTGTGCGCGCGACGCGCGACGCGGTGCACGTGTAGTGGGCAAATTGATCGAGCGACGCGATTGATCGATTCAGCCGCTAGAAATGGCATCGCGTCGCGCGCCGCGTGCACACTAAACGACCCCTAACGGAGAATTGCAAGCGAAAGCCCGATAAGCCGCGATAAGCCGCGTTGTCTGAGCTTTCGCTTACAATTCTCCGTTAAAGTTACTGCAGTAACTTTAATGAATCCGGCCCCTAAACTCCATCTCTACCACCTACGAGGAGGCGAGATAGGCGTCAACCGACTATTCAGCCGGCAGGACCTCGTAGTAAACGACACCCTTGCTACTGTAGTACAAACAGAGTAGGCGCTTCTCGCAGTGGATATCTCTTTTGGGATGGGCTGTGAGTCTTTATCGTGAGGCAGCCACTGTACTTCCTGTCTATGTTGCTGTACGTTATCCACTTCTCATCCATGGCCACTATCGTCTCAGTCTATGCCGTCGTTCGGCAGAGGGAGAGTGGAGACGAGCAGGCTTTCACGCGTGTGTTTTCTCGGTGGCTGTCAGATCGTGAGGTACGGTATGAGTACGCTTCGCCACAAGACCGGATCGAGTGAGGATATCATGGACGGTGGCGAATCAGCTTGAACAGACGCGAGGACGATCGTTGTACTACTCGATTGAGGACGTCCGGATCGAGTAGCATCGTCGAGGGAGAAGTCTCCTTTTGCAAAGCGATCGGACCAGCGGTACACCGTAGCAGTGGAGTGGGACAACGTGACTGTATTAAGTGAGGTTTAGATTTGAACGCTATGGACTACAACTAAGCATAGTAACGTTATATAACGCAAAACCTGTGAGCAGATATGTCATTTTATTTGTATGCATCAAAAATTCCTATAATTTTCCGGACACCCTGAGGGTATGTGTGCTTTTGTATTTGTTACATCGTTTACAGATGTGAAACTCCATGCAAAAAATGTGGCTATTAATCGAATAAAAATCTCGACGTTTTGGACGAGGGCATGGCGCAATCCCTTCTTTTGATACTAAAAAAGGTCGTCGTCCTGCTCTTCAAAAAATAAAATATGAAAATATAAAAACTAAAAAATAAGTTTCAAGTACTTATTTTTATAAATGCGAATGTAAAAATAAAATTGAATGATTAAGTAATTAAAAATATAAAATAAAAAAATGAATTGAAGAAATAATCAAATAAACTGTATTTTGCCTCAAAAAATAAGACAATAATGTGTTTATGTATTGGACAGGTGCATTAATACTTTAAAGAAGGAAGTACTTAGATTTTTCTAGAAGAAAAAGATATTCTTACTCGATTAAACCACTTTGAATTCTGCTATACTGACGCGGACGTGGTTTGTCAACGAGAACAGTGAAACACACCGGTATAAAAAATGTCCGTGAAAAAAGGGAAGAGAGAAGAGAGAAGTTGGGAAATATTTCGATATTCATACCTTTTTGGAGAGTTTCTAGTTTAATGTGGAGGTCTGTTTTGATTTGGACGATGCTGATTAATCAGTTTGATTTCAAAATAATTTTAAAAGCGTCCAAAATTTGACGTTAAAATGACATATATCATGCAGTTAAGGGATACAAGCGTTTTTCGAAGTAAAAACGATTCTTGTTCTAATAAAAAGCTCAAAAACCCCCAATTGCAGGCGGCGAAGAAAGGCCTCACAGAGTTTGAGATCGGCGTCACCTTCGGAATATTCGAGCTGGTCATCTTTCTTGTGTCTCCTGTTGTTGGAAAACTTGTGAGTTGTAGCTGGTAACTGACTTAGGCGGCGCAGAACCCAAATTCGAAACTGAACTCTTACACATTTCTCTTTGTGCTATACCTTTATAAGTCGTTGTGCTAACCAAATACCCACATGGTCTTAATGTCCATGATAAAGGCTATAGGCACTTTGAGCTCCCCTTAACGACTAAGATGGCATTCAATGTTTCCAGTCAGGGTTTTGGTCAAGGGATTACGCAGTCAATAGAACGTCTAAAGGCCTCCGCACACTTGCGACACAACGAGGGCCTATTCGGCCGCGTGCGGCGGAATGGCCATGAACTGAGCGCCGCGATGGCATCGCGGCGATGGAAGTATGCACCCGGCCTCAGGCGTGCACTTTTGCGTCAAGATGTTGGGCGACGGCGGCGGCGCCGTGCGACAGCGGTAGTGAGGGCCCGTTTATACTTCGACGCCGAGCGAGGCGACGCCACGTATTGTGGCCACATTGATCGAGAGACGTGATCGATCAATTTGAGCATTGTGCATGCCGTCGCGTCGGCGTCGGAAGCATAAACAACGGGCCTTAGAGCCTGTTCATATTTTGCGACAAGAGCGACGAGAGCGCACGGCGTGCATGACGTGCGCAGCGCGCGGAAATATGAACAGGCGACTGGAGCGACAGTGCCGGCGCTGGAGTATGAACACTTTTCGGCGGCGCGCGATCGATTTGCATGTTTTGCACGGGCGACGGGAGCGACGAGAGCGCAGCGCGCGTGGCGTGCGCGGCGTGTGCAGCGCATGAAAGTATGAACAGGCGACAGCAGCGACTGGTGCGACTAGAGCGACAAGAACGACTGGAGCGACAGCGCCGGCGCTCGAGTATGATCACTTTTTGGTGGCGTGCGCTGGGTTCTAATCGATATGCACGGGTGACAGGTCCGCCTTTATCGCGAAATATGAACAGGCCCTTAATGATTCCCATCGTTATTGCCGCCGCGGCGTTCGGTCTGACTGCGCTCTAGCCGACAGCAGCAGGAATCGGCTAAAGCACAAACAGAAGGCGGGAAAGCGAATAACAGCAGGTCCCGCCTGGAGAGAGTACAGTACTCCAGCTGTTTGTGGCCGCCGCTTGCCGCAAAAGTTTTCAAAGACCTTAAGCAATTATTATCATTATTAGATTATTATTATTGATAATTACTACTATTGACAATGCATGGTTCAGATGCCTCTGTTCGGTCCGAAGAATCTCTTCTCCATGGGTCTCGCTTCCACTGGTCTCGTGTCGATGTTATTTGGGTAGAGTCCCAATTATTCTATGGTTTTAGGAACAACTTTTAAAGGAATTTCTTCTTCTATTTCAGGTTCATCGACAGTATTTCGAAACGGGAGGCGTTTTTCTTGGCGAGTCTCACCATCAGATGTCTGCAGGGTGTCGGAGAAGCGGCGTTCGTTACCTCCAGCTTCACCATTAATGCCAATTGCTTTCCGGAAATGTTGTCCACCATATTGGTAAGCCGCGGAAAGGCCAAGGTTAGGTGGGATTCGTCGTAGGGCAGCAACAGCGTTGGTTCGGGTTTCGTCTCAGAAGTCGGTAGGGATCTATCTAATCGGAAGGGAGCATTTAGTGGTACCCGCTTCCTACTTTCCTGAGTTCTTCAGATACTGTTTCAGGGTGCGCCTAGTGCGCCCTTGACGCACGACGCGATGTAATGATGAGCTTCGATATCGATCACTGGAGTCGTTGAATCGACATGTGCCCTTATCACTACATCGCGTCGCTCGTCGCGTACACACTAAACACTCATTATGCGAGGGGTTTTATTCAACTTCAGGGAGTGTGGTTGCGTGGCATTAGAGGACGAACGAAACAACACCTTAAAACTGCTCCCTCCCGACTAGGATAGATCCGTCGATAGTAACCAGCATGTTCACTTGATACGTTTCCAAGGCGACTGAGCCTGTGCAGAAACCGATAGCCACGATCGAGACGAGATACCCTTCACCGGTCAGTAATTTTGGTGGAAGCATGGATGCATATCTAAACTGCTAAATAAATAGAAGGGCCTACTTCAATCACCCACACGCGCCAGCTTAAATAACTTCATTCAGCAAAACTGGCGCTCAAAACAATTTCAGTTGATTTTTTTTTGTTTTGCGTTTTCTTATAGAATGGCATATAATCCAAAGTGATCGTGTGATTGAGTTCTTGGTTGATTTGCACTCGCTTGGCCTATTTCAGGGTATTCTCCAGACATGCTGCGGTATCGGTTTCTCAATAGGTCCATTTCTCGGCGGCATTCTCTATGGCATCGGCGGCTTCCGTCTTCCGTTCTTCTGCCTCAGCGCAATCTTCTTCGTGATGTCTATCATTAGCCGTCGGCTTATTCCCAGTGATCAAGGTGATCTCTGATTTCCGAGTGCTTTAGAGGGCACAGTGCGTGCAGACGCTTTTATGGATCGTCAGGAATGCAGCATAACTTTCGGTTTTTTATTGTAGATGGGTATTTGATAGCTTTTGTTACGCTCTGCGGACTCAGAAGCCTTTTCGAGCCAAAAGCTTCCATATACTTTAGCGGCACGTCAACGTAAGCGGGCGGCAAACTGCGGCGGCGCTTCCCCCCAATTTTGCTGCGCCGTTCATGCGCACTCGACCCCTGCCGACGGGAAGCGGCAGAGTGTTGGGGCGGCACGTTTGCTCAATTCATTTACGCGCGCACGCGGCCTGCGCGACGTCGCTGGCGGTGCGGACGAGATTTATTCACGATTTCTTCCTTGCTTCACATCCATTCGTCGGATTTTTTGGTTATTAATGCGTATTTTGTGTTTTTTTTTATTATTCACTTTTCTGTCTCTCGTCATCTACTTCTAAGCTCGTCACTTTATCGAGTAAGTTTTTTTTTATAATCGAGTGGCTTCTTTCCCAGGAGAAAGGTTCTTCTGAAGTTAAATGCTGCCTTTGGATGTTGTACGGTTGAGTAGGTAATCATTTTACCCTCATGCTTAGTTTAACATTCCTTTCTTGCCGGATTTTATAATAATCCATGCTAATCGGTGGGGGACCGACACGCTCTAAGATAGCAAGTTATACGCGTTGCGCGGAAGGTGGCGCTGCACCCGAGGAGCGCGGGCAAAGTTTAGTAAACGTGAAAAGGTCGAAAAAGAATGCCAGGTAGACACCCCCCCCCCCAACTCGACTTGCACAGAAATGTTCATTATAACTCCTCCTCGTATCTGTTCTAGTCGCGTTGCGAGCTACCATATATTGTTTTCCCTCATATCCCGTCTTCTGGATTTGTCAGGAGCTGGTGTTGCTGCTACATTGATAAAAGGCTTCTTAAGAAAACTCAGAGAAAGGATACAAGCAAGAAGCGGCTTTACTGTCGCTTCAGCGTTGATTCCTCCCATCCGAGATGTCTTTTCCCTTATTATCATTAGTGAAAGAAACACTTAATTTAGAAGAACTGGAACGATTTCCACATTTCCGCATGTCGGTCGTTTATTTTTGCTCGGTCCCGCAACGTTCGCCTGCATGCGATGCGGAAACTCGTCCGGACAACTCGTCACTCTTTCGGTAGCCCGAGAAAGCATAACATCAGCCATCATTGCGGCGGAATGTGACCAGCGGAAAATCGTGACTGTGTCACGTCCAGGAAGCATACACCAGCCATTAAACATCAGTTGGCAATCTTGGAAACGGGGGCCATATCTAGGTCCTTATACAGACCTTTGGATGTAGGATGCTTGACTAGTTCTCTTCTTTCAATATCCAGAAATGCAACGTGTATCTGAAAAATCAATGATTACAGGATCAAGTAGCCAAAGTCACACGACGACCGGCTATAGGCAACTTCTTCAGAATCCTACCATTTGCATCATGATGTTCGCCTTATTTAATACGTCCTTGTCGACGTCGTTCATTAATCCGTCCTTAGCCGGACATCTGGCTTCGGTGGGTTATTCCTGAAACTTTGAAAACATTTTTTCTCAGAGAGCGGTCTTCGAACTCCTGGAATTCAGTTCCATCTTTCTCCGCCGGTGCTTGGTCTGGTATTCCTGCTCAGTGGCGCCTGCTTCAGGTTCGTTGGGGCGTGGTGACAGTTGCCACAAGTTGCTTCTCACGGCATTCGACAACACTATAAAACATAAGAAATTGAGAACTTTAATGAAATAAAGAAAGATGTGAAGAGTTTATTTATTTTATTTTTCATCAATAAACGAAACACAGCTACATAACAAAGATATAAAAGTTTGTTGGTTGATGCACCTGTAATAAATCCAACACTTATTGGGTCCTTGCGAATCTTAGGAAGCAATTTCGGTGTCAAAGCTATTTTTCAAAGCGTTGCTAATACTGAAAATGTTATTGTTATTGTTTATTATGCAATACGTTATAAACCAGACGGGGGCAATCACAAAAAAGAGCACACTGACGCAAACAAACAGTGGGACGTTCTTACAAACAATCATATTATTCAACCAATTTCAGATTTCAGTAACAAACTTTCAAGTCAGCTTCTGAATTTTCTCAGTGTTAGGGGAAACTGAAGGTGCTTAGAGGTTTTCAAGCGCAAACTACCTGCTCTATAAGTGAAAGACATTGCTGGCGATTTGGTTCCTGGCGAGGTAGCTGTAGCTTAGCAGAGCCACCTCTTGTGTGTGTAGTCTTTATCTTAAAGAATCCAAAGACTTAAAGAATCTGCCAAAAACCCTGCTACCAGATTCCAGGGGTGGTAGTTTGAATACTTGTTTGTGATTTATGCTTTCGGGACACGTTAATATAAGACACTACGTTTTCTAAGAAGAAGATTCCTAGTGAAGTTGTTCTGTACCTTCTCTATAGCAAATATGACTTTTGCTTATATGAAGCAAACACGGACACACCTGATTTAACAAGGGGACGTATATAAGTCTTGTAAGTTTCTAAGAACAGATTTATTCCTAGTGACTAGTGCTTTGAAGATGTTATATGCCCTCAATATAGCCGTTTTACATAGCCCGGATATGCTATCCAAAATCTAGCCTGTAAGAAAAACGCAAATGCTTAATGGAGTCGCCTTCCGTTTAAGATTTCAATTACACACTTTATTGTTATACCTATGACAACTTGTCTTCATTCCGGACGAAATGTGTAGGACTACGGTTCTTTGAGGAGATAGCGGCAACTACCATTTTTTCTCCTAATCGGCCGTCAAATCTATTGCATATTGACGCACATATACATCCTCTGAGCCTGCAATAATTTTTTGAAACTGCACCTTTAGCATACACCTTTGTGATGACGTTGCACTGCTGCATAACATGAAGAATCTCAGAGTAAAGATGACTGATGATAAATGAGTGAAGCCATGTAATTGTGATAGTTTAATTATAAGAGTACAGAAAACGAAGAATTAGTTTGGTTTTCGTTTTGCAAGGGTCCTTAGACGAAAACCAAACGGACATAGTATCCTTCCCCCTGTGCTGTTGAGAGATAGAGGGTTGTATTTGCGTAAGATGCCAGACTCATTGATGTTAGGCTTGTGATTGTACACTTTGTTGTTTTGGTCGTTTGTTGTCAGGAACACATTGTATGCATCTGTGGCTACTGCCAATTCTTTCACGGTTACTTCTAGGTAGTTTTTTTGCAAATTACACCGTAGTTGGCTTTGTCTGAGTGGCAAAAGCGAAGTGATTTTGGTAGCATTTTATTTGGTTATGTAGGATAGCTTTAACAAATTTTCTTGATTGTTGTTCAACACAGGTTTGACTTTGTTTCTATATTATTAAATAAGAGATTTGATTTTTTAAATATACGTTATCAGCATTCAAATGTCACCATTAGCCACCGTTTTTAGCGTTACAGCACCTCTGAATGGAATGCTCGTAGAACGATTCAAGTATCGTCATGTTGGTATGCTTGTGGCACCCGTAGCGATCATCTTCGCCCTGGCGTTGACCGGGCCGTCGCCACTTCTTCCACTGAACAAGTACGCTATCTGGCCTTCTGGAGAGCCATTCCACTAAAATCGTTCGACCGCACTCACATCAGGGATCTCTCGTTGATCATCGTCGGTCAGGTGCTCTTCGGCTCCGCTCTGTCCACACTCCAGATTCCAACCTACAGAAACACTGTCGAAGCGGCAAGGTATGTCATTTTTCGTTCATTTCCTTTGCGGTTTTCATTCAATGACGCCATTCTTTGGGGGATGGTGGTCGTATTTCAGAGAACAAGGCTTCAAAGACGGAACAGCGACATACGGACTCATCTCCGGGCTAATAGGAGCAATACATTCCATGGGGTAGGTATGCTTATCCTGTTGTTCCTTTTTTGGCATAACGGATCGTTTAGTGTGCATGCGACGCGTGACACGGTATAATTAATGATAAGTCGCATGCATGCACACTTGGCAGCGGGCAGAGGGAAGTGGAATGTGGGCAGAGTCGCTCTCCGCCCACATTTGCCTGCGGCACTGTGAAACTGCGCCGCGGCCTCACGCTGCGGCAGTGAAGAATACCGAGTCATTATTCGCTGACACTGCCGCTGCAGCAGCGGAAATGTGCACATCCCTCTCACTGCGGCCTTCTCTGCCGCAGTGCGACTTCATCCCTCCGCGCTATGCTTCAGTGTAGCTGCCGCACTGCCGCTGCAAAGAGTGCACGCAGCTATAACGATTCAACAAGTCGCGCGTTCAATATGGGGAATTATCGCTGCTTCGCCTCACGCGTCGCGTGCACACTAGACGCTCCCTAAACGCTCTCTAAAGGTCCGCACACACTTCTGCGGCAACGCCGCTCGCCGCCGTGGTTAAGATAGGGCAGAGACGCCGCCGGCGGCGAACTCTGTGTCTCTGCCCTGTGGTTAAGGATAGAGCCGCGGCGTTGCCGCAGAAGTGTGTGGCGGTCTTAAGGGCCCGTTTATACCTCGACGCCGAGCGACGCGACGCCACGTATAGTGGCCACATTGATCGAGCGACGCGATCGATCAATTTGGGCACTTTACATGCCGTCGCGTCGTCGGTGTTGGAAGTACAAACGGGGACTTACGCGCGAAATCATTGTTGTTTCAGATCATTCATTGGACCGACAGCTGGCGGTCTTTTCGAACAGTTCTTTGGTTTCGCCTGGACTGTCACTGTGATCTCCGGTTTTCATCTGTGCTTTGTAAGTCATTGGCTTCTGTGCTTGCCCATTAACACGATGCCACGGCGTGACATTTTCCACACTTCATGGTCAAGCTTAATGTTCGACAATCGAGATGAGGGTTGTATTGTGGCATCGACTCAAACAATCAAAGTTACCATAATTAGGTGTTGTACAGTTTCCAAGAAGTTTGTAGCTTAGCTCCTATCAGACTACCGTCTTTTTTCCTCCCGGGCCTGCTAGAAGTTTCAGTGGTAGTTCCAGCCACAGTCCGCTTCGATCCGTGCCGCATATTACACAGGAATCCCAATCAGGGCTAGGCGGAAATTTTAAAAATTTTCCCAGAAAACAAATAACAGAAAACAGAAAAGCCAAAAACGCCAGAAAATCAGAAAACAGAAAATTTCAAAAAAATAGTTATTTAAGTTGCATAAGTTGCTTGAATCTTACTTAAACAAAGCCTATTATTATAAAGGTCTAGAAATCGTAAAATTCACTCTAAGGGCACAAAATTTTCAAGTAGAGGACTCATCAACGTTTCAGATTACTTCATAAGGAAAATGACATTTAGCTAGCGCCCATTTTCGACAGTTCCGTTTTCATTTTGATTCAAATTTTGTCTAAACGTTTTAGAGCTGACAATGTTTACACTACCTGAATGAAGTCTGATACAAATTGCTACCAATAAAAGCCTTCAAGCTCACGAATTTGCTTCACAAAACGATAAATAACGTGAGGAAACTAATGAACCTATATACCCACCTTCAGTTCTAGATCTGAGATTTACACATAGTGACAATATGAGGTGGACAAAGCTTAGGGCCTGTTCATACTTCGCGACAAGAGCGACAAGAGCGACTGGGGCGACGGACATAGTGTGGTGTTCCGTAAACAACTGCGTACTCCACACCCCGTCCGCGACGAATGTAGGGTGAAATGCGTAATTATTTACGTACACCACACTACATCCGTCGTCCCAGTCGCTCCAGTCGCTCTTCTCGCTCTTCTCGCTCTTGTCGCTTTTGTCGCTCTTGTCGCTCTTGTCGAGAAGTATGAACAGGCCCTTGGATCGCGTTGAAAAAAAAAAACAGCCCGCGCAATCGATTCGGTCAGGTGTTCGCGGTGGAGCGCGCTTCCGCAACGCACTGTGGAGGCGACGCGGGACGAGGCGTCCGGCGCGTTTGGATTTCAAAAATATTGAAATTTTCTATTCTCTGACCCAATTTTGTCCCATTTTCCCAGAAAATAGAAAACAGAAAAAATCGTCCAAAATCGCCAGAAAATCAGAAAACAGAAAATAGAAGTTCCGCCCAGCCCTGATCCCAATATAAAAGAAGGATGCTAAATAACGTCTGAATGGCCGGCCGCGTGGTATCGGCGCCTCCTCATCCCTGAGATAATACCGATCCTCAGTTCCCCATCCTTTTTCGTGGCGCCCTTATTACTGCTTATGCTCGCCTTCCATTATCAATAAGAAAATCATTATGTTTATTCTCGTGTTTTGTTATGTAAGGGCACAAGAAGCCGTGTGATCTACACTACGGAACAAACGTGAATAAACCTGAGGGGCAGGTCTATTACAAGTTTGTTGAAAACCTAACTAAATCAATTAAGCCCACGCTGACTCTGCCATAGGCTTCCGACATGGTGGCTGGAAATGATGATCCATAATTGAGCGACGTTATTACCTAAAAAACCGGCTCGTGGTAGCACAGTCGCAGGAGGCACCGACTCTAGCCAACTCCTGTTTCTTGGGTCGGGTTTCCCGCCCAGGGCAACCAAGCCTTCCACCTCTAGGTACCAGACTTGTCTGGGAGCTATACAGCACTGACTTTTTCATCGGCTGGCCATCACGTCTTCGTTTATCCTCCTTTATTACTTAAAAACAGTTGAATATGTCCTTTATTAGCTGATATCCTTTCTTCTCTCGGTGAAATGCAAGGAACCAAAGGTCTTTCATTATTTTCTTTTCATTCACTAGTCTTCCTAAAAGCCAGCATTTTCCAGTTTGCCGTCTATTCGACTACATATGTGTACCAACGTTGTCGTACGAATTCATTTCATGACGACGACAATGAGAAGTCATCTGATGACGGCTACCAACATGTGCAACACTAGACATCGTTGTCGCGCACAATTTCGTTTATAGTGCAATAAATACAAATGTTGTTTGTAAATATTTACTGTTTTTGTTTGTGGTTGTGGGTAGCTACATATGCACATTTGTTCACGCCATTCTATTTATTTGTAGTTCTATTTTGTTACTTTATACTAATAAAAATGTATTTATAACATCATAATACACGTGACGTACTAACAACTGTTAAGCAAAGCAACAGAAACGAGATGGAATTTGTCGAGACATATCATGGAAACGGCTTGCGTGCTGTAGTACACCAGTAGCGGGAGCGCTTCTTGCCTCTTCGTCACACAAAATCGATAAAATGGATCGATATTGATTGAATGATCAACGTTCTTTACTATCCGATGGATATCGATTTGGGTGATGGTGTCCTCTTTTCCGACATCTTCTTCTCTATGTGAGAACAGACAGACAGACAGACAAACAGACAGATCGACCGATCGACAAACAGATAGGCAGGATAAGCGTCGAGACCTTCTCAGAAGGCGATCACGCGAAAATAATAGCCGGAGAGCAGAGGTCACAACGAGCAAGCTGCTTCAATCGGTTGGCCATTATTGATTGATTTTATCGATTTTTGTAGGAACTGACGGTTTCATGTAGGAATCTCATAAGTGTGAAAACCTGTGGATAGATCTCACAAAAGGTGAAAAACGTCAAGCAGTCGCTGTTGTCCTATCGATTTTATCGATTCATTTCCAGAGCTGAAGTTTCCACCTACAAATTAGGCAAATGTGATGCTCGATGAACAGACTTTACAAGAAGCAAGTAATATCGATCTATCAAGAGATATTGATCGATTTTATTGATTGTTCAACGGAGTTGACAGTTTCATGTGGGATTCACGTAATTGTGATCTGCTGTGATTAGGCTGCACAAATGGTAAACAATGTTCAAACTGGCCGCCGTTGCCCTATCGATTTTATCGATTCTTGTCTAGAGCTGAAGTTTTGAATTGGAGATTACATAAATGTGATGCGCGATGACCAGGTTCAAAAAGAAGCAAACATTATTGACCATCAAGGGATAATATCGATCAATTTTATCGATTTTGTGCCAGAATTGACCTATTAAGAATCATGCTTGGGAAATGAATATACTTCACAGAAAAAGATCGATCACCCAATCGATAGCGATCGAGATTTAGATTTTATCGTTTTTTTCCGAAAGCGAAGCAAACTATGCAACCAAAAAAGAACAGAGAAGAAAAAAAGCAGAAAGCACAGGATTAAATTTTCTTACGAAGCAATAAAAATTACTGTTTTAGGGAAATGGCCATCAAACATTACGATAAATTCAAAAAAGCCTAAAAATTTGTTTGAAACATGTGAAGAATACGGTAAGAGGAAGCAGTATGCCGAGAGAACTGCCGGCTCCTGAACTGAAGCTCAATTCACTAGGGGTAGGTGAGCTTGAAGCGGGTGTGGACGAGGTCGTCGTGGAAGACTTCGGACTAGGCTTTGCCTCCGTTCTCGCAGCTGCTTTGGAACGAACGGCTGAGCTCGTCGTGCTTGATCTCACGGTTCTTGACCTTGAGGAGGAGGATGAGGAGGAGGAGGATGAGGAAGAGGAAGAAGAGGACACATGACTCAGCTGATTACGTGGAGCTGCTGAAGTCTTCGAAGATGAGCCAGCAGCAGCTGTGACAGCAGCCACGTCCACGCACATAGCGCTGAACTGCTGGCTACAAGGCACCGGTTCAGTAGAAGGAAGCAGGAGGACGGCGTTGCTGGTGACTACGGGGGCAGTGGGGCCATCTTGTTGGCTAGGAAGCCTGAGCCTCGAATCGCTTTGTCTGACGATTCGGTCGAAGAACATTCCGAAGGAGACCCTGGCGAGGGAGGCGATCGCGATGGCTGCAATTCGTAGCGATTATACTTGACTGAAAGGGCCAGTGGGCGCGAAAATAATTGCCGATATTGTCACTTGAGGGGCTCAAAAAGTCGAAAAATTGGGTTTTCAAAAGCAAAACAACGCTCTTCTGCGACCAAAAAACTGCAGAAGACTAGCGACTGCTCCATCTTTCTTTAGGGTTTAGGTGCCCTTAAAAAATTGGGTCTATCCTAGTTGGAGGGGAGGGGGCAGCACCGATAGAAAAATGAGCCGAATGCACTGACAGTGGCCCAGCCTGCTTAGGAAATTGAAAAACAGTCTACTCATACGTCGCTTTAGCGAGTTTTTCTTGCTTCCTTGTCTAGAGTAAATTTTAACAGCGTATTCAGACCAGTAGAGTACTGTGCCCCCTCCGACTAGGATAGACTCAAAAATCATCAAAGTAAAGTCTGCCTACAATTCTAGTGGGTTTTCTGAAATTTAACAACCTTATGCCAGTAAGAGTGAATCTACCCTGCTTCGTAGACTAAGCCGTTCTTCCTCCTAGCTCCTTTTAAGCAACAAAGTAGCTGACGGATCAGAGTCACTTCCACTGGCCAAAATCAGCCATTATTTTCGCTTGTTTCGCAGCTTGTCGCTAATGTGGCCTACATTAGTGGCAAAAACTTGTCAGCGAATCACAATCAGTCCAAGAAGCATCCTGACCGAAAACTCTGCCATTCTGCTATCATAGTTCGAACCAAAATCAGCTATTATTTTCGTTTATTTCAGTACTAGTCGTTAATGTGGCCTACATGGGGGTGGGGGAGGCAGAAACATACCAGCGACCTGGCCGAACGCTCAGCCAATCAGTGATCGTAAATCGTGCAGGCCACTCTAGGTGGCCTATCCATTCGACGCGTCTCCGCGCATCTCAACGTAGGCCACATTAGCGACAAGTACCACTATTTCCAAACAGGATCCGCAAAGAACAGCAACAAGTAGCACCTTAACACTACTGGCTTCTGTAGCCGACACAGGCGTTCCAGAAAATTCAGAGCACTCACACAGAAACACAGTCGACATAGCGAGCATGACGACGTCCACAGCCACGTTGCTGAGCGAGCAGTCTATGGCAAAGCTACTCAGGCGGTGGTGGGTGGAGTTTTGGAGACACCGCAGTGAATAGCTTCGCAGTGAGTCAGGAAATTGCTTTGCCGTTGTAGTCCGGAATGGAAGGCGAGGTTTTGAGGAGCCGCTGGTTTGTGCAGCAGCTCATAAAGGTGGCTTGAAGATTGAAATCTTGCTGCAGTGGCTATCAGCGACTACGGCGAGAAAGTCTTTAACCTATAGCCAGGTCTGGAACAAGAAGGTCTCCGACGTCCTGATGGAATCGTCACCGCTTCCAGAAGGACCAGGAGAAGGTCATCCACGACTTCTACTCCAATCTCTTCGGTAGCCACGTCCACCTGTCCCATGCCATCTTCCGCAGGATGGATACGTCGTCCCCTCTGTTGTCCCTTCCGAGATTCGACACGCCATCTCGTCGGTAAAGAAAAGTACAGCACCCGGTTCCGACAGCATTATGCCCGAACAGCTGAAGAACCTCCCGCCACGCTCATCAACACCCTGGCGCGGCTCTTCACGCGCTACCTGTCGGAGTGCAAGGTTCCATCTCAGTGGAAGACCAGCAAGACCGTCTTGCTGTACAAGAAGGGAGACGTGCACGACATTGGCAACTATCGCCCGATCTGCCTGCTGTCCGTAGTCCACACGCTGTTCACTCGAGTCATCCTGAATAGGATTAGCAGAACGCTGGACGAAGGACAGCCACGCGAACAAGCAGGATTTCGGAGAGGATTCAGCACGATCGACCACATACACTCCATTACGAAGCTCATCGAAGTGTCGCAAGAGTACAAGCTGCCGCTGTGCCTTACGTTCATCGACCTGAAGAAGGCATTCGACTCCGTCGAGACTGAAGCGGTCCACGAAGCCCTGCTCACTCAGGGCGTTCCTACTCAGTACATCAGAGTCCTTCGAGAGCTGTACAGTGGATTCACGACCAAGATCTCTCCATTCTACAACGATGTCGTCATCGTCGTGAAGGGAGGGGTTCGGCAGGGAGATACCATATCCTCGAAGCTCTTCAGCGCCACCCACGAAAACGTCATGCGCGAACTAGAATGGGAAGGCATGGGAGTGAAGGTCGACGGCCGGCAACTGCACTATTTTCGCTTCGCTGACGACATCGTGCTCATGACACCGAGCATCAGTCAGGCGGAGCGAATGCTGGCCGACTTCGATCGTGTATGTGGGATCGTTGGACTGCAGCTGAATCTTACGAAGACGATGTTCGTGATAAACGGACAAGTTTCTGATGCCTCATTCTCGCTCGGCGGAACGAACATCTCCGAGGTCTCCAGCTGCGTGTGTCTGGGTCGCGAAGTCAATATGGCCCACGACCTAACGCCAGAGCCGAGCAGGAGGAAGCGAGCGGCTTGGGAAGCATTCAAGAGCGTCGAAGAAGTCGCGAAGAAGACGAAGAATGTCCGACTCCGTGTCCACCTATTCGACTTCACCATCTTCCTGCCCTAACATACGCCTCAGAGACCTGGTCGTTACAAAAGTAGGTTCATCACGCGATTAGAGTCGCTGAGCGATGGATCGAGAGAACGATGTTTGAAGTGACACGACTTACGCAAGTGAGAGAAGGCCTCCGAAGTTCCGAGCTTCGCCGACGTTCGAAGATGAGAGACATTGTCGCATGGGCCAAGTCGTCGAAAATCAGATAGGCCAGCCGTGTAGACCCCCGTCGAACGTGAGTCTCAGCGCTGGATTCCGCTAGATGTTAATAGGACACCATCATCATATCATTTTCATACTAGTGATTGGTGGATGATATAGAGCTTCCTCTGAGGTACAGGAACGAATGGAGATGTTACTGGCAGAAGGACGCCTGACGGAACAGTTACTGCAGGCAATCAGTGTCCCAGGCGGAGTAGTACAGATGATTCCCTAATCCTCCTAAATCGGGCAGCTCGGTGGTGCGGTGAAACTTAACGGGGACGGAAAGCCAAGGAAGCTCTAAGCCATAAAAATAGCAAACATTTGTAGAGTGTAAATCTAAAATATAAAAATCCAAACAGTAGTGACCAAAAAAATCAATTCATATTTTAATATTAAAAAATTAAAATTCCTTAAAAGGTTTATCGTCTTAGTCTTCATTGACGAGCCAGCGGGGAGATGTTACAACATTGGTGGCGAAATGAGCTTATTATTTTGTTGACATTTTTGTTCATTCTAGTTTTTACTTTGCTATTCTGATGCAATAAAAATCTCGATTCTAATCGAGAAACCGACCTACACATCGTTTGAGGTTGCGCCTTTGATCTCCCAGAGACAATTCTGGAGATTAGTACCTTTGTATGCAATTGTTGTAGCTGTATTCTTAACCGAGGCAAAAGGGTGAACAATAAAGAAATCGATCGAGATCGAAGTTTTGATCGATTTTTTTTGGATGCGCCATGCACTCTCCATCTACAAGTGTCTAGGAGGCAAATTGGGTATGCGTATTTGGTCATACCATGAATTGCGGTGACCAGCCAAAGAAGAAGTCAGCGTTCTATCGTTCCTAGCCTAGTATGGCACCAATTTACCGACCCGTAGAGGCGAAAGGCTCGGTTGCTTCGAGCGGGAAATCCGAACCAGGAACCTGGTATCAGCCTACACGCGACAACCGGCGCCTCCTCGGACTGCGCAAGCACGCTACCACTCGAGATAACTATGAAATTTCGATTTATTAAGTACAAATCGCATTCGAACAAGGACATGAAGTGCGCGGAAAGATCGCTAGTCATTTCCTGGATGTTGAGCTTTCCGGTGTGCTCGGATTCGTGGAACTTTTCGACGATGCCGGACCGGAATTACGTCCCAGAGCACCACCGCCGACAGTAGCGGCAGCAGCTGTTAAACCCGTCTTCTGTGTTTGTCGGAATTTTTTCCATTGCTGAAACAATCGCGAAAGCATCTGAAGTCTGTTGAGCAACGGCTGGTAGCTGTAGTAAGGTGCACCGCAGGGCGGGGGGTGGGGAACGTGGCGAAGTTGCTCCTGCAGTAATCGGGGCATCCAATCAAGTGACCTGCCTGTCCAGCTGAGCCGGTGCCTGATTGGCTGCCGTAGTTAAGGAAGGAGCAACGGCGCGTTCCCGCACCCCTCCCCCGCCCGGTACGCCTTTGCGACATGTACCGAGCGACCCAAAGGAGATGTCAGCCAACCAACCTTTTGGTACTCTTGGTACCGTCGCCAAGCTTCTTCGCTGTACGCTCGCCGCTTCTGGGCGGCGATTTCGTCCGGTGTCAGTTGATGAGCTGAAGTAGAAGACGTGAGGATGGCGAGGATTCTGACGAAGAATGAAAGCATAACACTGAATTGAGCAGCCAGGATAACAAACCTCCTATATATGTAGTAACGCACCTTCAAAGGCCTCAAAGTCATCGAAGAAACTCACGTTTAGGAGGCGACTTTTTAACCGGTGGCGGAGTCGGCTCAGGCTCCGGTTTCGGCTCCGGCTCTGGCTGAGGCTCTGGCTCCGGCTCAGGCGTGGGCTCTGGCTCCGGTTCAGGCTCAGGCTCAGGCTCAGGCTCCGGCTCCTGAGGCGGCGGCGTCGCCTCGTGTGGTGGTGGCTCAGGGCTCGGCGCTGGAGACGGCAGTGGAGTCGGCTCCTTCGGTTCTGAAGAGACGTTCGTTACAGGTGATACTTCTTTCAGCCTAGGATGGGAGCCTAGGGTCACCAAGGAGGGCTAAGGTGAGGAGGTGAGTTCTAGCGAACACGTCAAGCATGCAGTGTACCTGGAGTCGGTGTGCGAGGCTGGACCGGCGACGGTTCCGACTCCGGCTGCTCGGCTTCTACCTCTTCTTCTTCAGTTTCGACTGACAGCTGGGTCGGCGGAGGCGATGGGCTGTTCGAGACCGGTTCGGGTGACGGTGCTGGTGTCGGATCACTCTTCCACACCTCTAGAACACTTCACTCATGTGCGCACTAACTCCATGCGCCCATCTACTGCTCATCTGAATCCAACAGAAGCGCCTTCATGGCCTTCTGAAAACCTAGCAGCTTAGCTGTTGCAACGTATCCTAAGTCATCTATAGCTCCGTCGAAAAAAAGCACCTCCCACTTCAAAATATAATAATATCGACGCCGTAAACTACCAACCAAATGATGAAGGATGACTTTATCCACAATGTAATCAACGATAACGACGCTTTTGGAGAGATATGGTGATGCATTGAAGGACACAAAACACTGCACAAAAATGCTCAGAAATACAGACATATAGAGGAGTGAGAGCACGAAATGCTTCAACGCTGAGAAAGGTCCAGCTGTGACAGACCTTGATTCATATCGTCCATGAACGTCGCGCCGAACTCCTCGGGATCCGGCTCGAATGGAGGCGGCTGAAAACTAGATCAATCGTTTATGCTAAGTTGAAGGAAAACCTGAAAAATAGTGGAATCCTCTAATAGGCTCATAAGGAGTGCACGTTTTGTTGAAAAATTTCAGTAGGATTCATGTCGCGAACGTCGTCAGCATTCGGAGGCGGGGACGCGCCAAGCAGCCATAATCAATCAGGGCACCGCCCGAACACCCGCCAGCCAATCAGGGCACTGATCGTACCCATAACCTATGACTGGCACCTCCATTTGATACGGCATCATTCCCTGGCGCATACCCAACATCCTGCTGCCCACATTCGCGACATATGTCTTTGTGTAGCAATAATTAGCTCACCCGCAAGGTCTCAATTTCACCCTGCTCGACTTTGATCGCCTGGTCGACAAAGTGGTCCAGGTCCAGATCTTTGACGACGGTTGTCGGTAAATTGAACTGGTCACCGAGATTCTTCACCAGCGCTTTCATCGTTATCCTAAATCAGTTGAGTCATTTAAAATTTTAAAATTTATATATTTTTTATTTATACTTTATTTACTTGTTGTTTCATTAAATTTTAATTATATTATTTAATTTTTATTTGATGGGGATGCTAAATTAGTTGATTCATATAAATTATTCGACTCATTAAAAATTTTAAATTTATATATGTTTTATACATTATTTATTTGTTATTTAATCTAATTTTAATTATATAATTTAATTTTTATTTAATGGGGGATGTTAAATTAGTTGATCCATATAAATTATTCGTCTCATTCAAAAATTTTCAATTTATATATCTTTTATACATTATTTATTTGTTATTTAATTTAATTTAAATTATATAATTTAAATTTTATTTAAGAGTTGTGGAGGCAATATGAATCCGTATTGATATGACCTGCGGTGGCCAGGCAATAGACAACTCAATGCTTTTCTCAAAAACTATTTTGAAAATCTTTAAAAAACGGGACCAAATTTGGAGTAAACTAAATAAAATCAAAAATAAATTTTAAAAACCTACAAAATTTGAATAAATTAAACAGATTAAAAAAAAACTAAATAACTTACAAAAATAAGTATTTAAAACGAGTTCCAAATTTGTATAAATGTTAAAATGTAAACTGCGACACGTACAAAACCTAAACGTACAAACTTCGACTGAATTAAATAAATTCTCAAAAAAATATCAACTTAAATAACTTAGAAAACAAATCTTAAACACAGCTCAAAATTTGTGTAAATTAAATAAATTCAAAAGTAAACTGTGACTATAATAATCCTAAGACATTTTCAGGGCGGTTTGAAATAAGATTTTAAAGTTCAACATTTGTGATAACTAAGTAAATTCAAATGTGAACTGTGACTAGAATAATTTTCAAGACATTTTCTGAGCGATTTTTAATAAGATTTTAAAGGTCAGAATTTGCACCATTTAAGTAAATTCAAATGTAAGCTGTTGCTACAATAATTTTCAAGACATTTTCTGAGCAATTTTAAATAAGCTGTGTGTAATCGCTTCTCTAAATTTTGCCTGTTTTTAAACGAATTTTTAAGAATTTTTCTTTTATAGAAAAATTCGGAGTCCTCATATGTCCAAGAATTCGGGACTGACTTCTTTCCGCCGAACCAGATGGCCACGTTGCCGACGTTCTCGATCTTCCGACCGTAGTAGTGGAGTTTCTTGAGCGTGTCGGCAGCGATCTCGATGGCAATGGTGGTCAGAGCGAGACCGATGGCAATGTAGACGATCGTCAACGCCATGTACGTCTCACTGAAACATCACTTCTAAAGTTTAAATTGCCAGAGGGTTACTTAGACACTCCAACCTAGGCGTCTGTAGTCAAATTTGTTTGCAAAATTCTACAAAAAAATTGAATTAAAAGTGTGAAAAACTCCCGACTCACCTCCGTGGTACAATGTCGCCCAGGCCGATTGAGGTGAGCGTCACGAAATTGAAATAGACGGCCTTGAAGAAGTCCATGTCGGGCTCGTAAGAGGCCAGCATTAGACCACCTGTAGGAAGGAAATTCTTCCCTGTACAAGCGAAAGCCAAACCGGCGAGGAATCCAACCTAGGGCGATGTACACGACAAAGAGAATGAACAGCGGTATCGCCTGAGAATCCTCCTCGTCATCCTCGTCATCTGACCCCTCTGATTCGACCTCGGCAATCTGAATCTTTGCACATTATTCTTGGAATTTGTGTATAAAGTTTTAAACTGAGAGCCAAGAAGTAAAGGATTCAGCTCGCACGGGGATCCAAATGATGGACGAGTTGTTCGCGTGCAATCTCGTCCAGATCAGACAATCGCTGCGGGAGCACTGGCGCGGGGATCAATAAAGCCAAAACAGCAACGGGCTGGTTTTTTTAGGGCTTACTATTTCTCAATGTTTCTCTTACCTGACGTTTTCTAACAATATTCCAGCCGCTTTTTTGGTTATTCCTCTCGTTCTACACGTTCTTCAATTTTCAAAATTTTCCAGCGCGTTCGGGACACCCTGCTTCTCAAGCCTTAATACTACAATTGCGTAACCGCGCTGTGTTTCAAAGGCCATCAATATCGACTGCCCTCGCCGCTTAATCGATATTGACAGTACTCATAACGCAGCGCTACTCGGGGAGGGAAGTATAAATCCAGCCCGAATAGGTCAGGCGAGCGGTCCCGCAGTGATTACCTGATCAGGGTGGATTTGCACGCAGACAACTTGACCGCCTTGTGAATACAGCAGCTGCTCGATTTGAGTGGTTTGACCCATCGCAGAGTGTTTCATCAAGTTCATGCTTCAGGACCGTAAAACTTCTGAGTTGACGGAATTTGGGCTACTGTATTCGGGTAATTCCAGCACCGAACTGCAAGATAAGTGGGGTAGGCAATACGTCAGGAGGTACACCCTTGTCTGGCCTGGGTGAGTGGCATCAGGAGGTACAACCTCTGTTCTGCCGAGCGGGAAATTTTGTTTCGCGTCTCAAAGGCTTCGTAGGGCAGCCGTTAGACTCTCGGTGAAGCCTGGGGAGTTGAGGGTGGATGAAAAAGGAGGGGGGGGGGGTGAAAAGAAGATCGCATGCCCCCCGGCGAGGTACGTGACCATATCTTGTATCTCCTGACCGTCCTCCATGGGGATAGCATGACAACAAGCTGCTTAGCGGTGCAGCAGTCGCGTCGCTCTTCTAATTGACACGCTGTGCAGCGAAGGGTGCATAAAGAACCCTGGGCCCGGATTCATCAACGCGCATACCCATGGGTATGCTGGGTATAGGAGGTAGACATACCCACGATGTGGACATACTCACGATTCATGATAAACCTTACCCGCCAAATCGTGGGTATATCAGTGGGTAGAGAAAACCCGCCGATCGTTGTGGGTACATCCGTATACCCGCGACTCATTCGCGCCTCATTGACGAAATGGCGCTCCAGTGAGATCATCTGTTTTCGCGAAAGGCCTAGTGGTGCCTTACCCTTGATTCCTTTCATGAATACGATTCGTAGCCACTACCCATTGCTGATAGAGGGTATGATTCCCTTACGGTATCTGTACCTATACCCATTGCTTAATGAACCGGTCCCTGAAGCCGCAAGCCGCAGGTCATCGCGTTAATTCTTCGACGAGATCCACCCACTACAGAATCCTAGAGTTCCTTCAAAATGTGCATTGAGAGGCCGAAGTATAAATGCGATGCGGCGCGAAAAATCGATTGCCGCACGCGTGGGCGCAAGTATAAACGACGCCCAAGGGCATCCACTGTATGCTCGAGTGTGATTCACCTTGCCGTCTTCAAGCGTTGTGATCTCTTCCCGACTCTGGCTTCTTTCCAGCATCGATTTCGCGCTAACTTTTCCACAATCGTAGCGACCTTTCAGCTTTATTCTCGTTCGCCATTCCTCTTGAATACGTCTGAATATCATACATTTACAGGCTTCCGTAGTTTTATAGAACAAGTGTGAAGGATGAGCTGATTCCGGTCAACAATCGAATTATGCTCATCTGCTTGTATTCTACGGAATTTTGATCCAAATGCTGTGGTTTGAAATCTTGTAACTCACTTCCTCAACCGAGTCACTGCCTTCGAACCCCTCGACATCAACTCAGACAGGAATTTTCCAAGATCGGCGATTGCCAGCAACGTGAAGGGAATCCCGATCAGACCATAACCGATTACGAAGAATCTTCCGCCGAACGTTCGTGGCGCCACGTTACCATAACCTGAAAAAATACAATTCGACGCTAATCAGTTTGAATCAAATGTTCCGTGCACTCTACAGTTCCAAGGCAGCTGAACAAAAAACTTTGCTTAAGAAGAGAGTAATATTACTCCTCCGATGCTTTCGTGGCTACTATTTGCCCTCGCGTCTTCGAAAATATTATTCTGTCGGAAAAAGTCGGAGAAAGGGCATGATTTAGTGCTGGTAGTTTCAACTGCAGCATTCTATCTCAAACAGCTAAATATCTGGGGTGCTTCGATAGGGAAGCATCCTTCGAGCACTTTTATTTACCCGCATGAATGAGTTTGAATTTGAAAACGGCGGGAACAAGCACATAAAGGCCGCGCAAAATTGACCGCGCTGTGGCGGCCCGCTGCACACCAATTTCGGCGGAGCAGAGAAGTTGAGGTTTTCCCGACTACAGGCTCATTACGCTTCACCGCTTTCGTTCACATTACTATAGTTTACTCTGTTTTTAGCCTCTGATGTTGTTGCAGTTTTGATTCCTGATGCGATTTCTCTATGATAAAGTCACAGTCATTGCAGTTACAGTTCTTTGCTTACAACTCAAGAAGACTTAAGTCTCTCTTGTCACAGAACCTCGGCATTGTACAGAATCGTCAGTGTTTTTGCTTTGTGTCGCTCGAGGGTGTTCGAGTAGCGTCAAAACGATAGGCCAGCCAAATAAAGATCCACCGTATGAACCTCGAGCGGCACAAACAAAAATACTGACAACCTTCAAAGCAATTTTACCTTTACATATAAAAGGAATACTTGGCAAAATGGAACACCGTCGTTTATCCATATGTGGTGGAAGTTTTCTCGGTAGAAAAGCGACACAGTATAAAGGTGCAAAGTAGAAATAAGAAACAGACCTGCACATTAAATTATGCACTAAGATTAACAAGCATACCAGTGCATATAACCATATCCTTTTGAACATGTAGTGGAGATAGATAGTGACGCTAAATATACCGTTTCACGTATGAAGTGCTATGCAACCGCCTTGTCCAACTGTTGCGAAACAACGGCCTCTAGTTGAAATTCACCGCGAGACCATATACTTGCCAGCACGCTCGTTTATCCATATGTGGTGGAAGTTTTCTCCACCTCCCAAAGGATCGGCGATGTGGTGCACAATTAGCAACAATCGATGAGAGCTAAAAGTCATGAAGAGGTCGGTTTCTCTGCTCCACCGGGACTGGTGTGCAGCCGCGCCGCGACCGCGCAAGAAATTTTGCCAGCCGGGCTCCGATTTATAATGGCGTTTCTCGCGTTCAGTGTATTGTGTCCAACCGTCCCCAAGTTGCCTGGTCTCTCCCTTATCGTGTTCATATGCGGAACAATCGTATTTTTCACCAGAAGATCTATTATGTACTGTGTCTTCTTATGCCGCGAAAAGGATGGTCCTTCGATATTTGATGAAACAAGCTGAGATATGCTATGACTACGTTCAGGAGCAAATACAGTGGACCCAGTACAAACAAAGGCACTATAGCGACTATTAAGATTTTACTGTAGCTTGACTTCATCTACTGGATCGATGCCTCTAATCCTTCGACCCATATAGCAAGATTGAGGAGAGATGGGATTACTTTTAGCACATCGGAGTGATGCTTAAAACGCTGACCTATTGTTGTAATCACAGTGAATGCGAACAGCAGTGAATCCATGAACGACCACGGCTCGATCTCCTCGTCTTCTTCAGCCACTAAAGAAGGAAGAACACTCAATCTCAAAGGATCGGAGATTACGGTATTTCGACGAAAGGACTACTAACGGGCATGAGAGCTACTCCTACCAGTCTCGATTTTCTCGGCACTGTTGCGGAACAGCACGTCTTTGGTGTGAGTGTCGTGTTGGATGGCAACGTGATAGCATTTGTCGAGCTCTTTTACAAAGCCACCTCCCATCTGGTCGATCTTGCAGTCGTACGAGGTGAGTTGCTGCAATGCACGTGATTTGGTGGCAGCTATGCCTTTACTAGTGCAGTGCACTGACTCTTGAGCTAAAAGAGAGCTGCCCATCTTCTATAGGATGAGGTTTATATCGATGAGAGGCTGATAAGGATAAGGTACGATTGACATTAATTCAGTTGCACTAAACTTCGTCCTGTGCTGGGCTCAAACTCTGGTTTCCTTTTTTGTTACTTAGAACACCAGTTGAACCACTAAAAACGGGAAGTGTTATCCATAGAAGAACCAACGTGAACACAACGTTCAGCTTCTTTTGGCCAACCGCAGGTCACCGTGTCCGCTCGATCTCGACGAGACGCCTTTCGCCTGCGCGCATTATCGATCGACGCCGGCACGAAGTGCTGGGTGTAGCGTGGCGCTGCGCTGCACCGTTCATTCTCACCGACTCGTCGACTCACCGAATGGTTGCGACTTTGAGGAGCCGACCTTGTCCGCACTCTTTATTCATTCTCTCCCGGAGCTGTAGTACCGGAAAGTCCCGAGCCTTAATGTGAGCTCGTCTGAGCCTGAGATGGCCAATACAGGAATCAACAGAAGCTGGAGCAGCCTTGCTACTCTAATGTATGAAATCCAATTCTGATGTTGTTTTCTAATCTGCAGTGGTGTTACGGTGATGTTGCTTGTATATGTGTAATAAACCGTGTATCGGTTACAGTGTAGACAATGAAAAAGTTTGTTAATCCACGTTGTCCACATATTAGATATGTGGAGTCAACTTGCTTATGTGCTGGAAGTTGGCAACATTGGTCAGAAGCGTGAGATCAAGCCGATCTCAAGCGAAAGGGCTCACCTTTATTACGTTGATGACACATCGTCGACTTCGCATCACCTCAGCCGCTGCTCTTCGTTCTCGATTTGACCAATCACTGGAACATTCTACGTAGATTTTGGATTACTAATACGGTTGATCATTGTTTAGACAAAAAATCTCCTGGTTAAGCAATTCGTTTCTGGGATACGCCGTGATCTTCATTTCCACGCAAGATCGTCAAGGCTTCTTTAACAACCATTTGGATATTCACGAGTTGCGAAGACAAGAAAGCAGGTAAATAGGAAGAATATATTTTTATCCCTAAATTCTGGTAGCTATGGGCCGATGCAATAACAAAGGTTCGGTTGTCCTCGCAGCAGAATTGAACTTGTAATCGATTTGTGCTATACTGTCTACTGATGCCAAGCTTGTCAGCTAAATCTTTACTCGTACCTGATCTCAATTCGTTTCAGAAGCTCTTCAAAGTCTTCTGTGTCGTTGTGCCGCCGTCGTCGCCTATGCTTTAGCCCGACTTCTAGCGCACGAGCTACATCAACTAAAATCTGTGCAGATTACGATATTCGTCCGATATCGACTACTATGTACTGTCCGACTTCTTGAGAGAAGTCGTTAACCCTTTCACGACATTGTCCGACGATGCCGTCGGACACTTTTTTTGCCGCGTGGGACATTGTCTGACGACGTCGTCGGACACCCTCATAAAAACAGTTCATGGAAAGTTATCAAACATTTAATCGTACAATATTAATCATTGAGTTCACTAATATACAGTGGCGTCCAAAAGTTTGTGAACGCTTGCATTTTTCGACATAACTTGCTTCGAAAGGTCCAAACAGAGTGAAATTTGGATATGTGGTAGCAAATTAGATCACAATGACGTTCGTTATTATCGATTTTTTGCAAGTGCAAAGTGAGACGTGCGCGCAACGGTCAAAGGTGAGCTGCTAAAGCATTGAGCGTAGTTATCAATACATTTTCTTATGAAGCCAATCTAGTAGCGTTTTGATATACTGTGGTCTTTAGCAAACTCCTCGTTATGCCGAGAAGAAAGAATATCCCTGCTGAACTTCGAGAGGCAATTTTTCGACTCGTCCAGAAAAAAGTCTCTTATCGACAGGTAGGACTGCTTTTCGGATGCGGGATTTCGACAGTTGCTGCCATAGTCAGAAGAATGAAACATTCCGGAACAGCAGAAGATGCTATCCTGTCCACGGTAAAACGTCGACTGAGATGTGCTGGACTCTATGGACGACGCCCCGTTAAGAAAGCCTTCATCAGCGAGAAGAATAGGAAAGCTAGACTCCAGTTTGCCAAGAAGCATCTGAGCTGGACGATAGACGATTGGAAAAAAGTGCTTTTCAGTGACGAGAGCAAGTTTAACCTATTTGGATCCGATGGACCACACTACGTTAGACGTCCAAAAGGCGCGAGGTACGACAGAATGTATCAACTACCAACTACTAAACATGGCGGAGGAAACGTTATGGTTTGGGGATGCTTCAGTGCACACGGAACAGGCCCTATTCACCACATCCAAGGAGTTATGGACTCCAAACGCTACCAGGAGATTTTGAACAATGTTATGCTTCCTTACGCTAAAAATACCTTCCAAACGCCGTGGATTTTCCAACAGGACAACAACCCGAAACATGTTTCGAAGACGGTGAAGGAGTGGTTCAGTGCAAGTGGAATTCACCTGATGTCGTGGCCTTCTCAGTCACCGGACCTGAACCCAATCGAACACCTTTGGGAACACCTTGCTAGAAGTTTAGCAGGTCTCACAGCAAGAAACAAGGCCGAAAAGTTTGAACAATTAAGGCAGAAATGGGAAGATATCGGACCCGACGTGATCAACAAGCTTTTAGAGTCCATGCCAAGGAGATGTGAAGCTGTAATTAAAGCAAAAGGTTTTGCAACTCGCTACTAGTACAGCTACATTGTTTCTGTGTACAACTTGCCTGCATTTGGTAATAAAGAATGTTGCCGAAGTGTTGTAACCTATGTGGTAGATTTCACGGTTTTTCCGTTTTTATACTTGAAATATGGAGAGGACTAATATAGAACAGCAGTGATGATGCGATATAAGAATGTTTGTTATTTGTCACAACATATCCAAATTTCACATTTCTAAAGCTGATTTGAAGGGAGTTCTGGCGCAAAATGCAAGCGTTCACAAACTTTTGGACGCCACTGTATGTGGTCAAGATGGTCCATGAAAAACTTCATTGGTTAGTGATTTATTCATATCTACCAAACAGAGCAAAAAACGACGTCATGGGACACCATTATAAGAATACTTCATAAGCAGGTTTTGACTACTTGATGGTATAATAATTCAAATACAGTTACTGGTATGATGTACATCTAACATTGTACTCAAGAATCTTCTTTGGTTACTGGTATATCCACATCTATCGCGCGCATTACATCCCTCGTTCATGATAGGCCGGAAAATTTTGTGCGCTCCCTGGGACATTGTCCGTCGACGCCGTCGGACACTCGGCGCGCAAAATACGCGCTGTCTCACGCGACAGCCACGCCAAAATCGCGCGTGTCGTGAAAGGGTTAATGTAGCGCACTTGAAGCGGTCCGATTGGTCTGGTGGTTCCTATTCCTCGTGTATGTCATATTCACGACCAGTCAAGATTGGGCTATCCTAGTCGGGAGGGGCAGCGCTATGGCAACCTATAAGTCGAGCATCCCACGACACGACACCACAATTCCTGATCCCGCATAACCATAGTCGTATCATCTGACAGTACTTTAAGCTCTACGACAAGTGTAAGGAAAGGGGAGGGTAAACGCCGCAAGCTCCTCCTTCCCCCTCCCTCTCCCCCGACTAGAACTCTTGGCCGTATACCGTAAAAATGCCCAGATTTATGCCTGAAAATAGATGATGGAGGACTCACCGTCTTGGCGCTGCTCGTTGTGGCGTTTCTCGACGTCGAGACGGATCTCGGCCACGGACCTCGTCTCCAGCTTTCGCATCACCACTGCGCCGAAGATTGCGTACAGCCCGACACTGCATATCATCAGGAGGTGAACGAATAACGGTGTGGCCTAAACAAACTATTTATTCTGTAGTAAAGCTCGACAGAAGCACATGAGATGGACAGCTCTTCAACGGCCTGTAGCCTGTAAACAGTGTTGGTCGTTAAACGGCCTACACTGAAGAGCGTACACGCTCCAGCCGATCGCAACCAATCGGAGCACCGACCAAATGCGACTTTAAGTGGCATGCCGTCGCTACCGGTTGATTGGTAGGATGGATTTCCTCGCTCCGCATGCAGGCCAAATTAACGACCAGTACCAAAAACGCTGTCTTATTGTTAGTCCTATCTCGACCTTGTTTAATTTTTATGTAAAGATGAACTGTATGAAACAATGTACTAAAATTTGACTAAAACCTGAAAATCTAGGATTCCTCACGTCTCTAGAAGTCTAAGTAGACTCCTGTCTTGCAATATCCAGTTCAGTAGGAAGCTGCGCTTTCGAACCACGACTTCAAAGATCCCGATTATCTTACCTTCTTGACTAATCCACCCTCCTCTGACGTCTTCTTCTTCTTGACCGCCTCCTTCTTTAGACGTAGCTTCATACTGGTTTGCCTTCATACAGGTCTACATGACACGAAAGCAGATACTACGATGGAGCGGAAAGCACGAACGAAAATAAGGACATTCTGAGAGAAAAGTTTAAGTGTGCGCGTGTAGCGCAGTCGGAGGAGGTGCCGGCTGTCGCGTGCACCCGATATCAGGTTCCTGGTTCGGATTTCCTGCCCAGGCCAACCAAGCCTTCCATCCCTTCGGGGTTAGTGAATTCGTACCAGACCTGTCCGAGAAGGGTAAAGCGCGCAGATTTTTTCATCGGCTGGCCACTGCAAGTCATTTTGAATGGCTAAGTACGGATTCAAATCGCCTCCATGATGATAGAAGAAGATTATTAGCCCGTTATGACACTGTTTCAGCGTTTTCTTTTATCGCTCGTGTTACAGTAACTCGCGTCTTTAAATAAATAAACAACTAAATAAATAAATAAGTAAATAAATAAATAGTACGCGTGGAATAGCATGAAGTAGTGAGTAGTAGTAGAGGCAAACTATGTTTTCCTATTAAAGGCAGTTAAGAACTCGGAAGCGCACTGGAAGGAGGCGGCTGCTTACTCGGCGTTGCACTCCTCAAGTTCGAGTCGTGCTCAAGAAAGCCAGCATTCCATCTCCGATGTCCATAAAATGCTACCAGACTTGTCTGGTAAGGACACAGCAGGGTCTTGTCCATCGGTTGGGCACCGCAAGTCTTTGTCTAGGCCAAATACGCATTCAAATCGCCTCTACGACATCTCGTAGAAGTAGATAGCGTGGCGCATCCCATACGGTATTGATCTACGCTATCCTTTGTCTTTTTACCTTGCTGCTGTAAAGGATACCCATCCTTGTTGCTAGGTATAACTCTACCTCAAGGCGTGGTAGCGCAGTCGGACGAAGTGGCTGCTGTCGCGTGCACTCCGAATCGAGGTTCTTATTTTGAGTTTCACGGCTGGCTGAGCACCGGAATATCATTATCATTCATTCAAGTGTATTACAGTTATTATCTACACTGAAAAAGCGGTCCCCTGAATATTGGAAATATGAGATATGGGCCAGATGCGCATTCAAACCGCCTCGACGACCTCCAGTAAGAGTAGAATGCGCGGCGCACTCCATAACGTTTTGAAAAGGACTGTCCTATATCCTCTAACCTTATTCTTAAGAGCTATAGGACTTTTAAACAAACCGTTAAATACCAGCTGGTTATCAGCAGTAGGCACTAGTGAACACTTTTATAGAATGCGCCATGCACTTTACTTTCATGAAGAGTGCAAAATACCGACTAATTGGACTACGTGATAGGACCAGGATGCTCACAATTCGGAACATTTCCGGATTTCGTCCTTTCCAGACAAGTCTAACACCTTGATGAATGGAGGGTGTGTTTATTGGCACAGCGTGAACGGAGCATAAAATCGGTCGAAGATAAAGGGCGTCCAGAAGATTTGAATGCGTGGTGCACTCCACGAAGGAATATGGCGATCCACAATATTCTTTACTATTTTTAAAATAAGCAACACAAATTTTGCTCTAAAATAACCGTGAATAAAAAGTAAAGGTCGGTCTTAAATGGCTGTGAGCTATATAGGATGCGCCACGCACTCGACTTCTATGTCGTCGACTCTGTGAAGGATAGAAGGTGCTGAGCAGCTGCAGCCTCTTTATTCCTATTAGTATAAGCATCAGAATGACTATTCACAAATAGCGATGAGCTCTTCGATCCACACAGCTCAGCGCAATGCCGAAAAGTTACGCGACAGAAGAAAGCGCCAGCGCCTCATGTGAGGTCGTAAATTCAGGGTGGCCATTGTCAAGTGGCTTTCGTTTGACGAACAGTTGTGTTGTCATATATCCGTAGTACCTCAGGGGACTGAACAGGCTCAGAGTGCACTCCTAGGACTCACTTATATTTTGAAAGTGAGGCGGAGACGTCCTCTGATAGTTAGAACCTAGCAGGCCATTAAATTCACATTTCATTGAGTGTGATATCTGTCCTGTAACAAACTTAAGCCTTGTAGAATCGTGTATAGTGAACGGCGCTATGAAAATGTCTACAAGAAGTTAGTAGACAACGAAGAAGTGGAACTAGAATAATAGATAAAACTAAGTTGTTCAATAACCTGCAATTTCTATGATCTTGAATGCTCGACGACCAAGATTCTCACATAAATTTGATTTTTTTAAAGTCAAATTAGAGAAAGCTTATTCATTTATATTTGCCAATGCTATTTCTAAGGCACTGTATACACCCTAAAGGAGAGAATAGAGTAATTAGCTGAAAAATACTTCTACTAAAAAACTAAAAAAAATGAACGGGAGAAAAGAGGGAAATAGTGCCGACAATTTAGAGAAATGAGAAAAAATCAAACCATAAGAAAGAAAGAGAGAAAAGGTAAGCTAAAGTGCAACCGAAGCAAAATCACTGCAAAGCGGCTTAAAGTATTCTATTTATTTCCGTCTGGAAAGGAGAAATCAGCAGTTTGTCTAGCTAAGTCTATTTTTAGTTAGAACAATTAAATTCAATATTAGTTTTAAAAACTAAAATCAGACTTCAAATACTGAATGCACTGCTTAAATTTTTTTAAAAATTTAAATATTAAGGAAGAATTATGAACCGAAACGTTTCAAAAGTGCAAAAAGGCGTTTTTCGCTGTTTTTAAGGTGTCGAAGAAAGGATTGCGCCAGGTACTCGTCGAAGACGTCACGATTTTCATTCGATTGATAGAAAAAATTTGTCCTTGTGGAGTAACACACTTGACAACGGTGAAACCAAAATAGTTGTAAAAAACACATGTCTTCACGCGGTTCTAGGTCAACAGTGTTCACATTATTAATCAAATTTATATCGAAACAAGCTAGACGTGTGCATGGCGCGATCTTTTCTTTTAACACGCTAGAAATTTGCTGCTTTTCTTCACATTAAAACAAGCTCATTATTTTTCCTAAGGGAGTAAAAGTTTAACAAAATTTGAAACAGTGTATTCACTAATAGAGACTAAAAAAATAAAAAGACCACCAAAAAAAATTCAGGGAAAAAATCATTGTAAATTTTCCTTGAGCAGAAAGTTATTAAACATTGTCGGAGAAACTTCTGTTTATTTTAGAAGGCACTCATTTTGATTTGAAGGTGTTCAGTTTAACTTCAAAAAAGTGGTGCTTGCATAGAGGAGTACCAGTTTGATCTGAAAGTGTTTATATTTATTTTGATATTTTCATGCGCTCTTCTGCCAATAATTTTTTTTGGGTGGAAATTTTATGATCGACATAGACCAATTTGCCTGGCTAATTGGTTCGTTACGCCCCCAATTCAAACAAATAATCATAATAACAATAAGTAGATCTGAATACAGTAAAATAATGGAGAGAGGATCTATCCTAATGGGAGGGGGCACTTCGCCAAGTCCTCCTGATAGCGACAGAACAATTAAGTGAACTATTTTGAAGAGACTTGCTACTGAAGTAGCTAATAAGATGACATTTTAATGCAAGTTCCTATCAGAGATAGGCCACTTCGTTTGTGTTTCCGTTGATTTTTCAGCGGTGCCCCCTTCCGACAGGAATCGCTCCTTAAGAGACAGTGAATAGTAACGATTTATCTTGAAATGAGTGTGGATTTTATAGGAAAAAGTCGTTTCATTCACTTTACGAAAAAGGAAAGCAATCGCCGTAGCCATATAGCAGAATTTTTAATACATTCAGAGGAATAAAAAGATAAAGGACGGGTTATTCAATCCCTTTTGGGATGCGCCGCGCATTCTACTTCTACGGGATGTCGTGGAGGCGATTTGAATGCTCATTTGGCCGTACAATGACTTGCGGTGGCCAGCCGATGAACAAGTCAGCGCTTTATCCTTCCCAGACAAGTCTGAAACCAATTCACAGACCCCGGAAGGATGAAAGGCTTGCTTGGCCTGGACGGGAAAACCGAACCAGGAACCTGGTATCGGGTGCATGCGACAGTCGCGCCTCTTCCGACTGCGCTACACGCGCCCATTCAGAAGAATAGTCAGTTATGAACGTACTAAATAGTAATACCTAGACTCCCACTCACTACTACAACTAATGCTATTAGTTCTAAAACGTCCTAAAACTAGGACGCTAACGACTCATAAATGGATAAGTGCAGCTGTTAGTCTATGAAGTCGTTCGCCACCAGTCCAGGTAGGTACCTACGGAGAGACCAAAGTATTCGGAGCCGCCCAGCTAGACCACGTAGCGATTCTGGCGAATTGAAGTGGCCCGTTTCGTGGGCATTAATCTTGCATGCGGGAAGTACGGCCAGTGAACGACAGGTAGAAACTCCAAAGGTCGTCGACTGAGCTGCACGCTCCCGACCAACCCCGCTTTTAGCGCAGTAGGATGAGGCGCGAGTGCGGCTCGAATCTAATCCAGCCTCCAATCAAACGCTTTCAGTCTCTACGAGGTCGCTGTTTCGATACGGAACTTATCTGGGAGGGAAGCACCTAGGTTGTCTATCGTATAGGCATCGCAGATCACTATTTCACTCGAAATCACGTAGAAGTAGAATGCGTGGCGCATCCCACAAGAGGATTTTCTACCACTTGACTGACCTGCTGAATGTATTTTTTCAAACAAGTAGAAAAAACTGCCGTAAAATTTTTCGAAAGATTACAGTACCCATTTTGTAGCCTAAGCTAACCAGTCAGCTGACCCGTGGTAGACCAATCAATTTGATGAACAAGCTTTGCAAAATAGAACACAATGGTCAAAGTTGGATGCCACGGAAGAAAGAGACTTGGTCCGGACTCCCCGAACTGGCGCTGACCACATTACCGTCGAGAAAGCCAGCGGAATAGGTAGCTGTAGCCGTAATGTTGGCCGTAAATACGTCTGCGACAAGCGAGTGCGACGTATGAGACGGGGGCTTTTTCTCAAAGGAAATGTGCAAGTTTTCAGAGCTTTTGATCGGATATGTTCTTCGTGTATGCCGAAAGGAATCTGCGACAAAGGCCTGCAGACTTTTTCACGGGTGATTTATGCAGGCTATTAGCCATTACATCACTTCTATATCTCTCGGGGTAGACTAACAGAAACGAAGTCCGATCTGTGAAATATGAAAGTGAAATATGCTCTTCAGAACGGATGCTGTGCATTCGAAAGGTGTCCGTCAAAAAATTGGGATAAAGTAAGGTGCATGGCGCATCCTAAATGCATCAAGTCGTTGTCTTTTTGCAACATGGACTTCGGTCTATGACCATGAATAGATAAATAAATAAATAAACAAATAAATACAAATGACGTCACTGTGCCATAAGTGAAGGAAGCTATATTAGATAAGCGTAACAGAGTCCTAAGCAGCTATATCTGTACGAAATTTCCTAAATGCGCTGACTAAGCGCTTTGTAGGACGCGCCACGCATTCTACTTCTAAAGGATGTCGTGCCTCCCCATGCTGCCTAAATTAACGACAAGACCTCCCGAGTTAATGGTTTTTCTTTTGGTTTATGGTCCAGTTCAAGCAAAGCCTTTCATGACATCGAGATCATCCAGCTGACACCAGGCGGGTCTGGAAAGAGCAAAACGCTGACCTAAAGTTACCGCATAGGCCAAATAGGCCATCTGATAGCTTGCAAAATAATCCATAGAAGTAGAATGCATGGCACATCCCAAACAGGGTTTCATCGACGCGGTCCTGTACCTTTATCCTTTTACAGCAGGAATAACTTTTCAAATATGGCGGCTTAGACCACACGATGATCTCCTAAGAGCCTCTACATTGTGTAGGCGTTGAACGCGTGGCGCATCCCATGGACGTAGATCACAGTCTATCTTCAATTCAGCTTCGGATATTTTTTTTTGAAGCACACGCCAAGAAAGACTCAGAATTGCTTGCACATGTACTTTATTGAGAACTCGAACATTTGCAATACTATACGCTTAAATAAATATATAAATATAAATAATAAATAAATAGTAAATAATGTACATAATCAATAAATACTTATTCATCAAAAAACGAGTAAACTAAAGGTTTTCTATAGATGAGATTGTTCAGCTGTTGACCAAGATTGTCATCAACTTTATTACGGCTGACGTTTCGGCGTCGTCGCCTTCCTCAGAGCCTGGAAAAGTCGGAGACACTTGTGGAACTGTTCCCCCAAACACCATTTCTTACTACAGAGTACTCTTCCTAAGGAAAATAGAGGCAGGATCCGATATCCGAGATACAACTAACCTTAGAGGTGGATGACGTTGGACCACCAGACACCCGTAGCTAGAAGGAATCGTGGGTGAATGAGCTGTGGTCCTAGGGACCACCCGACTTAAGTACCCCGGGGGTCAGATCGAGCAGATCAAAACCCACAGAGCTCTACAAAGGGTGCCAGTTCTTGAGTAATCGCGATGCACTCTTCCTTGCGATTGACCTGGGGATTCTTCGCCGATCAATCGCCGCATATTGCGAGAAATATGTGCCGGCTCGTCTTTGGAGGAGAATAGTGGGTGAGTCGAGAGATATTTGTTCGCTCTAAGACCAAAGTAAGACTGCAGGAGAAATTCCTGAGGTTAGTTGAACAGGATCGATGTCTTGGTTACAAAGCCTCGGTGTGTTCTTCCACTTGTACCTCTCACCTTGGTGCTAGAGAAAGCGAGGGCGAAGGGCGCCGTCCACGGGCAACGGTTCTTGGTGATGTAAATTTATCGACTGATGCGCTCTCCGCATTGGACCTGGGACCCAGTTTCGCTCCCAATCAATACCCGTCCCCTATCATGTGGCGTAAGATTGTGGGCAACCTGCAATCGTTACATGATCGTCTGCGGACAAGGGCGAAAATCGATACGCTCGGTCGGGTGCAGGGTATTGTCAGTAACACTGCCATACCGCCCCCACCATTTCCGTCTACGTATCTGGGGTCACAGGAACCCAATATTGCGGTAGAGACAAAATTCCGGATATTCGCCACTTCCGTGCAAACCGTGTTGCGTCGTTCTACAAGAACAAGAAGGGCGTGTAATCTAACAGTTGCACAGAGACGCGGCCTTAGAGAGATAAGAGATCTGGAGGCATTTGGTGCAATAAGAGTCACCATTAGCGACAAGGGTGGGGAGTTCGTTGTGCTGCCCCAACAGATGGACAGGGTCATTACGAGATCACACCTGAGTGATCATACCATCTATGGTCCAGCCACTTCTGAGGAGTTCAGCAGGCAATACCGTCGACTTAACCGAAAGTGGACGGAGATTGCGAAGCAGGCCAACCTCCCAAGGAACATAATAACACGGCTGAAGTGTGACCATGCTACGTGTCCCGTGTTGTATGTTCTTACCAAGACCCATAAGTTGCCTCCAGAGGGCGCCACTGCCGAAGATCCATCCCTGTTTAAGGTTAGACCAATTATCAGTGGTGTCGGTGGCCCGACAGACTGCATCTCCTGGTTGTTGAACCTTGTGTTAGTGCAACTGCTCAGATTTATTCCCTCTCACCTACCCAATACCACTACTTTCCTGCAAAAACTCCGCGCTATCAAGGCGGAGGAAGGATACGTTATGGAGTCTTTTGATGTCAGCTCATTGTATACCAACGCGTCAAAAGACCGGGCATTACAGGCTGTTGCTGAGATCCTTACCGAACATGAGGGAAATGTGAATCTATATGGACTCAGTGTGGCTCAGGTTATGAGTCTGACAAACGAGTGCCTAATGTGCAACGTATTCAAATGGTCGGGAGAGTACTATATGCAGATGAGAGGGCTGGCAATGGGACAAAGACTGGCTCCTGTACTGGCAGTCGCCTTCATGCTTAAGGTGGAAAATCCTGTGCTGGAACGCCTGCCAACATTTATTGTAGGTATATCGACGACTGCTTTATCATATCTTCCACTCAAAATGAGGTGAACACATGTTTCGAACTGCTGAATAAGCAGTCGGAACATATAAAGCTTACGAGAGAAAAACCTACGGAAAATTGGCTGGCCTTCCTGAATGTCCAGGTACACCTTTCTCATAGTGAAATTAAAACTAGATGGTACAGGAAATCCAGTAGCATGAACATCCTTGTTCACTGTTGCTCTGCTCACCCTTCCAGTACCAAAAGGGGCATTATTAAAAACATGTTCCGGACTGCTGCAGCGGTATCGTCTGACAGTGAGCAAAAATTGCTTTCATTAAAGATGGCACACAACATTGCAGAAAGTAACGGGTATCCAGCCCAAAGTTGGCAGAAGGGAGGTAGGGCGCGTGCTACAGCGCTAGTCCGTCGAGGAGAAGAAAGAGGCAAGATACCCTTCTGCGTGCCCTTCATCTCAGACGAAGTGAGTGCAGAGATACGCAGATGCATACGCAGAGCGGATCTCCAAGACGTTGTAAGGGTTGTAGATGTCCCTCCTACAACCTTGAAGACACAGTTGGTCCGGAACCGTATCTACGATCGGACATGCCCAACCTCGTCCTGCGGGAAAGAGGGGGAATGCATGACATCTGGGGTAGTTTATCTCGTGTCGTGCAATGAGTGTGGGGAGCACTATATAGGGGAAACGGGCAGACCCCTTTGTGTCAGGATCAGGGAGCATCTGGACGGCCTTGGGAAAGCCAATGTCCGCACTCCTTGGGGAGAACACAGGGTCCTGCGCCATGGAGGCACGATGATTCAGGTGTCTGTCTCGATCCTGGCGCGCGAAAGTGACATTTCGGCACGCAGGACGCTAGAGGCACTTTGGATTGCGGCGAAGAATCCGCAGGTCAATCGCAAGGAAGAGTGCATCGCGATTACTCAAGAACTGGCACCCTTTGTAGAGCTCTGTGGGTTTTGATCTGCTCGATCTGACCCCCGGGGTACTTAAGTCGGGTGGTCCCTAGGACCACAGCTCATTCACCCACGATTCCTTCCAGCTACGGGTGTCTGGTTGTCCAACGTCATCCACCTCTAAGGTTAGTTGTATCTCGGATATCGGACCCTGCCTCTATTTTCCTTAGGAAGAGCACTCTGTAGTAAGAAATGGTGTTAGGGGGAACAGTTCCACAAGTGTCTCCGACTTTTCCAGGCTCTGAGGAAGGCGACGACGCCGAAACGTCAGCCGTAATAAAGTTGATGACAATCTTGGTCAACAGCTGAACAATCTCATCTATAGATTGACAACGTCATGACAAGATTTATTGAAAGCCGAACTTGGGCAGTTCTTAAAGGTTTTCTTTTAAAATAGAAAACATTTGAGATTGATAAATGTCAATGAGCTTCTAATTGGGATACGCCACGTACTCAATTTTTACGCTAACGACGCTGAAAGGATGAAAGCAAAAACAAAGCACTGCGACTTGACCACTTCAGTTGAAGAGTTCTTTTTTCGACGTAGTCCGGAGGTGCAGTAAGAGGTCCGTCGAGAACAGTAAAAGAGAAGATTCCTCCTTTGCTTTCAGGCCTTAGTATTTAGACTTCCATTCTCAAAAAGGAGCAAAAATATAGGTGTGTTAGAGAGAAATTCAGGGCGACGCTAGCGCCCTCCGAGCCACACCTCTCCCACCTGGAAGAAAAACCGACAAGTACCGGACTTCTTAGCTGTAATAAACTTAGAGAAATAATGATTGAAATCAATTATTTTTTAATCTAAATTGGCTCTTACCGAGGTTATAAGCTGTTTTAACGATATTCTGTTGCGATCAAAACTTTAGCGCTAGTCTGGGCTCGAACCCGTGTAGACGAGCTCACCGGGCAGCATGCTTTACGCCACTACACCACCGATGAAATATTGAGCATTTGTTATAAGTGATAAGAACGAGGCACTTCTAAGCTATAGTTTGCCTTGTCTTACGGTTGATTATTATTATTATTATTATTATGCCTTGTAGTTTATTTATTTATTTATTTATCTATTTATTTAATATATACGTTCCAGAAACGCTCGAAACCCAGTAGCAAACACAGTCACATACACTAGCAAAGTGCCCGAAAAACTTACGAAAAACTCATAAATGATAAATAAAATGCACTCAAAAGATAAAGCGAAGTTTTTATTATTTTTTACTGAAAATCATTTTTACGAAAAAAGAAGACACCAAACTTGAATGTAAATTTCTATTTTTTCTTTCAGATACAATAATGTGCTAAAATACATTTAAGAATCCAAAAAACAGCAGCATATGACGCTACTTGTACATAAATAGCGTAACTGCGAATCCTTTCTTTCTCATACTACTCGTCTTTCCTCATTTTTTCAGGAACAGAAAAATATAAGAAATGAAAGAAAAAGACTGAAAAACAGAGTTGAGGAATAGTGTCCAACAAACGATTTAAAGGCAGATTATTTCCAGAAGAAGAATGTACAAGACCCATGGAGGGGAGGGGGACTGCCCGAGCGCTATATGGCTCCTTTCCTCGTTGTTGGTTCGTAGGCCGAATGACTCTCAACGGCTTCTTCTCATCTCGAAAATTGGTGGCGATCAGCCGCGCGTCTTGATGAGCATCCCGGCCATAAACGTGTAGAGTGTCTTTTTTAGGCCTTCGCCATCCCTCAGACGTTAATAGATCCTCGAACTATATAGCTATCGCTAGGAATGAGCCGTCATTAGCTCATCGAATAGCCCTGTTTGGGTTCCATTGAAGACGATGTAGTTAATGAAAAAAGGACGAAGGACGGCGTTACTCAACCCCGTTTGGGAGGGATGCGCCACGCATTCCACTTTAGGAATGTCGTGGATGGAGGCAATTTGAATGAATGCGTGTTTGGCCTATACAATGACCTGGAGTGGCCAGACAATGAACAAATCAGTGCTTTGTCCTTCTCGGAGTACCAATTCATCCACCCGGAAGATGTTGGAAGGCTTGGTTGGTCTGGCTGGGAGAAGAATCGTAACCAGGAGCATGGTATCGAGTGCATACGACAGTCGGCACCTTCTCCAACTGCGCTACAAAGACAAAATTTGATGTCATTTGAACCACTTGAGGAAAGCACCACGCATTCTGCTCTTGTGGAAAATCGTGAAGATAGTCCGAAGGCGTACCTAACCCTTATAGGTATTGTGGTGGCCAGACGATAGACATGTCAGCGCATTATCCTTCCCATGCAGTGCTGGCTTTGAATCAGTTCGCATTGTAGACAAACAGACGTCTCTTCGTAAAGTGAGTATCCCGAGGGGTAAGCAGCCTCTGAGGTGCTCCTCTGGTACTTATTGGTTTTTTGCCCGACATCTCGCAGCTTTAGCAGAGACCACACACTGGATACAGACAGTGAGATCCAGGACTGCCTGAACTTAATCAGTGCACTCTGATTGGTCACCGTCTTTCATGCCACGCCCTTTCATCCAGTCGGTCGAAACCTCAACAAGTACCGTATCTCCCATAAATACTAGGAAATACCAGGGAAGTATTCGGAAGTGGCTATAAGCAATCTAACAATCCATTTCATTCCACCTGCTGGTTTGTAGGCACTATTGAAGGCGATTTGAGTGCGCCATGTACTTTATTTCTTTGAAGAATGCAAAACACTGTGTCAATGGGACAACTCAATAAGACCAGGGGCCGGATTCATCAATGACTTACGTAGCTTTAACGTAACTTTAATATTAATAAATAAAATAATTAAATAAGTAAAAATGTAAGCAGAATAAAATAAAATAATAAAAATAAAAATTACATTCAAAAATTGAAAATTGAAAAAATAGAAAATTATAACACCTTCTTCACTGATGAACCACGAAGGAGCGTTATAATTGAAACGGTTCGTCTGAAGAGGTGGCGAGACGAACCATTGATGTTTGCTGTTGTTTCTCCCTAATTGTCAAATACATTTAACGAAGAATTATAAGCGAAAGCTCAGATAGCGCGGCTTATCAAGCGATATGGTGAGCGATAAGCCACGTTCTTTGAGCTTTTCGCTTAGATTCTCCGTTAAAGTTGCGTAAGTCGTAGATGAATCCGACCCCAGGTTGCAAATGTTTCCACAGAGGTTCACTTTTCCAGACAGGTCTGAAACCCCAATGAGTGGAGCAAACCTAAAACCGATTGAAGAAGAGAGCCACATCTACCAGTTGCGCTATTCGCTCATTTGACCTGCTATAGAGTGGATTAATCAGATGGTCAAATTAAGCAAAAAAAAAGCGAGTGTAACCCTTCAATGTGACTGGGAAAAAGTAGGAAAAACGTCTGGCAAACACGTTTAATCGAAGTGGAGAATGCTGTGTTGGCTGTAGGAGACTTATAATTAACAAAGCTCCATAACTGATGAGCGCAAAACAAAGTCGTGAAAACAGGTGACGTTGTGGTTAGCCTTCGTTTAAGAGCTGGTGCAGATGCAAGGCCAGGTAGCATGTTTTTTTTTTTGTTACCCGCTTAGCTTGATTCTAGTGAATAAAAAACAATATTATTCGCTTTAGAAACACTTTATTATTTTCTAAAATTACGAAATTATTCTTAAGAAACCAAAAAACTAAAGCTCAATCTAGATTCTTATTCTAAAATTAAAAAAAACCTTTTTAACTTAAAATTGCACTAATGAAAAAAAATCAAAAGAAAAAACTACTAAAAGCTAATGTACAACAGTACTTGAAGAAACTGATATATTTATTTATTTTTATACCACTATACCAATTTCATGTCGAATTGGACACGTTTGAAATTAAATTGGACTCTTTTCACGTAGAAGTGGACGTTTTTCAAACCAAATAGAACACCTTTCAAATCAAATTGGACTTTTTTCACATCAAATTGGACAATTTTCACGTCAAATTAGACCTATAAATTCTGAGCCTATAAACTTTGAAATCAAATTGAACATCCTCCAAATCAAGAAGCTTTTTCAAAATGGTTGAAACAATTTTTTGGTTCAAGGAAATCCTGGAATAAGTTTTTTTGATTTTTTTAAATTTCATCTGACGAATGAGTAAAATAATTCCCTTAATTTTATAAATTTTTATTTTTTGAGAGAAATAGTAAATTAAGTTTTGTGTTAAGGCGCAGCAAAGCAGCAACTACGTCCTGCATTAAAAGACCGGATCGCGCCATGTCCTTAAAAAGTTCAACGCAAAGTTTATTTGATTGATAGTGTAAATGCTGCCTACATGCATCAAGAAGATTAGAATATGTGCGTTTTTACAATTGTTTGTGTTGCACCGCAGTAGTAAAACTGCATTCACCGCTTGCAGTAGTAAAACTGCAATTTCTGCTTGCATGCATGCAAGCAGAAATTTTGCTATCAATGTCAATGTTCAAGTTTAAGTTATTGTTTTTCTTCCAAAAAGTAAAATTTTCATAAAATTTCAAACGATGTGTTCTCTTATTGGCGAAGTAAATTAAAACTTCAGGGAAAGTTAAACCAATTTTCCTTTGAACAAAAAATTATTCTAGCATTTTTGGAGAGTCTCTGGTTTAATGTGGAAAAAACTCATTTCGATCTGGAAGAGTTCTCTTTGATTTGAAAAGTTTGAGGTTAGTTTATCGCGCATACCCAAACGAATACTCTTCATTCAAGTCTCGCCCAGGCCAACAAGACGATAAGAACCTATTTTTCGGTGGACCCTCGTGCGGCTTTCATAGATTGCCTCTTCGAGATCCCGAAGGCTAGAATGTGTGGCGCATCTCAAAAAAAATTGTTTATCCTCGTCTTTGATGAAAAATTGATTATCTAAGGCAGTATTCTTGTAAGTGCTTGTAGCTATAGTGCTTTCATATCCTTAAAAACATCTGCTTCTATAACTCCTTAGAGTATCATATGCATTAAGAATGCACCCAAAAATTAATTATGTTATTTTGCTTTTAGGCATTTTTCCTTAATTTCGTTTTGTTTATTAGCTCAAGTGTCTCGCATGTTTACATCAAGGTGTTTGGCATTGCTGCTGTTTTACTACATCTTCGCGTGTACATTTGTAAGCGTTCATAAGTAAATAAACAAGTGAATAAATAAATAAGTTCTTCAAGGTACTAAATCGATTAATTAATTAATTAATTAATTAATTAAAATTTCCAAATCAATAATCGATTGCATCACCAGAGCCACTGAAGCATTCTTGGTAATAATTGGTTAAGAGCATCCTTCCTTGGTACATTTGTGAGCGTCCATAAATAAATAAATAAATAAATAAATTCTTAAAAATCCTATATCGAACAAATAAATAATTAATTATTTAATTAAAATTTCCAAATTGATAATCGATTACATCGGCAGACCCACCGAAGCATCTTTGATAAAAATTGGTAACTAGCATCCTTGGTACATTTGTGAGCGTCCATGAGTAATTAAGCATGTAAATAAATAAATAAATAAATAAATAAATGCTCCAAAATCCAAAATCGAATAAATAAATAAGAATTTCCAAATCAATAATCGATTGCTTCGGCAGAAGAACCCTTGAGAAAGATTGGTAAATAGCATCCATAAGTAAATAATCAGGTAAATAAATAAATAAATAAATAATTCTCCAGAATATTAAATCGAGTAATATTAATTAATTAAAATTTCCAAATCGATAATCGATTGCATCGGCAGAGCCACCGAAGCATCCCTGGTATAAACGCCTTAGATATTTACCCCACTACTATGGATAGTGCCGTCGAATAGAAATGGCTGCCTAAATAGGACCATCACTAAGCTGAAGCTGTTAGCGGAATGCCTCCCTTCGAATGTCACTGACATTTCCAAGGCCGGCACGAGAAATTCCAGTTCACGCAGGCACGATAAATGTGCTGCTGAACGGAAGTGCGGCTCAGCAAACGCCCAGGGCGCTACCGAGCCTTGAGCTGTAAACATTGTACCCTTCCTAGGCAAGGATTGCTAAATTCGGAACCGACTATTCCAGTACAGGGTGGAGCGGTTCGATCCGGACAAATTTAGAGTCGAATCTCCCGCCATACCGTAATTTCGCCAGAGGTCGCGATTTGCGTACTCGGAAGCTAAGGACCTCAGAATGGCCTCGATGTTGCATTCAAGCACAAAGTTCAACCGAAGTATTATCAAAAGTACTCGCGCTTGACGTTCGCCAGCTGAAATAAATACTTCGACTCTTCGGTTACCAGAGATCAACCGTTTACGATGTAGTGGTCGGCTACAACGCTTCTGAGGAGTCTGAGGAAGGTTCAGGAAACCCGGCGAGGAAAACCCATGAAGAATGACGAGAATGCGTGCCAAGAACTGCGGCAGTTGTGGAAAACGCTATTCAAGTGCTGATTCTGGAGGAGTTCATTCATTTATTCTTGGAAGCGTTAAGAAGTGTACATTTGTAGAGACTGTTCAGTATTTGAAAGCTATGTAGCTGTGGATGTCGGCAATGTGGCCTACATAGGGTGGACGCGAACGCAGCAGCCATTCGGAGCACAAAGCGGAAAAATCGCCCAGAATCGACGCGACCTGCACACACACTGTGCAGGTCGCGTCGATAGACTGGCGTGTTCTCACCATGTGCAAAAATGAAAAATGCAAAAATCCCGCATGGTACGGGAATCGAACAGCTTCTCTCCCGCCTATGAAGCAGCTCCACTCACCCCTGCTTGTCTCTTCAATCAACACTCTTGGCACATATCGCGTGAGTGCAAGACATTGGACGCCGATTCGGATAATTCGAATCCGTCAATTTTTTCCAAACCCGACTAAAAAGATTTTGAGCAAAATGGCATTTTTAAAAAGTTCCAAACCCGGGTAATTCTGATAAGAGTAGTTTTAACAAGAAGGATTTTTTGCGATCCTAATGACTGATTCATCTCCGAATTTGATATCGAATGTCCGAATCGGGTAGGACCTCAAGTCAAAACCTCCTGAAGTAAAACAAATCCGAAGCTAAGATCCGGACTTTTCAAAAATGTTCTACCATCTCAACCTGGGCTTGAAAAAATGAGGAGTCCAATTTACACGAATCGACGTCGGATCCAATGTTCAGCGAGTTCGTGCTGAGTCGTTGCTCCCTGGGTTCAACGACTCAGCAAAAATGGAACCTACCCTTTTACTACGTGAAGGGTGGGGATTCTGGCTCAGTCCATTATTCAGACATACGCCTGAGCTACAAAAATGTTTTCAAGCTCATTTCGAAGTGGGAGAAGCAGTAGAATCTTCTGATTGTGTTACAAGAAGAGATCGTGTCATGCGCTCGACCTCCATGTCACGTCTTTCTGATTGATTTGCTACCCCGTCTTCCCAGGTCAGGTTTCTAGACTCGTTGCGGATCTCTTCCCATAGGCTTGTTCGCTGTTGAATTCAGTTTATTGGCGGACGTTTCGGGGAGCTTACTTTCTTCTCTCAAACTTGGGTAATTGAACCGATGCCGACACTCATCGTGGTGGAACCTCACAGCTACTGCATCTTTCAGAACTAAACGAGAGAGAAAGAGCGTTCGAGGCCAGCAACCCGGACGAGGGCGGAAACGGATACGCGTGGCATGCCTAATGCTCTCGAGTGCTCAGTGCAATGCCCATCAGGAAGGATGTTGTTGATTTTTTTGCGAAAACAACAGAAATTTTAAAAAATACGAAAAAGGCCCTTGAGGTAAAGCGTTACGCATGACGAAGGTCTAGCCTTGGCCTGCCTAGCAGCATTATTTAATGAAGGTAGTGGCTTCAACTAGAGCTTCGAGCGATAAAACGCATCGCATTCTGAAGCAACGTCGTTGTTTGAAGAGATTCCAAGCCAGTGTCGAAGAGGACGCTTAGACCATTCCCTCTGTTATGTAGAACCTGAAGGCTCTCCTCCTCTTTTTTCCGCCGATATTGGCTTTTTGCTGACGCTCATCTGCCTCAAGCATCACTTTTAATTGGGTTTTCAGATGGCGGATAATCATTGTGTTTTTCAGCGAGTTTCAAGTTGACACCATCTGCAGGCTTGCAGGCTAACCCCTAGACTGTGGAAAAAATCCACAAACTTTTCAGGCTCTAGCACCTCAAACTCAAACCTAACCCAATCTAACCTAACTTGAACACAACTCTACCTGACCCAATCGGTAACCTCAAACTTGGGCAATTAAACCGGGTGAGAAAGGCGAGAAAAGCGAAAGAAAGAAACCACACGAAGAAAAATACGAAGCGGTTATTAAGCAGAGCTCACTCCCAGACTGTGGAAAAAAATCTACAAACTCTGCAGGTCTTCAGTCACAGATATCTAACTATCTCAAACTCAAACCTAACACAACCTAACCTAACCTCAACACAACTCTACCTGACCCAATCGGTAACCTCAAACTTGGGCAATTAAACCGGTTAGAAAAGCGAAACAAGGAAAGCACACGAAATAAAATACGAAGTGGTTACTCAATCTTCTCTTGGAATGCGCCACGCAGTCTACTTTTACAGGATGTTGTGATGGCAATTTGAAAATCTAAGAAAATCAGAGGAAAAATTTTATGAATAATCTTATTTTGTTAGAGAAACCTTAGCTTAAAATACTATTTCATAAAAATAAAAAATTGCCCTCTGATTTTCATTGAAAATTTTTAGTGCAGCCATCTCAGAAAAAAATTTGGAAAACTGGAATTCTGTGTTTTTCTCTTTGATGTAAGCTATTTGATCAAAATAAAATAAAAATAATAAACTAAAATAAATTTTCCAAGAAAATCAGAAAAAAAATTATGAAGACTTATTCTTATTTTATTGAAGAAACCGTGGTTTGAGTGAGGAGATTTTTAAAGTTTTATTTTAAAAGGTCCGGTTTAAGGCAACAATGGTTAATCCATCCGTTTTGGGTGGGCCACGCATTCTACTTCTATGGAATGTCGTGAAGACGATTTGAATACACACATTTGGCCCACACAATGGATTGAGGTGGCCAGCCGATGAACAAGTCAGCGCTGTATCCTTTCCAGGCAAGTTTGAAACCAATTTTTGAAGGACGAAACTCTTGGCTAGCCTCGACAAGGCTTTAACTTTCTACAGCTTTAGTGTACACCGGAGAGCTGGCACTCAGTCCGACTGCGCTACAGATGGACCCAGCTTTCCTTGGATTTCACGAATACCTACTTAAGACGTTAAAACCTATAAACCATATCTTCTGCGATCAGCGGATGACTCGCAAGATTTCAAGATTCCCTGCCTTGGCGTGGCCGTTATTCTAACAGAAGTCGTTAAGGAAATCTGAGTCTCAGTGTTAGATCCCAGGCCTCATTTAGGGCTTTTTAGAGCATCGAAGTGGCGAGGATTTCGTGATGCACTTTCAGTTTTCACAATGACTTGCGGTGACCAGCCGATGAAGGAACAAGTCATTGTCTTTGTTTTTTTCTCAGAAGTGTCTGAACTTTGTGGTAAAAGACAAAATTTCTCCGATGTTAATTGAACTGTCAGAAAGTGCTACGCTTCCACCTCACAGGATGTTGTGGAGGTAATTTGAATACGATAGTGGCCTATACGATGACCTGCGATGGTTAGTGAACAAGTCAGTACTTCTTCCTTCCCAGACGAATCTGGTACGAATTGACCGACCACGGAGAGATGGAAGGCTCGATTGGCTTGGATGGGAACCAGAGCCTGAACCCGGAATCGGATAGCTGGCGCATCCTCCGACTGTGCTACCACGCGCCCGGGAATAGGGCTGCACTAGTACGGTAGACACGACGTCCCTATTGAAGGAGCCCAAGAAGGGGTGGAACACCTTGCGTGGCTGGTTTCCCGTTTGTAGGCAGTGGCAGTAGGCGCCGCCCCTTTAGGCCCTGCACCTCCACTCGACGAACTCACTACGAAGCCCTGGGGGTACTATTCAGAAAGGAGCAATAACACACGGTCCTATAGGCACTGAAGGGGAAGGAAAAAAGGCGCTTCCGCAGCAGATCGCGCCTCCAGATTCATAGCCTTTCCATGCGGCTTAATCAACGTCCTATCAAGGGTCTATTTAACGGCTGTTTTTCGAGAGATTCTCCTCACGAAGCGAAATACACCACTGAAAGTGCATCACGAAAGCCTCGCCTCTTCGATGCTCTAAAACACTTAATGAGGTCTGAGATCTAATACTGAGGCTCAGACCCCTTAGCTACTTTCAGAATAAGGTCCACGCCAAGGTAGGGAATCTTGCGGGCCACTGGCTGATCGCAGAATCGGGCTTATAGCTTCTAAAGTCTTCCAAAGATATTGGGAGATTCCAAGTAAATCCTGGCCAATCTGTAGCGCAGTCGGGCACAGTGCCGCCTGTCCTGCGTGCTCCGAAGCTGCTGGAAGTTCGAGCTCTGTCGAGGCTAGGCAAGACTTTCCCCCTCTCTGGCTAATTGGAGCCAGACTTGTCCGCGAAGGGTAATGCACTGACATCTGCTGGCCACTGCAAGTTATGTATGGGTCAAATACGTATTCAAATAGTCTGTGCGACATTCCGTAGGAGTAGAATGCGTGGCGCATCCCAAAAAGAATTTAGTAACGCCGCTCTTTATCCTTTATCATTTTATCAACTGCGGTATCGTTAACCAGCGAATTATTCGTACGAACCAGCATCGTATACCATTGACCCCTGTCGTGTGCCAGAGTGGCCCAGTACGTGGAACTCCACAAAGGAACTGATCAACTAATTAATCGCAAATTTTTGACTACACTATATGAAGTTAGCTCAAAATCGCCTCGTCGTTCTTTGCTGAAAGTCTTATGTTTTTTATTTAATTGTACTTTAATTACAGTTTTGATAGGTGGGCCTAGTAAACCGGCCATCGAATGACAGATAGCCATATGCCCGCCCACTCCTGGTCAAAGCCCCGCCCACATAAGAAGTCTATCTTGTTTTCATGTCTTCACACGCTCCAAGCATTCCCTCTTTAATCTTCTCTGTTGCTTCCTTAAAAAAGGACAAAGGATCAAACTCGTCGCCAATCATCGCCTTTTGTGGGTCGCGCCATGCATTCCACTTCGACGAGATATCACGGAGGCGGTTTGAAGGCGTATTTGGCCTACACAATGGCCAGCAGACCGACGCCAGCCAATGGTCAAGTCGATGTTTTACCCTACCCCTAAGCAGGTCTACTATGAAGGGCATGGACAGGGTGGAAACCAAACTAACTACCGCAGCTCTAGCGGTTCTGGTCGTTAATTTGGCCAGCATCGGGGGGCGGAAACGCACCAGCCAATCAGAGCGTGAAACGAGATGCTAGATGTTGCATTGACTGATTGGCATAAGCGCTCCTTGCTCTCTATGGCACACTAGCGACTTCATCTAAAAAAATACAAAAAAATTGCACAAACAGAGGATCCTTGGCCGTAGAACTCACCTGAGCATTTGTGATCCAGCAAACAAAACAACGCTTTAATTTGTTAAAGAAAAATAGAAACTGCATTTAGAGGACTTTTAATCACAAAAGTCTTACACGTACTGCTCACCTTTTTACTCGTGCGTTTGATCCAGTCGAGTCGCATCTCGTCTTCTGTCCTCTCGGTCTGATTATTCTGCGGCTTTAGCCTTCGTTCATCGCGCTCTCTTCTGAAAAAATATGAATACTGATTTGACAGTTGGTTCGGCACAGTCCATGGGTGTTATTCTATCAGAAGCTTCTGAGTCTGTGATCTGATCTGTGTTGTAAACAATGAGAAATTTGAAAGTTTCGTTACACCATCGCAAGGTCCAAAAAAGATCCACAAAACAGTGCAAAATATGAATGCGTTGAATGAAACCCTACAACGAGAAATATAATTCTATTCGTATTTTGGGAACGAGTGCGGTGGGGTCGACTGAGCTACTCTGGCACGCTATAGGGACGAATGGGAAAGTTCTTTCAAAAAATCGATAATCAACGAGAAAGCAACAACTAGCACAGATGATGCTCTAGAAGAAAGGCGATACATGAAATGATGATTTGAATGTGAAAAAAAACTCCAATCGCCAAATGGGAGTCGAACCAACAGCTACCGATGTTGTGAACAAGGTTTCGCACCACTACACCAATAGACCTTCCAATTCGGCTGTTTCTAAATCTTGACATAGTGCTTGCCTTCAAAAACGAATACCACTGTGAGAATCTCCACCCTTTAAATAGTAGCAAGGTATTTTCCATTTTTGCAAAGTCCTTCAACCCAGGGCGCGTGTAGCGCAGTCGGAAGAGGTGCCGGCCGTAGCGCGCACCCGGTTACCACGGTTCCTGGTTCGGATTTCCCGCCCAGGCCAACCAAGCCTTCCATCCCTCCGGGGTCGGTGAGTTGGTACCAGACTTGTCTGCGAAGGATAGAGCGCTGACTTGTTCATCGGCTGGCCACCGCAAGTCCTTGTATGGCCAAATACGCATTCAGGTGGCCTCCACGACAGAAGTAGAATGCGTGGCGCATCCCAAAGAGGATTAATTAACGCCGTTCTTTATCCTTTATTCTTCAAACCAAGTAGCTAGGGGTCCCTGAACACCCAGCACTGTATTGCATTGTCAGCATCTAACACGGCACAGTAATAGCCCATTGATCGAGGTCGAGAAGGGGTAGAAAAAAATTCACTCAAACTTGGCCCAAGGGCACTGATCACAAATATGATATCCATTTTTAAAATGTCGGCCGATTACGGTAGTTTTGCACGTGTGCAAGCAATCCAATAGTAAACTTTGAGGGACCCCAGCTGCTTGGGTTCAAGGAGTTTGGAAAATGGAGCATCCCTTCCTACTATATGAAGGTGGAGATTCTCACAGTTCATTTTCGCAGTTCAGGCATACGCCTGAGAGACTTCCCTGGTTAGTTAGGTCGATATTTCTAGCCATCTCAGCCTTCGAATAAACTTATAATGAATAAGAAATAAAACACGTTATAATAAAACCTTCAAAATTCATCAGAACTAAAGGCAAGCTCTAAACAAACAGCTAGGATAAACAATTTCCAAAAGAGTACCAGCTTAAAAAAGAACTAAAAAACTGTTTAAAAATGGTTACTAAGTCCGTTCCGTCAATCTCTTCAAGCGCATCCTTCCTTACAACATTCTGGCGGGTCGGCTAATGGCTGGCTGGGTCATTTCTAGACAAATTGGACACTCTTCTAGACATGATTAACCAATTTGAAATCAAACTCTCCTTCTTAAATCTTCAAAATTTAAATTCAAAATGAACGGGTTCGAGAGTAAACTAGAGACACCTAGAAAATTATTTTTTCCAAGAAAAGTTAGCTGTAACTTTCTTTGAAATTGTTTTAGTTCGGCTGCCTAAAAAGTGTAACAATTTTATTTAAAAAACTTAAGAAAAAATAAAAAAATTTAAATTGCAGAGATCGTGCCATACTCAAAAAGCTTGTCTCGTTCTTTATTTGAATGATAGCGGAAATGCTGCTTACATAAAGCGTCAAAGTGAGGCGAGTATGCGTGATCTTTTTGTTGTATCATTCGCAGTGTGAAACTCCATGCAAACCAAAACTCTGCTGTCAACCGAATCAAAATCACGACGTCTTGGACGAGGGCATGGCGCAATCTCGTCTTTAGGCTCTGAACAATTTCATGGTATTCCTAATTTTTGAAAGAAATAATAAACTATTATAAGTTTGCTTTGTAGCGCAACAAAACAGCAATCATTTGGTGCGTTAAGAGACAAGTTTGCGCCATGCTGTCGAAAAGCTCATCGCATTTTTCATTTGATTTGTAGTGCCAGTGCTGCTTACATAAAGCATCAAAGTGAGAATGTGTGATGTTTTAATGTTGTTTTTTGGATCGTTTAATGAAAAAATGAAATTCTATGCAAACTAAAACATTGCTATTATTAGAATAACGATTACAACGTTCTGAACGAGGGCATAGCGCTACATCCTTTCGTCCAGCAGTGGCTGCCGGCAGCCTTCCTGCTCTTTGAAACAAGGGTTCCTAAAACATTCTTTTTGCTTAAAAAGCAATTTGTGCTTTATAAAATTTTAAACAACATTACTTTTTGGAGAAGCAAAGTAAAACCTCAAAAAAGCTATACTAAAATCTTTTTTGAACAAAAAATTCTCCCAACATTTTTAGTGAGTCTCTTGTTTAAAGTGGAAACAAGTCGCTTCGATTTGGCAGATGTTCTGTTTGACTATCTGAGTGTCAAATTTGCCTAGAAAAGTGACACATTTGACGTAAAAATGCCTAATTCTTGTTACAGGATGTTTTGTTGCGACCAAAACTCTTGCGCCAGGCGGGACTCGAACCCGTACCTTCTGCGCTATCCGGGCAGCGCTATCCGGGCAGCCTTGCACCACCGGCGCTGTTCGACCTCACGGACAGGATTCGACAAAAGTTTTGGTGGCACAAAACATCCTGTTACATCATATGTAGCCTCTCTACGGGCCGCTCCAGTTAAACAAATGTTCGAAAGTGTCCAGTTTGATTCGGAAAAGGGTCAGGTTTAACATGAAAATGCTGTATAACAGTTCTGTCAGAGGAGTCGAATTAAGGGCTTTTAAAAAATAAACCTTAAATATTAATAAACAGTTTTCTTCCAACCTAGCATGATCATTGCCATCACTACTTATCTATATCCAGTCCAGTAGAATTCAGCAGCTGGACAACCAGAGGGAACAAAGAAGGATAAGGATAAAGGATAAAGGACGGCGTTACTCAATCCCTTTTGGGATGCGCCAGCGCATTCTACCTCTACGGGATGTCGTGAAGGCGACATGAATGCATGTTTGACCAAACAATGACTTGCGGTGGCCAGCCGATGAACATGTCAGCGCTTTATCCTTCCCAGACAAGTCTGTACCAATTCACCGACCCCGGAGGGATGGAAGGCTTGGTTGGCCTGGGCGGGAAATCCGAACCAGGAAACTGGTATCGGGTGCACGCGACAGTCGCGCCTCCTCCGACTGCGCTACACGCGCCCCACAAAGAAGGAATCGAATCAAAACATCATGAAAAAGCAAAAAATCAAAAGCAGGTTTTATTTATTTATTTATTTATTTATTTATTTATTTATCCTTGTATAAAAAGATGCTGCCACGGTACAGTCGGAAGCGAATCAGTCGAATCAGCGAATTAGCCGGTGCAAGACCTCACAACATGCAAACAATATCGATCAGAAAGCTGCGTTATCGATTTTTGTTCGGGCCGACCGTCTGGGGTGGAAATCGCGCGAAAATGATGGCCGATGGACGGGCTTCAAAATGTGAAAGCAATATCGGTCTGACGGTCATTGTCAATTGATTTTATTTATTTGAGAAAGTTAAAAAGCAGCTAAAATTTGAATCAAAACCACATCGTGAAGGCAGCTAGTGCCTGGCAGCTCGACATGCTGTGAAGCCAAGCCTAAGGATTTCATTAAGGACTTAAAAAGTAGAAGAAAGGCCTGAAAAATTGGGGGACTACAGAAACACCGACTATGGCAAAGGGCGACTAGTCGTCGCCAAGTAGAGCCGCTCGGAGCTTCCATCCCCCCGGCCGGCCCCCTGTGGTGAGCGGCCTTTCAGTGACGTTGAACGCAAGCTGAATCTAAGAAAACGCTCCCCTCTTTTCAACGCTGAAGCGCTGTCTCTTACACTCTCTATGGTTCGGGCACTTGCAGAGCACTTTACAAGGCTGATTGTGAGCGCCTTCATAAAACTCTTGGAGCCTCAGGCGGGACGCGAACCTCAGCTCTGAAAGTATTCATCTTTCTGAATCAGAATTGGCGGAGAACCACCACAAAATCTCACATAAAACGCTACTTTACCATAGCAGCGATTCTACAGAGTGATAGCTATCTTCGAATACGGTAGCGCTACAGTAACCGAGTGTCACTTCCTGAAGAAGCTCACCTGTTTGTGCGGATTTTAAGTGTCATGTTCAGCGAAGGCGAACGTTGAAATCGAGCTGACTGAGTATCGAGTCCGAGAACTGAGAGCGGCCACTCACTGGCCACTCCCACTTCATTGTTTTTCTCCATCACGCAAGTATACCGGATGAGGCATGGGCTATGTACTCCAGTAGTAACTAGATGGCCGGCTATTACCTAGGCTCTGCTGCTGCTGTTCTCTGGGATAGCAGCTTTTTCTCAAAATACTACTTCGCTATGCAAACGAAAGCTTTGGCGAGAATTCTGCGAACAATCGATAAAATCGATCAATATTCGTCAGAGAGCCGATATCGTTCACCTGTTGTGAAGCGTATCCTGCGGCCAAAATATACTCGCGCGGTTTCCACCTCAAACGGTCAATCCCGGATAAGAAGCAGTATAATCGATCGATAATGAGCAATCGATCAGTATTGTTTGCTCACCATGAATTGTACGCATCCATCGGTCAGCACTGTTCTGTCTTTTTTTTCAATCACTGATCAAGATTTGAAGCCCTTCCTCTGGCCATTACCGTCTGATAGACAGACAAACAGACAGGGATGAAATAGTTCTTTTGTTTTTGGTGTATACTTTGTATTATTTTTAGACTTTAGCTCTGGTTAGCAAAAGTGATATATAAAAATCGATATTATTGGTTATCCTATCAGCAACGTTCAAAATTTGTCAATTTGTCCATCCTCAATCATAATCGTGTGAATCGATGTAAGATGATCAGTTCTTAACAAAGGTCGATAAAACCATTCGATAATCAATAGCCGATCAATCACTACTTGTTCTTTTTACTACCAGGCTGTCCAATAATTCCTGTCCGAAAATTTTCAAAATTCTATAAATTTCCTTAGGAGTGTTATAATATCAGGCAAGTGTAAAAACCTTCTAGAAGGTTCTCCAGAGTTCCACACTAGGGGTATGTAAGGCGCAGTCGCCGCGTCTAGCTACCAGTACAAGCTAAAATGGACCAAGGTCGAATTCGTTCGTGTACTACGAGTGTCGTCCGCATCGCAAGGAGTTTCTCGAGGACCTGGTCACTGGGGATGAGAGCTGGATCCTCCACGACAACGTCGCCCGCCGTGCCGTCTGGATCCCGCGCGGAGAAGAGCCGCCGACGACGCCGAAAGCCGACCTGCACCCGCTGAAGATCATGCTCTGCTGCTGGTGGGACGCCAAGGGCATGCTGTACTTCGAACTGCTCCCGCAAGGCAGGACGGTCACCGCCTCCATCTACACCGATCAGCTCGAGAAACTAGCCGCCGCCATCCGAGAAAAGCGTCCCCGACGGGCCTCGGTCCACCTGCTGCACGACAACACGCGCCCCCACGTGGCGAAGGAGACCCACCGGAAGTTGGCGACGCTCGGCTGGGAGACGGTTGCCCATCCGTCCTATTCCCCGACCTCGCCCCCTCCGACTACCGCTTGTTCCGCCCGCTGAAGCACCAGTTAGGCATCTGTTATACTCCCGCGGGAGCATCCGCGGAACGTCGGCTGACCAATGGTGCACGGCGGAGGCGGGCGTAGCGAGGCGCGGCGATTGGCCAGGTGAGGTGTCTCGGCGCGATTCCCGCCCTTCCGCGGATGCTCCCGCGGGAGTATAACTCAGGCCTTAGGCCTCTGTTATACTCCCGCGGGAGCATCCGCGGAACGTCCGCCGACCAATGGTGCACCGCGGAGGCGGGCGTGGCGAGGCGCGGCGATTGGATAGGTGAGGAGTCTCGGCGCGATTCCCGCCCTTCCGCGGATGCTCCCGCGGGAGTATAACTCAGGCCTTAGCCGGAAGAAAATTCGCCAACTGCGACAACCTCAAATCCGACATCGCGGACTTCTTCGAGTCGCAGCCCTCGGAGATCTGGGCGAAGGGCATCGGCGACCTGCCCAATCGATGGGCCACTGTTGTGGATAACTGTGGTGATTATATTGTTAATTAGACTTGTTTTTCAATAAAGATGAAAAAATTAAAAATGGTAAAATTTTCGGAGAAGAATTATTGGAGAGCCTGGTATTTTTGCATCCTATCCACCGCCCAACAGACTTATGCGATTCCCGCCTTAAACCAACATCTGCGGATAAAAATCGATAAAATCGATCGATAATGGTTAACCGATAGATACTGCTTACTTTCTGTGAATTCCATTTCGGAAAGTTTTAAAAGATGAATCCTGATCGCCGATCAGAAGTGCCGATCAAGATATAAAGGTCCATTGTGAGGGGGAACGGACGGACAGACAAACAGACAAACGGACAGAGGGAGATTTTTTGTCTTTTAACCGTTGTTAGTAAAAAAAGAAATTGGAGGCGTTCTGTAAAAGCGGAATTAGTTGACGGATCAATAACGTTGCATTTTGTCAAACTGTCCATTAGCTATCGTACTCGATTGGTTCCCAAGTCAAAAGATCATGTTTGGACAAAATTTGTGAATGCCACCCCACCGTCCTACAGACCGTCTCACACGATTCCCGCCTTTAAGCCCTAGTTTACACTTCGACGCTGAGCGACGCGACGCCGCGTAAGGTGGCCATATTGATTGAGCGATGTGATCGGTCAATTTGGTCACTTTACATGCTGTCGCGTCGCTTGACGTCGGAAGTATAAACGGGGCCTTAAACGGTCTGCACCGACAAGAATCGATAAAAGCGATCGATAATTCTAAGCCGGACCTACCACGCTACATACAGGGTGTCTCAAAAAATGTATACACTGTTTGAAAGGTGATAATATTGTTCATAGTAAAGGTACTAGAAGTTGAGAGCTCACATGAAAGTTTAAGAAAATAGAAATTTTCTGACGTATGAGAGGCATGGAATGCGCCATTAACTCGTCTGAAATTTCCCATTTAACACTCGGTTGTTTGTGTTTCCCTTACATACATGCTATAATTTCTAAACAAAGTGGCCGCTTCAATTGATTTGTGCTTATTTTAGAGTTTAAAACTTATTTGCACATTATAGCTTGCGAAAAATGGAGGTTCTTCTGAAAAATAGAGGTACTATGTGAAGGGTTGTAACATTGCTGCTAGAAAAGGATTTGGAGATATTTGAGACTCACACGAAAGCTCAGGGCAACGGAATTACTGTGGCGTGCAAATAGTCAAGATTGCGCCATGCTCCTGCCTGAAACCTTGCATTCCAGACTTGATTGATTGTGCATGGGCTGAATGCTTGTTTCAATCTTGTTGCTACTTGGTCACATTAACCTGTGCTGCACTTTTTTTTAACGTTTTCATCTTGATAGCCTTGTGAAAGACACGTCACATGCAAGTTTATTGACCGCACGATTTAAATGTGAGCAGGAAGACGCATTCTGTGGACGAATGACGCAACATGTAAGCTGAATAGAGAGGTTAATTGGCATAACTGCAGCTTCTGAGCGACGGTAAACGTTAAAAGAAGCACAGCACAGGTTAATGTGACCAACTAGCAACAGGATTGTAACAAGCATTCAACCCATGCACAATCAGTCGAGTCTGGAATGCAAGGTTTCAGACAAGAGCATGGCACAATCTTGATGCACGACACAATAATCCCGTCGCCCTGCGCTCACATGAAAGTCTCAAATATCTCCAAATGCTTTACTAGCAGCAATGTTGCAACCCTTCACATAGCACCTTTATTTTGTAGATTATCTCCATTTTTCGCAAGCTATAATGTGTGATTAAGTTTTAAACTCTAAAATAAGCACAAATAGATTTAAACGGCTACTTTGTGAAGAAATTATAACATGTATTCAATCGAAACGCAATCAATCGAGTGTAAATGGAAAATTTCATACGAGTTCATGGCGCAATCCATGCCGCTCATATGTTAGAAAATTTCTACTTCTTTAACTTTTATATGAGCTCACAACTTCTTCAGTACCTTTACTATGAACAAAGTTATCACCTTTCAAACAGTGTATACATTTTTTGAGACACCCTGTATATAAGCTGCTGCTTTGGGTTTGGTTCCGCCGACGCAGGTGGTCTCAACACCTGCATGAGCGGTAGAGTCGACAAGTGAGACTAGTCGCAGACATTCTCGAAGAGCGGAAAGTTAGTTAAGTTGGCTCTCTATGGTGGACTGTTCGCGGTGGAGCAAATTGCATGGCGCATCCCGGGGCGAGCTTCCGAAGAGGAATAGTCGCTCATTCTTCATAAGAGAACCGGTAGCGAGCCGAGGATTTTCTAGTCAAGGCCGTGCGCGGTCCTGCTAGCGCATTCCCAAAAACAACATGCTGCTATAAATAAGTAAACAAGTGAATAAATAAACAGCTTCGACTTCTTCTTCTTCTGCCTCTTCAAAATGGCCTCTTGAAGTGCTGTTCCAGCGGCTTGAAGGTCTTCGAACCCTGTGCTTCGTCCATGACGCAAAGAAATGCGATGTTGTGCTTCGTTCTTCGTGCTCGCTCAAGCGCTTCAGGTGTGGCCAGCGATTAGCTGACCGCTCGGCTGGCCGTTTCCAAAAATCCTGATATGACCCTCCTGAATGCCTTCGACCTGTGACCTGATGGAAGACCTTGCGGAAAGTATTTCCTCGGAGAACTGGAGTTTGAGGAAATAATATCGCTATAAACCCACTTCAGATGCGCCTGACACCTTCGAAGCAGTCAGCTGCTAACGCTATTCCGAAGCAGATTACCGCTTTTTCTAGGCATTTGGGTGAGAACAGATCCTCGACAACAGCTCCTCATCTCAGTTCTGCTGCATAAAACTCAGCGTTAGCCAATCTCTTTGCGGAATGCGCCACGCATTCCACTTCTACGGGATGTCGTGGAGGTAATTTCAATGGATATTTGAGCTAAATAGTATGTTCAGCTGAAAGGTCAGTCCCTGACGAGTCTGGCAGCAATTCACCAAACCCGGAAGGATGGAAGTCATTAGGGCTGCTAAACGAAAAAATTCGCAAAGAAAGTTATACCATATTTTTCTTGAAAAAAAAGAAGATATTTTGACCGTTTTAGAGAGTCCGCAGTTCAGTCTGTAAGAAACATTCTATCTGGAAGACGTTCATCTTGATTTCAAATGCATCAACTTGCTTAGAGGAGTGTCCATTTTGAGGTTCAATGGTGTAAATGAAGATCTTAATTGAAAGGTGTATATGAAAAAGAAAATATATAAATAATTTTAATTTATGTCAATGTTTTTCCATGAAATTTTCCTTTCCTGTTTTTTCTCTTTATAATTTTATAAAATTTCAAAGATGTGTTTAAAAATTTAAGCAGAGAGCTGAAATATTTGAAGAAAGGTCATACTAAATTTTCTTTGAGCAGACGTTATTTGAACTGATTCGGGGAATCTCTTTTTTAACGTGGAAGAAGCCTATTTTAATTTGAACAAGGTACAGCTTAATTTCAAAAGTGACACACTTGCTTTGAAAAGTGTCCAAATTAACGCCGAAATGGTTTATATATATATATATCTTTTACATTGCAAATAAATTAATTATTGGCAGAAAATTTATTAGGATTCTTAAGTAGACGGAGGGCGCGTGTAGCGCAGTCGGAGGAGGCGCGACTGTCGCGTGCACCCGATACCAGTTTCTTGGTTCGGATTTCCCGCCCAGGCCAACCAAGCCTTCCATCCCTCCGGGGTCGGTGAATTGGTACCAGACTTGTCTGGGAAGGATAGAGCGCTGACTTGTTCATCGGCTGGCCAGCGCAAGTCATTGTATGGCCAAATACGCATTCATGTCGCCTCCACGACATCCCGTAGAAGTAGAATGCGCTGGCGCATCCCAGAAGGGATTGAGTAACGCCGTCCTTTATCCTTTATCCTTTAAGTAGACGGCGGCAAACCATCACCAGCAGGGAGCAGGGTTGACTTAGGGATTCTGAATAGCACAAAGAAGTAAGGAAAAAAGACGAGCTAGGCGGTCTGGCGTGTTCGTCCAGGCTCCATTTGGAACAAAGCGCTTCCGGAAGAGGCAACAAGCTGTGTAGATGACTAGGGCGAGGGTACGAAGTTAAGCGACAAGAATGCCGAGCTCTGCACCACTTGTTTACGAAGCGAACAGGTGTCATGTTGTTAATTTATACCATTTTCACGTCGAATTGGACACTTCTCAAATTCGATTAGACACTCTGCAAGCTTGTTGTTGTTTGTTTTAAAGCACACAGCAAAGAAGCAAGCATATAGCGCATTCAACATTCAAATCGCACCAAGGACTCAAGAAGTTCGCCACAGCTGCTATTTTATTTTATTTTTGTAAATGCCACTTAATGAACCAGTGTTACTTACAGTTGTTTTTGTTGCATCGTTAACAGATTTCAAAATCCATGCATCAAATAAAAGTCGCGACGTTCTAGATGAACGCGTGGCGCATCTCTTTTTTTAGCACTAAAAATGACCTTGCTGCTTTTTAAAACAAGCTTTGAGCCATTAATTTTCTCAAAAAAAATTCTCTAAAGCGTGAAACAATGTGATCACTTATTGGGCAGTTGAATTCGAACTTTTGAGAAAGTCATACTAAAGTTTTTCTTAATCTAATTTTTCTAATCTTTTTGCAAAATCTAGCTTAGTGGAGAGAAGAGGTGTTTTTAATTGAGGAATATTAGTGCAATTTAAAAAGAGCTAGGTATGTTTACAAGAACGCCCAAATGTCAAACTCCAGACAAACAGAAATTCTGCTATCAATCGAATGAAAATCGCGGCGTCTTCGAATAGGCCATGGCGCAATCCCTTTTTGGCACTAAAAGTGACGGCCTTTTTGTTTTTTATAACAAGCTTTATACCGTTATTTTTTCTCAAAAAAATAAAGTTTTATAAGATTTTAAACAATGTGTTCACTTGTTGGATAGGTGAATTATAACTTCAAATTTTTGAAGTCCGAGGATAGCTTTGAAAAGTGTCCAATTTGATTTGAAAAGCGTATAATTCGACGTGAAGATAATATAACAAAACAAATAAATAAATAAATAACATCTACAATAATAACATTTACGTGAAAAAGTAGCGCAGGTAAGTAGTACCTAAAGAATAAAAGCTATAATAGTTCCACATGGATTACTCAGGATGTCAGCTCCCATCTCCTTCGCTCAATTTTCCAATCTATTTTTATTTATTTATTTATTTATTTATTTATTTATTTATTTATTTATTTATTTGCAACTGCAGCTTAAGTGCGCTGGCAAATCAATGAAAAAACGAACAAATCAATTTTGAACGATATTAGCTAATCCATGCGGATCAACAATGTGAACCATTATGTTACTATCAGGGATGTGCAGAATTTCCGTTTCCGTGTTCCGAATTCCGGTTTCCGGCCATTTTGGGCTCTTCCGTTCCGTTTCGTGTTCCTCTTGTTTTTGCGCCGGAAACGGAAATAGGCACAGTTTTACACTAGTTTTCCATTGAACACAATCAGCGTATCAGTTAAAAAGGGTTCTCCTTCATATAAATGTGAGAGAAATACTGTTTGACAACTCTAGTATTAATATTCTTGGAATTGGTTAGACTACCAAAAAAAGCACTCAAAAATGGCAACGGCTGAGAGCAGGGCAAAATTAATGGGCCAGCAAAGGCTATATGTGAATTGTATGCTAAGAAAATGCACTCAACATTTCAATGATCGCAAAATCCTTAATCCATTAGTTACAAATAGCTACAAAAACTTTGCAAGCATATAACGCAGTATCATGAAGCAAAGGATTCAGTGAAGGTTGCGGCATGCGGTTGTCTGCTCCAAGATTACATCAGTGTTCCTAATCGAAGGTGGAAATTTCAATTTTTAATTTCGTTAGGTGTGATATTCATCCATATGGAGCTATGCAATTCATTTTTTAATGAAGCATCACGAATATCTACCAGGAGAGGTTATTTTGATTGACTAGTAGAGTGACTTATTGAATTCTGACACAAAACTATTGCTTCCAGAACCATCTGGGAACTGTCCAGCTGTGTCACGTTGGGCGTGGAGGTTCCAGGCTGGCACAGACTGAATACTCCTGTCGAAGTGTGGACTTCACTCGAGTCAGTTTTTTTAATGAGGGTCTGTAGGTAACTTCATCTGATTAAGTCGGTTAAGTTTACCGTTCAAAAAGTATCAGCACCAAAAAAGTCATCGGAAAACAACGCAGGAACTATGTAGATATGGAAAGACCGCATGGTGAAATAGTGAGATAAGACCCTGAATTTGTTTTCGTTTATTGCTCAGTCATAGCTAAAGGGTTATCATAGCAATATTATGAATTCAAGCTTCGTTATGCTATGTTATGATGAGGATAAGCATTAATCTGTGGAAGATTCTGCTGCTCGCAAAGTTCTGAGCAAGAAAAGGTGCCATGGAAGCCGCTTCTGACGCCGTTTTTAGATTGAAAAAATGGCAAAGATGTGTCATTTCCGTTTCCGCGTTTCGTATTTCGGTTTCCAGTTATTTTCGAACGTTTCCGTTCCGTCTTTCGTCTTCCGCCTTTTCCAGAAAAATTTCCGCTCAGCCCTGGTTACTATTCACTGAAATTTCGTATTTTCCAGAGTTGTGAAATCCAAATACCAAAAGCCCAACCAATGAATGGTCGTAAAATGAGAGTAAAAGTAACAAGTTAATTTAATATAGCAATAATTTAAGAAACGGCGTGACTTCGATTGAATGAGGAAATCACTTCCGAGCAGCATAGAAGAAGAAGCACCTAGGAGACCGGTCTTGATTCCAGAAATACCTAGAAGCACCGCAGTCTCTCTACACTTCCATTCGATGCTGCTTCCATAGGAACTGAGTTTATGTCGGTGAGTTATGTCAGTGAGTTAGTCGTGAAGCATCGCAGACAAAGCCGCTCACCTCCAGAACACGCCGCCGGACACGAATCTCACCGTCGACTCGAAAATTCTAGGCATCGTCGGTGATTGTTTGGGCACTTGAAGCCGGCTGAAGGCCAAGGAAGGCGCTGGGGGATATGCTTCGATGAATGGCCGCTGAAGGCCCGCGGCGTTCTGCAACGAAGAGAGGCCTATCTCGACGGGCACCTTCTTCTGCTGTCCGAGCAAAAACGAGCCAGACATGATCGTTTATCTAAGTTATTAATGGACGGTTTTTATCTGTCGGCGACGATGGTTCGGTGTGAAGGGTTCGCTAAGGCAGTGCCCTCCGAGGAGTTTTCCCTGGTCATTTCCGAAAATAGCAAGGAAATGAGGAGGAATTCGGAATTCTGATGAAGGTCAGGCGGCAGGAATCCGATAGAATTTGAAAGCGACCGCGGCTGCAGGGAACGTGGAATGTAGGGGTTGAATCATACGGGGTTGCAGTGATTCAGAGCGCCGGCCCGGAATTCGCTTCCGGATTCCCTGGAATCAAGGTCCATGGTTGGAAAAACACTGGCTGACGCTATATATTAGGTTGTAACGAAATAAATGGCACTGAACCACTGTAATTTTAAACAGTTAATATCTCGGCTTGTAGGCAAGTTTATGAATCGAAATAAAAACCTTCTGATTCTACACATCTTTGCCAACGTGACACAAGCTTTTTTGTCCCAGTAGCATAAAAATCAGAAGTTCTGGAATTGACGAAATCTTCGAAGGCACTTTCGGCATCCTGTTGGTATTTGAATATTTTCCCTACCAAGAAGTCGCCAAGATGATTGAAGAAATGGTAGTCTGTTGGGGAGGGGTCGGGAGAAAACGGAGGATGTGGTAGAGTTTCAATGCTCAGCTCATTCAATTTCTGCAACGTCATTCGTGCTACATGGGGGCGAGCATTGTCGTGCAGAAGGAGAACTCGCCTTCGGTTTACCCAGGCCGGCCGGATATCCTCCAACTTTTTCATCATTTCTTCAATTTCAATGCAGTTCTTCTCTGCCGTGATGGATTCACCGGGAGGGAGTTAGCTGTGGTGAATAATTCCCAGCGAACACCACCATACTGTCACCATTACTTTCTTTTGGTGCAGTTCCGGCTTCGCAAAAACCTAGGGGCTCTCATCGCTGTCCACCCACTGTGCCGATCGTCGCCTGTTGTCGTACATTATCCATTTCTCGTCACAGGTTACGATGCGATCAAGGAATGGGTCCGTTTCGTTCCGGAGAAGCAGTGCGGACGAGATCTCGTCGGTTTCTTTGCTCCTCAGACAGCTCGTGAGGCACCCATCTTTCCAGCTTTTTGGTCTTTCCAATTTCCTTCAGATGCCGGGCAGCTGTGTTGTGACTGACGCCAAGAACCTTGGCTATCTCCCTGGTACCTTTGTGTGGATCCTCCTCTACCACATCTCTCAGCTTGTCCTCATCAACATCATTATGCCTCCCACGACCTTCATGTTCTTCCAAGCTCTCATCTCCATTCCGGAACTTCTGATACCAACGATACGCCGTCCGAATTGTGGAACATCCTTGACCGAATGCGGCGTTGATCTTCTCGTCCGCCTCCTTAGCTGTAGTGCCCAGCTTGAATTCATACAAGTAAATGCCTCGAATTACCCTTTTGTCCATCTGCAAAAAAGTCAATAAAACTCTAAAGTTTTCCCACTTTTACATAGAAAATTTGGTACTCACCGGTAGAGCAAAGTTTGCGCTTCTAAATGACATGCCACATGTTACGGTTTGTTCTTGATCAAACGCGTAAAGACGCGCCAAAAAATGGCGCGAGCCAGTGCCATTTAATTCGTTACAACCGAATAGAAAGAGTACTAGTCGGTAATGTGGCCTACATATGTGTGTAGGGGGGGGAAGAGTGGTGCACCAGATCACTCACACGACGTTAAATGTGGGCATATAGGATATATGCTCTGATTGGCTGTCGCATGAGCTCTGACTGGTAGCAGTTGGCCCTCATGCTCCTGCCTAGTGAGGTAGGCTACATTAGCGACTAGCACACACACACAAATTACCTTTACCTTCAGTAAACCAAACACCAAACTTAACCAAGAACTGTCCGAATTTCTCAACTAGCAGGCAGATCTCTTAAAATTTAACGGTGCATTTTAGTTCTGGACGCGTGTAGCGCAGTCAGAAGAGGTGCCGGCCGTAGCGCGCACCCGGTTACCACGATTCCTGGTTCAGATTTCCCGCCCCACAGGCCAACCAAGTCTTCCATCTCACCGGGGTCGGTGAATTGGTGCCGGACTTGTCTGAGTGGGATGAGGCGCTGACTTGTTCATCGACTGGCCACCGCAAGTCATCCTATGACCATATAAGCATTCAGATCGCCTTCAGGATATCCCGTAGAAGTAGAATGCGTGGCGCATCCAAAAAAATTGAATAACGCCATTCTTTATTCTTTATCCTTATCCTTATTTGTGCTCTACAGCGAAGGTCCTGCATCCCTGATCGATGAGGCACTCGTTGCCGTGATTTCCTTACGAGTAGTTAAGTCGGAAATGGTTCAAGCTCCATTGTAGCTCGAATCGATTCGAGGTTCCGCCCCCACCAGGGTCGGATCAGCAATCCTTTCTGGGGTCGGACACATCAACGACTTATGTAGATTTCACAGAGAATTCACAGTGAAAAACTTAGATAACGCGGCTTATCGCTCACCATATCGTTTGATAAGAGATTAACAGGGATTTCGGCTGTATTTTTCTCTGTTAAATGGCTG